>OY282559.1:326468533-327131331 GCA_958295665.1 Tipula vernalis | reverse complement strand
AATTGCAACAACTGCGAAAAATTTTATATAGGCCAGACTGGAAGGACCTTCCATAAAAGATTTAACGAACATATACAAGAAATAAAAAAACCAACACATTCCATAAAATCAAACTACGCCTTGCATATAAAAAACGAGAGCCACACATTCACGGACTATGATCACAATCTCAAAATTATACATAGAATCAACAAATGTAAAACCATGGATAGATTGGAAGAAATGGAAATCTACCGACACAAAGATAGCACGCACATATTGAACGACAGAATTAGGAGAAACGAAATATACGAATATATAATAAATATATAAAAATCTGCATATCGACGCAATCTCTACAATAACAACAATTATATTTATTTTATTTATTAATATTTTTAATTTGTTTAATTGTAGTACAATATATCGTTTTTTTAATTTGTATAGGTATTGTAGCACAGACAGAAAGTATCTGGCTTATTTTAAAAAAATTTTTTAATCGACGTTTTAGTTTTGAGAAAAACCTGATGATGAGCGGTCCATACGCTCGAAACTAGTAGTTTTATAATTATTACAAATAAAATAAATATTCACAATAAAAGAAAGTTATAAATTTTAAAACTTTTGTTTCAATTTTTGTATTGAGAAAATTTGGAAATTAATTTTTTTTATACCATTCTTATCAAGGAAGGGATTAAGGTTTATTAAATTATGTGTTTTAGGTAATTGAACATTGCTTCTTAGTGCTTTTATTTCTGTATAGAAATGGTTTTTTTGGACATATTTTATTAAAAGTTCTTTAGATGCATTTAATTCGGTACAATTAAGAAATGTTGTTTGTCTTTCTTTAGCTTTTAACTTGCAATTTTTAACATATCGGTTACAATATGCTAACACACGAATAATTCTATTGTAGTTTGAAAATTTTGACACAATTAACTGGATCGGTGATGGATATGATGTTAGGTTACAGGTGACTGTTTCTGTTGGTTGAAATTTGACTGGCCATTCGCTTACTGGTTGTTTGAGCCATTCTGGTCCTGTCCACCAGAGTTTGTGATTTAATAAGTCTGATGGTAGTATACCCCTTGAGGCACAATCGGCTGGATTGTAGTTAGTGGTTATATGATGCCAATAATTCCGCGGATAGTTGGTAATGATTTGCGATATGCGATTCCCCACAAAAACGTCTAGTGAGCGGGGCATTGTTTCTATCCATGATAACACAATTGATGAATCGGTCCACATGTAAACATTTGTTTCACGATCAACTATTTCTTGAATGGTTTTCATTAAGTTCGAGAGCAGTACTGCAGCACATAGTTCAAGTTTTGGTATGGTGATCTGTTTTTGTATGGGTGCGACCTTAGTTTTTGCGGAAACAATCGTCACTTCTATTTCGCCTAATTCATTGGTGCAAGCAACATACACGACAGCAGCATAAGCATTCTGGGACGCATCTGAAAATCCATGTAATGTTATTGGGTTATTGGTAAATTTGAGCCATCTTGGTATGTTAATGGATTCAATAAATTTTAATTCACTCCGGAAATTGCTCCAATCATCTGAGATGTCCTTTGGTAATGGGTCATCCCAATCTAAACATTTTTCCCATGTTCTTTGGAAGATTATTTTGACGTATATTGTTATTGGAGCTAACCAACCTTGAGGGTCAAAAAGTTTAGATGCCTCTGATAACATGCCTCTTTTGGTTAGAGTTGGTGTCTCGTTTAGCGAAACTCGGTAAGTAAAATAATCAGAGGTTGTGTTCCAATACATACCTAGCACCTTTGAGTATTGTGATTCTCTGTCACTTTCGATTAATTTTTTGTTGTCGATTGAGATTTCATCGTTAAGTGGACAATTGGATAGCCACTTACGAAGATTGAATCCTGATGCCTTCATTATTTGTGATATCTCCGTTTTGAGTGTGTTTAGTTGTTCCTTTGTATCTGCACCAGTCATAAGGTCGTCGACGTAAAAATCTCTGCCAATAATGGTTGATGATATTGGAAATGTTTTTTGGTTGTCATTGGCAATTTGTTTTAGTACACGGGTAGACAAAAAGGGTGCCGATGCAGTTCCATATGTGACGGTAAGTAAACGAAATTCTCGTATGGACTCCGTTGGTTCCTCTCTCCATAAAATTCTTTGGAATTCGGCATGTGGTTTGGTAATTAAAATTTGCCTGAACATTTTCTCCAGATCGGCTGTCATCACGTATCGGTGGAAACGAAATCGTAATAAAATTTGTTGTAAGGTTTGTTGTATTGTTGGCCCGACGAGCAGATTGTCGTTGAGCGATCTGCCTGAATTGGTTTTTGCCGAGGCATCAAAAACGACACGCAACTTTGTTGTGGTGCTTGTTTCCTTATATACTGAATGATGTGGTAGGTAATAGGACTGGTTCCATGCAATGTCTATTTCGGAATTTGGTATAAGTTCCATGTGCCCCAAATGTTGGTATTCTCTCATAAAGTCTACATATTCCTTTTTTAGTTCTGAATTTCTCGCTAGTCTGCGTTCTACGGCTTGGAGTCTTCTCATGGCTTGTGACTTGGATTCTCCAAGCATCGCAGCTTCAGGGTCAAACGGTAGGGCAACGACATATCGACCATCAGAGTTCCTTTGGTAACTTTTGACAAAATCATTCTCAACGTAAATTTCATGCTGAGTATGTGGTGTGGGTGTTTGGACGTCTTCAATTTCCCAGAATTTAGTGAGTGCCTTGTCGATATTGATTGATGTGCACAGAGTTGTAACCTTTGACTGTTCTCTGTCACTCAATGTTCCTGAAATTACCCATCCAAGAATGGTTTCTTGTGCAGTAAGGTTGTTTTTGACACTTCTAATTTGACCTGGTAAAATTAATGATAAATAATGGTCACATCCAATTAAAATGTCTATATTGCCAGACTCATGGAACATCGGGTCTGCAAGTGGTAGGGTTTTGAATTCTTCCCAATGGTGATTAGTGAGATTTATCGATGGTTGATTTGACGTGATTGATGACAGAACGAGAGCTTCGATATTAAATGAAGTCTCTGGTCGGGAGCGAGAAAACACTTCCATGTTAACCCTTCCTCTGGAGATTCCCACCCTGGTTGATGATAAACCTTCCACTATGGTTCTGCAATTCTTTCGAGGTAATCCCAACTTCTGAGCGCACGATTCGGTTATAAACGATACGAGACTTCCAGAGTCTAATAGAGCCCTGCAAGAATATAGAACATTATTTGCTCCTCGAACTTTTACTAACGCCGTTTGTAGTAGTCCCATGCTAAATGTAGATGGCTTTGATTGGTATGCTTGTGTGGTAGATGAGGTTAACAGTGTTGACGTGGTTGAATCCCCTTTTGTTGCATTGATTTTATTATCTTTTATTTGTTCTGAAATAACAGTTTGGTTAAATGGTAAATGGAGTAGTGTGTTGTGACGTTTCTGACATTTCATGCATGAATTTTTCGATCTGCATCTCGATACTAAATGTGAATCACACAAACAATTATAACAACGACTGGCCCCCTGCATAAATTCGCGCCTTTCATTCACATTCATTGCCTTAAATTTCGAACATTCGTAAAGATTGTGGACTGTATCACATAATGGGCAATTTTTAATGGCTACGTTAAGACTGCGAATATTTGAGGAGCGTGGTTGTGGTTTTTTGGGTGTTGGTTGGCAACTTTCTAGTGAATCAGCACGTTTGGTTATAAAATCGAGGAATGATTGCCAACTGGGGTATTCAACATCTGTAGATTCATCCGACCATCGCTGTTGTGTGTCCTCATCTAATTTATTTAATACCAAATAAATCAGCCAGGAATCGCGGCCTTCTGCCCCATTCCCTAGCGCTTTTATTCCACGAATTATTTCGTCCGAAGTGTCACATAATTGACGCAGTTGCTTGGCTGATATATTGGTGATGGTTGGTTGGTTAACAAAGGTCTTGATGAAGGAGCTTAGAATCAGCTTCTTTTTACTGTACCTTTTGACTAGCCTTTGGTATGCTTCGATGTAGTTGACTTCGGTTATAGCCAAATGTCGTAGAGATGCACTAGCCTCTCCTCTTAATGCGCCCTTGAGGTATTGTAATTTTTGTACACCGGTGAGAACGGGATTATCATGAACAGCTAACATGAACATATCATGGAATGACTGCCATTCTTGGTAATTACCATCAAAGGTTGGTAGCGTTAGCCGAGGTAATTTAGTGTCACTACGAGGATGATTGAAGGTTTCCGACGTATTGCCGTTGTTTATGGTCATCGAAATATTTTCAGTTTGTATGGTCTGCTGAATTTCACGAATACGCGTGTTAAGTTTTGTACTAGCTGAGTAATACAATTCGTCGCATTCTAGCGCCAACGACTCCGCTTCTGCATCCCTTGCGAATATTTCGTCCTCAACAGATGAAAATGATTTCATTAATGATTGGAGATTGTCCAACCGAGCCTTTACGCTTATAACGTCCGATGTTTCCGAACTCTTTTCGGCATAGTCAAGTATTTTTTTTATCTGTGCCAACGTGATTTCACGACGCTTAAGAAATGGTTCGACCTTCGGTGGCATATGTATTTAAATGTTGCCTTTATTTCAGTGGTAAACGCGGTACACTTATTGGTTTAAGCACAATTGAAATCACTTGATCACCTTAATTTTAAATTCACTTTATCACAATAGTTTAAATTCACTTTAGTTTGAAAAAACTTAATATTAATAATAATAAATGGGTCGATAATTAAATAATTACTGGGTCGCGAAAAGACAGCAACTTTCCAAGACAATATGTGAAATTAAGGTAAAGGTAGGTAAAAACTATGTAATGGTAATTTATATGGTAATGGAAAATGGTATATTCAAAAGAAGAAAAATAAAAATGGTACTTATGGTTTGTGGCAATGTGGCGTCCAACATCAAATTTTCCACGAGGTATGGTGTAGATTATTCTCCAAAATGGTGACCGGTCGATTTAATCCAAATCGAAATCCGGCTCGAAGGACCAATAAATGTTGTGATTCCGATGAATAATCCGAATGCAGCAAAACTTTCTCGTAAAAAACTTTAATAAAATGTTTGCACTCAAAAAAAATAAACAATAAACAATTGAAGTTTAATTAATTTTTCTTTTATTTTTTAGGTTTTTATTATTCTTGTTTTGAAAATTTTATCACAATAAATAAATTTCACAATACAATATTTTGTTGCTTGGTTGGAAAAGAACTGACCAATAAATTTTTTATTTCCCAATTTATATTAATTTTATTTATGTCGAGTCATATAAACCGACGCGACATCTAATTGGTAATATATTATGGTTATGCGTTTGTTAATTATGGTATAATTTAGGTAAGAAATTAAATTTACCATTACGACAAATTCACAATAAAATTTTTAACAATAAAAACTGTCATACAATATTAAGTGAGTCGGTTCGAATCTTAATAAACAAATATAAAAACAATACTAAATTAATTGGTTTGAATCTTAATAAGAGAAATTAACATAGCAGTGATTTAGGGGTAATTTTAATTAGCACAGAATAATAACATAACTTTAAAAGTGGTTGATGAAAATAGACAAACATTAAAAGCTTTTTTTGAATCAAATATGTACGTAATACGAATAAAATGTATTGCTGCTCTTATATTATGCACAACCATAGAATGAAACGAAATACATTTACATTACCTTGGGTAATTTCAAAATACAAGCTCCCTGAACTAGCTAGATTTGAACTTTTCATAAGAAGAGTGCAATGGCTCCAGTATTTCAGAAATACTGGAGAAATTCACAAGATCAGTGACGCATTTAGATATGTATTGAAGTTTTTGTTTATATGAGCCTAATAATATTTAATGGCATAATAAAACCGAGCTTCAAGATTTAAAAGGGTTATGATCCTGGAGATGGTTCCATTCGGATAAATGATACACCTGACAGTATATACTTTATTTTTAGTTTGTGTGTAGCTTGTCGTGGTGGAAATCCTTCTGCTGTTTTTCCATATGACATCTGCCAGGCGGGGTATATCCCGGCTTGCTAGGATAAGGTCGTTCAGACTGTCATCGTAACAAAATGCTATACTCGGCCAGTTTGTACGTCAGCAGCAAAGTTAATGTCACGAATGGTCAAATTTCATTTTATCAGCGATTTAATTCAACACATAAATGTGTTACATACGTACAAGGTACTCATTTATTTTAGTTAAACCTGGAGAATGTCTCAATGAAATTAGGGAAAATTCGATTTACGTAAATAATTATTGGTGGAAATATATTCAGTTCAAGTATCTCATCGGAAATCTAGAAAAATTCTATTTGATAAAATAATTATAAAATTTTATATTGGGTGTACAAATAAATTTCCGACCTTTTTAGATAGGTGTCGTTAGTATCACTGCTTGCATATTATTCAATCGGGCAATACATGTTTTTTGGAGGTTAGATGTCAAGCTTGAATAATTACTAGTAACATTTGTTTAAAGCGTAAACAACAATTAATTTCATGTAATTGAAAATGTTTGCTTGTGGAAGTTTACGGTGAACATGCTCCATCGAAAACAACATGCAAATAGTGGTTTCAACGATTCAAAGATGGTGATTTTGATGTAAGAGACAAAGAACGTGAAGGCAGACCAAGAAAATTTGAAGATACAGAATTGGAAGAATTGCTTGATGTGGACCCTTGTCAGACTGAAAAAAAAATTGGCAAAAAAGTTGAATACTACCCAACAATGTGTTTCACAATGTATACATGCAATGGGATTGGTACAGAAGCTGGAAAATTGGGTGACACACAAATTGAAAGAAAGGGACATGGAACGTCGGAAAACCTATTGCAAATTGTTGCTTCAACGGCAACAAAGGAAGGAGTTTTTGCATCGGATCATCACTGGCGATGAAAAATGGATCCATTATGATAAGGGTGTCGTCTATTATGAGTTGCTGAAAGAGCGTGAAACCATTACGGGACACGTTCATCGACGACAACTGATGGCTTTAAAGCAAGCTCTAGCTGCAAAACGACTGGAATGGGACAAAAGGCACAATAAGATTATTTTACAACATGGCAACGCTAGACCAGATGTTGCTATACCTGTAAAAAATTACTTGGGCAGGTAGAACTGGGAAATTCTACCCCACCTGCCGTATTCACCAGACATTGCTCCCATTGATTACCACTTGTTCCGGTCGATGCAATCAGCCCTGGCACAGCAGCACTTCACTTCATATGAAAACGTCAAAAAATGGGTCGATAACTGGATCGCCCCGAAACCACCAGACTTCTTCATTCGGGGAATCCGTTTATTGCCTGAACGATGGGCGAAGATTATAGCTTCCGAAGGAGGATACTTTGAATAAAACATTCTTTCATTTTCTACACAAACTAATGTCTTTTATATCAGTAAAATATGTCGAAAAATTTTTTTCTGCACCCAATATATTCTAATAATTTTTGGAAAATAGATCTTTCCCAGACTTCAACTAATCAATCAGAACGATGCCTCTGGAGACTAATTTTAAAAAAATATCTAAAGGCTTTTGGAAAATCAAATTTTCCCCGGTTTTCCATAATAATTTTGAGCTGAATTTTATTCCAGCCCATTTATTTCTTGGCACATAGCGATCCGAATCATATTGAAAGCAACAACAAAAAATTTAACAAATTTTTAGTTGTTTTTATTGCCTGTCGTTTCATGAAACGATTCGAATCAGACAACTGGCAAGAAATGCGGCTATTGATCTATCCAATAAATGTTTATGTAAAAAACCTTCTTCCTATTTAAATCTCGCATTTACAAACAAGCATTTGGTACATTAGAAGAGGAAATAAAAATGAACTCGTGTTTCCCAAGTATTGGGAGGCAGTATGTAGACTCTGAGGAATTGATTCCCTCAATAATTTTAACCAAAGATAGCTCTGGGCATATTTAGCTTAACGGGTAAATTGCAGAGTGTTAATCGTTTAAGAAATAGGTTTTATGGTTACAAAGTAAACAAAAAGTCTAAAATTCTAAGATTCTGGCCAAATATGGTATCAAAAGGACTTTCATCTGACCGAAAAAAAACTGTCTATCAAAACTTTAGATTTTGGTGTTATCAAATAATTTAGGACATTTGTAGTACCCTGGATGTCTCGGAAGCACAAGACAAATTAAATGGTTTTCAGCTCTTCAACAACATACCATCAAAATCCGGTACACATCTGAGCAAATCACGTAACGTTCACTAGACGGATATCCTAGAGGAATGCGATTTAACGAGTTTTTTTACCGATGTGAAGTTTCTAACAAAAAATAACAAATAACAAAAAATATGTATGTGTTAGTAATTCATGCACTTAAAATCCAATAGGAATAAAATTTTTTTTATATTTTATTTGGTTGTTCTCAAAGAGAGGGAAATAAACGCAACTAAAAAGAGAAAAAGTATATTATAGGGTGTCGTTTTGAACACAAAAGACTACAACAAACATCTTTAGGCTGCAACTTCATATAATGGCGATAAAGTTTATTAACTTAATTCCAACTATAACAGATTTCGTCCATGTATAATGGTGAAACAAAAAAGAGTCGAGCAGCAATTAAAAGAGATAAATCTAAGTAGTGGGGTATATGGTCAGCTAGCCCTGGCCAATATCAAAAATCTTTCAGCTCCCCAACTTCATATCATGGGGATAAAGTTGATTAATTTAATTCCGACTATGACTGGTTTCGTCCTTGTGTAATGGTGAAACAAAAAAGAGTCGAGCAGCAATTAAAAGAGATAAATCTAAGCAGTGGGGTATATAGTCAGCTAGCCCAGGCCAATATCAACAATATTTCAGCTCCCCAACTTCATATCATGGGGATAAAGTTGATTAATTTAATTCCGACTATGACTGATTTCGTCCATGTATAATGGTGAAACAAAAAAGAGTCGAGCAGCAATTAAAAGAGATAAATCTAAGTAGTGGGGAACATGGTCAGCTAGCCCAAGAATATATCAAAAATCTTTCAGCTCCCCAACTCCATATCATGGGGATAAAGTTGATTAATTTAATTCCGACTATGACTGGTTTAGTCCTTGTGTAATGGTGAAACAAAAAAGAGTCGAGCAGCAATCAAAAGAGATAAATCTAAGTAGTGGGGTATATAGTCAGCTAGCCCAGGACAATATCAAAAATCTTTCAGCTCCCCAACTTCATATCATGGGGATAAAGTTGATTAATTTAATTCCGACTATGACTGGTTTCGTCCTTGTGTAATGGTGAAACTAAAAAGAGTCGAGCAGCAAATAAAAGAGATAAATCTAAGTAGTGGGGTATATGGTCAGCTAGCCCAGGCCAATATCAAAAATATTTTAGCTCCCCAACTTCATATCATGGGGATAAAGTTGATTCATTTAATTCCGACTATGACTGGTTTCGTCCTTGTGTAATGGTGAAACAAAAAAGAGTCGAGCAGCAATTAAAAGAGATAAATCTAAGCAGTGGGGTATATAGTCAGCTAGCCCAGGCCAATATCAACAATATTTTAGCTCCCCAACTCCATATCATGGGGATAAAGTTCATTAATTTAATTCCGACTATGACTGATTTCGTCCATGTATAATGGTGAAACAAAAAAGAGTCGAGCAGCAATTAAAAGAGATAAATCTAAGTAGTGGGGAACATGGTCAGCTAGCCCAAGAATATATCAAAAATCTTTCAGCTCCCCAACTCCATATCATGGGGATAAAGTTGATTAATTTAATTCCGACTATGACTGGTTTAGTCCTTGTGTAATGGTGAAACAAAAAAGAGTCGAGCAGCAATCAAAAGAGATAAATCTAAGTAGTGGGGTATATAGTCAGCTAGCCCAGGACAATATCAAAAATCTTTCAGCTCCCCAACTTCATATCATGGGGATAAAGTTGATTAATTTAATTCCGACTATTACTGGTTTCGTCCTTGTGTAATGGTGAAACTAAAAAGAGTCGAGCAGCAAATAAAAGAGATAAATCTAAGTAGTGGGGTATATGGTCAGCTAGCCCAGGTCAATATCAAAAATATTTTAGCTCCCCAACTTCATATCATGGGGATAAAGTTGATTCATTTAATTCCGACTATGACTGGTTTCGTCCTTGTGTAATGGTGAAACAAAAAAGAGTCGAGCAGCAATTAAAAGAGATAAATCTAAGTAGTGGGGTATATGGTCAGCTAGCCCAGGCCAATATCAAAAATCTTTCAGCTCCCCAACTTCATATCATGGGGATAAAGTTGATTAATTCAATTCCGACTATGACTGGTTTCGTCCTTGTGTAATGGTGAAACAAAAAAGAGTCGAGCAGCAAATAAAAAAGATAAATCTAAGTAGTGGGGAACATGGTCAGATAGTTCAGGCCAATATCAAAAATCTTTCAGCTCCCCAACTTCATATCATGGGGATAAAGATAATTAATTTAATTCCGACTATGACTGATTTCGTCCATGTATAATGGTGAAACAAAAAAGGGTCGAGCAGCAATTAAAAGAGATAAATCTAAGTAGTGGGGTGTTGAATGATATGGAGTTGGGGAGCTGAAAGATTTTTGATACAGTCCTGGGCTAGCTGACCATTTACACCGCTACTTAGATTGATCTCTTGTAATTGCTGTTCGACCCTTTTTTGTTTCACCAATATACATGGACGAAATCAGACATAGTCGGAATTAAATTAATTTTCTTTATCCCCATGATATGAAGTTGGGGAGCTGAAAGATTTTTGATATTGGCCTGGGCTAGCTGACCATGTACCCCACTACTTAGATTTATCTCTTTTAATTGCTGCTAGACCTTTTTTTGTTTTACCATCTAATGGTCATACGCGAGGATACAAGGTCATACGCAAGTGAACAATTCATCACATAGAGGTGACAAAATTAACGTTGAGTGAGAAAGTAATAGCAATCAAGTAAAGTATCATCAAGGATATTAGTGAAGTGTATTCGAGTCGTAGTCGAATATCCTAGGCTATAAGCAATCCAAAAAAACATTATCCGAATACAAGCTATATAACGAGAGGATGTTTAACGACGGAAAAGAATTAGTGCGAAAGCGAGGCCAGTGTAAGGCGATAGTTACTCGGGTGGAAAAATGGCTGAATGACGATCCAGATCCAGAGACGTCTGAAGACTATAGTGTTCGAATTGAAATGCTCGAACGTACATATATCGAATTCCGAAAAATAGAGGACAAATTATGGTGCTACGAGAACCAAACCTCTGACATAGATGACTTTGAAGATTGGTATTTTCGGGCAAAGGCACAACTCCGTGCACGTGTTGGTCGCAGAGAGTCATCCGCACAGGTGCTGCCAACAGATGCCATAAGCAAATTAGTTGAAGGACAACGATCCTTTCTACAAGAGTCATCGGATCGCAGCTAGACGAAACCAGAGGTAATTAAATTACCTCGATTGAACATACCGTCATTCTCAGGAAAGAATTCGGATTTCCCTTCATTCAAAGACCTGTTTGAGGCAACCGTGCATAATAACAATTCCGTGACCAATGCGCAGAAACTACAGTACCTGAAAGACTTACTGCAAGGGGACGCCGCAGCATTAATTAAGCACATAGCTATTACCGACACTAACTATTCCGAAACCTGGAAAAGGGTTTGTGAAAGATATAATAAGCAGAAGCTAATTGTGAACGATCTCATCAAAAGGGTCATGGACCAACCATTGATTAGTCATTCAAATGTAAATAGCCTGAGAGGCATGCATGATTCGGTCGATGAAGTCATCAGAGGTCTTAATGGATTAGGCGAAAAGGCTCTTACGCGCGACCCTTGGATAATATATATTTTATTCCAAAGGCTGGATAGTGAATCCAAGCACGTATGGGCCAAATATTCAAACGATATGGAGGCTCCAACGATTGACCAATTTTTGTCGTTTTTGAACACTGAGTACAACACCTTGGAAGCATGTCAACTCACAAAAGGGCTTGGTGCAAAAAGAATAGTAAACGTAGCCACGTTTGAACCACTTCCTAATTCGTGCGCCCTTTGCGAAAGTGATCATCCGCTGATGAAATGTGATCAATTCAATGACTTATCAACGCCAGACCGCAGATTATTTGTGCCAAGCAAAACGTTTTGTTTCAATTGTTTGGGCAAATCACACAAAGCAGACAAGCGCAATGCGAAAGGACAGTGCTATATGTGCCGACGATGCCATCATACATTGCTCCATCAAGATATTCAGAGGGAACAAACTAATAACGTAAAATTACTCCAGACTAACATCGAAAGTACTGTCGAATGTACCACAACAGCAGATGAGCCAATGGTTGTCAACCTACATATTGGAAACAATTTTCAGTCGATTTTACCAACTTTACCGTACTACACATCAAGGATAAATGGAATACAAAACATACTGCTCGGATCTTGTTGGACTCTCGTTCACAAGCATCCTTTATCACAGAGGCCTGTTGGAAGAAAATACAAACACCACGAAATGCTGCAAGATTCCTGCTATCTGGACTGGCCACGTCTAATGTACACACGAAAGGAGCAACAAAATTTATTCTGCAATCAACAAGTGATGAGAGCAGTCGAATCGAACTTGATGCCTTAATTTTGGAAAAACTACCTTCAGCATTTCCATCATGCGAGTTACCAACAACCGGGTGGGAAGGGATTCAAGGAGTTAAGTTAGCAGATCCATTATTCAACAAACCAAACGATATCATAGGTGCTGATATATGTTTTGACATAGTTGTCGGAGAAAGAATCAAAATCGGAACAGAAGATCTGACTGCAATCAAAACCATATTTGGATGGGTGGTGGCAGGTAAATTAGAATCTAAAAATAATTCAAATCAGTATGAAACAGCCAGTGCTAGCTAGCACTTTAAATATGCATCTAACAGTTGATATTGATCAGAGCCTGCGAGCTTTTTGGGAAATCGAGGATATTCCGGAGAAAATACCCAATACTCTAGAAGAAGTAAAATGCGAGGAACTGTTCCAGAAAACCGTATCACGATGCTCAGATGGAAGATTTATAGTACAGCTGCCGTTTAAAGAAGATCCTCTACTGGAGCTTGGATATTCTCGTAGATCAGCACTGCGCAGATTTCTGTCACTCGAGGCGAGATTATTTAAGAACAAGGAGCTAAAAGAAGAATACATCAAATTCATGAGGGAATACGTGTAGCTTGGCCACATGAAAGCTATTTCGCCCGAAGATTAACAACCAAGCTAAAATAAGATTTACTCCTTGCCTCATCATGCGGTTATTAAAACCTCCAGTATAACGACAAAGGTAAGAGTAATGTTTGATTGGTCAGCTAAAACAAACACCGGCGTATCTCTGAATGACAAAATGTTGGTAAGTGCAACAATTTAGCAAACATTATACAACATACCACTGAGATTCCGTATCCATCCTGTGGTTTTCTGTGGTGAGTGATATAGAAAAAATGTATCGCCAGATATGGATTGCCAATGAGGATACAAACTATCAAAGAATAATCTGGCGTGAGCATCCTAAGTTGCCCATCCACGATTATCAATTGCTTACAGTGACAGATGAAACCGCGGCTGCACCATTTCTAGCTACAAAAGCATTATATCAGTTGGCAATAGAATGCGAAGAAACTCAACCCCATTTAAGCAAAATAATCAAGGGTGATTTTTACGTTGATGACCTCCTGACAGGAGCTCAAACCATAGACGAAGCAGCAAGAATCAAGTCTGACCTCAAAACCATTCTTGCAGCAGCTGGGTTACAATGGACACCCGCTGAAGACATATTTTCATTTAAGGCTGTTCCTCATTCAGACCAAACATCATCAGTAAACGAGTCATAATATCGGAATCGTCCAGGATCTTTGATCCTTTGTGGTGGTTGTCACCATCAACAATACTACTGAAAACACTGTTCCAAAGTCTATGGCTTCAAAACTTAAGCTGGGATGACTCTGTCCCTGACGACATAGCAAAAACCTGGTTTAAGATAAAAAGTGAATTCGTACAGTTTCAGAAGGTAAACATACCCAGAAGAGTTACACAAGGTCATAGAGTCGAATTGCATGGGTTCTCTGACGCTAGTGAACGAGCTTATGCAACGATAGTGTACTGCAGATCCACCGACATCAATGGGGTTTCATCTGTTCAACTAGTAACTGCTAAAACCAAGGTCGCACCAATCAAAACGGTCAGCATACCGCGACTAGAATTATGCGGCGCGCAACTTCTATCGAGAATATTAACAATGCTATCAACACAGGTGTTTGGAAACCTTTGACAAACTCAACCATTGTGCTCGCCTGGCTGTCTGATCAACCATCCAAGTGGAAGACGTTTGTTGGAAATCGGGTCGCGTACATTCACGAAAAAATTCCACGGGAATATTGGCATTACGTTCCATCTCAACGCAACCCCGCGGATGTCGCATCACGAGGACTGTTGCAATCTACATTATTGATCACTGATGAATGGTGGCATGGTCCAAGATGGCTAAACGTACAAGACGAATGGCCAAAGCAACATCCAAGCGCACGGATTGCAGAAGTTGTAAATAACGTGAGAAAGAAACCAAAGATTATAGTACATCAATCACTACTAAGTAGCGATATAGTAGCAGAACTATTAAGTAAAACATCCTCCTTCCCAAAACTAATTAGAATTTTTGGGTACATCCTGAGATTTGCGAACAAATTAAGGAAAACCATTCGGGAAACAAACACACCATACTTAACAAATACAGAATTGAACGGCGCCACTGAAACTCTATTAAAATCCATACAACAAGAGCAGTTTCCTGAAGACGTTAGACAGCTTATCAAATTATCTCATGTTAGCAAGGGTAGTAGATTGGCGTCCTTAGCACCATTTCTTGACAGCAAGGGCGTTATGCGAGTTGGAGGACGACTTCAGAATGCAACATGTAGTTACAATAGTAAACACCCAGTCATTTTATCAGCTGGTCATCCGCTTACTATAATGATAATTCAATATATTCACCAAACATATTTTCACCCCGGTCCGTCTTTAACGTCTCAACGATACGTAAGGAAGTGTGGAATTGCGTTCTACGTGCAAGAGTCAAACCAACTGTATCACAACAAATGATGGGTAATTTACCAGAGGAGCGTGTGAATCCCAGCAGAGCATTTTCACGAGTAGGTGTAGACTACGCTGGACCAGTGTCACTATTGTCCAGACGAACGAGAGGTGCACAGATTGTCAAGGGCGTTTCTAAATACGTTTAAACGATTTTGCGCAAGAAGAGGGCTACCAAATACAATAGCGATAATGGCACTAATTTCATAGGTGCCCATAGGCAATTGCGATCATACCAGAAGCAACTCAATTCATGTTCAGACGGCGATGAGGTCAGAACACTTACCAATTCAGAAAACTATAAGAGAATTATTGGAACTTTTTTTGCGCACAACAATATTGACTGGCAATTCATCCCTCCATCGGCTCCCCATTTTAGTGAAATTTGGGAGGCAGCAGTGAAAAGTGTGAAAAGTCATCTCATAAAAGCCACAGTAAACATCAACTTGACCTTCGAAGAGATGACAACTATGCTATGTTGTATCGAAGCCATTTTGAAATCACGACCACTGTGTGCCTTTTCAGCCGATGACGAAAGCTACGAGGCATTAACTCCGGGTCATTTCTTGATCGGACAACCAATGACCACGATCCCTGAACCTGTTTCATTGAATGATGACATCAACAAACCCAAGGTTAAGATTTACGATGAGATTCGACGTGTTGTAAGCTACTACGTGTTTCGATTATAATACCCTAATGAAACTGATAGTTTGGGCATGAAAGAGATTTCTCCATTCAAACGTATATATTACACTAAATAACCGGGACGTTAAGCAAGATGCGCTTTAAAATTATTTTACAGAGATACAATCATTAAATTATACACTGACTGAAGTACGTTTATTAAAGCACGATCCTTTGACACATTTATACATTATATACAAAAAGAAAGAAACTACAACATTTTTCAAATTCAGATAAAACTAAAAATAAAATATTTTAAATTGAATGAAAACTTAAGAAATTATTTTATTTTTTAAATAAGATAAGCTAAACATCTAAAGTGTATGTGAATGAAAATTTTCGGAAAAACTACTACGAAACAATGATAAACTTTTCATTAAAACAAGAAAAAAAATGTTTCATGTACTCTGTTGTTGTGTTAAACTGAAAAGTTCATTCTGCTACGTACTTCGTTCGTTTTTAGAAAAATTAAGTTAATAACAATAATAATAAGAGTAATAGCAAAAGTAATAACAATAGTAATAATAATAATAAAATATTGATTTTATTCGTAAAGTTTTGTTCCATGTTTTGGAATGTAACGTTTTTTTTTTTAAACGTACATACAACTTAAATTTAAACTAAAACTAAAAGTTTGAGAAATAAACTATTAACTTTAATAAAAAATACTCTAAAACATTGTAACAGTTTATCGGAAATAAATAAAAATTGTTTTTCTATGATTTATGTGCATATACATAACTATATTGTACATAAACTCGGTAATATATATAATTGAGTGTGTGTATGTGATACACGCGAGCATAAATCAAAATGAAAAAAACTTTAGTTGGAAACTTATTTTCTTAAAACTATAAAATGTGACTGAACCAAAATTGTTATTTTACGAGCATCAAAAAGCTCATCATTTACACAGCCAATTTAAATAATCCTCCTCTATATTCCATGAGTGAATTAACAGTAAGCAAAAAAAAAAAAAAAAAAAATCTTAAATTTACCAAAAAAAAAAAGCTCGACAATAAAATTTTAGTAAATTAAAAAGTTTCAGCACAAAAGTACTGTATAAAATATACACAATAAAAATTTGTATGTTTTATCCATTTTTTATCTATTTTTTTTTTTTGTTTTTTCTGTTCGCCGAGTATAATCTTTTAATATGTAACTGTCAGCTGTATACAGACTACAAAAGAATCGAAGTAGCACACAGTAGAAAAATAGCAACAACAAAAAAAATCAAACAGAGCTTATATTTAATTGCATTACAAAGGGAAAATGAATAATAACAAAAAAGAGCTTCGATCAAAATGCTTTTTTAACTACGTTCGTGGGGGGTGGGAGACAAAGAGAGACGAAAAGATACACGAGTAAAATAACAATCCATGGAAAAAAAATTAAAATGAATGAGTCGAGAAAAGCATTTATAGCTCTTTGCGTTTTTTTGTTTGTTGTTTCCGCTGGTAAAACTTTGGGCTTTCTATTCTTGTTCTTCTTCATCAAATTTTGCTAACGTTTTTCCACTATTTTTCAATAAAATAGAAAATCAAATAAAAAAAATATTTACAATACAATGAAAATAGAATAAAAGTTCTTTTATTTTTTTTTCTATCTTATTTTGCTTCTTTTCTATTCGATTGTTTATTCTGTGTGACAAGACACAAAAAAAAAAAAAACAAAAAAAACTAGACAATGATAAATTAGAAATGTTACACAGTGTCTACGTAAAGAGTTGAATACTAAGATGCTTTAAAAGTTATGGCGGAAATTGCAATGCGGCAAATTGAGTAAAATTTGTATGGTTTTAGAGTAGAGAATCAATGCTCAGTTTGACATCTATAATTTATTGAAGTGATCAACCGGGTGCCTATATTCTTCGTGGGTTGCATCATTTACTTTTTATACTGAGCCAATAATCGATGGATTGAAATATCTCCTAAAATATGGTACGTAAGATACAAAAAAATTAGACAAAATTATCAAAGACAATGGGAGTCATGTGACTGCATCCCCTTGACACTGAGATCACTTCAAGGTCAAGGTCACTTTTTAAATGTTAACTTCCGAGTTGGAAATTTTACGTCCAAATATGTATTTTCAATGCTCCCGAAGGTCACCTGACGGAATATATTTTAGTTATAATGCTTATGATTTGCTATGAAAATGAAATTTTTATTTTTTTAATTTTCGTAGCAATCATAATCATTATAACTGAAATATGTTGCTTCAACATACCGGCCGCGTTGAATCGGATGATTCAACCCACTTGGAGTAAACACAATTTATGAATTGGACGTCTCATGTTTCCAAATTTAGTTTTTAGTGTAACTACTCTTATGTTGTTGTCTGCACCGGGGTGTAATTCAATTATTTTGCCCAATAACCATTTAGACGTAGGTAGATTATTATCCTTGACGACAACAACGTCTCCAATTTTGATATTACTTTGTTATCTGTGCCATTTGTTTCGCTGTTGTAAACTCGTCAAATATTCCAGATGCCACCGCTTCCAGATGTGTTGGTTCATCTTGGTTATTATCTGCCATCTGGATAATTTTGACATCATTACTTCATTCAGATTCTCACTGGGAAGTTGGGTAGTTGGTCGACCAATTAAAAAATGGCCAGGAGTCAAGTAGTCCAAGTCATCGCCTGACAATACGCAAATTGGTCTGGAATTCATCATTGCCTCTATCTCGGTCAATAGGGTTGACATTTCTTCCATGGTAAGTATATGGCCATTGGTAACTCTTCTGAGATGGTATTTAACACTTTTGACGGCAGCTTCCCACAATCCGCCAAAATGTGGCGAGCTGGGTGGAATAAACTTGAATTCAATTTGATCTGTCAATAAAAAATCATAATAGAGGTTAGCATTTTGTCTTAGAAAATGAAAAAAACTGGTATAAATGATTGCGTGCTCCATTGAAGTTTGTTCCATTATCACTCTGAATTTCCTTGCATATTCCTCTACGGGCTATAAATCTACGAAGTGCAGCTATGTACGCGTCTGTGGTAAGTTCGGAAACCAATTCAATGTGTACTGCTTTGGTGGCCAGACATATAAATATGCATATGTAGCTTTTATATGATTTTTGTCCTCTTCCTCTCCTCAAATGTGTTGTGAAAGGACCTACATAATCCACTTCAACTTTATGGAATGGTCTAACTAGTTCCACTCTTGGTATGGGAAGATCACCCATGATTTGATTTAATTCCTTTGCTTTGTATTTCACACATGTCACGCAGCTATGGACAATTTTTTTAATTAAATTTCTGCAGTCAATGATCCAATAATTGTTACGTAACGTTGCCATCATTAGGGTTTGCCCCGCGTGTAGTTACTTAAGGTGATGTTCCCTTACAATGAGCTCCGTTAAATTTTCATTTGCAGGTAGTATAATCGGATGTTATATATCGTACGTAACGGCAGCATTTTTTATTCTGCCCCCGACTCTTAGTAGGCCTGACTCATCAAGGTATGGGTTGAGGTACTTCAGTTTGTTTGATTTTGGTAGATCTTTGTTCGCCGCTATTAATCCAATTTCCAACTCGAAGTGCTTACGCTGAATGTGCCCAAAGACAAGGCACCGATGTTTTTGTAAATCGGAATTAAGTGATTGGCAGAATGGAGGTTTTTGGTACTTGCCTAAGTCTTATGTTCATAAAGCGAATTACATAGGCCAGAATCCGGATTATTTTTCTGAAACTGGAATTCTTCTCGACGAGATCATCTATTAGGGTGTTTTGGGGTATTTGAACGGGTGTTGATTGACAACGACTATCTTCTCGAGTAATAGAATGATTTATAATATTTATTGGCCAGTTCAGTGAATCTACTAAACACTTTGGTCCATTCCACCATAATGCGAATTTTTCTAATTTTTCAGGTTCCATTCCCTTAGACGCAAAATCGGCCGGATTATCTTTGGTGTTCACCTGTCTCCATTGAGACCTGTTAAAATTGGAAAGTATTTCTCTGGTTCTATTGCCAACAAATGTATTCCATTTATTTGGGTGTGCCGATAGCCAATCCAATACTATGGTGGAGTCGGTCCATGCCACTATTTCTGAAAATTCAGATTCTAACGCTTGCTTAACACTCAAAAGAAATCTGCTGAGGAGTAAAGCACCACAAAGTTCTAAACGTGGAATCGACAATTGCTTCACTGGTGCAACTTTGGTTTTTGCCGACAGTAATTTAACGACAGAATCTCCGTTTAGTTGTGTTATTTTGCCGTATACAACAGCCGAGTACGCTTGTTTCGAAGCATCTGAAAATCCGTGAAGAAAGATTTTACTTTCGGAATTCGTGTTTAGGTACCGTGACAATTCGATATTTTCGATTTTTACCAGGTTATCTCTTAATTTTGGCCATTGGTTTAATAAATTAGGTGGTAATTGATCGTCCCAGCCTAGGTGTTCTGCCCACAATGATTGGATAGATACCTTTATGTTGATTGTTATGGGAGCCAGCCAACCTAAGGGATCGAACAAACGACTAGCTTCAGACAGGATTCCTCGCTTAGTTGTAGTAGCTTGATCATTTAAACTGACTTCGAATTGAAAGGTATCCATTATTGGATTCCAATGCAATCCCAATACTTTAGTTGAGTCGCGGGAGGATTTTTCTATTTCTAAAATGTTTGCTTTGGTACCAGGTTCTAAGGCATCATTTGGTACACCTTCGTTGGACAACCACTTATGAAGTTGGAACCCTGACTTTCCCAGTATAAAGTTGGTTTGGTTTTTAATATTGATAGCTTCATTTAATGTGTCGGCTCCGGACATTAAATCATCGATGTACATATCAGTTCTAATGCGATTGACTGTTTGTGGGTACTCTTCGTTATATTTATTAGCTGCTTCGATTACTGCCCGAGTGGCCAAATAGCTGTCACTCGCTGTTCCGTAGGCTACAGTTTGCAATTCGTATGTGGTGATTGGTTTGTTTGGCTCTTCTCTCTATATGATTCGTTGAAATCTGGTGTCAGCTTCTCTTATACGAATTTGGCGATAGATTTTTTCAATATCGGCTGTGATCGCTACTTTGTACTTCCTAAAACGAGACCAGATTTCATAGAGACTTGATTGTATGGTCGGTCCGACTGCCAGGCAGTCATTCAGCGATTTTCCTGTAGTAGTTGTCGCAGAGCCATCAAAAACAACCCTTAATTTTGTTGTATTGCATTTGCCTTTGATGACGCCGTGATGTGGTAGATAATAGGTGCTTTCATAGTTGTTTGTGAAATCATTGTCTACTTCCTTCATGTGTCCCAGATTCAAATATTCTATCATGATTCTGACATAATTGTTCTTCCTGGGATAAATGAGGTCGGGTCACTTCTATATTTTCAATCTCCCAGAATCTTCTTAATAAATTCTCGAGATCATTCTCTACGTTGTCGATAGTAATGGTAAATGATTGTTTTGGCCGCACTTCACTTGTCTTTCCCGCAATTACCCATCCTAGAAGTGTGTTCTGCATGATCAATTGGTTTTTGGTGACAATCTTTCCATAGGTCAGTATTTCAAAACAACTATCTGCTCCTATTATAATATCGATATCTGCTCCGTTGTAAAAGTATGGATCGGCCAATTCATACTGCTTAATTTTTCGTAGGTTAATAGACTCGGAAATTGCTCTTTGTTTGGTGGTCAGTTTAGGGAATACGAAGGCCTCTACGTGGAAACTTGGTTCGGTGTTATTCCATGGGGTCCGTTTTATTACAGAGCAGTGACAGGATTGAGCCACTGAAAATTTCCCAATCTTCTCGAATCTGGCGTCAAAAATAGAGGTTTCCATTTCTAAAATATGACCTTGACCTTTAAATGACCTTGAAGATTGACCTAAAGGTTTAGGGCATCAGTATAGATTGATGGCCCCCAGCTGGTATATTTTAGAAGATATTTGGACCCGTCAATTAAAATGGGTCACCCAGTATGTACATGAACAAAACTCAAATTTAAATCATGTTTAAGCTCACATCCTACCGGTCGAAATATCGACTGAATAAGCGCAAGATTTAAAAGAACCCACATTAGGGATATACTAAAAATAAATAACCCGTAAATCTATAATAACTGACACAATAATTCCTAAAAATTCAATTTGTAATAAGTTTGAGAATCAAAACACGAAGCTTATGGATTACATTATCGATAGTATATTGCAAGTAATTTAGCCATTTTGCAGCACACTTTTTTGTGACAATTTTTCTGTAATTTATACAGAATCGTTTTAATATCGAGAATGGTAAGGAATATGCCTACAAGCTAACAACCGGTCGACGTCGCGTTTTACGTAGAATTTTCGGTTCTTTCTCAGGATCAATGTTGTATCTTGTAAAGAAGCGGTTATTGAAAGATACTCCGCCATTCTATCTGGGTTCCATTTTTTCAACTTAGACCTTTCTGCTTGATATGAATGGCGTAATCTTGTTTACCTACTTACAACTTTAAAACAGAGCAAGTTTTATGTACACAAAGGAAGGGCTCTTACCTGTATTCTTCTTAAAACATTAATAATAAAAATT
The DNA here is from genome assembly GCA_958295665.1 of Tipula vernalis. Lineage (NCBI taxonomy): Eukaryota > Metazoa > Arthropoda > Insecta > Diptera > Tipulidae > Tipula > Tipula vernalis. Next base: position 327,109,054 of record OY282559.1, on the reverse strand, counting down.
AACATTACTTTCTCCTCTAAATACTCCGGGTTAGGTCTACTTTGGTTTTGAACAATTTCTTTATCTACATCAATATCCCCTTTCGTATTTACCGTTTTTATCATTCTTTCATTTCCTTGTTAACTTCAGTAGGACCAATATTATTGAAATCCTGCTAAAAATGGCCAAAAAATTTGTTTTGTTCAAATACCACTTTTCGAAATTTTGAAGAAGCAAAAAATAAATAAAATGTCCTCCAGGGGCTGTCTAGGTGGTGGGTATCTCAAGAGCAGCTGGTATCATTTGGAATTTTTTCGCCAAACTCTTTCTATAATCAAGTTGGAGATTTGAAAAGCTTTTACAACGTTTAAGTCTAGAGGATCGTATTGACACATAACCAAGTAGTTATTAACACATGGTTTTCGGTATGCGTTGCCCAATATGCTGGCTTGAGGACAGTGTTGGGTATAGAGTTTGTGGTTAAGATGGAGGTCGGTTTCCTGGTTGAATTGGGGTTGAGTTGGGATTGGCTACGTATAATGAGCAGTCCAGTTGGGGAGTTATTTAGGGGTTAAATTGAAGTTAGAGTTAGTTGGAGATCGAGTTGAGTTGGGGTTGGGTTAGGGATCAGTTGAAGTTGAATTGTGATTGAGCTGTTTTTTGGAAATTAAGTTGGACGTTGAGTTTAGGGCTAAGTGGAACGTTGAGTTGGAAGTCGAATTGGAGGTTCAACTAAGATCGAGTTGAGATCATGTGTGCATACGTTTTTCAGACCACGATAATTTAACGATTGAGTATTGAGTATTATATTAATTTAAGTCGAATGTTGTGATGGTGGTTTAGCTAAAGGTTTAGTTGGGGTTCAGTTAAGGGTTGTTTTTAGAGTTTAATCTGTTTGAGTTGGGATTGCGTAAGGTAAAGTTCAAGTTGAGTGGAGGTTGGTTACATTGGAGATTGCGTTTTGATTGAGTTGGAAGTTTAATTGAAGATTCATTTGGGGTTGTGTAAGGAATTATAGGGTTCACTAAGGGATCGATTTGGGAGTTTAATTGGAGGTAACATTGAGTTGACTGGAGATTAGTTCACGTATTTAATAATCCAAAATTTAATTTAACTTCAATTTTGTTTTTGTTATTTATCAATCAAATAAAACATTCTATCAAAATCTGGATCGGTTACCAACTCCATAATATTGTATAATGTAATAATGGTTTCGATCGACAGTGGTTTATAGATGAGTGAGCGATCAGACGAAGGTCGCTTCTTTTATTTAAATTATTTGAAACCAGACTACCACACAACACTATTTTACAGTGCTCCTTAAACCTGTAATATTTTATTCAAAATACATAGAGCGCCGAATAGAGTACACACTTCGCCTTTGATTTATATAGCTATACAGCAAAAACTTATAAATCAAGGAAATCTATAAACTTGAATGTACCCATTAATCTGGAATCATTTCCTACCTCAAATATTCTCAAAACATCTTCGTAGTAAACCAAACAATGAGAATAAAGATAAAAGCCCAGCGCGATTGATTTCGAATTTCTCTTCTTTCTCAATATCTCGAAATTTTCCGAAAATTGTGAAAATGTTAACCAAGTTTGACAAAGTTGTAAATTTGTAAAATCGCAAAATTCTCCTTCCTTAACAAACCAAATTTACTATGAGTAAAAACCATGGTCTGTTTCGGACCACAGAAACCACGGATCCAGTATCACCTCTATTTACTAGCATGGTTTCGCAACCAATTCATTAACTTTAAAGATAAAATTATACTTATTTGCTTAATTATAAATCACCACAAATATCTTGCCCTAAAATTAGAGCAGACTTTGTAAATATTCGATACTTAGTTATCCGATTACCGAATAAGTACAATTTGACTATTATTCCGCATTTGAAACAAAAAGGAGAAACATGGACGAATATTTAAATTTTGTTTAAGTCTCTTGATAGTTTTTCTGATTTCGGAGATTAATCAAGACCATGAAAACACCATTTTGCCCCACCTTTCAACCCTTAAAGAAGGGGGAGCGTCAGACCATGAACGACACGTTTTTTACACCAGGTTCTAGTACCTCAACGAACGTAAATGCTTTCTAGGTTTATCTTTTCCTCAACAAATTGTTAATCAGTTAATTAATCCCCATTAACTTCCTTTATCGCTACATAATTTTATTTTAACATTGAGAATTATGCTAAAATATTTCACTAGTTCTACAATTTCCGGTAGCCTTAGAATAAATATTTGAAAGATTCAATCTTAAACTTGCTTTAAGGTAATTTTGGAACTATCTTGCTCATTCATGGATACAATAAAATCTATTTCAAAATTGTTTCTTCAATATTTTAAAGTTAACTTTCTAAATTCGGAACAATGGAAAGCTTATCTTTAGACTTGAAGTCGCTTTGAATGATGTAATATCCATACAATGTCTTTTAGGGTTAATCTTTTAATGAGTAAACTATATACATAATATCCAATATGTTTATTGGGTTCGACCATCTGTCAAATGTATATTATATACATATATAACCTGAAAAATAAAAGCACATTCTAAAAAATTCAAGTAAAAATCAACAGCGTGTATTAATTAATTCAATAAGTACATAAATATATATATACGAAATACAACAATTGGCGACGAGATTGATAAAGTAAAACCAAAAATCAACATTAAAATTCAAAAACCAAATCAAAAAAATTAAAATGGTTGCAGAACAATTTAAAATATTTCTTGCAACACAATCAGCTCAACAAAAACAGTTAATCGAAGCTCTTCTAACGGGAAATAAGACACATGAAAGAAATGATAATAATTATGTGTTCGACAATTTCTACACCAAAAAGGAACCGTTTCAACAATATATCCAGTGTCTTGAAATATATTTCGACTTCGGCAAAAATATTTCGGCAATATTTTTAAACCGTATTGAACCGGAATGTTACAGTATTATGTCAAATTTAATTGCACCAAAATCATCAATGGAAGAGGAATACGATGATTTGGTGAAAATATTGAAAAACCACTTAAGTCCAGAACCGAATTTATTAGTGGAAAGACATCGGTTGTTAACACGACATCAAAAACCAAATGAATCAATCGCAGATTACGTAGCAGCCATTCGAGGATTTGTACCAACATGCAAACTCAACTGCAAGGAATGTTCCGCGTCAATTGCGGATACATTCTTACTGTCGCAATTCATCAGAGGGATTAATGACAACTCAATCAGAACAAAATTGCTACAAGCCAGAAAATTGGAATTTAAAGGAAACGTGGAATTGGCGTTGGCATCAGAGGTATCAAAAGTAGATTACAAGGAAATTGCAAATCAAAATCCAGAACAACAGGGTGATAGGGATGTGAGCAAAATAACAAATAATCGACAATCACGAAGCCATATCCGTAACCGAAACAGCCAGAATCACAACTCCAGACACAGAAATCAATCAAGACCATATGGTCGAGTCAATTTTAAAGAACTAGAATTAACGGGTCTTTGCTTACGATGTGCGCGTGACAATCACGATACCAGCAATTGCAAGATCAATAGAGAAAGACTTCACTGCAAACAATGCAAGAAAGTAGGTCGTGTAGAGTGAGTATGTATTACGACTCTATTAAATAACAAAAGAGCTATACCTAAGCACAGTGAATTCGCAAGTAAATGAAAATTATATCCAGAATGTGTATGATGTTTATAAAAATTATTCAAGATCCAGTAATCAAGAAGAGAATTATTACGTCAATATCGGAATAGAAGGAAAGGACCAGCAATTCGAAGCTGATTCGGGAGCAGGATACACTCTGATTCTGAAGGGCACACAAATCCAGTGAGACAGACAAACATAGAATTCCGATCATATCTCAAAGAAATGTTTAAACCTCATGGAGTAGTAACGGTAAAGGCGACATACAAGGACAAAATAATTACGGGAGAAATGTATATAGTCGATACAGGACGACAAGCTATTTTGGAAAGAACATGGATTCGAAATCTCAACATCAATTTACAAGAATTAGATGGGAAGAATGTAGGTGAATTAGTAAATGAAATTCTGTCAACTGAAAATGTCGAGGAGGACATTCGCAAACTCAAGACAAAATATAGTGAAGATTTTAAACAAAAAGTGGGGAAAATTCCAGATGTCCAGTGTTCACTAAAACTTAGACCAGATGCTAAACCAATATTTTACAAAGCAAGAGAGGTACCGTCTTTACGAAGAGAACAAACCGAAAAGGAATTAAACATTTTTGAACAAGAAGGAATAATTACAAAGGTTAATACATCCGATTGGGGATCACCGTTAGTGTGTATTCCAAAGCCAGAAAATCAAGTTTTATTGTGGGTGGACTATAAAGTAGGCGAAATAGAGCTGTGTGAATATTGTGAAGAAGAAAAATTATAAGAGATTTCATCTGTATTAGTACGAGTCGCTAGTACTTAACGCACAGCACATTCTGTATACATATAGAATGTAAATTGTTGTATAATCAGTCCAGTCGCCGCGGCCTGATGAGAAGATTGATTTTTTCATAATCATAAGCTCGTCAGTTCAAAACTGGATTGAATTCTCTTACAATCTACGGAACATATTAAAATCATATAATTAAATAAATAGAATTCTGTCTCTAAGTCGGTTTCGTTGAATTACTGTTCGTAAATACTAATATACTTCTCGTGTTAATCGAAACACACTTAAAATGGTCTAATCACCGGTAGCATATTAGAAATTACATGAATTAATTAAGATTCAACAAAAAAAAATTAATAAAGTAAAAAAGTAATTATATAGGTCACGTAAAATGGCTTCCAGATATTGTGTTACACAAATTTGGACAAATTCACTACTAAGTCAAGCTGGATACGGAGTACCAATTGAAAAGGCACATCAATCAATTAAAAAGCACGGAGAGTGCAATTACTCCATTTAAACAACAACCACAAGTAACATTTAATCTACCAGCTCGAAATCCAATTCGTTAATATCATACAAACAGCACTCCGAGTCGATATCAATCAAACATTAACAACAGAAGAGAATAATCATCAGGTATAGAAGAATTCAAAGGAAATAATACTTCAATAAATATTCCAGAGCAGAAAGTTCACCCGAATACAAGCAACGATCTTCCAAGACGATCAGGTAAAGAGCGACATGCTCCAACATACTTACAAGACTACCATTTGGAATAGCCGAGAAGTGATCCAATAAGTGTAGGAGACTGAAATATCCATACAACGTCTTTTAGGGTTAATCTTTTAATGAGTTAACTATATAGATAATATCCAATATGTTTATTGGGTTCGACCATCTGTCAAATGTATATTATATATAACCTGAAAAATAAAAGCACATTCTAAAATATTCAAGTAACAACCAATAAGTACATAAATATATGTATATATACGAAATACAACAATTGAGATTGCTGCTTTGCATTTTTATGCAAAGGTCCGCCTTTAGCCAATCGAACCATATCTCTCAACATTTTTCTAAATTTACAAACTTTTTACTTGTTCAATTTTAAGCTTCACGGAACGGATTTACTAAAACAGTACTAAACATTTCACAAAATTATATATCTCGGAACTCAAATAATGACATTTAGGGGATCAAATGTACAAAATTAATTTAATGCAGTGGCTATACAAATGCAGTCATTCAGGGGTATTTTAACTTCCATATTCTTGCTAATTTATATTGTGACGGTGACACCTAGTGTGTAATAGAAGAAGTTTAATGAATAGCTCAATGTTTAACTGTACTAAAATAGAATTTTCCATGATAAAAATTGATACGTAATGTTTCTACGCTATTCTAACTGGAAAAGTCATGAGCTTTCTAGAAGTTCGGTTTGTGTATATAAAAAAGGCGAACGAAGTCGAATTGGATTAGTAATATTTGGTAAGCGATAGAGTAAAGATTAAAAAGGAATTAAAAAGTGAATTAAAAAGTGTTTTTGTGGAAATAAAAATTATAAGTGAACAGTAAAATTTAAGAATAATTTATATAAAGTGATTTTGTGAATTTTTATTGATCAACTGTGTTGTAATAAATTTTGTGAAATAAATAAATTCGTTGGTGATAAATTAAATTGATTTTGTATTATTCACAATCCAGTGATACGAACCTTGTGTGACAAGGCAAAAACGTAACAATATAGTAAAAAACAAAAAACGAAAATTTAAACATTGAAATGTTTTTCGCATTTAGAGATTATTGTTTATTTTACCATTGTGATACAGTGAAATTTCATAAAAATAGATTTCACCAATCTAGGCATTGGTGACTTTTGCTTTCGTTTAATTAATCTTAAGCTATAAATTCAGCAAAATATCTCTAAAAATTTAGCAAGTTCAATTGAACTCTGCTAAATAGTCACCATGAGAATTGTGAAAGTAAAAAAAGTTGAATTAAACATCAAATTTCGGTCTTATTGAGAATTTCTGTTTTTATCAATAGAGGTAAAAAATCATCGAACTAACATAATTTTAGGTAAATATAGTTTTAATTTGAGTGGCATTCCAACGGAGCAAGGCATTTACAGTGATTTTTATTTTATTAAATGTAGATGGCCAGTAGACAACATCCGTCTTGAACATTTTCTTTTAGACCGTATGATCTAGTTTATTTGTGCAAAAAAAAAATATTCGCTTTGATTTAGGAAACTCGGAAGTCGGCAGAACAACAGTATTAGCAATGGCTTAGCCGGTAACATAATGGTAGCAACTCACAAATACTATTATAATTTAGATGTATGTTTGTAACTTATATTATACAATTCGAAATTTCCAGTTTTTTCCACTATTGGCCATTTTCTGGGTTTCCTGGGAAGTTTGGAATTGGGAATTGATTTATTATGACTGTTTTAAGATATTTTTAGATAGTATATAGGGGAAAAATAATTGCATGTCAAGCCTACTTTTTAGGGAAAAATAAACAATAAAACCGCTATGAAATGGAATTATGTTTTCCAGAAATTTGCAAAAATACTAAATTGCTATAGTACGCTTTGTAAACAATACTATCAAAATGTTCTAAGAAAAATTCACAATAAATCACTTCTAATTCGAAATTCTCCAAAAATCAGGAAAGTGCCACAGCCAAACAAAGATAGTAAGATTTTTTTCCGAAACAATCTTAAATGACCCGAGTAAGATAAATACCGGATGACAATAAAATACACAGACTGATTAAATTCCAAATATTCCTATAGAATTTAAACCAAACCTCCTGGAAGCATTTCATCACAGACTATGAAAATGGCAGCATGTGATGACTCAAAATTTTTATATGGTACGGCGCAAGCTGTAGTATGTCTCCAAGTATGCCCAAAGAAAATAGTCAATAGGAGTTAAAGCCGGAGAATAGGGTGGGCATTGTGTAACATCGGCTTTTGATGAATTTGAGTGGTAGGTCACAGTGGTAAATCCAGTCCAAACCATAACAAACTAACGCTTTTACCCTGTGGCAACAATTCGAGCTTTTTCAGAGGGTGTTTTTGAACAAATACTGTCATTTTGACGACTGTTGCATTGTTTAATTGTGAACAGCTTGTCACCGGTAAAAATAATTTTTCTTTCTGGATTTATTTGCCCTTCAGTAACACTTTGCATCTTTCACGTCGCACGAACTTCTTTTTTTTCGTAAGAAGATCGGCTTATTGGAGCTTGTACGGATAGTTGCTAAGGTTTTGTTTGACTATTTTTCGAAGTGTTTCGCGGATTATTTGAAGACTCTTGGCAACATGATGCATCATAATTTGCGGATTTTGGTTAATCTAACATTTGATGATGCTGGACGGTCTCTTCCTGAACAGTCCGAAGAACAACCTTACTTTATAGACTATTGAACGTGAAAGACGAAGACTTTAAATTGTTATTTTTTGCCTAATTTCCAACTTCGTACTGTTCGCGAGACGACTGTTTTTAGACATGATAACTCAATCTTTTGTAATCCGGCAGCATCAAATTGTACACCCAAATACGATAAATAGGGTGTGAAAAACTTGTCGAAGAGGGCTTCTATTAATCGCCGTTTTTATTAAAATAAAATACCCTATCTTCAATATAATAAATTTTATAAATTTTATTCGCAATTGTTTTATTCACTGTATTTACTCAGAATAATTTATTTGAAGTGGTGTCTTTTACAAAATGTTTTGCTCGCTGTTTTTATTATTCGCTGTACTTTCTCTTACAATGTTCTATTTTAGAGTGTTTTTGGAATATTACGGAACGCCTTTATATACAAAAAAAAATGTTATACAAAATCGTTCTACAAAACACCTCGCCCGCCATCTATCATTTCAATAATTATTAATTGCTATAATTATGTTGGTACTTATACTAAAATTTTATATTTTTTATCTTGAAGGTTGGTACCTGATCACAACAAATAAAATTAATAATTAATTGTCAAATTGTAATAATGAAATTTAGATTGACCAAAAACAAATTTATCAACTGATCGTAATCACGAACGACTCTATCGTAAATATTTAAAGGCAAATATTGAATTTTACCAAGTTTTAAATAATGTTATACCGATCAGCCATAGTTTCAGATAAGTACAAAATCGTATCTAATTGTGTTCCGATGATTCTTTGTGAATTTTCTTTCATTTTAGGATTCGTCTAAAAACACAAATTGATTGGTATTGAAGATAATGCGAATAATAGAGTGGCCGTCTTAGACAGGGTGATCACTTTACATCTTCAGCTTGGCTTCAGGTTTAAGTTATTTATTTTGAATTTAACAGAGAACGTAGAAACGTAAAGGATTACCGGTGGCAAGGCATTTCTTGGTATTATGGCGCTCCATAGACCATTGTCAGGCGGGATTAGAAATCTCACAAGAATCTGATCACTTTCTCAAATGTATAGTTATATGAGATCAGATGTTGTTTCCTGGACTCATTGACTGTTCCACAAACTTTCAACAAAATTCTGAAGAAAACAATTTATTTGGATAAAAATTACAGACACCATGATAGTGAAAAAATCAATCTTCTCATCAGGCCGCGGCGACTGGACTGATTAAACCACAATTTACATTCTATATATACAGAATGTATTATGATACTAGCGAATCATATTAATACAGATGAAATCTCCTACAATTTTCCTCTTTACGATATTCACTGCACAGCTCTATTTCTGTGTAAGCAAATTTTTACTTTTTTCAATATTTTGTTGAATGTTAATTAATTCATGTAATATCTAATACGCTACCGGTGATTAGACCCGACTAATAGACAGAATTCTATTTATTTAATTTTTAAATTTTTATATGATTTTTAATATGTTCCGAGGATTGTAGTATGAGAATTCAATTCAGTTTCGATCTGATGAGCTTATGATTATGAAAAAATCAATCTTTTCATCAGGCCGCGGCGACTGGACTGATTATACCACAATTTACATTCTATATATACAGAATGTATTGTGCATTTAAGAACTGCGAATAATACTAATATACTTCTAGTGTATAAAAAAACATTTATAAAGGTCTAATAACCGGTAGCGTATTAGATATTACATGAATTAATTAACATTCAACAAAATATTGAAAAAAGTAAAAACTTTAGAAAAACTTTTTAGTGAAAATCTCAACAACTAAGATATGTAGCTTTACGTTAACAAATTTGTCACTGTAAACTTGCAGAGCATAATTTACGTTTATAGAGTCTAGTTCTATTTCATGAATACCATTTTAGTACTAATCTGAAATTTTACGGTTATAGAGCGAATTTACATTTTGTGAGTAGAGGCTTAAGCTTCATAATTACATTGCATTTGAGTAGAACTACAGTTAAAAGGCTCAAATACGTGTGATCACTATTATGACTACATCACTCAATAAATAAACATCTGCAGAAACGATGGAGCTGTCCAATTTAATGTCACAACCTTTGGAAGGTGCTAACGAAATGAACAAACCGATGTCCTACTTACATTTAGTGCGGTAAAACCTGGACTATATTTTTATTAGTATGTAGAATTGAATCGTCCGTCACTGATGATCAGTTTAAAAGGTTTTTCAGGAACAAATTTATACTTGAGGTATTTAATGCTATCAGATTGATTCCTAAAGCCAGGAATGGTGGTGTATATACAACTTCAGATCCTACCGCCTTAGAGCTGATGATCGATAATTCTGTTCAATAATAAATTTCTAATCGGGAATTTTATAAAAGAGATCGAGTTCAAGCATAAATTGCCTTTTTGCGGAATACCAGTGCAGTATATACACCAATTTTAAGGTTACTGCCGCTGGTACTCAAACCAATGAAACGTAAGTTAAACGAAATGGATCTTTTAGTGGGAATTGTTAAACAAGAGATTTAAATACAATACATTCACAAATTTTGTTTAAAACATGAAACGTCCTAATCGTTTCATCCGGAAATCCACATCTCTGAAATTTTTCCAAACGACTATATCGTTTACAGATGTATTCGATCGGTTAAGAGTAGGAGAGAAAATCAGGAGGCAGGAGGCGGTGTTTTCTTAGCTATTGTATGCAATTAGTAATGTAGAATTTGAATTATCTTCAATTTGCATTAGCAGCTATGGCAAGAAAACAAAGTACTGTATGTACATTGCTTATATTCCACCAATATCCGGAAGCGAGCTACAATTTAAATATTATGATACAATGCACGTCAGATCTTGTTCTTGGTCTTGGCGATTTCAACGTAAAATAATACATACTGTTCAATTTAACTTCGATGGAGTGCTTGTTTGTTGATTCATAGCTTAGTTGTAACCTGACTCAGATTAACAACATACCAAATGAGAATGAGCAGTGTATAGCACAAAGTTTATTTTCTTTTGTTCTAAATGCAGTGCACTACAAACCTTTATGGTAATTCTATTTAATATGCATGAAATATCATTATACAGCAACTACCACGGTCGAAACGCAATAGCATACAACTTTAGGAAAATAAATAAAAACGAATTCAATGAGCATTTGTAAACATCAATTGGTAAGATGAATTTACTGATGTCAACACGAACGTTAAAAAATTCATTCGAACGAACATTACCATTACAAAAGGTTGAACCAAACAATAATCCTCCGTGGTATGATGATGTCCTAGTTATTAAAAAAAATTGCAAAACCAAGGCTTATCGCAAAATGAAAAAAAAAGTAATTCGGAAACAGATAAAGTGAGATTCATCAACATCAACTCTAAATTCGCCAGTTATTTTAATATCAGACATTAAAATTGCATCAAAAATATTAAAGGTGCCGTTAAATCTGATCCAAAATACTTTTGGAAATATTTTACTACAAAACTAAGTTAAAGGATTTTCTGCAACAATGCACCTAGGGAATTCTAAATAACCAATATATTTGCAAAATTTTTTCAATCGACATACAAACAGGAAGACTTCCGTGAATTTTGTTGAAAAACTAAGCAGAACAATTTTCTTTACCAGTTCGTAAACTCTTCAACATGTCACCGACTTCAGGCATTTTTCCTACTAAGTAAATCCTCTAAGATTACGCCCATCTTACACAGGTATTGCAACCACATGAATGATAGTATCGCTAAACCATCGAAGAACCTCACAGCTTTTGATTCCATCAGGCACCGCAAAGCACTGGAAAGCCTGCATTCCTTTGGCTTTCTAACTAATTTTGTAGTCTGTTTTTACTCGTACTTTTATGATAGATCACAGTTTATCAAAATTGGTCAACGTAAATCAAATCTAGTAAAAGCTTCATCAAGGGTCCTCAAAGGTCACATGTAGGCCCTGGGATTTTCATAATACTTCATCGATACTTCTCTTTGCTGATGATCTAAAAAGCAATCACCTATAGTTATGAACCATACTATCAATGTCAGCAAAATCAATAAGGGCGCAGGCACAACCAAACACAGGGATTTAATTGTTGCCAAGTCCAATTCTATATTAGGCTTTATAAGACGATGGACCAAAGGACATTGTTTATATTATATACTTTAGCTACGTTAGATCTCATCTAGAATATCAAGTATGGTGTTCATTCTATTGATCTCACAATTGAATCCCGACGCTGGTGAATTGACGAAAAATACTTCTGGAAATCCGAATATAAACAATCCTACTAGGAACCTTAGGCAACACAGGTTCTTACAACCAGAATAACCCAGAACAAATTATGGGAGACATGAACCGATTAACGAGATGGTTAAAATATTTAATCACGTAGAAGATTTGTTTGACTTCTCAATATTCAGGGACTGCTTCAGAAATAAATTCAAGATAAATTGTATTGTATTTAGTATTTTAAATATTTTTAAAATTTGTATTTCCTATTTTTTTTTTTTTGCCATCTTTTGTTCTTCTTTTTATTTCCATTTAGTCATTGTTTGTGATTTAGTTTAGTCATAAATCGACATATTGAATTTCGAAACATAATTCGACCTCCAGTCTCATGGTGTTTCAGGCAATACGTTTCCTATTTTCGGTTAATGTAGAGAGCCAAAGAATACTAAGTGTAAAATCTTAGACTTTTGTACTTAAATTGTAAATTTAATATAGTCTTGATTTACAGTTAACTAATAGATTACCACGGGTGGGGTCTATTTAGTTATTGAGAACAAACAACTTGTTGTTAATATTAGAGTTAAATTAATTCTATTTTATTTTATTTAATATTCACCTTTTATATACAATTAAATGCTAATGTCAGCAACTTAGAGAAAAAGAAAATATAAAAATAAGAAATAAAATATGACACCAAACATTCCTATCCAGTAAATTTAAATGTTGTAATGTTGATGAGCCAAGGTTGCTTCAACATCATTATTGTTGTTGTAAGTAGGTTAACTGCTAGTATCAGCAAATTAGATAAAAATATAAAAATTGGACGTTGTAGTGTTGATGAGCTGACATAAAATATTGTGTTTTGTTGCACTGTTGATCTCAACACTAAGAGTGTTTTTTGTAAGTACAATACATTTCAATTCGTTTAAAATAATCATTCATCAGTGAATAAATACTGAATAACCAGTGAATAATTAACGAATGAACAATTAGTGTTCTTCAGTGAGTAATGAATTAATAATGTCTGAGTAACGAGTGAAGCCATAACTCATCCGCGGTTAACTAGAGAGTAATTGGTAAATAATTTGTGAACAAAAATAAATAATGAATGAGTCATGAGTGGATAATAAGACAGTGAGTGAATAATAAATTATTAATTACAATAATTATAGTTCTGGGTGAATAATGCGTCAATATTGAGTTAATATTACCCAAAATCGATATTTGTCATCAATTATGCCATTATTAAATATTCAGTCAATAACGAGTCAATAATCGATGAATAGTTAGTGAATATTTAACGCACAATCAGTGAACTATAGCTGAATAGTGAGTTAATAATCAGTCAATAATGATAGAATATTAAGTGTATAAGCAGAATTCATCTCTGTCTGTGACACCTCGCTTCTCTCTAATGTTTTGAAGACGTTAACTTATTACTTAATTTCGACTTGGCTATAAGGCTACACCTACTTGGCGTAAGATGTATTCTACTTAAAAATGTGCGGGCTGTCTTGTACACTAAAAATTGGCAATATTTTTCAAATATATCCAAATCCCCCTGTGAACCCAAATCATTATTTATTTATTTACCAACTTTAAAAAAAATCTGGTTACAATTTTAAAATATTCTACACTACATTACAAAAAAAAAAAAAAAAAACTTTACCAAAAATTAGCAACCGAGACATTATAAACATGTTCATTCATAGCTAAATTACTCCTCCGTATTGGTAATTTAAGAACAAACTCCTCACTCGATCGTAACACACGTGTTGGAACGTAACTAGAAAATAAATCGAGAATCTCATTACAATCAATTCTACAAACGAGGAGATCATGGACAAAAGTGGCACACGTCGCAGTTCTATGAATAGAGAGAGATTCCAATTTTAATAATAGTTTACATCGTCCCATATAAGGAGAAAGAATATAATTGGGAAGATTATTGTCCCTAGGTAATCTACGCAAGGCGTATTTTAAGAATTGTCTTTGAACCCTTTCTATAAGATCAGAAGAAACCTGATAAAATGGGCCCCAAATAACTACGCCATAATCTATTTGCGAGCGCAACAACGTAATATACAAGATTCTAATCGCATAAGGATCCCAGAAGTCTTTGGAGAATCTTTTAACAAATCCTAACATGGTAAACGCCTTAGAAACAATGCCCTGTATAAGAATTTCGAAGGATAAATTAGTAGCGAATGTGATACCCAAATCTTTGAAATTGTTCACTTTCTCAATTCTATGGTCTTTGCATTTCTATGGAAAATCGCATTGTTTTACACTTCTTAGTATTCAATAATAAATTTTGGTAAGTACACCAATTCGTAAAATCCGATAAATCCGACTGTAGCTTCTCTGCATCCCGAATATTCGAAATAGTTTTAAAAATTTTAAAATCGTCAGCATATAGTATATAAGAATCTCAGAATACTTAATACGGTTAATCACATCATTAATAAAAAGAATGAATAAAAGGAGACCCAAATGGCTTTCCTGGGGAACCCCTGACGTAACATGAATCCGTCTAGACATGTAACTCCTTATCTTAACGATTTGAGTTCTGCCATCTAAGTACGACTTGATCCACCACCTAATAGGTAAACTATTCCAATCCAAAGACTCCAATTTAAGGAATAGTAGTTTGTGATCAATTTTGTCAAAGGCCTTGCTAAAATCTGAATAAAAAACCTGTACATCCATCCCCAATTCAAAAGCCGTTGAAATATAATTGGTCAGTAAAATCAAATTCGAGACAGTTGATCTTCCAGGAAGGAATCCATATTGCTTAGAAGAAATAAACCTACGAGTATAAAAAAAATAAAATCTTTGACTAATTTTTCAAAAAGCTTCGGCAAAACGGATAAAATACTGATGGCTCGATGATTAGTAATATCACTTCTGGAACCTGACTCAAATATTGGTTTAATTAAAGAGCATTTCCAAAAGTTCGGGAAGTATCCTTGTCGAAGGCTTTTGTTAAAAAGACTGTGATTGGAAAAGCGACAGCATGTGCTGTCATTCTAAGAACCAAGGGAGGGATGGAATCGAACCCTGCACTTTGATTGATATCAAGCGAGAGTAGACCATTCAAAACAGTATCAAGTTCCAATTGCAAGGAATAATTTATATTAGCCACTGAACAATAGTTCGATATTGACTCTGTCGTTAACGGTTTCTTTACATAAACACACAAGTTACAATTATCTTTCAAATTATGACCCAAACGATGGTCCAAAAGCATAGTAGACGGATATCCCTTAGTTATTCTTTTAGAATCAACGAATCTCCAGAAGCTATCAGGTCTATCCTTTATGTTCGATTCGATCTCCAAAACGTAGTTCTTGTAAAGAAATTTATTCAATATTGTGAATTCATTTCACAAGGATTCAAATATAGCGTACCTATCAGGAGTAGGGAATAGTTTAAATCTCTTATAAGCCTTGTCTTTACGAGTTTTCAGATTAATAAGATGTTTATTATACCACGGTTCCTTCAACTGACGCGTAATTTTAAATTTAGGAATAAATTTCACCATTCCTACATTTAGAACATTATAAAATGCATCCAGTAATTCCTCTAAATGATCATTACCCTCAAATGCACTCCAATCATAATTATCAAGAAAAGCATTAAAGGAATCGTAGTCCCCAATTTTATAATTAAAATTTTCAACAAATAACTCATCCTTGCCAATTTCACATACATCGAAAGACAGTGACACTTTTATTGGAAAGTGGTAAATGCTCGACGCTCGAGTTAAATCGTCACACGTCTCGACAATAATTTCTTGATCCAACGACAAAAATACCAGGTCGAAAACATTCCCACACCTGTTCTTGACGTCCATACCATTGTTTGAGACCCATTGAAAGTAATCCGGTCATAAAGTTATCATAATTCGCATTCAAGTTCAACGGAGTTAAAAAATCATCAGCTCGAAGCCAATTAACATTTGGTAAATTGAAATCACGCAATATACTTAAACGATCCTCTGGTTACAAAATGGGTGCTATGCTAGACTTGATAATATCAATGACTTTATCATACACCCCAAAATTAGAATCGCATGGAATACACATGACACAAACGATTAGTGAAAACTCATGATATCTGATTCTTACTGCGATTATATCCAAGCCGCAATCCGTCAATATTAAAGGTACAGATGAAAATTTATCCGCAACAGCAATTAGCACACCTCGACGATGAACAATGTACGATGCCGCAAAATATTCTTCCGTCTTAAAATTAGATGTTAGCCAAGACTCCGAGACCACTTCATATTCATCCTCAAATAAATATAAAAATAGATTCTTTGATTAAGAGCGAATACCGCATGCGTTATGATAATAAATATTTATTCTTTGAGTAGCTGAATTTACTTGATGTTGCGATGATAAGATAGTAGAATTTATAGTGGAATTTAACGGAGGTGCTGATCGAACCGGACACCAAACATGACATGGATGACTCATAAAAGGTCGTATCAGTATACCTGGAGGCCACATGTCTGAATTATTTAATTTATTGTAATGTTCCGAGTCCCAATTTTAAAAGAAACGAAAGTAAGTGCGTTATCCGCATCACGATCCTTAGCCAGCAGAGATTTATAATCCACCTGGTCAGCATTCCAGTCCAATATTTTCGAACAAATATAAGTTTACGTACAGCCTCCTTTTTCACCGAGGCATGGAACCTACTAACATACAGAAACATTTTATCCTGTACAATAGCTGGATACAATGTATCCACAGGCTGCTCCGTCCCGATAATGCCCTGATTAGAAGAAGGTATCAACAATCTTGAACAACTATTAGTATGGTTTACATCATTTACATATGATGGATGTTCAGATGAATCCGATACACCGATTGCTTTATCCATTAATGCACCAATTAACTATTTGTTTTGGCCACTTCTAATTATTTTTTTATTTCAACAGCTTCCAACGCTCTATCCGCAATAGCATGAATTTTTTTAAATAGCTTTGTTATATTGTTATCCGCGAACCACTGCTTGCAGCTGTTGCAGTGGTAGGCAACGTAATCTTTAGAAACTGCAACTCGTCGTTCGAACTTGTGGGCTAATAAACATTACACCAGTTATATTAAAACTTAAAATACACAATTAAAATTTGAATAGAACAAGAATAAGAACAAGTTCTAACATATACCATAAATAAATTAAATAAGCTGATTTTCACAAACTACTAAGAAGATACAGTTGATTAAGATATCATTAAGAAAATATTTCATTCAATTTTCATAAAATAATTTTTAATAAATGAAAGAAAAAAATTATCAGATTAACGTGTGCATTCTGTTGACCGTTGGAAACCCAAGAGATATCTTGATTCTGTTCCACCAGTCCCAATATTTAGTTTTTCACTATTTTTTTTCCCCTACTAATGTTTATTTTCCCAGAAAGACAAAACACTGTATTCTGTATTTATGTTATTTTTATATTTTGTTGCTCTTCCGTATATATATATATATATATATATATGTATATCTGGCTACACATAAATGGTATTAAATGATGAGAGATGAGAATGGAAAATGTGTTAGACAAATATTAGACGATATAAGTAATGGACGACGCTTCAGAGATAAGGCAAGAACAAAAAAAAACAAAAAATGTGATAAAAAGATATTTTTTTGTGTTATCATTCTATGTATATATGGAGTAAATCCATCTCTACTCGTTTGTACATTGTTTTATAGTATAGCATAATGCTTGGAAAAATTTGTTTAAAAATTAAAATGGACAATATATCAACTGGAATTGGATTTAATTGTTGGGTTTATCTTCTATTCTGTTCCGTCACCAATTGAATTAAAAAAGACAATGGCCATATAAAAAACAATAATATGGGATAAATGATGAGTCGTTTTCTAGTTTTGTATATATTGCTATCTGTACTCGTAAATACTGATATTTTATTGATGAACGTATATATGATATCAAATGGAATCAGACGAGACAGATTAATTTATATGGAACATATGGGTTTATAGCTTGCACAGACGTCTTTTTGGACTTTTGAATCATATGAGTTACGGATTATTACCCAACCATCAAACTTTATTTTATGTATGCAGATGGTGCCAAAGTATGTTTCATGGTTTAAATTCTAGATTTGAATGTTTTCTGGCATTTTGTGTTAGATGGTTATCATTTTCCCAATTATTTGTATAATACGGTATTGACAAGATTTCTCTTACACTGCTTTATTTTTGAGATATTTACTTAAGTGCAAGGACAATTTGTTTCAATCTCTTAGGTATTGATATAATTGCGTTAAAGCGGATCATCCGGGACACCCCGACGAGTAATAGCCAGATAACAAGCAAACCGCACCAAGAGCTAAACTATGTACAGCAATATTCTGTTAACAACCGTTTTTGAAACTGTGATTACGGTCTGTTACAAGGTATTAGGCCTTCAATGTGATCCATATGAAGATATGTTAAAATTTTCAGGTTTCAAAAGTCGTACCTTCGACCTGGCGGCATGGTTATCTTCAATGATTGATAGAGTAAAGGTTAAGTCTCAAACTCTTTGGATTCAGAATTTAGTATGGAATGATAGACTCCCTCAAAATACATATATTAAAGCCTGGCTGGAATACGAGAACAAGAGTTTAATATTTCTTCCAAGAATCATGCGACTGATATTGCTTTACGAAATATCAGCATAAGTGAGCTTAGAGAGGGATATCTATTAACTAAACAACCACACAGGAATAAGTTTACATGCCAGCATCGTTAAACGAATGATTTATAATCTTGGTTCATTTCATTTGTAATTAATTTTTGTTGTAAAATTTCTTTAAATTTTCTTGTTAGTGAAACATTTCGGTAACTTTATAGCATTCAATGTCGTTCAGAGTTCCCTATTCGAAATTCATCCTTGTTCAATTTACATTGCTTTTGGCACACTTTTTTTAAGCAAAAGCTCATTCATAATAAAGTATACTAAAAGAATCAAACAACAAAACTCTACGATGGGGCGAAGTGAATGTATTCCTTTCTCCATCAGTAACAACTCCATCGAAAGGGTAGGCTAATGCGAAGGCTACGTCAATAGCGTGTTTTGAAT
Source organism: Tipula vernalis (assembly GCA_958295665.1). NCBI lineage: Eukaryota > Metazoa > Arthropoda > Insecta > Diptera > Tipulidae > Tipula > Tipula vernalis. The sequence continues at coordinate 327,089,906 of OY282559.1, read as the reverse complement.
GTTTTACCCTATCTGCAGCCAAGATCACAATATAGTGGCCCAACTCCGGTTTCCTACTCGAACGCCTAGATACACTTCCGAATATTTTATTAATAGGGTTCGTTAGGAACCACTTTAACCCCTGAACTATACTTTTTTTCATTTCTTTCAATTAGTTAACATTAAAGAGAAAAGTCATAGGTACCCTTTTTATAAGCCTAAATTATATATTATGTACATAAAACATATTAATTTAATACTCTACCATATAATTATAAATTAATAATTAAAAAACTGGCATTTCAGCCTATATTTTCAAAAACGTTTATTTACCTAACGTTTCAAACAGAATTCCTGTTCATCTTCAGAGCTTCTATGTATGGTATAAACACAACTGAAAAACTAGAAAACAGGAATTCTGTTTGGAACGTTAGGTAAATGAACGTTTTTGAAAATATAGGCTGAAATGCCAGTTTTTTTGATTATTAATAAATAAAAGCCTAATAAATAATCTTCGTTAAATTATATTAAAAGATGAAAGAAATAATTTCTTCAAAAAGATGAAAATAATATATGAGAATGAACTGGTTAAATCTATGAAAGAACCAAAGCATTAAATAAGAAATTTTTTTTATTAAGGTGTCGTAAAGAACGAATTTATCCCAAAAACAGATTGTTGAAAAATTCGAGCAACACAAATCCGACCGTTTTCAAACGACTGGAAGATCGATTTATTTTTGCGATAATCACCCAAGAAACTGCTGAAAACTTCGTCCTTATAAACAAAATAAACAAATAAAATTCTCAAAAACTACAATCTATAAAAAATAAAATGTCTCCTTATTATTTTAGAATATTTAAAATTACATCAAACATTTATTTCAAGAATATTTATGATCACATCAAGAAAATTCAAATTAGAAAATATAACAATATGGTAAATGTACCTAGTCAGCAAGAAACTGAAGATGTTGCAGAAATAGGTAACAATAATTCAATTTCCAATAATTTTAACATTAACAATGAATGGTTCCCGAGAGAGTATCAAACATTCTCAAGCTCGGAGAGAAGTTTTATCCGCCAATTTCTGCAAAGTCTGTAACATACGTCCAGATTATTGTGAATATTAAAGGCGCGTTAATAAACAAAAGTGACGAACAATTAGATAAGCCAGTTTTACTTAGTGGAGTGGACTTAGACAGAGTTTAACGGTAGATGACATAAGTTTTATGAAAGATGTTGCAAATTCAAAAAAATTTGTGCGTGACCATCCTGAAATTTTGGCCACAAGAGCTGACAACAGCAATACTATTGTAGTTGTAAATCGGTGTGACTATGTCAACAAGATACAGTCCACGTTAGAAGATAAGGATGTCTACAAAGAAATCAGTAAGAATAATACAGCGTCCATACAGAGGAAATTATATTCTAACGGATTATGAAACGAAATTAATAAAAAAGTATTCAAACCGACCCATAGTTAGCTCGATCGGAACTTCTTTGTATCATCTTTCTGCCTTCGTGTCACGAATTTTAAACTACACTGTTGGAAAATCTTCCACAGCGATAAAATTTCAGTTGACTTTAAGGACAAAATTAAAAATATTGTTTTACCTCAAGATCACACAATGCTCTCGTTGGATGTGGTATCTCTTTTTACCAACATAGACAGTAAACTAGCAATAGAATTAATTAATGAGAGATGGTCCAACATTTAAAAGAATTCCAAGCATAAGCTGAAAAGAATTCAGTATATTGAAGCAATGGAGTTAATTCTCCAAAACTGTAAATTTACTGGCTCACCGACTAGTTCAGCTATTGCGGAGTTAATTATGGAGTTTGCTGAAAAAAGTGTACTGAATTCTATAAACTTTAAATCAGTTTTTTATTACCGTTACGTTGATGATATAGTTACAGCCATTCCTATATTCAACAATTTTAACATCAATATAAAATTTACAGCAGAGTTAGAGAATAACCACAGGTTGTCATTTTTAGATCTTGTTATTGTCCTCAAAGGCGAAGCAGCAGAGGCTTGTCAAACCATCCCGGAACAAGAGCGCAACAGCTATCTCAAAATTATGAAGGCGCTGGATAGGAAGTACGGCAGTGACCATAAGTGGGAAATCTATCGAATGGAATTGAAAAGCCGCTACCAAGGGAGGAGAATCACTTCAGAAATTTTCATCGGCAATCGAGCGATTAGTACATCTAGCGCATACCAGGACATCGACCGATTATATGGAAAGGCTAAAAATTGACGCATTCATTGACGGCATTCGAGAACCAGAGACACGCAAGGCGGTGATGTTGTCACCTAAAGCAACCTTCGCCGAAACTATCGCTTGTACGGTGACAAATGAAACTTCACAAGCCATCACCAAACCGTCAATGAAAATACATCGAGTGAAAGTCGACACCAGCATAAACACAGAACGGTGAACACCAAGATACCGAGACGGAAGCGGCAAAATTAAATGTTTGGCATGTGGTAAAATCGGTCACATCTCTCGGGAGAGCTGGGAAATAAGAAGGAAAAGGGGAAGATCACCATCTACTATGCAGCGACGACCAAGCGTGGAGCAGGCAGTGGCCAGACAAGAAGGCCAAGTGACGGCTGAGCCGTTAAACTACAAAGAGTCAGCTTAAAGGGGTAGAAGCTGACTCCCACAACCGATTGCCCCATAACCTCCATCCGCGTTTCGAAAGTAGCAAGAGGCGGTGACAGCTTAACAATCAAAGGCGACATTGATGGCACGGATTGCATCATCACAATAGAGGTAGTTCAATAATAAAAGGCAAAAAGATTGTGAAAATAAAGATCGGAAGAACTCTTTTCCAACACGAAGTGCTGATTGCAGATATTGTGGATGAAGTCATAATGGGAATGGACGTCATGAGGGCAAATGGCTTCGTGGTGGATGTTGGACGAGGAGTTTTAGTTTACGATAACATCGAGTTGCCACTTCAATATAGCAGTGCCGGAATAACTACCAGGCGAATTATTATTGATCATCGGGAGAAGCTGCCATCGAAATCGGAGACGATCGTATGGGGAAGGACACCCAGGTTGTGGGTTGTTGAATCTAATGAAGAGGAGAACGGAGCCAAGGAAATTATAATGGGAAAAGTCCTAGTTAAACCAGACAACGACTATAGAGTACCAATTAGGACTCTAAATCTCTCGGATAAGACGAAAACCATCAATAAAAGAACAGTAATCGGCAAATGTAGCGAGATTTCAACTATAGTAAAGTGTGAACAGAAAAGTTCGATTGAAAAAGCCGACATGCAAGGGCGGAAAGGTAGAACAACTTATGCAGAAATGGACCAAAGATCTTACAGAGGCACAGAAAAATTCTGCACGTCAAATATTCAAACGGTACACGTCCATATTCTGTAGTACATCGGATAATAACGGAAGGACCTCAATGGTAAAGCATCGAATTGATACGGGAGCAGAGTTACCGATTCGTCAACCACCCAGTAGGCTACTTTTGGTAACAGATATGCAGGCAGCAGGAGTAATCGAACCATCCAACAGCCCAAGGAGCTCACCGGTAGTATTGGTCGAGAAGAAGGACGGTAGCATGAGATTCTGCGTTGATGATCGAAAACTCAATGCCGTAACTTAAAAAGATAGCTACTCACTGCCAAGGATCGATGACACGTTAGACACGTTATCGGGTGCTAGAATATTTTCTACATTATATCTACAAAGCGGCTATTGGCAGGTAGAAGTCGATGAGGAGGATCGCGAGAAAACAGCTTTCAGTGTGGGTAACGGTCTTTGGCAATTTAATGTTATGCCTTTCGGATTATGTAATGCCTGGGAAGGATTTCGACGAGCATCTAAGGAACTAGGCAGAAGTTTTAGATCGGATACAGGCTGCCGGATTAAAGTTAAGCCCAAAGAAGTGTAAGCTGTTTAGAACTGAAGTAAAATATTTAGGTCATCTGGTAACGACCAATGGAATTTACACCGACGATAAAAAGATCGCAGCGGTAAAGAGCTGTCCAAGACCTAAAAGTTTGCAAGAATTACGAAGCTTTCTGGGATTGTGCACCTATTAAAGACTCTTCGTGCCAGGATTCGCCAACATCGCCAAGAGCTTACATGAGTTGTCCAGGAAGAACAAGGCATTCGAATGGAAGAATGACCAGGAGGAAGCATTCGTGGAACTAAGGAGACGGTTATGTGTCGCGCAAATCCTCGCGTACCCTATATCCAACGTGAAATTTATTTTGGACACCGATGCAATTAATGACGGTATAAGAGGTATGTTATCACAGGAAGCTAATGGCCAAGAACAAGTTATTGCGTACTACTCCAAAACATTATTAAAACCGTAATACTGCGTGACACGGAAAGAATTGTTGGCTATAGTGGAGTGCATTTCCATAAGTATCTTTATGGCCAAAAATTCCATTTATGGACAGATCACGGCGCTTTACGGTGGCTGTTTCAATTCAAGAATCTAGAGGGACAAGTAGCACGCTAGATCGAACGTCTTCAAAGCTACGATTTCTGTGCCAAAAAGGGGCCCGCACGCAAAAGTCGTGGAACCATGAAACAATATAAAGTCGGAGCACCATTCGACAGAATTGCAATGGATGTAGCGGGACCATTTCCCACCACTGAAAGCGGCAATAAATTAGTGCTAGTACCTAATCATGGATTATTTCAGCAATTGGCCGGAGGTGTACTCCATTCCCAATCAGGAGATGACAACAATAGCTGATGCCGTGGTAAACAACTGGATTACCAGATTTAGAGTGCCGATGGAGATTCATACCGATCAAGGAAAGTATTTTGAGTCGGTGGTATTTCAAGAAATATGCCAGATGCTCGGTATAAATAAAACGAGAACAACGCCCTTGCATCCACTGTCTGATGGTATAGTGGAAAGATTCAATGGTACACTGAAGGAATATCTAACAAAGGTCGTTGAGAAAAACCAACGCAAATGGGATCGGCATATACCAATGTTTCTGATGGCCTATCGATCAGCAATACATGACACAACCGGAATTACACCAGCTAAAACGTTATTTGGGGATAACCTACGATTACCTGGAGATCTAAAGTTTGGGTCTGTACCATCAGCGACTTTATGTGGAAAGGATTACGTAGACCGAATGAAAGAGGAACTTAATGAGATTCAACATTTTGTACGGGAGAAAATACGGCTGTCAAGTGACCGGATGAAGGCTCGATATGACATACGAGCAAATAATCAGGGCTTCCAGGAAGGGCAATTAGTATGGCTTCACAACCCGCAACGGGAAAAGGGATTATCACCGAAGCTGCAATCAGCATGGGAAGGATCTTACACTGTCATCACCAGGATAAACGACGTGGTTTATCGGATACGAAAGGGACATCGAGGTAAACCAAAGGTGGTGCATTTGGAGAGGCTGGCCCTATACATAGGAGGTGATTTGGGTCCTGTTCGGTACGAACAGGCTTAGGTGGGGGTAGTGTAACGGTGACACCTAGTCTATAATAGAATAAGTTAAATTAATAGCTCAATGTTAAACTGTACTAAAATGGAATTATACTTGATAAAATTATTCTACACTATTCTAAATAGAAATATCATGAGCTTTCAAGAAGTTTGGTTTGTGTATACAGGGTGACTGACACGAAGTGTTACCAACTTCAGACTGTTATTGCTGTCAAACTAGTGATGACAGAGCGATCAAATTTACAATAATGACAGTTCAATGCATTGTTTACAAGCGTACAGAAGCATTTTAGTTGAAAATATTCAGAAAAAAAGCTATTTGCAATGGAATTCAAGCGTAATAGTGTGATTTCTCTATATTTGGCTGGAACATCACAGCCGCAGATTGTTAACCAGTTAAAACATCTGCATGTGAATAAAATGTTTGTGTATCGCACTATAAATCGTTATAACGATGCTGGCAGCATTGCAAAACGCCGTGGTGGTAGACCGAAACGCACTGCAACATCGCTATATATCAATCGGAAGGTGAAGGCCAAATTGGCTCGGAATCCGCGCCGTAGCGGCAGAAAAATGGCTCGTGAGGCTAACATTTCGCTCGAACGGATGCAGCGCATCTTGAAAGATCACCTTGGACTAAAGGCCTTGAAATTCCATAAAATGCATGTTCTCACTGATGCTCAAAAAAAAGTTAGAGTGGAAAGAGCAAAGGAGTTGTTACGCTTGGACGAAAGTGGCGATTTGCCGAAATTGGTTTTCTCCGATGAGTCACCGTTCGTTATGGAGCAATATGTGAACAAGCAAAACGACCGGATTTACTTGCCCGGCCGTTCGACTGAAAATTTGGACCAACGGATTGCCACTCGAAACCAAGCGCCGCCGATGGTGATGGTTTGGGCCGCCGTAACGGCCGAAAGCCGTTCACCGCTCGTTTTTTTGGACCTTGGCATCAAGTAAAATGCTCAAATTTATAGGGATCATGTGTTGGAAGAAGCGTTGAAGCCTTGCGCACAAAAACATTTCGGCCGCAGAGCCTGGACATTTCAACAGGACTCGGCGCCGAGTCATAAAGCGCACGCCAATCAAGATTGGCTGAGAAATACCGTTCCGCGATTCATTTCCACTGCCCAATGGCACCAAATTCACCGGATGAAAATCCGCTAACTTTCTCGGTTTGGGGTATTTTAAAGAGCAAGGTTGGGACAAAAAAATACCAAAGTGTCAATCATTTCAAGCAAGCGCTTCGCCGGGAATGGGTCAAAATACCGTAGAGCCACTATCGTGCTGCATGCAATAGCTTTGTCGGCCGTTTGAAGGCCATAATCACGGCTAAAGGTGGCCAAATCAAAAACTGCTAATGCAATCCGAAAATTTAAATATTTGTGAACATTTTTTACTGTGATTCAATAAAATTCATCAAAAACTAAAAATTCTGTGGCGTTTTGTTTTGGTAACACTTCGTGTCAGTCACCCTGTATAAAAAGGCAAACGAAGTCGAATTGGATTAGTAGTATTTTGAAAGCGACAATGTGAACATTAAAAAGTAATTAAAAAGTGATTTAAAAAGTGTTGTAGTGCGAAATAAAAATTATAAGTGAACAGTAAAATTGTGTGAAAATTATTTAAAGTGATTTTGTGAATTATCTATCGTTAATAAATAGTGTTGTTATAATTTTTGTATGACATAAATAAATTCGTTCAGGATAAATTGAATTAATTTTCTTTTATTTACAACCCAGTGATATGAACCTTAATTGACAAGGCAACGAACGGAACAATATTGTTTTAAATAAAATAAAAAATAAAAATTCGGCTTGAAATCTGAAATGCAAAACCTCTAAATTTAAATTTATTTTTTGGTGTTGTCAATATCTAAAGGTAAGAAAAAAGTTCTGGGGTTGGAATCTGTTCCAACTACTATAAAATCTTATACATATTAACCAGGAGGTTAAGTAATAACAGTAAATGATTAAAAAAAAATTTATTGTTTTTCGATTTATTTAGTTTTTATTTTTTGCTTGAGTTTTCGGACACAATTCAAGTTCATTTTCAAAAGCGTTTCACAATTTAAATTTTCTTTTTATATACAAAAACGAAAGCAAACAAACTATAAAAAATTGTTTTCCGTAGAAACTATAAGCAGAGCCTTCTAGAGTATAGAGCCATAATCATAATGACGTATTTTTTAGAAGCTTTTTTAGTGGTACAACTTTTCATTAATTTCCATACGAATTCTTAGTAAAAATGATGTCTTTTAGCTTCAAGTTTTTCAATGAAAAAAGCAAATATATTATAAAACTTTTATATTAATGTTTTTTACATACTTTAAACAACAACATTCAAGAAGGCTATATTGTTATTGAATAAATATTAATTGCAGAAATATTAAAATGAAATTATTTCTAAAATATATTTTTCGAATTTCCATTTAGAAAAATAAATCAAAGTTGGCTCTGATGAATTAAAATAATATTTGCTAAATTTATCTTCAGTTTTACTAGTATACGTAAGATGTCTCAAATGTTTAGAGAAAAATACGAAAAAAAGTTATATAATCACAAAATTATCACACGTTACTATATTTTGTGAATTTGTTTTGCTTTTCCTACAATTTTTTTACTTGAAATTTCCCCAGGTGGTAATTTTTGTATGATTTCATAAAATTTTTACGTCCATCACTGCCATCTATGTAATGTATATTGACTTAATGACCAAACGAATTGTAGTAAGCTTTTATTTTAATTTGACCAGAATGCAATTGTTATGATTTTTTTTTATATTTTGGTTTAAATAATTCAATTATCACAAGGAAATGAAAACGATTTACTTAAACGACATTCATATATGTTAAAATTCCAATATTTAAGAAAGTATTTCAGAAATCATAAATAAGAGTTTGTAAGGTTTTCATTTCAAAATTTGTCTTAGGAAAAAAAGAGATTTCCCATATCTTTTGAGTATTCTACTATGAAAAGTTTGGTTTTTTCCTCGTTTCTAAATCCTTTATAGAAGCTGTGTTTTTTAGACTATGGCTTTGTATAATCAAGGTTGCTTTGCTATAAGTCCTATGTTTAGACTGAAATTTATTGTTAAAGTCTTTGGCAAGAACTTGTAGTAAACTTCACGAAAAAAAATTTTTTTACAAAATATAACTGAATATTAAACCATGTTTTTGAAAAATACATATATATAAGAATCAAATTTAATAATTATATAACAATATGTGGTGTATAAGACAAAAAACCAATTTTAGATAAATAATTCTCACGTATTACCAATATAAGCATAATCTCCAACAATGTTTATTGAATTAATACTGGACTTTATGTGCAACATTTCTCAAATCGATCTTTTCCTAAAATTTTTTTGTTGTTCTAAAACTTTTACACTATCTAAAGTTATTTTATGATTTGTATCTTTTATATTGTTACGTTTTTGCCTTGTCAAATAAGGTTCGTATCACTGGATTGTGAATAATACAAAATTCATTTAATGTATCTCCAACGAATTTATTTATTTCAAAAAATTTATTACAACACAGTTTATCAATAAAAATTCACAAAATCACTTTATATAAATTATTCTTAAATTTTACTGTTCACTTATAATTTTTATTTCCACAAAAACACTTTTTAATTCACTTTTTAATTCCTTTTTAATCCTTACTCTATCGCTTACCAAATATTACTAATAATCTTACAAGTTTACTCTATCGCGTTCCAAATACTAATAATCCAATTCGATCTTGTTCGCCTTTTTATATACATAAACCAATCTTCTCGAAAGTTCATGACTTTTCCAGTTAGAATAGAGTAAAACAATTTTATCATGGAAAATTCCATTTTAGTACAGTTTAACATTGAGCTATTAATTCTACTTATTCTATCACACGCTAGGTGTCACCGTCATAATATGTTGTATATGTGAAAGTGTTTTTTTAATAAAACCCAATTTTTATATTGGAACGTTGTATCCGAAAGTTTTAAAATTTTTTGGATAAGAATTTTGATTGTATTAATTTTATAAGAAAACGGGTGCCAAGAGTGAAAATTTAAATACCTTCCAGACCACGTATCTTTAAGAAACCAATCTACCAAAATTTGTCCATTAGATTCAGGCATCAAAAGTGTATCCAAAAATGAAATTTTGTTCTCAGATTCTTTTTCGATTGTGAATTTTATTCTAGATTCTATTGAATTGAACACCTTTAAAAGAACATCAACTTTGTCATTTGGGATAGCCGTTATTATGTCGTTTACATAAGGATAATAAAATAGCGGTTGAAAATCTAATAAATTTAACGCCAAATTTTCCACAATTTCCAACAAAAGATTTGCTATTATGGGACTAATAGGAGAACCCATTGGTAAGCCAAAAATTGGTTTATAATTTTGGTATTGAAATAGAATTACGAATTATTTTACACGATATATAAAGCTGTTAAAAATTGAACTTTCGTCAATTTTGTTTTAGAATTTTGTTTTATACTCATTTACAATCCACATTAGTAAATAATGATGACACATCTAGCGACAATAAGGGAAATTTCGAGTGATGGTCAATTTGATGATCAATAATAAATCGCACTATCAACATTGGACATAATTTTGAAATATGGACCGAATTACCGATAGTTGGCGGACAAAATTTATTACCTAAACTTAAAACAATTTTGACATGAAGGGGAAGATCAATTGTCGGAATAATCATTTAAACTATTGTATAAAATATTTTCAAATTCGGTTGTTTGTCTTACCTTGATTTCATTAAAGTGGAATTTATAATTTGATTCCGATCGTTTACAAAATTCTTCAAAAATGACTTCAGGTAAAACTTCTTGTAGACATCGACGGAGTAAAATTAAATTCTTCTTTGTGGAAATGATCTCTTTAATTGTTTCTGTTTTTTTCCTGGTTGATCACGTCAAAAATGAATTTGTTTTGTAATTTTCCAAACACTCCTTTTGTCAATATTGTAAATATACTTTAGTTCTCTGGACCTTGAAAACAATTTTTTTTTACGACATTTGAGCAAAAAATGTTGCTTATTGATTAATTTTGCTAGTTTATGGTTTACATCCAACAAATTGTTCATATTTTTCACCATACGATTGCCAAATTCCGCTTAATATAATCAAAAAAAAACTCTGATTGTGTTGCGTTGTCTCCATTTTTCAACCCGGAGATATTATTTAGATAAATATTGAGCCAATAATTGTTTATGATTAAAAAATTGTTTATTGGTTTTAGACTCGAATTATTAATTTTTAATTTTTTTCTTGAGCTTTGATACTGGGCAAACAAAACAATTTATTTAAAATCGGTTCTATCAACACAAAAGTGCAGTTCTTCGAAATACAAACCAAAATAGTGCTCTAACTCAACATATAAAAGGTACAAATCATAAAATAACTTTGGATAATGTAAACATTTTAGAACAACAAAAAAATTTTAGGAAAAGACCGATTTTAGAAATGTTACACATAAAGTCCAGTATTGGATACATATTGGTAATACGTATGATTTATTTATCTAAAATTGTTTTTTTGTCTTATACACATATTATTATATACTTATTAAATTTGATTCTTATCAGTTATATTTTGTAAAAAAAATTTTTTCGTAAAGTTTACTACAAGTTTTTGTCAAAGACTTTAACGACAAATTTCAGTCTAAACATATAGGACTTATTGTTTCAAAAATTGTTTATAGTTTGTTTGCTTTTGTTTTTTGTATTTAAATAGCAAATTTCAATTGTGAAACGCTTTTGAAAATGGACTTGAATTGAGTCCGAAAGTTCAAGCAAAAAATAAAAAATTAATAAATCGAGCCTAAAACCAATAAAAAATGTTTTAATCATAAACAATTATTTGCTCAATATTTATCTAAATATTAACATTAACGACATTTTACATTAATCTAATTAACTACTTCTTTAGGTAGTTTGTAAGTAAACTACCGACACGATCTTCTATATTTTAGGAAAAAATCCTTTCAATGTTCCGTGTATTAGGGTATTATAAAACCATAATCACACCACGGCTACCCATTCGATAAAGAAAATTCGATCAGAAATGCCTATAAATTTGGTAATTTTCTTACAGCTATAAGGACTGATATTTTACGGTAATCTTGGAGCAGAAACATGCCGACTCAATCAAGTTACAGTGGTCCAAAAAACGTAAATAGATGTTTGGGGTATTTTAAGGTAATCTATTATAAAACCATAAAATTTCCGATATTTTTAATTTTGGCCTGCCTAAACAGTGCTAAATTTTGTAATTTTGTTGGTAATTTGACAGTAAATTAACGACACGATCCCCGGTATTTCCTCGGAAATTTCGCACGTCTAAAACTACAAAATGTTTGTCGGGACATTATGTCGGACAAAGCGAAAAAAAATGTGTATTCCTTTAAAGCAGTCCTACATTATTGCATGAAATATAATTTTTGATTTGGGACAGCATTATCAACTATCAGATCAAATTGTCCTGCTGCAAGATTGTAGTAACGAAACTATCAGAATCAATTATTTGGTGTATTAATAGTAGTGTTTTTTTATTCGCTCCGGATAGCTGCTATCGAGAGCTGTCATTTTTATACGCCTAAATTTAAATTTGACGCGCTATTTATTGGTAAACTAAACTTATTTAACATCAAACTATCATTTTTAATTCAATTGTTTAGCGAAAACTTGATATAAAAAATATTTGGCTCTACCTATTTATATGGAGCGCTATCCGGAGCCACTTTTCATATGACGGCTCTCGATAGCAGCTATCCGGAGCGAATAAAAAAACGCCGTAAATATTTGTTTTATTAAATTCACGATAAACCAACAATGGCTTTGTATTCTTATACTGATTTTGTTAGTGTTGGCGAATTATTACCTCTAATGTCATATTACATTTCCTAGTGTCACTGTGCAGTTAATTCCATAGGAGATGAAACAATGAAAATCGCAACAATTTCCAATTTTGTAACGTATTTGCATTATTATTCTATTGAGGTAGGAACCACGTTAGCATTATGCAGTAATAATATTTAGTAAACTCAAATAAATAATATCCTTTCATATTTTCATAATTTGATTTACAAAATAAAAAATTTTCACGAACAAAATAAAAAAAACTCCTCACAAATTACGTGAAACTTTAATTCCAACGTTGCGTCTAGGATTTCTTAATGTTAGTTTCGACCGCAAATGTCGTTGTACTTTTTAGAAAGGGAAATATTTTTTTGTATGGTTATACGTATTTCGTCTGGATATGTATTTCTACGTTTGACATAATTTTGAAACTGGTTGCCTATGAATGACAAATTTGCTTAAAAGGATTCGTGAAGGACGTGATTTCCGATTAGATTCATAAAAAATTAATTCAAAATTTATTAGAATGTTTTTGAATTTAAAAATATACAACTTTAATTAATATTTTATATTATAACTTTGAGCCGCGATGTTTGCATAGCATGATGCCATGTTCGCATCATCACCCGCCATGTTGGGTGTTTGTAATATTTTTCGGTCAATTTCAGATGGTCCTGCTCAATCCTAAAATTCCTCAAGCAGCTATTAATCTAAACAATACAACAACTGTCAAAACAAAAATACACTTACGCTATAGGGTGGTTCAATATTTCCTAGGGGAAATTTAATATTTTAGTACTAATCTAAAAATAACAATCAAAAAACATCTATGCATTATTACCTTTTAGTTGTAATTTTGAATGTTTTTTTTTAAGTTGTGTAGGTTAAAAATTGTATCTCAATCCGTTCTAAAAATAACAACAAAGTTTTCTGTCGAAACGTACACTTAGCGAAAATTACTAATCCGTAATGAAATATTTACAATAGTAAGCAAAATTTTTTCTGTTGCTGTCATGATTTTTAAGAACTATCATTTCACAAACCTTAATTATAATTATATATGTATTTTTGTTTGTCAAATCCTTTGTATATAAATATGAAAATAAAGTTGACATTTCATAAGTTTTATTTTCATATGGAATTAAACTATTCTTCTATTCACTCATTTATTTTGTATGCATGTAATGCTTTTTTTATGAAACATGTTGTCAACAATTCAGTAAAGCAAAAACAAAAAATAACTTAAATTCCCTACATGTTTATATAACCATGCATATAGCAAACAGTAATCGCTCATAAATTTTTCAGTCTACATCGTTTTTTTTTCCTATTGCTTGAGGACGTTTTTGTTCCTTCCTTGCAAAATTTCACTATACGATAGTTTTTTTTTTTTCTAGTATACAGTTTTTACAGATGTCGTCTCATGGTTCGTAAAGTAAATAGAAATGAAAATAAATAGAAATGAAAATGGGGAAACGAATTTCCAGTTTCTCGGATTCTATTTTATATACAAAAAAAAAAAATAACACAGAACGACAAAATTGTAAAACGAAAGAAAAGTTTATCTTAAAAGCTTCGATATATGTAAACATTTTGGGCAATGATTAGGGGTAGCCTGCTTCAAAAAAAAAAAATATATAATAATAAAGTCATATTTTTACTTTGCTATTTGATGGTCAACAAATATTTAACGAGTAAGTAATATGTAACGTGTATTTGAATTTTGATATGATATCATTTTAATTCCAATGTTTGGATATTTGCTTACAAAGTGCTCTTTAGGATTTAAGTAGATGGTTACAAGTTTTATATTTGCCTAAAACCCTTTTCTATTTTTCTACTTATTTTGTAAATATTATGGACTAATGATTAAATCATGACTGTCGTTAATAAAATTCCATCGGCTGTTGTCATTTATTCAGTTTCGTTCCTATCGGTTATGAAAATAGTTCCTCAAAATATCGAAATTCAGTAGACAATTTTTAATTCGAGATAATCTTTCAGGTAACCAAAACCAAATGGTTTGAATTCACTAGCTGGAATGAATGCGTGTTTTCTCGCAGAATTGTAGACTGATCAAGTATCAAGATAAGTTTAATCAAATTATAATCTTAATTTTTAAATAAAATTACTCGCTAGCATCAGTGTTAAGCTCATTAATGAATTAATGATTTTTCTTTTTTTGCTGTCCTACTAAAATAGAGTGTCTACATTAGAACATCCTAAAACAAATCTTCGAAAATCCCAAAAATTGTCGCACTTTGAGTTCTGGCCTTTTAAAATATTCTACAGCAGCTAACTTGTTTGCCACTGGTTTTATTGGCTGAAACGAAATTTCGTGAACTAGCGTAAAGTAGGGAAAAAATGTCATAACATCTGTGTGTATTCAATTTTTTGATTCTGACCTTTGTTGTAGTAGCATGATATAAAAATGTCTTCTTTATCTAACAAACGAGCTAAATAATACATAACATACTAGGAATTATTCATCTTTTAAAATCAATATTTCTACCTCATTTTATGCAAAAGTTATGACTATATAGAGGCTTGGCCTTAAGGAGTTTTCCAGCATCCAGTCCTCGCTTTTAATTTTAATTCTCACGTATCACAGCTGGTTAAATTCATCAAATATTAATAAGGATAAGTCGTGTCATTTTATCGTTCATCAAAATATAAAACACTTATGTAAAACTTTGAATTTATTTTTAACGAACTTTGGTGCACTTGAATTCCAACCACAAGTCGTTTTAATATCTGTAGTTTGGATTGCGCACCAAGAACTCGATAATTAAATGTACATTTTCGGACTATATGATTTTTTGTACTTGCAACTATTCCTATAGAGCCGGTGGTTTTGTGGTTTAACTGAATATTGTTGTATCACATATCGACATGAACAGTGGTGATATTAAGCTGGTGGGTTTTTATTTATATTTCTGTATTGTCTTTAAGTAGCTGGAAATTATAGGTATCTTAAAATGTACCAGTTATTACATTGTTAGTTAGACAAAATATTTTTAAAGTATATCTGCATATTTTAAAGATTTAATGTGCTCCTTTATTTCTTTTTAAAAATGTTCAACCTATTCTCGTATTTAATCTCAGGGGACAAACAATTGAAATATTATTTGATATATTCGTATTTTGGATTAAATAATGAGAATTACTTCTTATAACTGTTATTGTTATTTTGATGTCTTATTTGAGGCATATTAAAATTCTTTTGAATCAAATTATTTACTATTTTGTAAAATAGTACATTTTGCATTTCGATTATATTGTATAAGCTCCCAAAATGTTCAAACAATAGTTTGGTTGGGAATCAGTGGTAAGTGGCATATAAATTTCAAAGCCCTTTTCTGAAGAATATATACAATTAATCCAATTTGAATTTTACGCAACTACCTACTCCAGACCGGAATAGCGTAATATAACAAAAAAAAAAAAAAAAATTAATAAAAAGTAAAAATTAGCTTACACACAGAGCAGTGTGAATATCGTGAAGAAGAAAAAAAATTCTAAGAGAATTCATCTGTATTAGTACGATTCGCTAGTACTTAAAGCACATCACATTCTGTATATATAGAATGGGGTATAATCAGTCCAGTCGCCGCGGCTTGATGAGAAGATTGATTTTTTCATAATCATAAGCTCATCAGTTCGAAACTGGATTGAATTCTCTTACAACCTTCGAAACATATTAAAAATCATTTATCTGCATACATGCGGCCGCTTTTAATAAGCATAATTTTAAACTCCTCTAGCCGATTAAATGAAAATGTTTATGAATTATTTATTTGGCAAACAGCATTCGTCCAAAAAAAAAGAAAACGTTTTCCTGGAAAATGTTGCGGCCTGATTAACTATTTATTGAAAAGCTTGAAACGATTAGAGATGCTTCAGAGAAGCGAATAAGAAATAGAACAGCTAAATTAAAAACCAAATGGGTTGTTGTTTATCAAAAAATTGATTTATTATTATGTATTTCATAGGAATGTGTTAAATATAAATTGACAAAAGAAAGATTAGTTTTTGATTTTTGGTTTTAACTTCAAAGAACTATAAAAAAATATGATCTGTTTTTCGATTATTTTAAACATTCTTTAGTTAAGAAAAATAATACTAATTTTATTTATTTGATTAGATATTAATTATTTTTTACATTTCAAAATATTGTATGATGATCTTTGCTATTTTGCAATAATATCAGTTAAAATTTCGCATACCTTGCCTTTTTATTTCAAAACCACTTCCATATACTTCAAAATACTTGTCACTAAGTTTTTGGGAAATTTTGAAATTATTTATCGTGGCAGGGGGATCCATTAGTTGTTCAATATTTACGCCAGATTGGTAATATGTGTCGTTTGACAGTGGTGCAAAGATTGGTTTCAACGATTCAAAGTTGGTGATTTTGACGTAAGAGACAAAGAACGTGAAGGCAGACCAAGAAAATTTGAAGATACAGAATTGGAAGAATTGCTTGTCAGACTGAAAAACAATTGGCAGAAGAGTTGAAAATTACCCAACAATGTGTTTCGCAACGTATATATGCAATGTGATTGGTTCAGAAGCTGGGAAATTGGGTGCCACACAAATTGAAAGAAAGGGACATGGCACGTCGGAAAACCATGTGCGAATTGTTGCTTCAACGACAACAAAGGAAAGGGTTTTTGCATCGAATCCTCACTGGGGATGAAAAATGGATCCATTATGACAATCCAAAGCGCAAACCAGCGTGGGTCAAGCCAGGTGAACCAGGGCCATCGACGCCAAAAGCAAATATCCATGGTTCGAAGGTGATGCTTTGTATTTGGTGGGATATGAAGGGTGTCGTCTATTATGAGCTGCTGAAAGAGCGTGAAACCATTACGGGACAAGTTTATCGACGACAACTGATGTCTTTAAAGCAAGCTCTAGCTGCAAAACGATCGGAATGGGACAAAAGGCAAAATACGATTATTTTGCAACATGACAACGCTAGGCCACATGTTGCTCTCCTGTCAAAAATTACTTGGACAGGCAGAACTGGGAAATTCTACTTCACCCGCCGTATTCACTAGACATTGCTCCCTCTGATTACCACTCGTTCCGGTCGATGCATTCAGCCCTGGCACAGCAGCACTTCACTTCATATGAAAACGTCAAAAAATGGGTCGATGACTGAATCGCCTCGAAACCACCAGACTTCGGGAATCCGTTTATTGCCTGAACGATGAGCGAAGGTTATAGCTTCCGAAGGAGCATACTTTGAATAAAACATTCTTTTATTTTCTACACAAACTAATGTCTTTTATTTCAGTAAAAAAGGTCGGAAATTTATTTTTACACCCAATACATAATCTGGAAATGATTTTGTTCTGTTTCACGTAAATTAATGTTAAATTAGCTGCTTAAACTATTGTTTTTATTAATAAAATTAATATTCTATTTATATAAACTATTTTTATTGTTCATATTTTAAAAATTTGTATTGAAGACATTATACAACTGCCAACTGCTGACATTATACAAGTTAATTTTTTATTAAACCTGCTGAAAATAAAACTTGGTTTATTATTTGTTGCCAAAATCCTCCTGCACAACACGCCGGAGCTGCTGAAATGTAACGAGTATGGGATATACAACACGAGTACAACTGTATTAGTGCATGAATTATAATTTTATAAGTTAATCGTACGAGTACTCGTACTTGTTCTCTTATTTATGTTTACAATTTACCACATCCAAGATCCTTTTGGGCTGAGCAGCTGAGACCAGTTCATTGCGCTCGTTCAATTTACGATGTACATTTTACATCCATATACCATATGTATAATGTACATACTATACATACACTTTTATGTAGGAATTAATAATATGCACAGAAATCATGAACCAACTCGCCTGTTTTCGGTTGTGTGTTTTATTACAAAATAAAATGTTTATTTTTACTTTTATTTATCCTTTTTAATTGAGAGGGTCTACTGTAAAACTAGTTGTTGGTGTTTTTTTGCTGATGTGCAATGTCTATAGAATTTATTAGCCTATGGTAATATATTCTAGATAAACAACAAAGTTTTATATGCGCTGAAAAAAATATTGAACATTTTATTAATGAACACCAATCATTAACGTAAATTCATCGTATTAATGTACAAATCATCATATAGTATAGATATAAAACTCCAAAAAAAATTGTGTTCATAAAAATTTAGTACGTTAATATTACGAATTCTAGTTCATTAAAATTAAAAATAAATTTTTTTTGTATCCGTATAACATAATACACTCTCAACCTTTCTAAATGTTAGTATTTTTGGAAATTATTATCAAAAACATTTTATTGATCATACATTCATAGTAATTATGAATATTAATTTTACATATTTATGAAAATATATATAATTGTGATGAATTAATGTAACCAATTTCCATTAGTAAAATATAGTGTATCATATTAATGAAACTATTTATAATATTAAAGAAAAAGTTCATTTTCAAAAATATAAAATCCTTAAATCAGAAACATCTGATTGTCACACAAAGCAAGCTACAGACGGTTTGTGCGAGAACACTACAATTTATGATTTTATTTTTGGATTTCTTTTACTAAAATTATTATTTTTTAACCAAATAAATAATATAAATGTAAACACTTATTTTTATAACCAACAGATTTTAAGTCATATTAATGAAATTTTTAAGTAACATTTTTGTTAACCTCTCTGCCTTAAAATCTTTGTTATTTATGCACCTTGAACTACAATATCGACATTTCCAAATCTTCTTTTTATTATGGTGAAATACAATTATGTAGTGAATATTCAATGTACCCCAAGGTTTATGTCATTAGTCATTACTACATTCAGGAACATACATTCACTTGTCTTAGTGCGTCTCGATCGTTATATAAGGTCTTATACTTATGGTTTGAACAAAATCTGGTTCAATTTCAATCGAACATTTCATATAAATTAACTTATAAAACTACAAAGATACATTTGTTGTTCTGTGTAGAAAACTTTTATTGTTGAATTTTAAAAAACAAAATAATTTTATAATTAGAAAGCAAAGTTTGAAGTTTAAAAACTAATATTACAATTAAAAGGTAATAATTACATTACAATAATTTAAGCCGAATTATCAATATTATAAATGATAAATTACTAAGAGTGTTTCTCAATAAATAAATTCAAATAATAAATATTTAGATATGTTTAATTTAATTTTCTTTTTGTATATATATATATATATATATATATATATATATATATATATATATATATATATATATATATATATATATATATATATATATATATATATATATATATATATATATATTTATATATATATATATATATATATATATATATAAATATATATATATGTATATATATATATATATATATATATATATATATATATATATATATATATATATATATATATGTATATTTAGATTTTATGAATTCATTCATAAATCCCGCTAATTGCAGTTTTTAATATGAATAACTACGTAAATATTAAGTATCCTGGTTATTATTTACGATAGCGATCGTCAATTTTATGAATTAAATCATTACTATTGCGCAACATTTACTTAAAATGTATGAATAATTTCATCAATATATACGAACTTTGCATCAAAGGAATGAACTTTGAAGTCCTGTACACGAACCCATTCACTGATACTATTAAATATGTCGTTTATATTACGAATAGTTCATAAGATATATCAAATTGTTTGTCAAATATTTCGTGTTTCCTTCTTAACTCAACAACTTGTTATGTTAATAATATGAATTAATTTATCCAAAACAGATTCTATTTGCATTAATATTAGAATTTTTTTCACAATGCGTGAGAAGAACTTTATTAATACTACGACCTAGTCAATCAATGTTATGATTAATAAATTTATATTTTTCAGATTATTAACGCACCTGTTTCTTACTATTATCGAAAGCTTGCATCGGAGGAGTTTTGATGATTTTTTCATACTATTAACGCAGTTTTTCATTCTATAAGTGTCCTTATTTTTTTCAGTGGTTAATCACAGTATCAACATTTTTTTCATTTCTTATATTTTCCCATAAATCAGATTCTGTAATGTTGTCGTAGTCTAGAACTGTTTTGGTAGATAGTAAAGTAATGGTTGGCTGCTCCATTATTAAAGACAGAACTATGCTACTGTGATCTGACAAAAAATTTTCAATTAGATGAAAATCGAATTTTATATTCATTTCTGAACAAACATTATCAATAATAGTTTTCATTCTTTGTATATTTGTAAGATCCAGTAAATTTAAATTTAAATCACCAATTAAGGCACTTTTGGGATACAAATACCAAATTTTACCTAATCTTTTATAGAAATATTCTAATTTCGAATCATGTCCTCGATATATTCCTATCAAATTAAAATTATAATTTAAGAGATTAATTACAATATAATTTGAATCATCAAAATCCTCCTCAAACATTTGAACGCGAGAAATCGAATTAAGTGAAAGTATTATATCCAGGAGGGTTATAAAACCTAGTCTTTAACCATGTCTCAGATGCCTCAACTTATGCAGTATATTTCAACGACTGAATTAGGTTTTCAATTCCATCTAAACAGTTCAAAAGCGATTGAATATTCATACAAAAAAATATTCAAATAAGTGCGAATACGTTTACCGATTATAATTACTTCATTGTAATTTTCGTACAAAGCATAAAGTGTTATTGTATTTAAATTTTTTGAATTACTGTTGAAGCCGGTAAATCTTTGATTCATACAGAAATAATTTCAAAATATTTTAATCTACATAAATACAAAGAGAAAAAATAATTTGTAATTTGAAAATATAAAACTTTAAAATTAAAATATTTAAATTGTTGGATTAGTAATAATAATAATATGTTTAAATAAAACTTTATGGTTAAATAATTTATTTGTTGAACTAGTTGACTAGACTAAAGTTGTTGTTTCTTCCAATTGAAGTTTGAGCCTAAATAAATCAGCAGGGAAGTTATGTAATGAAATCTTGAATGGTCTTTCCTTTTCAACTTGATTTTTGAATTTTTTTCCCAAAAATGTAAAAATGTATGCTCCTTAGTTAAATATGGTCATGAAAATATACAAATCTATCTGTTTTTAATATGATTGAAACTACAACTAGTTTACAGTGATCTTTTTTAATTTATTGTTCTTCAAAATATTGAGGTTAGTGATCTGATCCACAAAAACGGATTAACATTAGTTTTCATTTTCGATATTGCGGCCGATATTTGTTTTGCACGATTGAATGAATCTTTTCTTCAGGAACGGTCAATTCTAATAAATTAAACACTTTACTGAAAATATTTTCAGGTGAAACGTCTGTAGATGGAACACCGGCCAAAATGAAATTATTATTCAGTTTTTCCTGCTTTAGTTGATCCAATGACGCTTCCAAAGATTTAATAATGTTGCATTGCACAGCTTTGAGAAAAATGTTTTCTTTACATAGATTCCGATAATTTTTTTCAAAATTCTCAAATTTTAGACTAAGACTGTGACCGAAACCTGTGATAAATATTTTATAGTACAAATTTTTGACATTTATTTGAAAAATATTCCCCTACATTCACAAATTTTTATTACGCTGCCCGAATTGTATAATAATTTTTTGAAGTATGCCCTTTCTGTCATGTTGTTGTTCGATTTTAATGGCAAGCAATCCTTTTATACGCTTCGAATTCGCTTTCGTTTTATATCATATACTGTAGGGTATGGCTGTATTTGTTAGAGCATAGTACAACAGGACGATGGTGCAATAATTGTCGCCAACATTTTGGAAAATATATTACGATATAATTAGGCTTTTATACAAGAAGTGGGAATGTCGTGGGTTGTCTCAAATCAGAATTGTAACAAAAACTAAAAGATGTGATATGTGTGAGAGTGCATAGAATTCAACGTTTTAAATCAATCGATCAACTAATTCTATGATGGATTCAATAATCTGTCAATATCTATAATAATCTGTTTCAATAGTCTGTCTCTCACATTTATTCACTAGATCGATATGGCATATAAATAAAATTAACTTTTAGTTGATATACACGGACAAATCATCTCACTAGAAGAAAATAATTGTCGGCAAGCTGCTGCAGTTGAAAATTATTATGTTGCTGCAAATAATAGATTCTGTTATCGTATTGAATAGTTGACATTTTATTTTGATGATATAAAATGCTAAGGCGACCATGTTAAATGTTGACCGAACAATTATTCTGTTTGTGTCAAAAATTATCATAGTAAAAGACCGTGATAATTTGGGTGTATGCGGTTTTTTCAAATAAATGTCAAAAATGTGTACTAAAAAATATTTATCACAGGTTTCGGGCACAGTCTAAGCCGACGTATTTCATTTAAAATTTTTTTGTTGATATCGGTTACCGAAACTCCAAAGTTATCATGATTTATTAGAATTCCAAGTTGAAAATTTTCATTTGATCAAGGACAGTTAACAGTTGATTCTATTTCAGATTTAAGACGTGATTCATTTGATTTTTGGCTGATTTTTTCATCAAGTTTTCCTTCATTAGATTTTGATGTTTCTTTTCAAAATATTTTTCATTCTTTGTTCTATAGATTGAAAATTGTGGCCTGTAGATTTCCGCCCGTCGATGTCATTAAAAAAAGTAGTTTCCTTTCAGCAGACACTGCACTGCCATTTTGTTTCCAAATAATTTAAAAAAAAAATATTTCCATGTACTTAAAGGCTTACAAAGCATGTATTTAAAACCGAATAGGAGAAACTTGCCCTTGATTTCGGTGTGTTTACACCTTAAAGGTTTCTTTTTTTGAACGCGTTTCTATTTCTTGAAGAGTTTAACAACGTTATCTGATCAATTAAATCTAAAATTCTGTTGACTCCGTATCTTAGGAGAATACTTAGTAAGATGGTGCACTTGGTCTTAAGTCCCTAATTTACATCCCAATGCGAATTGTCGATAGTCTTCTTCAGGCTTAGATTTGATTATGGTTTTTCAGCTGACATTCTGAATTTAAATATAACTGACCATTGTGTGACCAGTATTCAATTCAGGAGAGACTGAAAGCCAGAAACAATAGCTACTCTGGTTTATTGTATAGACCTGAATTCTGACTTTCTGTTTATTGTGCAGCAAGCGCGTTCGAGTCGATTTATATATTTATCTCGATTATAAAATATTATGTTGATAGAAAAACTTCATGGGTTAAATTAAATCAAATGCTAAATCTATCAAGCGCTGGATAACGACGGAGCTGCTTAACAAAATTCTGGTTAAAAGTAAGCTTTCAAGTTGGTAATTACAAATTGTAAAATTTGAAATATTTCATGCTAAACTAAATCATTATATAAATAAATTTAACTCTGTGAATAAAAAAATTGAACAAAGCAGGGTATTAGTGGACGAGATATTAAATAAGAATGGAAGAACGGAGTCAATTGGGAAGATTATTATGGATGATGTTTGAAGAGTATGAAATTTTATATGTTATATCGGATTAGAAAAAACCGTCTATTTATATACTTGATGTTCCGTCTATATCATAAACTTCAGTTTATCTACTAGTGCTTATCATTCGAGAGGCTATGGTAATTCCTGTTCTAAAAAAGGAACGTAAAAGATACTAAGAACTTCAGACCAATTTTCGTGTTTTCGGTTTTCAGGCAGGCATTTGAGAAGCTGGTACACACGAGAATTATCCGTTTCTTAAATTAAACAGATTTTCTACACACTGATTATTTGTATAAATGTGTGAATCGTAGAAACTCTGTTGCTGCTATATTTTGGATTTCATAAAAGCATTTGGCACAGTTAATCATACCGTTCTTTTGGAAAAACTGTCCCATGCTAGATTTCGAGGAGAAACATTGAAGTGGTTCCACCCGTACCTGTCTGAGAGATCCCAATTAGTTAGGATTGATGGTATAATAGGTCAAGGCCAAATAATTAATGATGGAGTTCCGCAAGGTTCTGTGTTGGATCGCTTGCTTTTCTTCATCTACTAGAACTCGATTTTTTTGCGTTGATTTTAATTTACAAGTAATCGCCCAGAACGTGGTACTATAATATCCTTAACATGAAATTATATCTTAACTTGCTGAAGAACTGGTGTCTCGCACATATATTGTTTTGAGTATTGGAATAGATTTTGTTTTTGTAACCTTGGACTAACTGTCAATATAAACATGACGTGAAATTTATTAATGAGATCCAGTAGCACTGAATATAATCTGAGAGAAAATTAATATATTCGGCTCCCAAGGTTCTAGACAGCAAATTTTACCACTCATTTTTGGTCCTGGCTCCTAAGATATGCAACAATCTACCCGGAAATTCAACCAAATCTGAAATAAGTTCTATCTCGCCTAAAATTATTTTTGTTTCAACGTGACGGTGTGGATGTGTTGGTGGAATTTCAAGTGTATAGTTTAGTTGTTTTAAGTTATATCTAGTTTTATTGGAATAACTTAATAATTTGTATTTAACTAAAGCCTTTTCTACAGAATTTGTTCTTAAATTTGTTCATCAATCAACACTCGATTTTTAAATCAACAGATTGTAATTTTGTAATTAATAGTAAATAAATGTCCCATAATCCCTTACCGGTCGGGTCGGTATTTTTTTACAGCAAATTTTTGCTAAGTCGGAGTACTTTCTAGAGTTGAACATTATCAAACTGTTACTATTACAGTAAAAGCACAATTTTAGAAACGGGATTAGCCTGCCTCTTATTTCTGATTGTCCCTTATAGAAGTAGTGTAAAGTGGATTGTCCTGGGCCAGCCGAAAAAGATTTTACACCAAACATTTTTTACATGTAAATTACAACAACATAAACGTTTACGTATTTTTTTTATATGCATACTACACAGTGCAACCACAGTAACTAAATCTCTGTACAGTGCAATCAAAGTAACTAAACTCTTTAATAATGATAAAACATGTATAAATTCAACAAGAAAAATTCTTGGTCATCGACGAGAATCGAACTCGAGACTTTTGCATGGTAAGAAACTGTCTTAACCATCATACTACGAGCGAGATTGTAACTCATCAACTATTTATGGTTTAAAAAAAAAATTCCGCATGTTCAGCGAAATAAAAAAATTACAATAATATAATAATACCCCTAAATGTCGATTACAAACTCTACACGCTTTAAAAATATTTTGTATACGATAATAATTTTTTATTAATTGAAATTAGATAGTGTAAAGTTATAATAATATTTTTTTTTTTTAATTCAACCTTGACATTTCCGGAGAATGCATAACTGCATAGTTATAATAATATTTTATAATTTAACCTTGGCGTAAAATTTGCTGTAATGTACATAATGAAATTCTGTATATGTAAGAGAAAATATTTGAATTGAAGTGTATTTGTATAGTTATCAACCTGTTATATTACATCTGCATTTCGTGAAAAAAAAAATCATTCTATTTAGAAGTTATAAAAGGGTACGTATTTATTGTATGATACATTAGAATAATGTATATGGTTAAACCGTTTACAATGATGGTTGCGGGACCCTCAGGGTGTGGAAAAACAACTTTCGTTTTAAATTTATTAAAACATTTAAATGATGGTAAAAAATTTAATAAAATTGTGTGGTGTAATGGAAACTCAAAAGCGATACCACAAGATATCTATGAAACAAATGAAATAGAAATTATAAAAAATATCCCAGATACTTTTGAGAATTGCGAAGACGGAAGTATCATAATATTAGATGATCTAATGACAGAAGCGTATAATAAAAATATTTGTGAACTTTTTACCAAAGGTTCACATCATAATAATTTATCTATTATTTTAGTAACTCAGAATGTGTTTCATCAGGCAAAATATTGTCGAGATATTTCTTTAAATTGTAAATATCTTGTAGTTTTTAAAAATCCACGAGACAGATCTCAGATTTGTTCTCTAGCCAGACAAATATACCCTGAAAACACAGCGGAACTTATGAGGGTATATAATGAAGCTACTTCGAGACCTCATGGTTATTTACTATTTGATTTAACACAATCAGTTAATGATTTATTTCGTTTCCGTACCGATATCTTAAAAAAAGGCTATTTCACATGCTATTGTCCCTCAATTTTATTCGAAAATAAAAAAGTGTGTATAAAAAATGAAACGATTGAAGGCAAACAAACATATTCTACATGTGCTAAAAAAGTGTAACTCAAAAACAAGAAAAGCGCTACTTAAAGTCTGCACCCCTGAAGTTATAAAAACTTTATGTGAAATATCACTCAACACATTAAATGGAAACAACAGAATTTCTAAACAGTGTAAAACAAAATTAAAAAAGTATAAAAGAGAACTTCGCGACTTGGCTTGTTCAAAACTGTGTCTCTCTTCAAAGCGTAAAATTCTTGTACAAAAAGGTGGATTCTTACCCGTTTTAATCAGCACTATTTTATCAGGGTTGATAGGCCAAATAATTAATCAGACATCATGAGTAATTTACAACGGATGATTGTTATACAACCAGAAATTTTCGAAAAAATTAAAAAAATTTTAATTGATGATAGTAAACTATCGGAATTAGATAAAAATATGAAATCAATTCTACGTAACAACAAACTAACTGATTTGAATAAGTGGCATCTATATAGACAGAACTTATTAACATATTCATCAATGAAAAGAAAAAATGCGTATAAAGATAAATTTAATTTGTATCAACCAGCAATACGTCATGTTCATGAAGTGGGAGTTCAAACTAAAAGAATTATTTCTAAAAACAAAGATACAAATACAGATGCATCATCAAAAGGTTCTGATAAATATACACAAGCTGATATACCTAAAGCAAAAGAGGAGTACACAGATGCTGATGAAAAACCTAAGCCAGTGTTTACACAATTAGATGCAGAAGAAACATTTGAAAATAACAGCGATGTATTCGATGATAAAGATGATGATGATGATGATGATGATGATGATGATAATGATAGTATTGTTTCTGATGAGTTTATTAATCCAAAAGAAATTTTACGCGAAAGAATTTCTTCACATTCTAATATGTACAGAACATTTGAAATGAAGGACGGAACAACAATCTCTGTTCCAACAAAAAAACATATTTTTAAAAAACAAAAAGGTGTTTTTCAGGCTCCAAAACCAGGATCACTACAAACAACTTCAGACCTACCTCAGAGGAGAAGTGATCGTCCGTTAACAGTTCAAACAATAAAACGTAGTGAACAAGAACGCTTACGAAATCAACCTTGGTCAAGAATTAAATAAAAATTTTAAAAATAAAAAGTTATATAAAGGATAAAATCGGTGTTTTAATTTATTAATTTAATAGTTATTAATGAGAACAGTGATGGATAATTTCACATACGTAACTCTTTTAAGTAACAGTTCTTTGAAATATTACCCAAAAAATTCATTATCGAGGTTCACGGTTAAACTCCCAAACACTATAAATTTGGATTCTAATGAGAAATGGTATGTTGGTCTAACTAACGTCGCTCATACTTCTATAAGTGATGAAACAAAAATTACAATTAAATCGACATCAGAACAAATACTTCCTTTAGACATAGAATTAATAATATTTTTAAATGCAACTACCTCTAAATTTTATCAAAACATTGAAGAACCTAATTTCTTTGATCGATATAACTCATCAGCTGAATTAGTTAAATTCAATTATAACAAGAATGAACCATATATTCAGCTACCAGTGTTAAAAGATGTTTATCCCTTAATAAAATGTAATCAAGAGTACACACTTGAGGAATTTTTTGATGTAATATTTTCTCAAATTAGAATAACGCGATGGCCAGAGTTTAAAGAATCTTTAAAAAAGGAAATTAAAAATTTCAAACCAACAAAACAGATTGAAGCTAAAATAAAAAATGTTAAAGATAGTTATATTGATGTGAATACAAATATCAACCCAATTCCATTTTACATATGTTTTTATTGTAATATAATCAAACCGAGAACTATCGGAGATGCATCTGTACCATGTTTGTATATGCATCCTCTAGGAACAGACGCTGATAGAAGCATACCTCGATCGTATCAAATAGATAATGTTCAATATTGTCCCATTGAAAAGTATAATATATCAGAGATCAGTATTTTAATAACTGATGAAACTGGAGAACAAATCAATTTTAATGATGGACTATTTATGACCTACCTAGTACTTCACTTTCGTAAAGGTATATAAAGAGGTATCTTACAGATTACATTAATTACAAATGGATAACTATTACGCAAAGTACTATGCTAACCAATCAGGTGGTGGTGGGTATAACAATGAAGATTTTGGTCCATTATTACGATCTCAAAGAGTATATCAAAAGGGAAGAGGATTAGGAGGATTTTTCGCAGGAATATTTCGATACTTGAAACCAATATTAACATCAGCCCTTCAGGGCTTAAAAAGTGAAGCGCTTCAGGTTGGTTCAGACATTCTTCAAACGCAAAAGCCGATTAATGAAATACTTCGTGATAGATCAATACAAGTGGTTGATAAACTACGAGATAAAGCAGCAGAAAAAATTAAACAAATGTCTGGTACAGGAGCTAAAAATTCAATAAAAGGCTGTTTGAGAAGCCGTTGTAAACAGTTGAAAGTTGCTCGTGATAGAGTGAAAAAGAGGAAAAATATATTAAAAAATAAATCAAACAAGAAACGGATTATTGATATTTTTACATAATGACGTTTACAGAATGTATGAAATCAGAACTAGATTTATTTCAACCGCCTTCAATTCAGACAAGTATTTTAAAAAATGAAGAAGTAGCATACAAGCCTATAACCAGTTTAGAAAATCAGTCGGTTATTGAATTTGCTTGTTACAGTCATGGCGATTCGTATTTAGATTTATCATCCATAAATTTGTGCCTGAAATTTCAAGTAACTAAAAATGATGGCAAGGTATATATAGACACAGATAAAGATCAGCCTAGTTTGGTAAACAATATGCTGCATTCTCTGTTTCATCAAGTCAATATTTCTTTAAATGGGAAGAATATAAATTCAACAGATGGGAATTACAGTTATCGAGCATATTTGGAACAACTATTAAATTATGGTGATGATGCATACAAAACACATTTGCAATTGTCAGGATGGAGTTTGGAGACGAAAAATCTCGATAATCTTAATGAAAACGATGGGTTAAAATTAAGAGCAGCGTTAACTAAAAACAGTAGAATTGTAGAAGTATATGGAAAATTGCATGCTGACATGCTCAATCAACCTTTGTTATTATTAAACAATGTAGATTTACGAATTTCGTTAACATTGAACAAACCGGAGTTTTATTTACTCGGTGTTGATACAGATACTTCGATTGTTAAAATAACAGAAGCTACACTTTACTTATGAGACATGCTCATATAAATCCAAATATTTTAATTGCTCATCACAAAATGCTTGAAAATACAACAGCAAAATACCACTACAAGCGTAATGAAATTAAATCATTTACAATTCCTGCCGGAGGAAACTCAATTTCACTGGATAATATTGTGTTAGGACAGCTCCCAACAAATCTAATATTTACAATGATAGATAATGATGCGTATTCTGGGAAAAGATCTAAGAACCCATATAATTTTAAAAATAATAAAATAACTTCGTTCTCAATTTATATGAATGGGGTTCAAGTTCCTAGTGCACCGATTGAAATGAATTTCGCAGACGGGGTCAGTTACGCTAGAGCGTATTCAACAATATTTACATCAAGTGGAATTTTACACACACCTCAGGGAAATTTGATTACCAAAGAAATGTTTAAGAATGGTTATTTCCTATTAGCTTTTGATTTAACTTCAGACATGTCAAGTACTTTATCATGTAACTCTCTAATGAATCAAGGAAGCTTAAGATTAGAGGCAAGATTTGCAGAAGCTCTTAACTCAACTAAAACATGTCTAGTGTACTTGGAATATGATACTACTCTAGAAATCGATAAAAATCGTAATATTATAACGAACTATTAATAATATAAATAGCTCACAATTCTAAAATAAAGAGTTAGTTTGTAACAATACTGTACAAAATGATTGTCAATACAATGACTACTTTAGACATTCAAAAAGCATTGAAATCACATAAATTTACTAAGAAGTATTTTCAAGGTGTTTTTGCAATCAACACAATCCCAAAGAGGGTTAAATCAAAACCTGCTTTATATGTTATTAATACGGATAAATCAAATCAACCAGGGCAACATTGGTTAGCTGTTTATTTTCCATCAAATGGATGTGGAGAATTTTTTGATTCTTATGGAAGATCAGCAACGAAATATCCTGAGATTAAGAGGTTTCTAAAATGTAACAGTAAATGTATTGTATACAATAATAAACAATTACAAAGTTTATTCACTGGAGTTTGCGGTCAATATTGTTGTATATTTTTGTTAAATAGATGTAAACGTAATTCAATGGAAAAATTTATAAAATTATTTAATATTAAAAACCAGATTGAAAATGATGTAAAAATAAAGAAACTTTTTAAAAAAGAATTCCCTAAGATTTTAACTACAAGAACAAAAACAAACATGATTCAGCACCTTTCAGAAATTGCTTAGCTGGTTATTTTAGTTCATCGACAAGAAGAACCAAGAGATGAGATGATTTGTATGTGTGAAAGAGATAGTGCAACTCTTGAAGGGTATAAATAGGAAAGCTGTTTTTTTATCAAAAGCTAGTTTACATTTGCCTTTAAACCCAAATAATATGTTTAAAGTAAAAAGCGTTAATAATATAATTAAAAAAAAGATGGTGACCATACCTAATTTATTGTTGTCTCATACATATTTTTTAAATGATCAACATACATGTTATCTCAACATTGGTTATGATGTTAACACTTTTAAAACTACTATAATCTTATTCAAAAATACAATGTTTCATACACTAAGTGCTGAAATGTGGACGACTACAATTTTCAATAATTTACAAACAATAAAAAATCACTTCAGTTGTGTAAATAACATTTCCTTTGCTGAATTACCAAAAACGAATGGAAATTGTGATGTAAAGCTAACCAGTAGAAATAATGAAAGACGCATTTTGTTTACGAGTGGTGGGAAGAAAATCGTTTTAAATTCCAAAGAATGGGAACGCTGCTCATCTTTATCATCATTTTTGCAATCAATTATTATCTGGAGCGAGGCAGTATGGACTGATGTCGCTAATTATTACTTTTTATACTTAGCAAAATGTGTCGATCGGAAAACACATTCTCTACAAATACAGGATTTTTTTATACCACCAGTAACAGGATATAACTATTTTAATTATTCAAGATTGTTCAATGAAATACCAGTTTTATGTAAGCAAAAAATAATAAATGATCTTTGTATTCGTACAAACAAAAATAAATGAATAAAAACAATTTATACTTTTTGAAATCTATTTTTTATTTCTTAAATATTATTTTTACAATGAATTACACCCTCTTGATTCCATTTGTTTTGGATGTTATCAATAAACACTTCACCCTTGATGTTTCTAACGTGTTGACATGTGGGAAACCAAAATGCATGTTCTGTCCATATTTCATAGGTGATATTCCAATCTTCGAGAACTCCTTTACAGCTGAAACACTTGATGCAGTCGTCTACACCTGTGTAATAAAATCCAGCTCGAGATAGTTGTAATGGATCAATGATCCATTTGTTCCACAACTTCTTGAATGATTTTAATCGATTCTGTATCTTGTTCATACCACCGTTTAAGCCATATAAACCACATGTATCTCCATTTTCCTCTCGATGTACTGAATCCATTTCGATAAGGTTTTCTCTTTCACATTCCATTTTTTTTTTTTTTTTTTGGACTTTTCACACCTGATTCATGTAATGTTCAAGTCTTTACTGAGTCTATATAAACTCTTGAATAGTTTTAAATGAGGCCATCCTAGAGGTCACGTGTTTACTTGTCTTTAAATTGTTTTTAAGATAGCAAATTTAATATGTATGATTAAACATGATTAAACATGATTAAACATGTTTCTTTATTGTCTCTTTTTTTTTTTTTTTTTTGCTGATGTGGTTGTTGAAATCATAGGATGCAACGTGATACGAGGGCAATTGTTTCTAAGAAAGCAAATTTAATCTGTGTGGTTAAACATGATTAAACATGTTTATGGTCTCTATTTTGCTGATATGGTTGTTGAAATCATTGAATGTTACTTGATACCACGCGCGTGTTTAAAAGTCATATTAAACCATAATTACTAATTAGTATAAATTATAGTGAGTTTCTTTGAAAATCATTAGTCTGAGAGTAAGCATAGGATTGTTAACAATCAACCAACCATGGATATTCGAAAACAACTTATAGAAAAACTCAATAACGTGGAAAGGTTTGCAGAGAAAACAATAATAAAATTTGAAGATCTGGAGGTGGCTAGAAACTATGTGGTGCAAGAAGTAAAATCAGTCAACACTAGATATGGGGTGAAAATCCTAATAGAGACAGAGGAGAACATTATATTTATGCCGGAGCGATTCAACGTTTTTAATGCAATGGAAGTTCAAAATTTAAGCAATTTATGTAAAGATCACTTAATTATGGTGAAATTAGATAAATATAATCTGCATTTTGTATAAATAAATAAATAAATAAATAAATAAATAAATAAATAAAACAATATTATATAAACTTATTTAGAAAACGTATTTAATTTCATTTCAAAACAATCTTAAAATGGTGTTTCGACTCCGCCTCTTCACTGTTATCAACGCTGTGAACAAACCAACTAGCATTTATGATGTTCTAGATTTAAATTATTAACTCATTCATTTTGTTGAATGTTGCAGTGATCATAATCTTAGATATCTTTCGCTTTAAATAAATCCCAAACATTATGTGGAAAAATTATTTTATATATAACAATCCAAAGTTCATAAGCTTTCATTAATACTTCGACCACATATATAAAATGAGTCGCTTTCAAATAGTCAATGAATTGCATAAGCCGGCACGTAAAAATTTTATACGCAGACATGTTAAAATTAAGGGTATTGATGACTTATGGCAGGCAGATCTTGTGGAAATGATTCCCTATGCAAAAGAAAATGCTGGTTTTAAATATCTTCTAACTGTAATCGATGCTTTTTCTAAATTTGCTTGGGTAGAACCTCTAAAGAACAAAACATCACAGGTGATTGTTGATGCTTTAACAAAAATTTTCAATGAGAGTAAAAGAATACCAAGGAATCTACAAACAGATATGGGAACTGAATTCTATAATAAAGATTTCAAACAGCTTGTGAAACAGAAAAGTATTAACCATTACTCAACATTTAGCCCAATAAAAGCATGTATAGTAGAAAGATTTAATAGAACTCTGAAGGAACATATGTGGAGGAAGTTTAGTCTTCAAGGATCTTACAAGTGGGTAAATATTTTAAAAAACTTAGTGAAAGATTACAACAACAAAAAACATAGGACAATTAAATTAGCACCTGCAGAGGTTACTGTGGCAAATGAACAACAACTTTTAAAACATGTTTATAAATATCCTAAGTTAATGCAGAAAAATAAATTTAAAGTTGGCGATTTCGTTCGAGTTAGCAAATTTAAAACCGTTTTCGAAAAAGGTTATACACCAAATTGGACTACTGAAATATTTAAAGTTATCAGTATTAACAATAAGTTTCCTGTGACGTATTTACTTGAGGATTATAAGGGACAGCTAATATCTGGCAGGTTTTATGAAAAAGAGCTCCAAAAGACAAATCATCCTGATACTTACCTCGTAGAGAAAATCTTGAAGAAGAAAGGTAGCAAAGTTTATGTTAAATGGCTCGGTTTTGGATCATCTCATAACTCATGGATAAATAAAAACGATATTATTTAAAATATTCTAGTGTTTTTTATTTTAAAATTAATTATTATTATTATTATTATTAATTATTTATTTTAAAGAACTAATATATTGTTTTACATATAAATAAACAAATTTTCATATACTATACATACAATTATAATTATTTTAAAATATAAACCTATTAATTATTACTATTCTAAATTTAATTAAAATTGTAAGGCATTAAATGTATTACATATATATTTAAGAAATATAAAATAT
The DNA here is from genome assembly GCA_958295665.1 of Tipula vernalis. NCBI lineage: Eukaryota > Metazoa > Arthropoda > Insecta > Diptera > Tipulidae > Tipula > Tipula vernalis. Next base: position 327,055,497 of record OY282559.1, on the reverse strand, counting down.
GTTATTTATAACTAAGTAAAATAGAAATTATCAATTTCATTATTACCCCATGCCAAAGTTTTGTATGAATTTGGAATTACAAATCGTTTATCATCGAAATTTGATAGCGCTAATTTGTTTGTCAATTGCGTGTATAGGTTGTGTCTAATACTTCTAAAATTTATTTGTGATCTAATTACATTAACATTTTTATTCAAACAATTTTTAAAATCATTTAATGATATAGAATCAGAAACAACATTTTTTTTTATTCCTTTGATTTTCTTGATAATTTCATTATCATCTTCAAGGTTCAAACTATATGATTTTGCCCTGATTCCAACAAACTCTGTTAAGATTTTTCCACAACATTCATCTTTAAACATACCTAAAACCTTTTTATTTACTAATGGGAAATTATATAAGTTGTTAGGAGAATAATCTGAAGTATCAAATTTCTCATTTAAATCAGGTTTTATATCTTTGTAAAAATCTATAGTTTGAATTTCATAAATTAATGAGTCTGTATCAGTATATAAAAGTGTTGCGTTATCATTGTATTTTGTCTTAATATAATCATAATGAAAATTATACATTAGAGTTTTAGATAATTCTAAAACACAGAAACCCACATAAATAGGTTTATTGTACGTAATAGATAATCGGCTCATTTGAATAGCAACCAAATTTTCATCAAATATCGAGGATGAATGAAAATTAGGTTTGCTAATTAAAGTATTAGCACCAAATTTGTTACCTAGATTTTCCCAATGTGTTGATAATCTTATATCGGTTCTTTTTTCAACATTTTCTATTGTTTTTCCGAAAACACTATTATTCTTTAATTTATAAAAATCTTTTTCAAAAGAATTTTGAGCTTTTGTACGAAGATCTGTATTTAAATCAATATAAGATTTCAACCATGGTTTTTGGCTAAACTTTAAAACTCTATGTATTTTTTTTAATATTAATCCCTTATTAAGACAGTCTTTCAAATTTTTCTGATGAATAACATATTCCTGTTTAGGTTGTAGATTAGCAATTAATTTATTTTCTTTTGAGCTTTGGTATAAGGGTTTTATGTTTTCCATACAAAATGGTAAATCATTATGTTGTTTATGTAGATGGCTCGGATAATCTAAATCAACTTCAAGAATATAACCTATGTCTGATTCATTATCTGTCAGAGAATTAATATCAAATTTATCTAATTCCGATGAATCAAGAAATCTGAAATTAGTATACGGTAGTGATTGACTCATGGCCCATCCATATAGATTGTTGGCATCTAAATAAACAAGAAAATTAGAATCCATTTCCTTATTATAATTTTTCATATATTTGTGATTTGCTCTTGCATATCGTTTTGAACACTGAGCTAAACCACCTCGAATACCTTTCCTAATAAAATTTACCATGTCTATATCTTTAAGCAATTCTAATTTGATTTTTGTAAACTTAAGCATTGCATCCCAACTTAAACCAGGAGATGTAAAATAATGAGCCGGGTCAAGACCGTACGTTTTCATGCAAACATTTCGAAAATTTTCAAATATATCCGCCAAAATAAGAACATCTGATTTTAAATATAAGTCAGAATATTCACCTAAACTTTTACATTGAAATGTTTCCCAAACATTTAAAGCATGGTTATATTGATCGTCAGAAATATCACAATTTAGTAATTTATTATAAAAATTATTTTTAGGTGGTAATTGAGTTTCATCTAACTTTTTGAAACTATCTAGATAATCATAGGGGAAAACTCCTTTTTTCTTTATAAGGTTAAATTCAGTATGATTAGAAAAACTCTTTCTAACTTCTTTGAATTGAGAGTCATTAAGATTATTAGATAGTTTGTCAATGCTAGCTGCCATAAATTTAAATGAATCTACAAACCTTAATTTAATTTTTTTATGCTCACTAATTTTAAAATGTTTTGTGAATGATATATATCGTTCCTTATTCTGAGCGATTAAATCTATCTGTTCAGTATCAAACCCTAATTCTTTTATAATAAAATGAGAATCATAGCCACTTAAATTGTGACAAAATATTGGAACGAAATCAGCTATTTTATAATTTAAATTACATTTAACATGTGCAGCACCTCTAAATTTCCCTGTTAAATAGCAATGATCCCTAACTTTATAGTTTTCATCATCATCAAAATCACCATCACAAATATGACATTTATTTGAAAAATTATAATTTACTTGCTCCGTGTAGGAAAGTTTTTTCATTTTTCGATTTACGTGTAGCTCGTTGTATATAATTTCTAAATCTTGTTTTAATTTATCAATGAAAATTTTCCCACAATCATTACCTCTGTATGTAACAAATTTAGATTTAATGTCATTATATGAACATTTAATGTAATATGCAAAACTGTAGGGTTCATGTTTTAAAATATTTTCACTAAAAGATATCTCAGGATTTAGAGTACACGAATCAATTGGTTTTAATATTGCTTCAAAATCACAATATATCACATATGGGACTTGTAATTTATGACGATAATTACTAAATTCTAAAAAGTCATTTTCTTCATTAGGAAGAATACATTTAATTCTATTGCAACCATATTGCACATGATTATTTAAACCTTCCTCATTTCTAAAAAATATTAAACAACCATCACAAATAAATTTTTTATTAGTTCTTTTTGACAATTGTTTGCCTACTAAGGTATTTAATTTTTTTATATAGCAATAATGACTATTTCCACTATCTTCTATATACAATAGATTAACATGATGAGATTTTTTTGATTTTGTATAATATAAAGGTCCCACAATTTGATTACCTTCTAAACTATACACATTTACACTTATATTATTCTGGCTTTCAAATTGTGGGATATCTTTTAAAGGCATGGGGAAACTAATATTATCTAAATTTAAGATAGAACTATAGTGAGGAAATGAATTACACCGTTGAGGTTTTCTTACATTAGGATATTTGCTAGCCATGATTGACCAGGCGAAGCAGGCTTGATCTGCATTTTGTACATTGATTATAGCCTTTTTATCTTTAATACATTTTGGGAGAGGTATGTAAGAGGACCCTCTCATTGGACTATATTTGTTAAAATTTACTTCAATGAACAATACTTTTTCAATTGCCCATCCAGACTCTTTCTCCTGAAACTCCTCACTCAGAGTATTCAGGGTGCAGACAAGCTGAGAAAATATCTCATCCAAATCGCTAGCTTCCGTTAAAATTGCATTTTTAGTATTAAATGATTTTAATGAGCTAACATTTGCTTCATCTTTTAAATCAAATTTAGTGAATAAGCCAAACAATTCAAAATTTACTTTGCAAACTTTAAATAACTCTGTTTGAAGCTCTATTAATTTAATTATTTTATGTTTTATTGAACACATAAAATCATTTATACTAATATAGTTAATAGGTATATCTGAAACCCTATAACTAATTATTCGGGACTTGAATGCAGTGCTAATTATTTGGATGTTCTCATCATTTTCACTATAGTTCCTTAAACAATTGTTTTTATGAAGTAAGGATTTATAATGATTAAATAAAAATTTTTTTGAAATACTTACATTGCAATTACTACATAAAACGTCATCAGTAGGTGCATCATCCATTTTGATTCTCTTGGCAGCTCCTACAACTGTCCTTGAGTTTGATGGAATATGTACCCTCTCGCGATTATTAACGGCTGATGTAACATGCATCCTCTTGCTATGATAATCAAGTTTTCGTTTATTGCCGAAAACGATGCCACACACTTCACACAGCATGTTATCTTGAGGGTGCTGCTCCTTTGAATGCCGAATTAAAACGTCTTTTGATGAAAACATTTTGTTGCATTCTTCACAGTTATTCATGATTTAACTGAAAATATATAAAGAGATAATATGTTAAAACGTTATATATAATTTAAATAAATGTATATTTGTAACTTACGTTAAAAAATTTTTCGCTTATGTATTTAAAATTTTATTTATTTTATTAATTGATTTACTTCTAATATTTAACACTTAGAAGTTGTAAATATAACAATTAGTTTATAGGTACTACACAAATAAATGTTCACTAACACAAAAAAAAAAAAGATTATTGATTAAATTATAATATTTAACAATTAAAAGTTGTATAACAATTAGTTTATAATTTTCGGTACTACACAAATATTTTCACAAATAGGTACTTCTTAACTTTTATATTGTTTTTTTATTGATCAACATTGATTACGATCACTTCACTTTTAATTTTAAAATAATAGGTAAATCAAAAAAATATTAATTTATATTTTAAATTGTATTTAATTTTACACCACACAGTAATACGTTGTATAAGTTTATTAATTAAATGCATCAAAATAACATCAAAACTACCACTTATATATTCTATATTTCTAATTTTCATTATGTACATTACAGCAAATTTTACGCCAAGGTTAAATTATAAAATATTATTATAACTATGCAGTTATGCATTCTCCGGAAATGTCAAGGTTGAATTAAAAAAAAAAAATATTATTATAACTTTACACTATCTAATTTCAATTAATAAAAAATTATTATCGTATACAAAATATTTTTAAAGCGTGTAGAGTTTGTAATCGACATTTAGGGGTATTATTATATTATTGTAATTTTTTTATTTCGCTGAACATGCGGAATTTTTTTTTTAAACCATAAATAGTTGATGATTTACAATCTCGCTCGTAGTATGATGGTTAAGACAGTTTCTTACCATGCAAAAGTCTCGAGTTCGATTCTCGTCGATGACCAAGAATTTTTCTTGTTGAATTTATACATGTTTTATCATTATTAAAGAGTTTAGTTACTTTGATGCACTGTACAGAGATTTAGTTACTGTGGTTGCACTGTGTAGTATGCATATAAAAAAAATACGTAAACGTTTATGTTGTTGTAATTTACATGTAAAAAATGTTTGGTGTAAAATCTTTTTCGGCTGGCCCAGGACAATCCACTTTACACTACTTATAGATCTTCCAGATGCTTTAAATAAACGCAGAAAATTTAAAAAAACCTTAGTTTAGTTCCTTTACTCCAGAATTTTTCTAAATATAGTCCCAATTTCTTCGTACATAACGACTTTAGCATAACCCGCTAAGAAATAATCGAGCTCCTCCCTAACTGTCCGAATTCCAGAATATTTTTCAAAAATCATTTTAGAATCCCTTTTGTGCCAAATTTAATCACAATCGGCTAAGAAATAGCCAAGCTTCTTGTTAATAAACACTCAGACCTAGCAAAAATTTTCTCTAAAAACATACCAAATCATAAAGTTAATAACGCCGTCAAGAGATCATGCTACATGCGTTGAATGGAATTAGCTTCGATCTCCAAGGACCAAAGTTATTGAAATTCTGCCAAAAATGACCAATTTTTTATTTTTTTTTTCAAAAGCCAATTGTCTCCTAGCTGGACGTCTGGCATTCTGGATGCCTTTATCCTCTGTATCTCGAAAAATTAATTCAACTTGTTAGGGCAGAGAATTCTACAGCTTCTGGAGCCTGTACGTCAAGAGATTCGACGTTGATAATTTTTTTATATATGCTAGTTTGTGGATTGAGTTGAGTTGAGGTTTGAGTTAGGAATTGATTTGGAGTTTGCTTCTGGCTTAGTGTTACGCCGCCTTTTGTGGCGAACATCTGTCTTAATATTTTTGTTTCTCCGTTTTGTCTGGTCGATCGATTTGAGTGCTCGACGTTGCACTGTATTGGATGTTTACGTTCATTCAATAATATTAATTGTTACATTCATTCTATTCTCTTTTGATTCATATTACCGTAAGGAATTTTTTTGGATTTGTTTATTTTGTTAAGAGAATTGTATGTACAGATGTTTGCATGATATTTGTGTATGCGTCTACTAGGCGGATGATGATGTGATGACGTCATGAGATCGGATGATTTCGCCAACATTTGATTTTTCTTATTTTTCTATAAACAAAAAACAACTCGATTTTGGTTTGTATGTATGTGGCACATTTACCAAAGGCATATAAATTGTTGCTTCGGGACTTTGGGTATACAATTTTTTTGTTTTTTTTTTAACGAGCCAAAAGCGAAATGAAGAGGGGAAATGGAACAAAATCGATAATAATAAAATCAATATAAATTTTTTAGTCTAGTTTTGATTTTTAAATCAGTCGAGTCAAGTTTGGAGAACTTTGTTCTCGACCGCGGACTATCCAAGTGTTTGTTTTTGTTGGAAATTATTATTAACTTTAGTGCCCGAGGGCCAGTGTATAATTTAATAGTTTTTTTTTAATTGTTATCAAGAGGACTCTAGTTTTGATTTTTAAATAAGATAGTCAAGTGCGGAGTTTGATTATGAGCGGGCGAGATTTAGTTTTTGTGCTCGACCGCTGATTTAGAAAAAAATAATAATAAAAAGCAAATTATGCTTGAATTCAAAGGAATAAAATTTTTTGTTTTGATTTAATTTTATAAGTGCCGGGTGGCTATATTTGCGTTTTTGTTTTATTCCAAGTGGCTAATAAATATATGTTTTGTACAATAAAAAAAATTAATAAAATCAAAAAAATTTAATTATGAGTTTTCTCTTTAAAATTATTAAGTGATAAAAAAACAAAAATACCTGTATAAACTGGGAATAAAGTGAGAAAAAAAATCTACAAAAAAATAAGAATACGGTTTTTGTGTGTTCTTAAGGTATTATAAATTTTGTGTGGATTAAATGCAGTGCGTGATTGTGTTGAGGGGAAAAACAAGACAGAAGTTAGTCCTGGCCAACCGGCGGGACGCTGCGTCTATAAGAGGGGATTCCTGCGTTGGCGCTGTGATATGTTCCAGAACCGAGTGACCGGAAGAGGTCAGCCGGTCGAACCAAAGGTACCGTAATTATATGTTTGTTGTTTTTTTTGCCTGACTAAAACGGCACAGCATTTTTGATAGTTAGTTAAACCTATATGTAGTGATTCTAGTTAGTTAAGTAAATTTAAATTTTTGTTTCATGATTTTCACGTTTAATTTAAAATTTTCTTCATAACGTAGTTCAAGTCTTAATTTTTTAAGTAATGTTAAATTCATATATGTGGGCCGACCCTAACTGTCGTGGAAGTGTTATTTTTGTGTTTCCGTTGTCATTTTCGCCACTATATTTGTTTTATTATATTTTTCTTATTTCACTATATACACATTTTTTTCAGTCTCTGCGTGGTAGGTTCCGCCGTTGTTCTTTTCTGTTGTATGATATTTGTTGATTCCGTTTATTAATTCACCGTTTCCTTTTTTTCTGTTTTTTGTCCTTTTCATTCTATGCGGTTATACAAGCATAGGATCACGTCTGGAAAACCCCACGCCGTACAGTGAGCTCTAGCCAGCTACAAAACCGCACCAGACCTCTGATTTTAAGATTCTGTTAACGAAATCTCGCGATTTCGTAATACTGGCGCCCAAATGGTATTTTGGAAAGAAACGCGCAAAACGAAACCGTGGATTTCGTTACATTAGGTTGAGTTGGGATGGATTCGTTCAATTAAGGATTTTTTGAAGGTTGAGTTGCTAACTAACAACTCAACCTCCAAAAAATCCTAGTTAACTTGAGTTATTTTAAGTTCAATTTAAATTAAATTTACTAAAAGCAATTTTCATTTAAAACATTTTTGTTTTTTTTTTTTTGGGAAATTGATGATTGGGAGTGGTTTGATTTACCGAAGATTATTCAAATTACAAAGATTTTCCTACAATGTGACAATCAATCACAAAGATTTTCCTAGAATGTGAACGATTCGTGCAAAATTTTACTAAAGACAAAATTAATAAAAATAACTCTGAATTCAAAAACTTTGGAAATGTTTAAAACATTTTTAAAAATCGAATTTTAATAAGTTTATGACAATGACTTTTGGTATAAAATTAACAGGGGGCCAGCTACTGCTTTCGGCAGTTCTCGGTGGCCCTCATTCGTAAATAGTAACTATAAATATTACTTTTGCTGTCTCTCCTTTACCCACTAGGTGAACAATACCTATATTGTACAAAAGCAGTAGGCCCTCAGAATTACCGGTTTTTTTCAACTTCCAATTTTTTAATGTATATATAACCAACCAATTTGAACATTTTTTCACTAACACTTAACAATGTATTGTTCAAAATATTACGTTTAGAACCTTAAAGCTGGAAACAGACGTGTGGAAAAACGCTTGCGTTTAAATTAGAATACTAATATCGTTTTTCCGCAAGTTGTCTCTAATTCTAGAAAAATACAAAAAACGCGCGGCAGCAGTGTTGATAACACAAAAAATTGAGAAAATGAAAGAATTTCTAGTCGAGTTTGTGAGAGAAAATGAATTTATTTATAATAAAAAACACCGTAACTATAAAAATGTGGCTCAAAAAAAATAATAACCTCATGTCAAAAAAATCTGCACATGTATTTTGACTTGCGTTTCGGCCTGCGTATACGCAACCGTTTTTTCGCGTTTCTGTTTACACCATAAAATTTTCATTACATTAAAATTTTTAATCCAAATTTGACAAATTGGCATAGGACATTTCTAACTGAATTAAATAAACTTTTAAAATTACAAAATACCTAAATTTTCATTACCCGTAATTTTATAAATTTTTTTATTTCTAAATTTCCTCCGATTAACAACGGGTTTGGACGGGTTTAGTTTCCTCATTACATGTATCAACAGATTTTACGCGAAATATAATTCTGTGCTAAGCTTTATATATACGAGTACAGTAAATATCAAATTTTTGTTCGGTTTCTCTTCTTATGTGTTACAGCGAGCGTTTGCAAATGTTACAGCGAGCGTTTGCAAAATTTTACCCTTTTCAGACCGTCTTTATGAATTCCTTAAAAGGGAACCTATTTCAATCACACTCGCGATATATTTCTTGAAAAAATCAACCAACTTGTCTAGCCTCGATTGTAATCCACTTAAACAGAATTTTACTTCGGGAATGGCCAGATAAATAAATTAGACAATGTCGATTATTCTAGACAAGTTTCTTTATTTTTAATGTTTATTTAGTTTTGATCTTTTCTTTACAATGTTTCTATGCGTACTGTGTTTATTGCCTTAATCAAAACTGTTTTAAAAGCTTATATATTTTTGTATACAACATCAACTTGCTCTTATTAATGACATCTATTACAAAAATTGATAATTACCGCTAAGCTTTGACTATAAGTAATTTATAACACAATAGAGTTCAATGACCAGCTAAATACGACAACAAACAACAATAATGACATTTGTTGTCATTTATGGCAATTAAATTAATTGACGAAACTAAAGATAGAATAATTAAACATACATACGAAAGAGTGCTGGTGTTGAATACACCTCAGCTGGATGGAACACGGATTGGCAGTTGTTACAACTTCAGAATTTGTATTTCCGATTTTAATCCCTTTGTTGTTAATTGTTTACTTGTCTTAATTTTTCAGCACAGTTGCCTGCATGTAACATCTTCGCCCTCATTGAATCGCCTGATTCTATATCCTGTATTGGAAGCCGGATTAATTTGCGAATAGTGCATTTGATTATTTTCCCGGTGTTCGCAGACTTGATGCCGACCACTCGAACCTTACCATCATGAACATTTGTAACTCGGCCTAATAGCCGGGCTGGAGCTACATTATCATCCCGCAAAAGTACAACATCGCCAATTTGAATATTTTCTGTCTTTCTGATCCATTTGTTTCTCCTTTGAAGTGAATTAAATAGTCACGATGCCATCGTTGCCAAAAGTGACGTCGAATTTGTTTGATGATATGCCATCGTGTATTTGGAGTAATGTTATCACCTTCCTCATCTCCATCAGCAATGTCCGTAAATGTTCGGCCTATTAAAAAAGGCGCTGGTGTTAACACGTCGATATCTTCACACATACTTGCGCAAATCGGCTTTGAGTTGAGTATTGCCTCAATTTGGATAATCAATGTGTTAAATTCTTCCAAGGTAAGTAAAACGCCTCCAACTACTCGCTTGAGATGTATCTTTGCCTGTTTGACTGCCGCTTCCCATATACCTTCCATGTGCGGTAAACCTGGAGGATTGAATTGCCAATCAATTGTTTTCAAACTTAGGAAAGATGATTTTTCACTCTCGTTGCTGAGTATAAATTTATAAAGTACGATCAGTTGGTTGTTGAAACCAACGAAGTTAGTACCGTAGTCACTCTCAATTGTTTTGCAAATTCCTCTTCTTGCCACAAAAGAAAACTTTATGTTGTTAGATTTTCCGCAACTTCCATATGGACGCATTTAGTACTCATACATACAAATATACATATATAAGCCTTCATCTCGATTTGGCCTCCTCTTCTTCGGATCGGGGTAATTTGAAACGGGCCGCAGTAATCAACACCAACCTCGTTAAATGGATGAATGAGGTTTACACGAGATGCTGGTAGGATACCCATAATTTGTTTTTCTTTGAGTGGACTGTATCTTATACAGGTAACACAGCTGCGCACTATTCGTCGGACAAGTAGTCTTGCGTTGACAATGGAATATTTTCGTTTGACAAGGCTTGTTTGACGATTGCTCTGGACAATTTGCAATGATAAGGTAATACGACCGGATGCTTAACGTCGAATGGAGCGAGAGCCTTCTGGATCCTTCCACCTACTCGAATTAAACCATCATCATCTAAAAACGGATTTAAACTGAGGATGGAGTTAGAATTTGGAATCGGATTGTATGCCTTGAGTTGTTTGATATCTGCTTTAAATTCTGCATTTTGAACAGCTTTACTGAGGAGTCGTTCCGCTATCAGCAACTGTCCTCGCATATTGCTGTTGATAATGTTTCCTTGCTTCCTTGCTTTGACGTTATCTACAAATGTTAGTATAAGTACCAGAACCTTCGTCATTCTGAAAAAGCAATAAAACTTATTAATAATAACATCAAATAACGTTTCGGTTGCGATTGAAGCTTTAAAAGTTAAGGATTTTATTTCAATCTCAGTAACCGACGGTGGTGCCGCCAAAGTTTTCGTGGATAAGCATCGATAATTTCACTTGTGCGATTTCCGCCAAATGTTGACCTTCGTGGATGTGCCGAAAGCCAATCTAATACAATTTGTAAATCCGTCCATAGAACCTTTTGCGATATTACTATTGTGCTAGCCCTTTCAATCAGTGTCATTAATTTGCTTAGCAACAATGCTCCTATTAACTCAAACCAAGGGATACTTAATTGTTTCACTGGAGCGACCTTCGATTTCGCAATCAAAGTAGAATAACCCTCAGCAACACAATATACTGCAGCTGCATGCGCATTTTCGCTAGCGTCACTAAATCCATGAAGCGTGAATTTGGTTGTTGTCTTGATCCACCTTTGAACCTTAATTTGTGTAATCATCGAATATTCGTGCCTTATTTTGAGCCATTCTTCTAATATATCCTGCAGAAGCTCGTCATCCCATTCTATGTTTCTGACCCAAAGAGTTTGAAACAAGATCATAACTCTAATTGTTAATGGAGATAACCACCCTAGAATTTCATTTTCCTAAGGTGAAACCCGTGCTTTTCTAGACAGTTTCGGATGGCGATAATTAAATCCTGCAATTCTTCGATGGTATTTGCTCCCGTCATTAGATCGTCAACATAGGTGCCCTCTTCGATTGATGTCCTCTTCGATTGATTTAACAGCTTTTGGAAATTCTGATTGGATGTTTCTGGCAACTTCCACTAAACTTCGAATAGCTAAGTACGCAGCTGATGCCGTACCATAAGTAACGGTCTTTAAACAATCTCTACGCACTGGTGCATTGGAGTGTGGACGTCATAAGATGTTTTGCAGTTCACTATCCTTTTCTGAGACCCACACTTGTCTAGACATTTTTTCCACATTATCCGTGACCACGAAAGCTTGTTGCCTGAAGCGTATAAGGATTTCCCTAGAGGTGATTGTACTGAGGGCCTAGTTCGTCGACCCATCAAAAACTACTCGTAATTTTGTAGTTGAACTGGAAGCTTTCTCCACACCGTGATGTGGTAAGTAATACAACTTCTGATCGGGACGACCCGCTGTATATTTCATGTGCCCTAGCCGTTCATATTCCTCCATGAATTGAACGTATAGTGCCTGAAACTCTGCATTGCGTTTAAACTTGCGTTCCATTGAATGTAACCTACTGAGTGCCTGATGATATGAAGAGCCTAATAGCACGGCTGGTGTCCGAAATGGAAGTCTCACTGTGAACTTCATGCCGTTTCCACGAAAAGTTGTGGCCTTGAATAATTCTTCATATCTGCTGTTTCCCAGAACATACGCAGATTTCTATCAATATCGGCCAAAATATTGAATGATCTTAAACTTGATGGTCCTGCCGAGTGTGGTGTTCCCTCAAGAATCCAACCAAAATCGCTTTCTACTGCCACTAGTTTGTTTAGCAAATCACTTTTGCCACTCTTGAGACATTTAAAAAATGTACCCACAACAAGTAATATGTCTATTGTCGATGCACCACAGCCTCCTGAGTCAGCCAAATTTAACTTCTTAAACTCAGAAAGAAATTCTGTTCCCAATTTCCAACTTGGCAAGTTTGTGGTAATTTACGGAACTATGTAAGCATTCGTAATAAACAGTTTGTTACTTTCCTTTGAAGAGATTGTAATCTCAGTTATCCCCTTTGACTGCCCAACTTTTTCTCGACCAAGTCCTTCAATCAACACTCGCCCATTTCTTTAGGGTAGCTTTAATTTCTGGACTAGTGCTTCGGAAATAAATGAAGCTTGCGAACATGAATCCAACAACGCGCTACTCTTGATAAACGTTTTATAATTTTGTGATGTGCTTGCCACCGTTTTACTTGAAGCTTCTTGACCATTTTGCATATCTATGGAGTGATTTTAAACTCTTTATCGGAATGAATCAAGGTGCTGTGTTTTCGATGGCAAATTTGACATCGGGTTTTAACTCTGCAAACCGTAACTCGATGGTTACCACTTAAACAATTGAAACATCTACCTGATTTTTTGAGATACTCTAACCTTTCGCTAGTATTCATTTCCTTTAGCCGAGCACACATAAATATCTTATGATCTTCCTGGCACAATGGACAACTAAACTGGTTTGACATGGGTTTCATGTTGGTTGCGAATACCATTTTAGTCGAATGTTTTATGCGGGGCCTTCTTCGTATGTGAGCCAAGTGATTCTAACGCTTCTATGTGTTTCGCCAGAAGCTTTATCAGCTCATCAAATGGAGGGAACTCAGTTTCGGGTGTACTTAAAACCCATTGGTTTCTCGTCTTTATTTTTCAGCAAAGTTGTCTGCATGTAACATTATGTTTATTTGTAAAATTTCACTGGTAAAACATTTCGCTTCAACTTCGAATACTGGTTTGAACATTAATTCAATTTTTCCGTGGCTCTGATCACCAGGAAGGAAAAATAAAACATGTTGACTGCCAACCGACAACCTGAAAATACATTTCATTATTTCAAACTAAATTGATACATAGAATATTATGAGTCATAATAAAAAAATTTGTAGAGTGGTCTATTTGTTACAATGTGTTTTTAATGTAAATGGATATTTTATCTCGTTTTATACAGAGTGCCCCAGAAGTGTAGGATCAAATGAGGGAGAGTGACAGGGGAGGGCATTTCAAATCAAAGTAGCTAATCAAAATTTTATCGAATTGTGAATAGTTCAAAAGTTTGGTGTAATCGCATGCCCAGCCACCAAAAAATTATGTGTTCTTATGTTTATCTTCTTTTTAATATGACCTTGAAAAGTGTGCCTTTCCAATAAAATAATTTTCGTAAACTCAGCTGCTTTGTCAGAAATAAAAAGAAAATCTCTGTTGAATCATTTTACACCTGTTCGATGAGTCTGAGAAACCCCTGGAGATAGGCAAGATACAATCGTGACAGTATTTTTCAGTAAAAAGTGCCATACGGTTACTGGAAGACTGTTTGATAAAAGGTCGATTTTCTTTGCTCAGTATTTAAATTTAGTTAAATTTTGGTTCAAAAAGTCAATAAGTTACACTTTTTTGGGTTTGGTGGACAAACATTGAAAAATAAATAGGAAGATGCGTCCATGAAATTTAAAAATTTTTTAAGTAGTATCCGTGAGACGTGAACATGAGTAAGGTAGGTCTGAATTAATACCTAAATCTGGTTTATATGCTTATAGTGATAGACAATTTTATCGAAGATTCCACCTTGAGACTATTGTGTATGGTCGCACGACATAACCGTAGTAACTAGAATTAAACCAAATTTTTTGTATAAAAAAGGAAACCATTTTGTAATTCATATTAGTTCGACCAAGCAAGGCTGCTTTTTCCGATCGTGATTTTGCAAAAAATGTAATTCCTTTTTTGGTTTTTATAATAGTAACGCTATTTCTATCGAGAACGCTTTCCCAATTAAGCATTATTTCAAAAAGTAACTTGAATGTACAGTGAAGGGGTATTCATTGGTCATCCGAGCTGGAAGATCTAGGCGGTTTTATGAAGAAATGAAGATAATATAATTAAAATGGTGATACACGACCTACCTACAAGTATTCGTCGTTTATCAAGACGTTCGGGGGTTCCCCGAACCATAATGCATTGTATTTTAAAAGTGAATTTGTTGCACAAGGGTGCAATTTTGTCGAGAATGCTGCGCCGCAACCAAAAGAACCCGCAATTCTTAAACAAATTTTATAGATCAATGAAACGAAATGGTAGAGATATTGAACATCCACAATTTGCGTTATTGGGTCCTTATAAATCTAAAAGTTAGGCGGCGTAATCATTTCCAACGCCTATTTGGAGTACACATTTGGGCGGGAATAGTTGATTGAAAATTGGTGGGCCCATTTCAGTTGGTAACAAATATAATTAATAATAACGAACTGGCGTTCCTACGGATTTAAATAAATTTTATCCGGCGATGCTGACTATGTATTATTGCAAATGGTGGACCCTTCGAAAACTTGTAGCACCAGAAATTTTGTTAATTGCAATTTTCAATAAACATCACATACTTTGTAAAATTTTATAAAAAACATGTTGTGTATTCAACACCTATATGTGTGATACAATTTTAAAATTTACATTAGTTGTCGCAAGTTTGTTTGATAGTTGGTCAACTTTGTATAGTTTTTTTTCCGTCAGGGCCACTTTTTGTTTATTTTTTTTTTTTAAAGGGGGTGGGTTGGTGAAAGGAACCCTGTGCACTTCGACCAGCAAAATCTATTGTGCATCCCCGTGTAAGAGTAGAGTAATCAATCTATTGTGAAATATAAGTCCAGGTCCTTGATAAACTCCACAAGGTCATGCACATCCAAAGGGTCGGCATGAGGCCACTGAACAGAGTAAGCATTGAGTGTTTTAATTCTTCTTAGGGCGATCGTACTACACTCGAACAGCAAGTGTTCGGATGTTTCTCTTCCCAGATTACAGAACCTGCAGTTCTCTGATGGGGTTTTCCCCATTTTGAATAGATGGTAGTTAAAGGGACCATGTCCTTTCAAGTACCATATGAGGGATTTCAGAGATGATCGATCCATTCTGATTATATCTCCTGTAAGTGTGTAATCTTGTAATTTATGAGCTTCTTTGCCTGCCTCATTCCCCGAGATGACTCCCAGAGTGAAGCAGAACATCTCTGCTCCCAGAAGAGGACTCTTCTCGCTACATGGCCTTTGGAATAGGCAACGCTAGGCTCGGGCCGTAGAAGATGCCATCCGCACCCTCTTTTGCACAGGTGTCTGCGGCCTCATTTCTTGGTACATTAGAGTGGTCGGGGGACCACAAGATGGTAACCTTGTTGTCCCTACCCAGCCTTCTAAGGTTGCTGTAGCAGCTCCATGTCAGTTTAGAGCTGAACACCGGAGCCGCCAGGGCTAATAAAACAGCCTGGCTATCCGAGATTATGTAGATCTCCGTTCTTATATACTTCTGTTTGAGGCACTGAAGCACGCAAGTCTCGATGGCCCCGGTTTCTGCCTGGAAAACCGTAGGGGTCTTTCCCAACGGTATACATAGCCTGAAACCGGGCCCCACGACCCCCTCACCCGTGCCCTCGTTTGTTTTTGACCCATCGGCATACCACACCGTTGCGTGCTGTGGTAAGGAGGAAATGATGTTCCCCACCCTGCCCCGGAGCATTTATTTGCTCAGTCTTTGGCCACCATATAAACGCTGCATAAGATATTATTGGTCTTATGATTTTTTGGTAAAGCCAGATTTGTGGGTTTAGGCCCCATGTTTTACCAAACATACGTTGGCACCCAAAGTATGCTTTGTTTGCCTTATTTGCGATGTATTTCAAGTGGGAGTTCTGTTAATTTTTTGGCAAAAATGATCCCTAGATATTTAACCTCAGACGTCATCTTGAGTATTTCCCCGTTCAAAGTTATTGTAGGAAAGGAAATTCTCCTCCGATTTGTAAAGAGAGTACATGTTATTTTATTGGGATTGACGCTAAGTCCCACTTCAACACACCACTCTTTTACCAATCTTAGAGCATATTGCTTACGCTCAGCTATTGTGCTTTCAAATTTGCCCCTGACCATCAGCACCAGATCATCAGCATAGGCAATGATTGATATTCGAGAGTTCCTCAAAATAGCGAGCAAGTGGTCCATTACCAAGAGCTACAATAACGGCGACAGTACTCCACCCTGAGGGCAGCCCTTGGTAGGTGCAATTGAGATGCTTTCTTCGCCCACCGAGGCTTTAATTCTCCTGCTTTTGAGCATGTTTATTATCCACTCGATGGTTGATGAGTCGATACCTCTCGCTACTGCTTGTTCCCGAATCACCTCGAAATTAGTATTATCGAAGGCACCCTGGATGTCAATGAAGGAGCATAATGGTGCTTCCTTGTTACGAAGTGTATCCTCGATTTCCGATGTTAATTCATGCAGGGCTGTCTCCGTAGATTTGCCCACCTGATAAGCATGTTGGCTAGGTTTTAGAGGACATCTTTGGATTGTATTGTCTCTGTGATATACAGGCCCAATATTTTTTCCATGGTTTTAAGTATAAATGATGTAAGGCTAATAGGTCTGTAGGACCTAATATCGTCGGGGGATTTATTCCTATTTTTGGTATGAAAATGACTCTTACCTCCATCCAGCTTCTGGGGATGTATTCCAGACTAAAGCTGGCTCTATATAATTTGATTAGGTGGGGCTCCAGTACATCCAGGCCTCGTTGAAAAAAAATAGGATAGATACCATCCCCTCCTGGAGACTTAAAGGGACCAAATGAATTGATAGCCCAGCGCAACTCTCCAGGGGTGAAGATTTTCATCGCTCGCTTGTAGGCTCCCCTTGGGACTAGATATGGATGCCCCAAGCTCATATCAGGGTCCTTCCGACCCGAAATGATTGTGCACTCCGGAAAGTGTCCCTTCACCAGACATTCAAGAGTCTTGTAGCGATTCACTCATTTAATCGTTATTCATTCGTTTCAGCACTACAATTATTAAAAAATCGATTTACTCAAATTCAAATATAATTGTAAGTGTTGCATCTTTATTTTCCGCTAGTGACACCTACTAAATGCTTTTCGACTCACAGAAATATTTAGTCAGGTTTCTCACACTCATCAAACAAAATTCCAGTGTCTTCACTACACATCAAATCAAATTTCAACCTTTTATATTTTTCAATGGAGAGCACCACTCATCAAAATAATTCATTATTTTATTAGTTCATCGTCTCAAAAAACACAGACACACATACAGGCATATCGTTTAACATTACACAAAAAGTTAAGAACACGGTGTGACACAGTCGTTTAGCAATTTCATCAAATATTTGTAATCAAAAATAATTATTTCATTTTTCAAGTGATTGATATATATATAGTAACAATTCAATCAAAAATTATTTTCCTTATAAATTCCGCGAGTGTGAATTAAACGTGCATGTTAAAAAAACAACAGGTGGTATAAAATCCCCATTTTACAAAAACCATTATTGTAAAGTAGTTTGTGCGCAATAAAAATTAATAAATTGAAGTGCGGTGTATTATTTATAAGGCACAACAAATAACCCCACATCAATAACCTAATACGACAGGGGGTTATAGTCTCTTTCCTTGATGTGGTTAAGGTCCTGTCCAGCCTTCTTACTGAGCCCAGAGAGTTTTTATGATCTAATGCGAGGGCTTTTTGGAGTCGGCAAGCTGCCGGAATCTCGTCTATCTTCTCCCGCAAAAAGTTCTCCAGCTCTCTCTTTTGCTCTTCCTCAGAGTCTCATTATACTGGGTGAGGGCAGTTCGATATGCTGCCCAGTCATCTGTTATTTTTGCTCTGTTAAAGAGCTTACGCACTATTTTTCTTTTAGTCTCCAGAGCGGAGGTCCACCAAGGAACGTTCCTCTAACACGCACCTCAGGAGAACTTGAGTGATAGGCATCAATTATTGCCCTGGTGAGATTATCAGCAACGCTATCAAGCTTTGCAACAGAGCCGATAGAGTTCTGTGAGCCCACTACATTGTCTTGTAGTTTATTGGTAAAGACAGCTCAGTCCGTACCTTGGAGTATTCTTACCGTAGTTTCTGTTATTTGGGGGGTTCTAATATCAAATCTTATATACCTATGATTCGACAAAGATGCTTCCCCATATATGCCAATTCTGGACTGTGCTGGAGGTGCCCATGTCAGACATAGTAAAGTTCAGCACCTCCCTTCTAATGGCATTTACAAAGGTCGGCTCGTTCCCTGTATTACTTATAGCAATATTATTTGATGAACAGTATTCAAAAAGTTGCTCACCTCTTGTATTGGTGTTGGTGCTACCCCAGATTGTGTGGTGTGAATTAGCATCACAACCAATGATGAACTTCTGCCCATGAGCTGTACAGTAATTGATAAATCTCTGTACTTCTTCCGGAGGTGGGTCGTTACCGTCCCCGGGATGCCTCCTCTGGATAGAGGTATCTCTAATGAGACTGCAGTTATGTCCCTGGAAATAAATTGGTTAATTGAGAAGATATTGTACGACGGACAACAGAGAATCGCTGTCCTCGTCTTTCTATTTCTGTGTTGTAAATTAGCTTACCTGTCTTACTTGACAAACCTTTAATTCTTCCATTGTTGGTCCACGGCTCTTGGATAAGCGCTATGTCCTAGTTGTTTGTGTTGAAGACGCGACTCAGCATAGATGTGGCGGTCTTGGATCTATGTAGGTTGATTTGTAAGCATCTTACAGACGCGTGCATAGATCTTTATGTTTTCAGGCCCTCTAATGAGCCGCCCTGTGTTCTGCTACTACTAGCACGTGGTTTGGTGGACCTCTGTGAGTTCAACCCCTGTTTTTTATCAGGCTTGTTCCCCTTTCTAGGTCTGCGTCCTCCACGTGCAGTGCCTGAGGTTCCTGGCTTGTTTGGGTCATCTTTGCTCCCGGGATCTTTCCGGCTGGAGTAACCAGCCGCTCTTTCCACGGAGTGATTTAGCCCTGCTTTACCTGCTGTTGCTACCTGTGTCCTCTCAGCCCTGTGACTACTCTCTTCATCCTTTTTGGGGCGAAAGTACCCGGCTCCAAACAGCCTGTAAACCTTAAAGTTGGAGGCCTTTAAAATCTCCGCCGTCTTATGCGACACCGATAAGGTTAGTAAGAGGAAACCATTCTCTTTGTCTTTCCTTGCAAGAATATTCCTCTCCGCGTTCCTGAGATCCTTATTCTGGACTCCCAAGCGGCGAAGTATCTTCTCGTTTGTCTCGTTTTTGCAGCGAGGAAGATATACAAAGAATATTTTAGGGCGCGGTAAATCGTCCTCCCTGACTACTCTCAGGATGGCGTTTTCCCATGGCTTTATGGTCGGCACAGTGGCAGCAAGCCACTCCGCCGTGTCCTTGTCAGCACAGTTGACGGTCAACCATACATTCCTTGTACGGCATCCTAAAAATGTCGGTCTAATGCCGTCCATTGATAGTTCCGCCACCGCATCCATGATGCTATCTTGTACAGCCAGGATCTGGCTGATACATAGTTTGACTTTCGAGAAGCCTTGGTCGGTTACTTCCAACCTGATGGCCTTCACTGCGTCCTTGTTTGTTAACTTCACCTCGTCCGATCTGCCACCATCTCCTAGCTTCGGACCTGTCGTATCTTGTGAGCTAACCTTTCCTTCGGTTGGCAAAAGTTGTTTTTTCTTCTCCCTTTTTGCTGGGGTGCTCTTTGGGGTCGTATCGTCTGACCGGCTCCGTTTAGCGGTACTGACCGTTCGGTTTTTAATTTTAATTTGGCACTGTGCCAGAGCTACCTCGTGAGGAATGCCCGCCAACTTAAGATGGACAAGGCGCTTTTTCGCAGTTCCGCTGAGTCTCTTTCTCTTTTTTTTGCTATACTCGAGTTCCAAGTCCTTTAGGCTGCTTTTAATTTCGGCGGTTGTAGACACTGATGCGGTGTCCGAGAATGATGGCACTTGTGCGCCTTGTACTAGGTCACCGACAATGGTATCCGCGCTTGAATATTCAGTGCTATCATCAGATAGCGTGGTTTCCATATTAAAGTTCTCAGAGGTAGGTCCTTGTTGGACCTTAGCATCCTCTGAGATTGGTGCGTTTAGAGAAGCACCTCCCCCGTATTTTTTTGTTTCTGAATTATCCAAACAATTTCCAATTTGTTAAGAGGAAAGAAGGTCCACCACAGCAGCGCCTCTTACTGTGGTAAGGCTAATTGAAACCGGAGGTCGCCAGGTATCGAAAGTTCCGTGCTAGAGACCAAAAAACCCATGGCCATTCATCCCTCGGCGCACGTGTCTCACCTTGGATTTGGGGCTTTTTATCAAGGTTATTCCTTCCTTTAGCGTCGTACTTTAGCCTGTCGTTCGGTAAACAAACAATCAGTTACCTGTGGTCAAAACGGGGAGGTAGCACGTACACTTGCGAACCACGATTAGGTTACCCTTCACGCGGTCGTGAGCCCCAGACAGGACTGCCTAAAACATGACCAAAACGGTCTGCTGGAGCTCACTCTGCTGAAGGTTACGAGGCTGGTGATTACTACACAGCTTTGTTCCCCCCTTCACCAGACGCCGAGACCACCGCCAGGGGCACTTACACATAAACAAAAATTTTTGGGAAACAGAAAGATTGTGAAGTCTTCAACAATTGTTTTTATTTAATAAAATATATTAGAGTGTGGCGACTCACTCATATTCATAAATATTTACATTCGTTCAACGCTACAATATATCAACCACCATCAAAACTTTCGTTTCATCACCGCGATATATCAAATACATATGTCAGCGCTCTCGTGTGCATCTCACACACTCGCGACACAACCACAATCGGGTGACAACAACCAAACAAGCGTAAACAATCGCATGGGCAAGTGCCGGTATCACACCAAATTTGGCGCATCGGCGCGTAAATGCATTCCACCATGCATATTACATAAAACGCCGAACTCCATCAACATGATGGATATTGATACAAGTTCGAAAAACTAATAAAGCACCAGGTAAAGGCAACAACGTCACACACCATTAACAGTTCAGCCCGTTTTTTTTTTTGTGTTCGACAAAACGAATAATAATACCTACTTAGTCGACACCGGCGCTGACCTTTCGGTCATTCCAGCAAATTATTTTAAATAATCATTCACATTATTTAATAGAAATAATAATCTAGTTTTTTCGTCCTCCAATGTCACAACCATCCATACCAACATCACTAAATTGCTTCAGGTGGATCTCGGACCCAAAAGAACATTCACTTTATCTGCATCTCCCGTCTCTTGTCCGTTCCATATGGTGAAAAAGAAAGATCATGATTGGCGACCATGTGGGGATTATCGTAGACTAAATACGGTCACAACACCTGATCGCTATCCAATGCCCCACATTCAAAATTTCTCCATGCACTTGCATGGATGCAAAATTTTTACAAAAATCGATCTTATCAGAGCTTACCATCTAATTCTCGTCGTACCTGAAGACGTTCATATGAGTTCATTCCTCGCTGCCACTCTATCACCTAATTCATAACTTCTGATGGTTTTATCTCGCTTTTCTTTGAGAACCATAATTGAAAATTTATTTTTCGCTGGGTATTTAAATATTAACTCCGAAGGAAAAAATTTTGTAACAGGATGAGGCGTGATTCTGTAGTGAACCAGAATTTGTGCCAACCGAAATTCCAAATCACCTTTATTTGGATTCATGGCACGAATTTTGGTCTTGAGTGTCTGCACGTACCTCTCTGCCTGACCATTAGCCGCAGGATGATATGGAGCCGACCTCTTGTGTATTATTCCATTCAATTGCAAAAAGTTTTTGAACTTTGGATTTACGAATTGAGTGCCATTGTCACACACTTGGTAACCCAGAAATTGAAAATATATTTCTGAGCAATTTGATAGTATTATCCGTGTTAATTTGTTTCATAACGTGAATTTCGGGCCATTTGGTATACGCATCTACTAAAATGAAAAAATAACAACCGTAAAAAGGTCCTCTTGTTGCGGACATGTGCGGTAGGGGTTTTGACGGCGGAAAAATGTGAATCAACTGTTTATGATCAGTGTACAATATTAATTCCCGACCGTATAAGTATTGAAAAAAATTTTTAATACGCCTCCTTGTCAATTTGAGCACACCTTCGTTGTGATTCGTTCAACGTTTGCGATGCGAACTGAATAGGTCGTTCCGTTCCGCACCGACCCCTATTGAAGATGCATCTGTGGCCAGACAAATGGGGAGTTTATCGGAATAATGTAATTAAAACTTATCCGACTGCATTATTTTTTTTAGTTTTTCAAATGAGTTTTCACAATCGGCATTCCAGTTCCAATCATTTCCCTTACGGAGTAACACATGCAGCGGTTCTTATATGTCACTTAGATTTTGGAAAAATCTATGATAATAATTTATCAAACCTAAAAATGATTTCAACTCGGTACGATTTGTGGGCTTTGGAGGAAACTATTTAACACATAACCGCAATACTTAAATTTGTCTTTCAAGAATTCTGTTTTTTTTTTTCAGGTTAACTTTTAACCCGAATTTGGATAATCTACTAAAGACTTCTTCCAGTCTTTGAAAATGTATTGCATCATTTGGCCCTGTGACTCGGATATCGTCTATGAAAATAGCTACTCCCTCGCTACCAGTTAAAATACTTTCTATTTTCCTTTGCCATTTGGACGGAGCAGAATTTACACCATAAAACAGTCGTTTACTTCGATACAGACCTAAGTGAGTGCTGAGCGTAAGAAGATGTCGACACTCAAGACCAAAATTCGTGCCATGAATCCAAGTAAAGGCGATTTGGAATTTCGGTTGGCACAAATTCTGGTTCACTACAGAATCACGCCTCATCCTGTTACAAAATTTTCTCCTTCGGAGTTAATATTTAAATACCCAGCGAAAAATAAATTTTCAATTATGGTTCCTAAAGAAAAACGAGATAAAACCATCAGAAGTTATGAATTAGGTGGTAGAGTGGCAGCGAGGAATTATAGTGGAAATGAAAAATGGAAATTTGGTGAGGTTGAAGACAAAAGGGGAAAATTACATTATAATGTACGGTTAGACAATGATCAGAAATGGCACAGGCATATTGATCAAATTTACGGAATAGGTGACAAGGTTATAGAGCCCCAGCCAAGCCTTAACGGTTATTCATCCAATGATTCCTGAAAAACATCATTACCAGATAGTGTTGTTATTGAATCAAATCTAGATCAAATCATTAATGATCATGAGCAATCTTCATCTACTCTAGATCCTGGTAAAATAAATATTGAAAGTGAACAAGTTCCATTGATGTCCCATCCACAAGGAACGGTTGTTCGTATAAGTTCTAGGATTCACAAACCAATTTACAAAATGAATCTCTAAAAACAAACACAATTTTTTTACACGACAACGTTGTCGCGGGCACTCTATCCCGCACTACCGACAACGAAACGGCCGCAGTCGAAACACATATCGACTTAAATCAAATAGCAAACACTCAAAAAGCTGACCTAGAACTTCAGAATTTATTTTCTGGTTCCGAATGTCACTCTGGTTCATCAATGAAACTAGAGCTTTTTAAATTGCCTTGCCTGGAAATCATATGCGAAACATTGACTGGGTACAATCGAACATTTATTGCAGCATCACTACGTCGAACCATCTTTGACACACTGCATAACATTTCGCATCTTGGAGCCCGTGCAACTCATAAATTGATTACTGCTCGCTACTTTTGGCCTAACATAAACAAAGACGTAGGCAATTGGGCTCAGTCTTGTTTATCCTGCAAACGTGCCAAAGTCCAACGGCACACTAAATCACCTCATGGACAATTCGTAATTCCACCTGGTCGATTGGAACACATCCACTTAGACATCGTAGAATCATTGCCTCCGTCTAATGGATATCCGTACTTACTTACCCGTGTCGATCGCTTCACTCGCTGGCCCGAAGCATACTGCATGACTAATATGTTAGCTGCAACCATAGCTACAACATTTGTTAACAATTACGTATCCCGATTTGGCGTGCCCCTTCAAATCACAACTGATCAAGGAACGCGAGTTAACAAGACTCCTCGGATCACATCGGATACGTACAACGGCTTACCTTACTCAAGCCAATGGCATGGTCGAACGCTTCCATCGGCCACTCAAAGCCGCAATAATGACCAGAAGCAATACAATTAATTGGAGCTCGAAAATATCCATTGTACTACTGGGAATCCGAGTAACAGTGAAAGAAGATCTGAAGTGTGCACCAGCTGAAATGGTTTATGGTCAAACCATCAAGCTACCCGGTGAGTTCTTCATCGATAATCATCTTGCACCACTACCAACCACCGACACAGTCATCGACCAACTACGACAAACCATGCAGAACCTTGTACTAAAATCAACCCGTCAATCCAAACAAGATGACGTTCTTGTTCCGAAATCGCTCGACAACTGCGATTTTGTCATCATTAGAACAGGCAAGGTTCGCACGGGCTTAACTCCTCCCTATAACGTCGACTTACAAAACATTTCATCGTATCGATAATTGAAAAAAATTTCAACATTTCAATCGATCGACTCAAACCGGCTTACGGAATCCCCTTAGTTCGGCTGATCAAATATCAAGCCATCAACCACATAAAATCGTCCGTATTGCCTCTACACATACGGTGTTTCCCTAGGGAGGGAAAGATCACTTGCGGGGGAGTCCTGTGGCGACTTACTCATTTGCATAAATATTTACATTCGTTGAATGCTACAATATATCAACCAGATATATTGGCGCGCACTTAACCCACAACTTTCGTTTCATCACCGCGATATATCAAATACATATGTCAGCACTCTCGTGTGCATCTCACACACTCGCAACACAACCGCAACCACTTGACCAGCATGCAAATACAAACAATGTTCATTCTATGAATCTTATTTATTTTTGTCAAACACATTCATTCTAACTTTTGTTACACACGGCCGTCATAGTTTTGTTTTTCATCTTGTTAAAATAAAGTTTAGCGCGACAATTTTTTGAAATTAATGGTGGTGAGATTAATATTAATTTAACTTTAAATAAATAACAAATAATCTAATACGTCCACTAATAATAAAAATTTAATTATAATACCATTGTAAAATAAAGTGAATTAAAATATATTTAATTATTGTAAGATAAAGTTGTGTGTTGTTTATTGAATCAAAGTGGCGTTATTAGACGCAATAACAATAACGAAGATCATTTATACATTTTTCGCGAGCCCCTTTTTACATTTTGGCACGCCAACCATCTTACAAGAGTTTATAAAAAGGATTTTATTGGAAAGGTGCACTCCTCAAGGTCATATTAAAAGTTCATAAAAAGTTATGGCATACAAATTCGACCCACTTTTTTACGCATCTACTCAAAAAAATTATTAACAAAATCTTTAAATGCGTTTAAAATTCAATTTTTTCTCCTTTAGAGTGCTTTTTTTTCATTCAATCGAAAACGACATAAAAGTTATCCCCGAGGGAAACAAAATAAAATACACCCTTCCTATATTTCGTTTGAACCTACAGTTAGCCGGGTGGTCGATCAAATTACCCGGGTATGGAGTTACTCGATAAAAAGGCCAAAATAACCGAGTACCCGGATACTCGATAATCGGTATTGGATGGATACCCTAGTGCACATGCGATTTCACCAGAAATACCAAATGTGGAATAACTTTTGAACCATCAACAATTCGATAAAAACTAATTTGGCTATTTTGATTAGAAATGACTTCGCCCATCATCCTACTTTATTTGATCCTACACTTCTGTGACACTCTGTATACAAATAGTTAATATTTGTTTAAATATTGAGGTCTTAAATCCCAAAGTATTTAACTTTAAGACCTTAACTTTTATAAAATAATTAAGAAATAATAATTCACAAGGATTAATGATTTCATCTGAATTCGTTCTAATATAACCTTCAATTGGCTGCGCGCTTGAGCTAAATAGTACTAACGAAGTAGTTCATCTCTGTGCATCCACATCAAATAAACAATAAGAATAATTATTTTACGTTTACCCAAGTTAATTATGATAAAATAAATTTTCTTTACCACCCCAATTAAAATAAAAAAATTCGCATAATTATTATTTAACAGCTATAGGTAAAAAGAATCAAAAAAATCTTGATATCCTGTTTCACCTCTATAAACCAAACTAATTTTCTTTATAAATAGCGCTTATCAATATTATGATTATTATTGGAGAGCGCACCAAAATGAAAATGTAACGAAGTGAAAAAGGAGAACACCAACAACACTACCGTTATTAACTATATTTTCACTGTTCAATGCTTCGTCGTTTTTCTGTTTTACGAGTACCTATACTGCTGTTATCTATATAAGGAATAAATATTCTTGAAAAGCAAAACCAACAATACAAAAATTTCAATTTCATTTGATTACATTTTATGCGGGGCTATTCTTCAGAGAGTATGAGACTGTAATTATTTTATCAAAACATCTTAAATCGTCTTCCAAACCAATGATGTTGTTCCTTTAATGGTTACTTGAAATCTCAATTAAAAATAATAAAAAATTATGACATAATTTTTATTTCCATTTCCGTTTTTCTTATACTGTACTTTGGTTTCCGAATATTAAAAGCATGAAGAAAAATTTCGAACAATCAACATTTTTTATCTTATTCTTTGGTTATTTTACTGGTCAGTATTACATTGTTTTGCTGTCATCTTGGGTTTTTATAGTTTTTGGTCTGTTTTTACAACAACACCATCAACATACCATGTAGAAATATATAAAAAAAAAAAAAAAAACATGACACAAATTTTATGTTGTGCTGTTATACAACAACATTACGACACAAGATAATAATGATAAAAATATGACAAGTGGTTTTTATATTGCTGTTGGTGTATCATCAAATATAATATATTATAGATGAGGGTGCGGGGTTGACGATGGGAAGAATTTTTGTTTCCAATTGAATTTTTGTTTTCGTTGGAATTGGAATTTTCTTAGATATGTATTTTTATGGAGTGGAAAATGTGTTTTTAACATTTTGGGCTGATATGTTGTTTTTCTTTAAATGTTTTAGAAATAGAAATGGTTTTTATAATAAAACTGATGTGCTATATTGATGCCCAGCATGGAAATTCGTTTTCTTGATAAAATAATGTAGTCGTTAACTATTTGTAAAATAACTTTTCAATGGAAAATTAATTAATACTTTTTCTTACGAACACCACAATTTACTTGTAATGAGCATTCCGGAAACTAGACGAAAGGCAGTTATTATTTTGTAAATAAAAGAGATCAATATACAGCTGCTGCTATTTATAACCTATTGAGTAAACATGCATGATGTTATACAAATGTGAATTTTCCATTTTCAGTCATACCAAAAAATCAATTTTTTGTTAAGGGCGTAATCATTGATTAATCAAATAACCTGTGAAAGTGCAAACAGTTGGGTTGACTTACTAAAGAATGTCTTCCATAAAACATGCCAGAAAACGTGTACAAAATTTCATCAATAATTTTTTTAACTTATTCATAACTTGTTATTTTGGAAGAGACCAACAATTTCCCCACCTCCGTGATTACTTGTTTTAAAAAATCTTTGCAGCAAAAGCAAGTTAATTCGCAAAAATTGTTTATTTGAACTCTTGAAATTTTTGTTATTTGACCAAATTGAGGAATGAAAAATTCTTATGTTTTAGGTGTTACTGGGAAAAGTACCCATCCTATTGTTTGCTTCTTTACGCTTCAGCTGACCATTCCTATTCAAATTTAAAATCCAAATCATTTGATTGATTGATTTGACTCGAATTAAATAGAGTTTTCGTCAAAAAATGTTCTAATAACTAATGGGATGAGAATGGGATGAGACGGTTAAATTATATGTATAAACAATCTTTTAACGACATATCATAACTAGGCTTCGCGGAACTATCAAATAAAACGCTTTTCTGTTGGTCACATCGTTATTGATGTGTGGGTTTTTGATATCGATAGTAAATAATAGTAAACTGGAAATGCAGTTTATTGATGTTAAAAGAAGCCTTGATGTAATGAAACTATTGGTGATGTGTGATGAAATAAAATATAAAAGATAAAACAAAAATTAGATAATTTATAAATTATTAGAGCAAACTATAGAGTTACGGTGTTTAGTGATTAAAAGATAACAGAGTGATATAACAAAGGGTACTGAATTTAATAAAGGAATAATTAAGTACATAAATGATAAATGGCTAACTAATTATTAAACTAGTGTCTATGTGTTTAAAGAATTTATTTGAAATATAGAGTGTAGAATTTATTTGAAATGTAGGGTTATATGAAATGTAGTGAGTTGATGTGATGAAATTAGTGTGTGATGAAATAGAATTAAAATTAAAATTAAAATTAAAATAATTCATAAATTAAATTATTTAGTATGCTATTGAGTTAAGAATTTAGAATTTACAATTGTAGTGGAATAGCTGGAATTAATAACTAGAAAATTAGAAGGTAAGCTAAGTTAAATAAATCTGTAAATTGGCAATATTGTATTATACATTGCACACTCAGTATTTACTGTTAGGCATGGAAGTACACAAAATACCAAGTGATGGAAATTGCCTTTTCAATGCAATCATCCATCAGCTGCAATTACAAGATTCTCATTCTTCAACCTGTTCAGCAAGTGATCTCCGAGCTGAAATTGTCAGCTTTATACGCTGTAATCTTGATGATTATTCTCACACAATATTGGATCCATGTCATCAGATCTATAATCCCAGGGAAATTTTGAATCACACTGGAAATCAATTAATATTAAGATATCTATCCGACCTTCAGCAGACTGGATTTTGGGGTGGCGCCGAATGTCTTTCGGCCGTGTCTAAATTGAAAAAACTAAAAATAAATATTTATTATGTCAAACATCAAATCACTTTTACACCGACCAGGGGAACGTATAACACTGAAATTAATTTGCTATATACGGGGTCACATTATGACAGCTTAATGTTCCAACAGGAACATACCCCATTGCTTGCTAACACGGCACAATATTCCGATTTGCCTAACATAGCAGAGAATGTCCACCGGAAAATTTCCACCACTGACAATCCTTATACACTAATTGAGGAATCACAGTTAATTGAGTCACCAATCCTAGACCTTCCCGTCAACTCATTCTGCCTTGGAACTTGGAATAATAACTTGGAAAAATAATAACTCCCAGAAACGTGACGCCATTGACAAAATTTTATTAGAAAATATTGTCCAGATATGTAGTGTCTCAGAAACAAATATGCCCTCTGGAACCTGTTCTTGAAAAAAATACATTTGGCACCTTACAAACGATCCCAAGACAAAAAGACGTGGAGTGGGAATTTTGATAAAAAGGCATACTTTCATTCGGACCATGGGAATTCGAAAATATTTTGGTGCCATAATTACTCTGAACGGCAGAATTGAGAATAGGAGAATCATTGCCATATCCGTTTATGTTCCACCTCACACTTCCCAATACAATCGTCGTCTTTCCACAAAGATATTCTCAAAGTTACTTTCGATAATTGATCGCTGCCCGCAACAGATCGATATCGTCTTATTTGGAGATTTTAATGCTCATCTAAAAGAAGATGATTTGCAGTCGAAGAATGAGAATGGAGTTTCTCTAGAACTACTAACTCGGTCGACTCAACTTTTTAATCACACCCTTCATGGACGCCGGCGGAAACTTATGACCTGGACTGATGGTCGATTGTATTCCCAGTTGGACTATATTTTAACCCGAAAAACAATCGGGTTATTTATGTTAAGTCGGTGAAAGCCGCCTGTTTTTACCCGTCACTAAGCGATCATCGTTTAATATGGATTGTGTGCACCATGCGAAAAGTGCGGTCGCTTGCCTGTCCTACTAATGTAAAGCCAGTTCTGATCTCTGCAGGGCCACCTATGACCTATTCATTCAAATCTTTGAATCTCTCGTTACTGCAAGGAGTAAAGATACACAAAAAATATCAGTCCGTTTTAGCAAAATCATTTGCACAAGCAGTTTCAGATATAAATGATTGTAATCTATGGCATTTGATAACTACATGCATCAAGGAAAGCTCCCAACAGTTACTCACCACCAAGACGCCCCTGACACCTAAGCGTAGGAAAGCATTGGCGCTCTTTAAACAGGCCCAATTTCACAAACATGCTCATCCACAGGAGATGAGCTCTCGATTGCGGCTACAAAGTGCCAGGAAACGTTTGTCTGATGCCTATTCCAGGCACAAATCTTCTGAATGCAAACAATTTTTTAGTCGTTTGACTTACTATTCTTCTCCAGAACGTCTTCGCGGAACTTATTCATATTTTAAGATTTTCAAACGAGATTGCTCTTCCTTTCGCGGAAATTACATACCAATTTCCTCCTGGGTAAATGAACTTTCTACCATTGAAGGAACCTGGCCGAGCCTTATAGAGGAACAGGATTACTTTCCTCTAGGTCCTCCTCCAAATAAGGAAGACATTCAGTCAGTCCTGCATTTAATCCGCCCAAGCACTGCCCCGGGGCCGGATCAAATTCCCATTGAACTATTTATATGCACCCAACAATATTGTAGAAGCGCTTCATAAAGTCATAGAAACTGCATGGATAAACATGACCCACCAACCGAGTGGCTGGAGACCATTCAGGTTCCAATTCCTAAGAACAAGAATCCTCGTCAAACCAGTGATTTCCGACGCATAACCCTATGCAATGTAGGATACAAGATCTATGCCAAGCTTCTTCTTGAAAAGTTGGATGATCATCTCGAATTACCGCCTTCATACCAAGCTGCGTTTTTGCCCAATCGCTCGACTGATGATCACATGTTTATCGTTCGTCGAGTACTGGATGAAGAATGGCGCTCCGGGAATGAAACTTTTACCTTTTCTATTGACTTAGCAAAAGCATTTGACACAGTCAATCTAAAGGTCGTAATCGAATGTCTTCAACAATATGTGCCTCATTATCTGGTAAACCGCATCATAAAGGCTTCTTTCTGGGAGAAATCTCCATCAAGTGGTTTAACACCTGTACAGCTAGAGTTAAAAAGAACAAAGGGGTAAAACAGGGTTGTCCTCTATCACCAAGTCTTTTTAATTTCATTTTGAATGAAGTACTGGTAACTGTTGCCGATGAGTATCCAGAATTATGTTTAAATCAAGGAGGGACATTGCAGCTTCCTTTAATTCTAGCATATGCTGATGACATTTTAATTGTCACTCGGGACCCTGCACGCTTAGAACCCATTCTGATTGAGTTGATCGCTGGATTAGAGATTGCCGGACTAACAGTGAATCCAAATAAATGCACTGTACTTATAAGAAACCCAGACTCCTTAATACCCATCCCATCCAATGTCAGAATGGGTGGAATTACTTTCACCTCAGTGAAAACATTACGATACTTGGGCACCTACTTCACAACTAGGCTTAGTAGGCCCCTCACTATCCGGACCCGGTGTCGCCAAGCGCTCGGGGTCACAAAACTAATG
Organism: Tipula vernalis; assembly: GCA_958295665.1. NCBI lineage: Eukaryota > Metazoa > Arthropoda > Insecta > Diptera > Tipulidae > Tipula > Tipula vernalis. Next base: position 327,023,575 of record OY282559.1, on the reverse strand, counting down.
CAATCTTTCATTAAAAGAAATAAAGTATCTTCTAAGATAGCCATCACGATGTATAATACTGTCATAGTTCCCATGATGATCTATGAATTGAAAACCACCGCCCTTACACTTGCAAATCGGAAGAGATTAAGGAAATATGAGCTCTTTTCCTTGAAAGGATTACTGGAATTTAGTAAAGATAAATCCACCCTCGGAGCAAGGAAAATTAAAGAAATTTTGAACGGTAAAACAATAACAAAGCGCATTAAGTTCCAGCGGATCAATTATTGGGGACATGTGTATTGCCGTCCGTCTATCCATATACTCAAGGCTGCTTTCACGTACAGTGCTGGTCCTAGGAAACTAGGACGACCATGTTTTACCTGGCATGATTCGTTACACCAGGATTTAAATTATCCCAACAGATCGCATAATGAATGGGAACCTCTCTTATCCTCTCGAGTTGATTTACGGAAAGCAGCTGAAGGGATTTACCAATGCGAAGAATCAGATTCAAGTGAGCTTCTTGAAGATGAAATTTCGGAAGAAGAGATAGCTAAAGTAATGTAGGTTGGTTATTACAACTTTTATCAAATATTCATCGCTTACGTACATCAGAGCGATGTCAAGCAAGGAACTAATGGTTAATTAATTAATTAATCAACTGCTAAACAAATGTAGTTAAATTTATTTAAGTTAAGTAGAGGTAAAATAAATAGATATAAATGAATTGACATAGTAAATAAATAATTGAATACATATATGTATAGTTTATTTGTTATAATTTATAATTGACGAAGGGTTTGCGGTTGTAACGTCAAGGTGGGAGAGATGGTGGTTGTGGTCGTTTTCGGATGGGAACAAATTTGTAGTTGGTTGTGTTCTTATATGGGAAGGGTGGACTATTCATAACATGCTAATTGGGTTCAAAGTTTGAACTGTTTCAGGTACATTGCAGAATTTATTACTCTCCAAAAAGTTAAGTAGCGAATTGAGACTAATTTAGTTTAATTTAGTTATTTATATAGGAAATGATCAAACTTGATGGAGCATGCAAGTGTCTGGATGGATTAAACAAAATATTATTAATAGATTTTTCCTGCTCCTGGACAGGATTGTTATACTAGATGATTAATTATTTATTTATTTAGTATAACTTAGGGTAGGAAGTAACTAACCGAGGATTGCTGAGAAACATATTTAACCTTATTAAAATAAATAGTGATTAAGATGATGACATGTTGGACCTCAGGAAATTAGCAATAGATTAGATAATTCTGTCAGAATAAATTACAACAATAATACAAAGTTAAAATTTCAGGACTGAAGGAAAAAAAGCAAAGTTACCGGTCTTAAGGAAATAAGAACTTGTAGATAGAAATTATGCCGTCCTGTGATAACAAATTATTATTATTATCATTATTAACAATTGTTATACTACTAACTGTTGACCGTCAAGGTGTCTGTAACCGGGTCGAACTCAATCCTATACTAACAATCCTATCCAATCCTTCCAAGTCAATGTAAAAAGGGTGTACGGTGGGCTCGGCGTCATCCGGGAGATCTTGCTAAAGGCTTGGTCGTACAACCCAAATCAAATCAAATCAAATCAATAAATATTAAATCCCCTACATTTATTTATGAATCTATAACAATAAGCTACCACACGCTTTAATTAAAGTAAACTGTCATATCTCTATATCTATATTAAAAACATCCACACCGTGAGTAACTACCAATGATAAGTTGTGGCTAACCTTAGTTTCAGGCACTTCGTGAACATTTTTGACTTCAACAATACTCAATGGCCATTCTGACTCTGACTTCCTTCATCTTTTCCTCTAATATTTCTAAACTTCAAGTTACTACCATTACTCAAAATTTCACTTACTCTATTTGCCACAAATGTCTTTAAGCTATGAGGTGGAATTTTTAACCACGATAAAGCAATAGTGGAATCTGACCATAACACAATTTGATCAAAGTTCAGCTTTAACGACTTCAAAACTTTTTGCACCAATTTCACTAATAATAATATGGCATTCAATTCAAATCTAGTTAGCGAAACAACCATAAGTGAAGCCACTCTAGATTTACTACACACCAAATTATAGATTACTGACTTATCATTACATACACATCTTAAATACACACATGCACAAGAATTTCTATTTTCATATAATTATCCGGGACAATACATCTATTGAATTTAATTTCGTTAACTTTATTCAAATTAGTTCTGTAATCCAACCACCATGATACTAAATGATCAGGCAAACATGAATCCCAACCAAGTTTCTCTAACCATATTTTTTGAATAAATATTTCGCTTAGTAATACTCGTTTCGCTAGCAATGGGCTGAACTAATTACTCAAACTCGTCCGACTTGTGCAACCATCTGATACCCAACATCATGATAGTTTCATTTATATTCTGATAATTTTCATTTTCTTGATCTTCTCTTTTAATTGTTCCTAAAAATGCCTCTGAATTCGAACACCATTTTTTAAATTTCATCGCTGCTGATGCGAACATCCCAACTAATTCGTCATGAATTTTACATGCTTTGGTTAAAGTGTTACAACCTGATAATAAGTTGTCGACGTAAAAGGCCGTTTTTGTTATGTGTGCAGCTAATGGTAATTTAGTAGCTTCATCGGTGGCCAATTGCTGTATTACACGGGTAGCCAAGTACGGCGCCGAAGCGGTCCCATAAGTGACAGTCTTAAGCTTGTATATTTTTAACTCATCATTAGGCGACTCTCGCCAATAAATTTTTTGATATTTGTGATCGCTACTATCAATTTTTATCATCCTATACATCTTTTCAATATCAGCGGAGAAATCTTAAAACTATGGAGAACAGATCTTCTTGGACGACAGGTCCAACCATAAGTAAATCATTCAACGATAAATGGGAAGTGGTCTTTGCCGATGCATCGTACACAACTCCACTTAGTTGTACTACTAGAACGACGAAGCACTGCCAAATGAGGAACCACATACTCAGCACTACCATCAACCTCTTTATCATTGCTGACACACATGTGTCCCATTTCCTCATATTCACGCATACAATTTATATATTGCGTTGTAAGTTCTACATTGTTCTGTAATTTCTGCTCTACACTAAAGAATCTTCTTTTTGCCATTTTTCGAGAATCTCCCAACAAATTAGGATCATGTTTAAATGGCAACTTCGCTACATATGTCCCACTAGCCTCTCTTTGATGTGTAGCTACAAACATTTTCTCACATTCTTCTTCTTCCTTACTCAACACCTTTTTGTTATCACAGAATTCCAACTGCCAAAATTTTTCTAATAATTTATTATTATCTACTAAACTTTGATTAACTTCACTAGCTAAAAAGAAATTGCTGTTTTCACATTCAACGCCAACATTTCCACCAACAACCCACCCAAAGACAGTATTGTGAAGTCAATCCATTTTCTAATTTTAATTTGTCTGATTTGATAATGTCCCAGAAACATTCACTTCCTTTTAAAATATTTACTGGTTTTGGAATATTAAATTCCGAATCTGCTAATATAATGTTGGGTGGTAAACACCATCTTGAAATATTAATAAATTGGGAGGGTAACCCATTACTGATTTCATCTACTATTAAAAAAATTAATTTTTTACTATATTTATCAACCCTCGGTTGAATTGACGTTTCTATTTTATGAGATACTTCTGTTTTAGAACCATTTATTCCCGAAATATTATTAAAATGTTTTTCTGATTTGATTTGCAATCTTTGTGCCAACCCTTTGGTCATCAAATTACTATGAGACGCCGAATCTAATAATGCTCTACATAACATATATTTATTTTTAACGTCCTTTATTAAAATCATTGTAGTAGTTAAAATTACCTGGCGATGCACAATTTCTTTGCATAAAAAATTTAATTTCGAAATTTCGTTGTCCGTTGCCTTTGAATTTATGTCGGTTTCAAGCACTTTATGATCGTTTAACGACTTGGTTTCCGCTTTGCGGCTCAATGATATACCCCTGTGCAAAAGCACATGCTGTTTCAATTTACACAATTTACACGGATTACACGAACAATTTCTTACCAAATGTTGGTCACTAAAACAATTCAAACATCTAAACTCTTTTCTAACTCTTTCATGCCTCTCTTCAGGCGACAAGCTTCGAAATTCAAAACAATTTTCTAAATTATGATTTCTTTTTCGACAAATAGGGCAACTATCGTCATATTTAAATGCATCATCCACTTTTGTGATAACCGCAAACGTTTTTGAAGATTTAATAGTACCCTGGTTAACTGAATTAAAATTTGATTTTTGTCTGAACAGGTTTGGCGGCTTACTATTTTGCAAAAATTCAGACAACTCCTTCCAAGAAGACAGAGCATCTTTTTTCTGCTGAACTTCCCATAATTCAAACGCAAGGTTACAATGTGAATTATCATCATGTCCCACTTATCGATTTCCATATCCAACTTTCGCAGCGACCGCAAATGAATTTCACAATTACAATTAAATTCTGCAACTCTTTGCCAGTGACCTTGCTAACAAATTGTAACTTAAATAACTCTTGTATATGTTTCTCGATCAATAATTTTTTATTTTCATACCTTTCAAGCAAAGCTTACCATGCACACTCAAAACCATTTTTTTTGCGTCTCCTACCACAAACATATTCAAATACAACATTCTCTCAATACACTTCACTGCGCCGTTATTCATGATCATTCCCGCAAATGAATCTCTAAAACGAATCCAATCTTCTAAACTACCATCAAAGGGTGGAATTTTGATTTCGGGCAACTTAATTTTTGAGGAAATAATATTTGATTTTTCTCCCGATTCTGCAAAATCCTTTTCTACGTTACGGTTCTTATTAAGAGCAACCTCAAATTTGCTTTTTACTTCAAAAAATTTTAATTCAAATTGCTCGAATTGTTCATTATTATCAGTCAATGCCTTTTCATCGTTCTGGTCAATCGCACTACACAACTCAGAATAAATTGTAGAATATTCTTCCAAAATTGTATCGAAACTTTCGAGCCTAACTTTAACTATCGCTACGTTAACTAAATTTTTGGTATTTTCCATAAAATTTGATTGCAACGTTAATTTTCTTTTAATCGCCCTCTCTCTTGCACTAATTTATCCCGATCCGTCATCTTTGCAAAACTTAACCACTACAAGTTAGATATGTACCAAAATTTAATGGTTATCCTACTAAACTACGATTTCTAAATGTTGAACTATTTACTTTAAATAATGCCTTCAACTACGAACTGCTACGTTTCAACCGGCTTTATCCATCCATCAACCAACTGTATTTCACCGTTTTATGTCCACCACGTTTTTCACCAACACTAAATACGGCTCGCTTTGGACCAAAATGTATTTCCGCAAAATCCACTTGTATCCTATGCCGAAATGTATGTCCACAAGCTAATCCACTTGTATTTTATGTCTTCAAAACTCGAATAAAAACTCCTTCGTATACTTTTCCACATTTAAATTATTTTATTTAATTCTTAAATTTTTAACATATTCTTGGTAATGTACTGTATTTTTCTTCGTTTCGTTTTATTCCACTATACTATACCACGAATGACATTTTATTTTATTTTTTTGTCCACTTTTCCCTACATACCAAAATTATATAAAACAAATTGAAGTCAACTTCATTGTGACAATTCTAAACCAATATACCAAAATTTACTTCATTCTTAACAACATTCCTTCACTTATATGTACACGAATTTTCGGATTATTTCAAAATTTTCGAGGATTTTCTAAATTTTGACAATTTTTCCAAAATTATTCATTAATATCCAGATTTTTCGGTATTATTGAAATTGTTCGAGATCAATCGAGATTCCTGTCTAATCACGAAATCAAATACTTTTAAATAATGCGAGGCTCGACATTAGGAAGAAATAAGTTTTTATCTAAAAGCTTTACTTGCTCATAAGTACAAGAATTATTTTTAGGGCCCACGAAAAATTTTGCGGAGGGCCCGACGTTTGCAATTACGCAACTGCCTGATAACACTCAATATCTTCGACTGGAATACTGAGTGTATTGTGAAGATGATTTTTAATATCTTTGCAAGCGGTTGTGAAATAAAACATTCACAATCTCTAATTCACAGTTTTCAACAATCCATTGACAAGATGGGTCCCATTTGTTAAATTCGGATCAAAAATATTTGGGTCGTCTTCGAAAGGATAAAATTGATTAAGAGCGATGATTTTTCACTATGGATAAACATGATTACTGTTCGAGTCAGATTACCTTACAGATCGGACTTGGATTACTACAACACGTTTATCAACTTCATCGGCTGTTATGCCTCTAGTTGGTCCTAGCGGTTCATCTTCCATCGATGAGAGGACATTAGCTATCATCGATTATTTTTCTGGCATCTCAACTACACAGCTCAACAGAATTAGTAATAGTAGGGACAAATTCCTTGATCTGTTATTTGCTAATGATGTTATGCATGCCGAGATTTCTGCGTGTCCGGACTTCACTGGTTGTGGGAGCATCTACCACATACCGATTACGATAAATATTTTTCATTCTAATTGTAGAAAAAATTATGTTTCTAATGATTTTAATTTTAATTTTAGAAAAGCCGACTTTACATCCTTGAATGAATTTCTCAGTATTTCTGATTGGGACTTAAAGAAGAAAAGCACGTTCCGCGGGTTAAAATAAATAAAATCGGCCGACGGTAGCCATTGTATAACAATGAGTTGGTGTTGCTCGAGAAACGACGTAATAAGCTTCATTCATTGTATACACCATTGCATGGTGTTAAATAATATCCACAATAATATCCATGTATTGTGAATTAAGGAAGAGTTAACATCTAGTCCTAAGGAGTTCTGGAATTTCATTAACAGCAAGAAAAAGTGGCTGGATTTCCGTCTTCCATGTCTTACAAGAGCTCCGTTGCTAGTCAGCCCTTGGATATCTGTAATCTGTTTGCCAATTTTTTTGCGTCGGTTTATAAACCTGTTCTGTCGTCTGCTATCGTATCTCCAGCTTTGCCCACCTACGATCAATTTAATATTTTCAAGATTACCGAGGAAGAAGTACGGGATTGCTTGCTCCAGCTCGAGGTTGGAAAGGGAGCGGGTTATGATGGCTTCCCGCCGATTCTGTTCAAGTGTTGTGCTGAGCGTTTGACCGGTCCTATTACCTACATATTTAATGAAAGCCTTCGTCGCGGTTTTTTCCCCGATTTTTGGAAAATTTCTTGTAATTATCGTGGGATCGCCATTCTTTCTGTCTTATCCAAGTTGTTTGAGCCTATGGTTCATAGAATCTTGTTCTTCCACACTAAAGACTTCATTTCTCCTGTACAACATGGATTTTATCGCGGTAGGTCTACAGTAACTAACTTGATTTCGTTTTGTGGCGACTTATTTGATAGTGTAAATTCCAGACATCAGCTTGACGTTGTTTATACAGATTTTGCCAAGGCTTTTGATATGATTGACCACTGTATTCGTCATAGTAAGTTAGAGAATCTAAATTGTCAGTTCATTCCTATTAAATGGTTGCGTTCCTACCTCACTGATCGTTGGCATTCCGTTAGGATCTTGAGATCTTACTCCCAATTATTTCATGTACCATCTGGCGTGCCTCCAACGATGTGGTGCAATGTTTTGAGTTTGCTAACTGACTCCTCTTCGCAGATGACATGAAAATGTTCGCCCGGGTTTCTAGTTTGTCTGATTGTGTAAAGTAGCAGGAGGACTTAAACAGATTTTCTAGTTAGTCAATTAACAATAGACTGGCTCTGAACGTGAGCAAATGTAAGACGCTTTTTTTTAATCGTATCCACTCATCCATTTTTCACCAATATCAGCTGTACAATGAAGACGTTGACCGAGTCGAGTTCATTTCCCATCTTGGTGTTATTTTTGCAGCTGACGTTACATTTACCAGACATGTTAACACCATTATTTCAAAGTCGTATATTATGTTGGGCTTTATTAAACGAAACTGCAGGGATTTTAGGGACCCGATAACTTTGACATCACTGTATGTCTCGTTTGTCCGGTCTATTTTGGAGTATGCATCTTCAGTTTGGGCGCCATCCTACCACTGTCATTCCGGGAAGATTGAGAGTGTTCAGAAGCAATTTGTTCTGTTCGCGTGCTGTGGAATATGTCCTCCCACCTTATCAAGATCGATGTACTCTTTTGAAACTGCAACGTCTAGACTATCGCTGGGACATAGCTTCCGCGCTGTAGGTGCGCGATTGTAGCGAGCTACTCGCACGTCTAAAAAACGCCGAATGAGTCAACGTGATGGGCTTTTACTCATTGACCTAGTGACAACAAACTATGGTCTTTCGGAACCGATCCTGAGAATATCATGGGTGTTCAATTCAGTTTTTGAGATTTGTTCAAAAATGTTTTATTTAAGTTTTTTAATAATTGTAGCTAGTAGTAATTATTTGTACCGATTTTAGCCACTGTAGGTATCAAATAAATAAATAATGTTATTAAATTTAATGTTATTCCTTGAATCTGTGCATAGTTCTAAAGAAAGTTATCCCGCTACTCGACCTTAAAGAAATTGGCTGTTAAATTTTCGACAGCCATTGAAGCGATTGAATTTGAATTGGAAACAGCGGAAACGTTTGTGGTCTGTTACTACAAAGTGGTTCATCTATCAATAATTATTTAACAACCAACAATTTTTATTTTTTACATCGGTGAGAACCACTTGTTAATTGAAATATTGCAAAAGATACACAAATTGTTAAAAAAAAAAATTCCAAGAGTATTCAAAGTCAAACAAATTCAAATCGATTAGAAATTCAAAAATTAGTCAAATTAGTCAAATCCATCATAATAAAATCTCACGATTACATTTTTGTAAAAATGTATTTGGTATTTCTGCAAGACAATGAACGATGACTTTTTGCGAAAAATGACATAACTTTGGAAATTTGAATAATTTCACTCTCACATTGATGCGACATTAATATTTTGACGTCTAAGTTGAGATTACACTTAATCGTTATTTCTTAGTGAAATATCATAATATATTGCAATAATCTACTTTCTAGATCTGATATAAAATTATAGATATTAGCCAGATTAGTTTAATATAATATTGAAAGTGTATTTAGTTTGTCTAGTCGGATATTTTCTTGATCTCATACATAACTTAGCAAATGCTTATCCTTTTATAAAATAGAACTACAATAGCTGGAAATACAAATTAAAAATAGATAGCAAAATACAAATATTAAAAACTGTGTAAAAACATCAGGATATATGTTCCACAATATTTAAATATAAAATCCCTTATATATTATGTCTTCTGTTAAAGTATATAACAATAACAAAAAAAACACAAAAAATCGTCTTATCTAGGAAAAACTTGAATGAAAAATGTAACAGAAGAACAAAACAAAGACAACAAATTTATTAGAATACAAAAGCAAATGGAATAATATTTTTGTCTGTCTTTGAGTACACCATCGTCCTAAGTATTTATCTTTCAGAAATGCTTAAAGCTCTTCTCTGTACATATAAATAAAGCAACATCTCGAATAAATGAAGAAAATTTGAAATCATGAATATAAAATGACAAAAATAATGTTTGGAAAGTAGACATTCAGTTTTCTTTTATTTTTAATCTATGTCCTCTTAAACATAACAACAAAAACCAAAAATTAGACGAAAAATTTATAAAAAAGGTTGAATTGTATGCGAAGGTTATATTCGAGTTTAAACGTTCCGTTTGACTTAATTCAAGCCATTAATTTTTTTGTTTTTTTTTTTCGTTTTAGTTGTCAAATGCGTTTTATTCAATTTTATTGATTACAATTTTACATGTTCACATTAAATCCCCCACCCAAATTGATTAATTCACGTCATACGTTATTTTCAAACCAGTGAATTCGTTTAGTTTTTTATTCCTCCTAAGTATAGGCATTTCGTTTCTATTTGTTCGATTCATTAAATTCATTATAAATATAAAATCGATTCGATTCATTATAAATATAAAATCAAAACAAATTTTTTAATAATAATAATAATAATAAATCTGAATTGTATAATTCATATTTTGTATTGTGCTAAATTTACAGTTATATATATATACATTTTTTTTCCTAATATGTCGTGTATTGTGTGCAAATTGAAAGTGAGCCGTGACCGTGATGTATTAAAACTAAAATGCTCTCAGTGCAGTTTAATGGTCCATGCAACGTGCGTTAATATGTCGCAGAGTGAAATTGATCTCTTTCATAAGGAAAAAAAATTATGGACTTGTGAAAATTGTGATGTAAAAAAGAACAACGGTGGTTCATCAAATTCTGTTCCTGTGTTAACCAGTGATGATTGTGATTTTAATAACATTCCTGGTTCCTTTAAATTTATATGTGACAAGTTAAGTTACTATTCAGCATCTTTCAATTCAAGATTTGATGATGTTATCAGCATTTTCGAATCATTAAAACAAGAGAATGCTATTTTAAAATCAAAAATTGTGCAACTGGAATCAGCTATTGATAACCTTGAGCAACGTGCGAAAAATAAATCAGTGGATATTGTTGGCGTACCGGTACTTCAAAATAATAATGAAGTTTTAAAAACAACCTTGGATTTATTTTCATCGGGTTTAAATGTAGCTGTCAATGATTCTGATATTGAGTCAATTTACCAAATTAAATCAAGTGACGTCAGGAAATCGGGTAAAATTATTGTTGAATTTATTAACAGTTCTACTCGGAACGCAGTTCTACAAGCCAAGCGGAAAAAAAAGAATTTATCAACGGAGTGCTTAAATTTAAATAACAACAACAATATTCCAATTTTTATAAACGAATGCATGACTAAAATTAAGTATATGATTTTTAAAAAGGCAAAAGAAATTAGAAAATCTAAGCATTATAAATATTTGTGGTCGCGCAATGGAAGAATTATGTTACGTAAATGTGAGGGAGATGAAGTCAAGATCATCAATAATTTGTCTGATCTTGACGCTTTATAATCGTTTCTAATTTCATGGTCATTGTTGATGTGACCTCCAACAGTAATTCTTCCATTCGTGCTTCCTTTAACGATAGTATAAGTAACAGTGTGATCAAATCTGAACTCTTAGTGATGCATCAAAACATTCGTAGCTTTCGGCAGAATTTCGATACTCTTTTATGCCATTTGAATTCTTTCCCGGTTTTACCTAATTTAATTTTTTTATCGGAAATTTGGATTTCTAATCACGAACTTTCCCTTTATGGAATTGATGGTTATACATTATATGCGAACTGCAACAATAGATTTCGCGCAGGTGGTGTTGCAGTTTTTGTTGCCGCTTGCATAAATGGTGTAACCAATACTGATTATTCATTAAAAAGTGCTGATATATTGTTGGTTGATTGTAATTTTGGTGGCTTAAAATTTTCCATTTTATGTGTGTATAGGTTCCATTTTGTTAGTATAACTGAGTTTTTAGTTGAATTTAATGCCTTACTGTGTGTTGTGAAATCGAAAAATTTATTAATTCTTGGAGATTTTAATATTGACATACTAACTAGTTCTAATTTAATTGATGAATATAATATCATGATGGCAAGTCATGGGCTCGAATCTATTATTAATTGCCCTACTAGAATTTTTGGTAATTCGGAATCTTGTATTGATCATATGTTTTGTAGGCTGACTAATCCTGTATTATCCGATGCTTGGGTTGAAGATTTACATGTTTCTGATCATTGTGCCACTTTTGCCAAATGTAAGTTACAGCAGGAAGTTTCAGGAATTAATTGCCCCTCTACGGATAAAGTGATTTCGAAAATTGATTACTTAAGGCTTAATGATATTTTACAGTCTGAGACTTGGGTGAATATTACTTCAATTCCTGACCCTAATGTGGCATTTTCGGTATTTCTTTCCAGATTATCTAACATTATTTCCGATTGTACTAGCACTTTCAACATGACTAGCAATTGTGTTAACATTAAACCATGGATTAATTCTTCTCTGGTTCGCCGGATTAATAAAAAAAATAAGCTGGGTAGAAGAGTTCATAACCTACCTCTGAATGCTAGCTTACGGAAATATTACAATAAATATTCTAAGGATGTTACACGGGATATTAAACAGGCTAAGGCCAAGTACTACTTGACTAAATTTCATCATCAGTCTGGCAATATTAAACAGCAATGGGCAGTTGTAAATGAGATATTGAATTCTAATACTAAGGCTGAATATTTTTATGAAGTATTGGATGATTTTAATGGTAAATTTACTTCATCGTTTGATATTGCTAATAGTTTTAATTACTATTTTACTAATACTGTTAGCCTTGCTAACTCGCATTTATTACCGGGGAATGTTGATTTACTAGTTCAAGAAAGGTCAGTTGATTCTAGTTTCTTTTTTCGCCCTTTTCTATCCAGTGAAATTTTTTCGATTATTAATTCCCTCCCTACAAAGTGTTCCATTGATGAATTTGGTCTTAGCAACATTGTTTTAAAAAATATTAATCATAATATTGTTGACATTTTATGTTTTCTATTTAATGCAAGTATCACTTGTGGCATATTTCCCGATTGTTTAAAGTCAGCTATTGTTATTCCGTTGCATAAAAAGGATTCTCGGTTGTTTGTCGGAAATTACAGGCCAATTTCCCTATTGCCGGTAATTTCTAAAGTTTTTGAGAAAGCTGTTAAACATCGTATGGTGGAATATTTGGACAGTAAACATTTTTTTAGTGATGCTCAATTCGGTTTCCGTGCTGGTCTGGGTACTGAGGATGCTTTATTAGCATTTCTCAACTCTCTTCATATTGGCCTTGACAAAAATCAATCGGTTGGTGCTTTATTTGTTGACATTATGAAAGCATTCGATATGGTCAATCACCAATTGCTTTGTGTTAAACTTATGAATGCTGGATTTAGAGGTTTCATTTTAACTTGGTTTAAATCGTATCTTGATAATCGTTCGCAATGCGTTCGTATAAATGGTGTTTTAAGCAATCGCTCTGTTCTACCAGCTGGTGTTCCTCAAGGATCAGTGCTCGGTCCAATTTTATTCCTCATTTATATTAATTCCATTTTTTCCCAAAAATTCAAAAGCACGGTGGTGGCGTTTGCTGATGACATGGCGTTCGCTTACAAGTCCAATAATTATGCTAACATTATTTCTAATATTAATCATGATCTATTGATTCTTAGCCAATGGTTTAATTTTCACACCTTTGTTTTGAGCCCTAAATCTAAAGCTATGTTTTTTAATTTAACTAGCTACCCATGCGTAAATAGTGACATCGTTTATCATGATAATCGTTGTACTAGGATGGGTTGCTCCCAGTATTGTGTCCCAATTGAATGTGTTCAAAGTAATAAATACCTTGGGATTACGATTGATTGCTGTTTAAATTGGAAATTACACGTTAAAGCATTAGTCTCGCACCTTACATTCTCTATTAGAAAAATGTATCGTTTAAGAGATCATTGTCCACCTGCAGTTCTAAAAATTTTTTATCATGCCTTAGTTGATTCCAAACTTCGATATGGTATTTGTTCATGGGGGGGTACTTACCTTAATACTATTAAACAATTAATGATAGCTCAAAAGTATATTATTAGAGTAATGTATTTCAAGCAAAAGTGTTCGGCTTCTTGGCCTTTGTTTGCATCTAACTCATTTCTTCCCCTGAGACATTTATACGTTTTTAAGGTTCTAAAGATGTTCTTTGATATTTGCGGTAATCGTTCGTATTCTTATCATGCCTACTCATTGAGGAAAAATAACTTATGTATGAAATTTATTCCAAAATTTAATACAACACATTTCCGCAAATATTTTTTAGTTTCAGCTCCAAGAATTTTCAATCAACTACCTCTCAATATACGAATTGAACGTAATTTAAAAAAGTTTCTCCATGGTGTTAAAGGGTGGCTTTTTATTAATGAAAGTGTCGAATTTCTTTTTGATGTAATTGTTTAAATTATGCTTTAAATTTTAAAAATTGTTTTATTTTTGCTCTCATTTTTTTTTATATATTTTTTTCCTTTCATTTTTCTTATATTGTTATTTTTGCTATTTTTATTTTTCTCTTCATTTACTATTGTTTAATTTTAAAGTTGTTAATGCTATATTATTATTATTTTTTTTTTTAATCTTTAGTATTGAATTTTATTGTTCCTCTTCCTCATTATTTTATTTACATTTCCATATTGTTGGTAGTTCTAAACAGACATTGTATGTCTAAGAACTAACCTAATTTTTTTTCAATTATGTACATTACATTTATATATTTATATTTTCTTATTTATATTTCATTTAATTATATTTTTTTATATATTGTTTATATTGCATATTGCATAGTTGAATAAAGAATCTTTTAAAAAAAAAAAAAAAAAAAAAAAAAAAATTCCGTTGTCTTCATTTCGCTAGAAAATGTAATCGAACAGATTCAATTTTTTAAAGCTAATAATGTATAGCTTTAGTATTCCTTTAAGGTTATCAAAAATATCTTGAAAGCTTTGAAATAAATTCTTTTGATGGAGGTATTTGGTTACTCAAGTAAAGAATAACCTGATATCAATCATTCCTATAATTTTTCAACCTTTGAATGATAGAGTTATAGAATTGATCACTCTGGAATGAGTGTGAATGGCACCGCAATAGTTGTATCATCTTGCGAGAAGAGGCCTACGGGCAGTTTGATTTAGACCACACTAGCTGTACTTTTTGTTGATGTTTATTTCTTTTTTCGACCATTTTGTAAAGGCCCACTTGTTGCGTTGATCGAAACACTGGTTAGATGGCAATTTGATGAATATGAATTACTTCAAAATTTTTGCAAACATAATTATAGGTTCTCAATTGAACTATGTAAAAGGTTTGTTCATTTCTAAACTCAAATTTGTAATATTATACACTTTTATCATAGCCTTCGAGAGTGTATAGCAGTAATCGTTTATACATCATAATTGTTTAAAATCCTTTTTAGAGGTATAATTTTTCAATTATAACCTATTAAAAAAAACATCCAACAGACTCAATACGGTCCCGATGAACAATCAGCAAAACGAACGAACGGAGAGATGCACCACTAAAGAGTATAATAACAATATCAACTAGAATTAATGAAGTTATTGATTTAAAAGATTCGCGTGAAGTTTGTCCTAAATTTGTCCTAAAATTACAAAAACAAAATTTGGGACAAATTTAAGACAAACTTCACGCATTTGTCGACGGGCGTGAAGTTTGTCCAAAAATTGTCCTATCTTTTTACGTCTGAGAATGTATTGGTTTAATAAATAAAATATCTCGTTATTATGAATTTTTTGCAAAATGTAAAGCATTTTTATATTTTGTGACTGCTGCCTGTAGACTATATGCGACTCTTAAAAACCGAAAATTGTATTTTTTCCATCTCAAAAACAAACAAATATTTAAAATTGTAATCGAAAACGTGTATGCAGGACTGTATTGAAAAACTCATCATCGCAATATAATTAGAAATGTTGTTTCAAGGAGTTCCTCTTTATCGAGATAAGACCGATAGTGAGAATTTCAAAAAAATCGATAACGTTATCAAGAGCTATAGTGCTTAAAGGTAATGCTTTAGGGTGTGGCGGATTAGACACTCTATTTTCCGCGATGTATGATTTTTTTTGGGTTTATAATTCCCAAAATGCCGCACTAAAGTAGGGAAGATAAATCTTCGATAGCCGCAATTTTTCCAAAAAGAAGGAAAACAAATTGTTCATACCAACAAAACACTGAACGCCACCATAGATTTTTTTGAACAATATATAATTATTTTATTTAATTTTAATTCTAAAAATTAATACATCATTTTAATGTGTTCGGTGTTTAAGGTACAAAGTTTACAGAAAAAGTGATGTCAAAACGAATAGTACATGAATTTAATTCTTACAAAGAGTACTAGATTAATAACTCTACACAATGAAAATATACAAAAAGAGTACTTGATGAAAAAATTGCTACCAACTTAAAAATAATTATTCTATAATTTGACATTTCGATTATTTTGAATAACAAAATTTTCAATTAAGGTAAGTGAATTAAATAAACTTATTATTTTAGATAAACTACAATTTAAAACAAATAAAATTTTCTTTTAGGTGATTTACTCTATGATCAGGATACGCCAGCTTTCAATATATCAATTAGATAAGTGTTTTTTATCGTATTTTTATTGACCAATGATTCTTTGTTGATTAATTTGTTTTTTTTTGTTTTTTGTTTTTAGGTTGATCTTCGGAATAATCGATATTTTAGATGGCCATATGATTTGATACGTTGGATGACCAGGGTGATTCGCGAGCTCTAGTTGCATAGCGTTGGATTCGTTGAAGATATGTCTACGGTTCGTGTGATTTTAGGATCACTTCTAAAGACAATAACCCGAAATAGCGTCATGGAAAATTTTCGAAAATCACACGAACCGTAGAGAGAGCTTCAACGAATCCAACGCTATGCGATAAGTGCACGCGAATCTACCATAAGGATCACTTCTAAAGACCATAACCGGAAATAGCGTCGTGGAAAATTTTCGAAAATCACACGAACCGTAGAGAGAACTTCAACGAATCCAACGCTATGCGATAAATGCACGCGAATCTGCCATAAGGATCACTTCTAAAGACCATAACCCGAAATAGCGTCATGGAAAAATTTCGAAAATCACAATCAATTTAAGTGCTTGCGAATCTGCCATAAGGATCACTTCTAACAATCGGAGAAAAATGGTAAAGAATCCAATGATACTCGAGGCAAGAGCTTGCGAACTATAAAGACTACTTATAGACCATAACTTATATTTAAGGACTACTTGACTAATGACCAATTCTCGATAAATCGGAATTCTCACGAATTGCTCTTGTTACGACATTACTAACCATTGGTTGATAGTGTGTTTTTGTACATATTGTATAGATTAACAGATTCTATTTTCCGCTTAAAATAAAATATTTTTTATCGTTTGACGTTGAAAAAATATGAATAGTTTTTTTAAATGTTGTTTATTCAGGTAATATTAAAAATCTCAAACTTTAAAAAAAAAATTCATAATAACGAGAGATTTAATTTAATTAACGAATACATTCTCAAGTGAAAAAAGTTAGGACAAATTTAGGACACACTTCACACTCGTTTTAAAAGAAATCACCCATTAGGGAATCGACTTAGATAGATATGGATTCTATAAGACAACATGTAATGATTGCTCCAAATACTACATCAGGCAAACTGGTAGATATTTATTTATTAGTTTACATATAATTTACATTTTTTTTTATTAAAGAATAGGCCTCCCCTCCACCCCCTCCCTCACTTACACAATCTGCTTTTAGCACAAAACTTATTCACAACCGTTTGTGTAGATGAGGTCAATTAACAACAACTTTAAAAACGAGATATTTATAGACTTACACCGGCTACCACAGCATACCCATTAAAATTCAATAAATTTTGCCATTCATCAAAGCTACTGTAGTATGGAACATAATTCATCAATGAAATTGTAGCTTCATAATTCATGAATTGTAGAACTGTCGACGTCAGATTTACAGAACCTCGGAAAACCACACTTGACGACAGAAAAACTTAATTACATGACATCACCACAAACTCACAGGTATTACACAGAATACGAAAATGACCACTAATGAACAGATTATAAGACTGGAAATGTACAAGAAATGATGACTTGTAACTAAACGAAAAAATTGGAAGCAACGAAATTTACGACCTCATTGTAAGTCCGTAAAAACACATACAAGTGGTTAACAAATTCTTCTTCGTTTTTATTTCGTAATTTCGAACCACATAAAAAATTCGTTATGTCTCAACTCATTTCTCATATGACCGTGAACTTTAAGTTTTATTTAGCTTACTACCAATGAAAGAAAAAGCAAACAAAGTTTGTCCAGTATAAGAGCTTGATTTGAATGACTTTGGAACTCTTAGTGCTTATAGTTTGTTCGAACTTAACTCAAGCTCTGAAATGGGTCTCCTTACCAACCTTATCATCGAGGTGAAGAAAAACGTCTTTGCAAGCTTGGTCGCGAGCTGCTCCAAAGAAAGTTGGCTGGACTTAAGTTTGACTAAGTTGCCGAATAATATTTCTATTCGTACCACCAATAGAACACACGTTTCTTCTGATACTTTTCAAGTGATGGCCGATAAAACACGGCGTGCTGACGCTGAAGTAACTGCTGACTCGAAATTTTATTTATTTATTTTATGTAATTACAATCTAGTCTCCTGGACTAATGAGCAATTTGTTTCTGACTTAATTTACTAACAAAAATTAATCTATGGCTTCTTCCCATTGGCGTTCCATAGTGTTTAGTAAATTGAAGTAAACCACATCTTTGTAGTGGATTTTAGATCAGCACAATGCTGCTTAAACTGACAATCACACCAGCTCAAAAGGTTTGGTTCTTTTAAGACTGCGTACTAAATTCGTGATGCTTAGGAGCTGAGTTGCCTCAATGTTCACATGTTGGCAGAGCCTTTCTTCATGTCGCCGTGCTTTTTCTTGGATTTCGTTTAAGATGAGGTTCATTTTAAAGTCCCTATAAAGGTCATTGTTCCTGACATACCAAGGTTCATCAACGATGTTCCTTAATACCATATTCTGAAATCTTTGGATGATATTTACGTTGCTCTGTTTGGTACAACCCCAAAGCTGAATACCATAAGTCCAAATCGGTTTCAATATTTGCTTATAAAGTAGAAGCTTGTTGTATGTTGATAAAGAAGAGTTCCTTCCCAACAGCCAATACATTTTTATGAATTTAAGTCTTAATTCTTCACTTTTCTTTTTGACGTATGCTTTCCATTGTAGTTTTGCATCCAGGGTCATGCGGAGATACTTATATGTGTTCGCATGCGGTATTATTTCCCGATTTATGGTAATCGGAATATGTTCGAATCGTCTGTTTGTAAAGTTGATGTGAACTGATTTAGCTTCATTTAGTTTTATTCTCCATCTGTTTGTCCATTTATATATTTGAGTTATAGCTGATTGTAACTTCTGTGTTGATTCTTCTTTGCTTTTCCCAACTGCTAAGATGCCGTGTCATCTGCAAAAGTCGCCATTGTATTGTTTTCTAATGTAGCACACTGCCCTGTGGAACTCCTGCATTGATTTCTTTCAATTCAAAAAATGTATCATCTAACTTAATCCTGAAGAACCTATCTTTCAAATAAGACTCCAGTATTTTAGCAAATTGCATTGGTAGAAGATTTCTTAACTTGTGGTTAAGTCCTTCATGCCACACTCTATCAAACGCTTGTGCAACGTGTAGAAATACTGTTGAACAAACTTTTTTCTCCTCTAATGTTTTCTCAATTATACTGGTTATTCTGTGTACTTGATCAATTGTTGAGTATTGGTTGCGAAAACCGAACTGATGATTTGGGATCAAGTTTTTACTCTCGATTATCGGATTTAATCTTTTTACCAGAAGCTTCAGAAAGAGTTTGCACATGACTGGCAATAGCGAAATTGGCCTATGCTAAGATGTAGGCTTTGATTTTCGAGTCAAGCACCCGTAAAACAATTTTTGGTGGAATGACCATGAAAAGTCTGAAAAATGACTATACGACCATAAGAGATGAAATAAGTCAAATGTCGGTCAAATGTTCAGTCATTTGTGCGTCTAGTCCTTGCCAGAATATGGACGAACATATAAAGACTTTTTTGACGCAGTTTTTTTGTCTTCCATTTGACCACCACATTCGACGAACAAATTATTGCCGAATTAGCTACCTTAAAATCTGACTGACAAATGTAAGTCGAAATTGAGAGTCATAAATGATAACAAAAGGTTAGTATTTTGATAGTCATTTCAGTATTCCAGTAAACAAACGGAATGAACTACCTTATGTTGGACTGTTTTGGGCTACATTTGAGAGTCGAAATTGAGAGCCAAATTGATTATAAAAGGTTGGTATTTTGGCAGTCATTTCAGTATTCCAATAAACAGACAGAATGAGCTAGCTTATGTTGGACTATTTCGGGCCACATTTGGGAGGCTTTTTTTGATAAATTATTATACAATGTTTTATTAATTTAAATAAATATTGTATAAGTATAAAAAATAAATCCAAAAAAAATCAATAACTCAATAACTCAATCAATAAATCAATAACTAAATGTATAAATTCGTAAAAATAATCAAAAACTAAGAAAAACAATAAGTTATAACTAAATGTATTACAAATCCAAATGTAAATTTAGTATAAACGTATATTCAATTACAAATAAAACATTTCAAAACATATTATTAGAAATTCATCTTAAAATTAATGTTACTTATTATTTTATTATGTTAATTAATTAATAGCATACTGATTAATTAACTAATTATTTTCATTACTTAGTTTATTATGGCTTAGTTTATTGTGTTATTACCACTATAATATACTTATGTTTATGTTCAAAAAAAGTGGTATGTGCATAGAATTAATAAGCAATGTACATAAACACTTGATTAAATCTTATTTTCATCAATTGGTTTACTATCACTTGATTTATTGTGTGTATATCGATAACGCTCTGCAGTTCGTTTAAGAACGTCAACAAAATTTTTGCGGAAATCGGTTTTGCTAATTTCCGGAAACCCAAGCTCGTTAAATCTGTAGTTGATCGTATTTTCTATCAAAGTATTTAAATTGTTCAAGTCCGCAAATGCCTTTTTAATTTTTTCTTAAATAAAGAACTAAATTAGTTTTATAGTTTGATTTTTTTATTACATCATAAATGAAACATAAATGATGTACCGAAGTTTTCTGAAACTGATTATATTGCTTCTGTTTTGATCAAATCCGCACAACATAGAAAACTATTTTTGATAGACTCCATTTGTATACCTTTCTTAATATTGATTGCACCCGTCCATGTAAAATTATTGAGAGTTTCAGTATCAATTAGTTTTTCTCAAATATTTCTTATATTTTTATTGATTTTTCGTCCTTCCACCTCGGATTTTAAATAGAGCACCTAATAAAAATAGTAAATACAAATTATTATGTGTGTTTGTAGGTGTACTTATAATACCCTAAGCTGGTCCAAAAATCAATAACACCGATTTTGAAAGATATAATGACATACCTTCAATAGAAACATAAAAAACAAAATTGAACAATAATTGAAGTATAATATGTACTCCAAATGAATAAGAAATAAAACCTTTAAAAACGATCTTCTTGAAAAATTTGTGAGTTATATGACATTAAAAATCAGTTAGGTTTTTTGGACCACCTATTTATTATTAATAAGTATTTGACGTATTGGTGTAGATGGGAAAACCTACCATTTGATTGCTGTATGACATGTCGATTAATTTTAAATTAAACGCCTCGACATCTGCAACGCTAGAAAACGGCAGTGAAGGCAAATTAAACGAGGGATCCTTTTCAATACTGTTATTGGCATTTTTTCGCACAAAGGGCTTAATCGTGTTCTCCATTGATATTAGTTTACTATTCAGGTTTGACTCCATCGCCACCAATTGGTCTTTCAAATCTTTAATTTCCTTAAACAATTCGGTGACATACATTTCCGAGTTGGTGGGATTAGTTTGATTGTCATTGTCCGGTGAATTTGACTCTGCCACAGTTGGTTCTACTATTTGTCCTACCGTTGCATTGCATCTTTGAACTTCGCCTAACAAAATAAAAATAAATAATTTAAAAATTGTTTTGCTTAAGAATAAGATAAGTAATTTATTTACAAAGTATTGCTTTGAATTAATTTGTATTGCTTTTTCTCTTTCAACCAGAATGATAAAAGCTTAATAAATAATTACCTAAATTTTCATTGTTATTTTCATTGAAGGTTAGAAACTGGGTCGATTCAAATGCTACCTCTCCTTCATACAAAATTGCCTCGTTTTCACGTTGAATTTGATCATCTTCATATAAAAAAGTAGTTATGTTGTTAGATTGTGGAACTTCATCATGTTGATTATTTAAATCAATAATTTTAAATTGCTTCTTTTGGGTGCAGGCCATTTCTGAATACAAGTTTGAAAATATTTCAAACATCCTTTCACGTTTTTTTGCTTCACTGAGAGTTTCTGAAAATATTGGTCAACAAAATTTACTAAAATGTTAAGTGTTAATAAAATGTTAACTCACGTATATTATTTTGTAATAGTTTAAATGGGTATTTTTGCCAAGTGTCTTTTGGGGTTGCATTTGTTTCCAGAAGTCTTTCAATATTTTTTGTTGTCTGGCCAGAAGACATTTGTTCCTTTTATACAGTTTTTACAAACGATAGAAACCTCTTTTTCATTATTCCTATCGGTAGTTTCGACAATCGCATACATTTGATCTTAATATGTAAATGATCTATAATTTAAAAACAACAGTACAAAATTAATTTTATGTAAAACTAACAATATGTGGTACACTCGAAGGAATCAACAAATTTGAACATAATTTCCCTTAGGGACTAATTATTTTTTATATATCTTAGAGATTCATGCATGAAGCAAAGGAAAATATGCCCTAACATTTTCACCTTCAACCTCCATCGCAAATAATTTTTTTAGTGGTTCTTCAACCTTCCAATATTTTTGCTCATCTAACAATAAGTTAGACTCAAATATGTCTAATTTCTCCGATGAAATAGGGAGGCTAAATAAACTTCTTTTTCCAATGGCTTCTGAACCGAAAATATATAAACTACTTTCCATTTTAGTGGCATGGATAAACTGTATAATGTTTTTCTGTGGAGTTAAAATCCAACAGTCCCGCTTACTATTATTTATTCTATAATCCTTAAAAATGATTTCTTTGTAGATGGTTATTGTACTACCACTAGTTTTTATTTTCGTTTTGCGTTTCAATATGGGAAACTCAATATCATTATCTACTTTTACTTCTGGAATGTCATTTAATTCTATCAAATGATTATAAATCTGAGACAGTGTTTGGCTATTCTTTCGTAATAAGGATTTAATTTGGAACATGAAACTTTCGAACGGAAAGGAGCTAAACAAGTTGAGGTTTCCAATTTTATTAACATCTTCTGGTAAATGTGATAGTGCATGTATATTAAATACCAAATGATGCGATGCATACAAAACTTTTATTCCAGTAATAAATTCATTTAATATTGTTTGGCTTAAGTTAATCAAAGGCTTTGGTAAATTATTAGTGGAGAGTAACCGAATTGCCACATGTAACAATAAAAAGTGATTGTACTTATCATTTGATAATACATCACGCAAAACAAATGGTGAAGCATATAGTAAAAAGCATCTATATTCAGTACCTTTAAAATATACAATTGCGATAGGGGCCTCATTTTACGTTGAAATTCACTTGGTTGTGTGATGGCAATTGATTTTAAACGGTTTGAAATTTTTTCTATTTGATATGAAGATAAAAGAGATTCAGATGTGCCAACCATCCACATACATAAAAATCTTTTCATTACTCCTAAACATACGACGTGTAGATAATTATAAGGAAATTGATCTACCATATTTATGGGGAGTTCTGCTAAAATGGAAGTAGTGTTATGGTGGGTTTCGTCAGATTTACTTCGGAAAGATTCGTTCGTCCTTCTGTTTGCTTCGTTTTCAGGAAACGTCATTCGATTTTTAATATGATCGCCCTCTTGTGTGCATCTATTGCATCCAAAATATGCTGTGTGAGATTTAATTCCCAAAACACTGGATCTGGCTGGTGTGTCGCAAATAAAATTACCAATTGTTATGTTGATTGCATTACTTTTATAACTGAAATTAGAGCACAAATCTGTTAATTCGTTAACAAATGGTCGTAGAAATTCATTAAACTCTTTAGGTTTGTTAAACCCGTGATAGATGCCTGTAACGAAGATTCTTTTACTTATAGATGATTTTCCCAATATAGTCCAAAAACAACTATTTGAGCTCTTACTAATCGGCAAACCATCTATATTAAAATCGATTAAGATTTCTTTTGGCAGATGTTCAATATTTGCTAAAATTTTCTCTAGTGCTAATTGAATTACCACGTAAACATATCTTCCTGGGTTTACATCTACAATTGTTTTGTCATTAGGTGTATTTAACACCGTACGGCTATCTACTGGTAATCGGGGATATCCATGCGATTTAAAAAATTTTAACATTTCATTAAGAGCTGTCATTTTGATGTTATTGTGTAAGGCCCACGACCTTAGAAACATTAATAACTCTGTAGTATTTATTTTTTTCGACGAAGTTTCTGAGTCATCAATATAAATTGTGGTATCATCATTTAGATTATATCGATCATTATAATCATTATCGTAGTCCAATAAATATTCTGCATCATTCTCGCTTTCTTGGTTATTCTTGGTTTATTTAGTTTCTTGGTTTTATTAGTTTCTTGGTTTATTTCATATTTAGGGACTTCACTACTGCTAAGATGAATATTTGTTTCGGATATATTTTTTTGTTGCGGAAGTATTTCAAGGAAATTTCCAACACGACTTTTCCCTCTAATTATGCGACGCTTAAAGGAATTACGCTTAAGCTCGAGTATGAATTTTCTATATCCAGGCATCCTAATGGAGGAAATAAATGCAAAGCAAAAATTAGGGCACGGTATAACTGGACGTTTTAATTAAAACACGGATAATATGTACAATCAGTTTAATAATTATTGGAAAATACTTCAAAAATTATTAAACATTGAATTACAAGTATCGTAATACTGGGTCCTAAGCACAAGAGTGAAATCGTCAACAACAAAACTAACAGCCAATTGCTTATGTTTCGTCCGTGTATGTGTTAAGATTTTATTAAATGAATTTATTGAAGTTAATTAAGATATCGCGAAACACAAAAATATTTTTTCACTATAAACGGAAACCATTTAAACGTTAACATTAACAATTTAAAATTAAAACACCAAATAATTAAACTGTACACATAAGTCGCGGCCGTATTGTAACTTTGTTGTTTTTACACCGCACCAAGAGAAAATTATTTTGTATTTAGTGTTTCACTTAATTCCACTGACTGCCGATAAAAATAAAATTTAAACTTACTCACCTTTATTATGACACTAAATATTTAATTATTAAATATTTAACTTTTTAACTTTTATATTTAACTTTTTTTTTTTTACAATAATTTATTTCTTATGAAATTGTCAAATTGATGTTTCTTCAAAGGTGTATAAATGTGAACTGCACCGAATACGTTTATTTAAATGAAATAATAAAATTAAAACGTGGTCTTGAACAATTTTAAGTCGAAAATGACCGTAATTAGTACGTCGTATCCCGAATTACGGACAAATTCGTATCTTTCGAGTAATAGCTGTCCTTATTCGTCTCTATTTGGTATTTAACATTTCAATTGACAGTCTGTACCGTCTCTTTTAAGTTTACTTGGATTTTTTTAAATTAAGGGTTAGACATTTCCGTCTCTAACAGATTTTCTCGTCTCTTTTAGAGAAGGAAATGTCGCTATGGACGAAAACTGTTTTACGGGGCAGTTGATAGTTTTTATTTTCTACAAAAAATATTTATTTTATATGTATTATAATTACATATGCCAACATTTCATTATATGTACAGTAAAATCTACAAATGATTCAACCACGTGAGTGTAGATGATCGTGAGATATGAAGCCGTAGTTTTCTTTTTTCTTTTTAATTTAATAATTTGTTAAACCACTTCATCTTAGTTCATTAATCTGTTATGAATGTGCTCCTGCTCAAAATATATTATGTAATTGGGGTGGGTGGTCGCTAATGCAAAATTTATGTAAATAAAATAAATAAAATAAAATATAAGACGATGTTTTGTGAGGTGGTTTCCCAGGTTTTTGGATCATAATTACTTCTGCAATTTTCTATGAGCTTGGTACACATTTGATTCTCAATGTTTCGTTTCTAAGATTAGTGAGCTTCACCAGAGCTTTCCTTGGCAGTTCTCTTAAGATTTCTACAGTAATAAGATCATACCCATGACATGACGCATGACTTCTTTTGGTGTTGTGGGCAGGATTTCTTTACTTCTTTGCACAGCATGTTCAGTTATTATCTCGGCTTCCAACGTTTGGTCTTCATGTGGCTGGAATATTTTTTGGAGGTGTTCAGTAAATTCTCGAGCTTTGTTTTCATTATTTCTAGCCCATTTCTCACCTGCTATTCTTATTGGAGGAATCTGCATGATTGGTCTTTTAATTCTGTTGGTTGCTTTCCAAAGAGAATAATCAGTACTGTTATCATTAGTTAATTTTCTTAAATAGTTGCTGATTGATTCATCTTTCAATTCTTTGATCTCTATTTTTAATTGTTGAGTGAGATTGTTGAAATGAGTTTTATCTTGGGGAGCTCTTGTTTGTTGCCATACTCTTCTCGCTCTTCTTTTTTCTGCGAGGAGTTTCCTAATTTCCATAGGGTAATTGTTTCCCTTGACTTTCGTTTTAATTTCAGGAGTATTTTCCCAAGCTGATCGCTGTATATCGTTTACAAATTTGTGAACTTCTTTGTCTAATTGTTCTTCAGTCTTTAATGGAACTATTAAGTTAATTTTTACTTCTAGCGATAGTCTGAAGCATACCCAATTAGTGTGATTATTTACTAGGCATGGGTTTCTTTCTTTCTGAATGATTTTTTCACTTAACGTTAGAAGTATTGGTGAATGATCAGAGTTTAAGTTATTGCTTTCATCTACTTGTACATAATTTACAGATATGTTCTTTATTTTGAAGAAATCAATCAGATCTGGTACTTTGTTTGGATCAGTTGGCCAGTAGGTTGATTTTCCAGTTGAGAGGGCTTCACAACTGCACTTCTTGATAGCTTTTAGCAGTTCTATGCCCTTAGTCGTTGTTAATCTGGATCTCCAGTGGACGTTTTTTGCGTTAAAGTCTCCTCCAAGTACAAATCGTTTTCCTAATTTACTGAGGAACTCGAGATAATTATTTTTTTTTCATTGAGTGCTTCGGTGGGCAGTACATACTAGCAATACAAATAGAACTACTTTTGGATTTGACAATAACAGCAGTTGCTTGTATTTCTTCCGTTTCATATTTTAACTCCTCATAGTGATGAATACTATTTCTAATTAAAACAGCACTACCTCCTTTAGCAGTGTTTCCAGGGTGAATCGTGTGATATATTTGATAATTTTTAAATTTATTGATTGATTGTCTAGTGAAGTGTCTTTCCGTGATGAGACATACATCGGTTTTTTCTGTTTCCAGAACCACTTGCAGTTCTTGTTGATGTTGCATCAGTCCATTGGCATTCCAACATAAGATTCTAAGATTATTGGCCATTTTTCTGTTTAGGGATGGCTCCCTTAGTGCTGTACTCTAGTTTCTGTAACCGCTCATCAAATGTATTTAGTCTGCTTAAAATTAATTTAAGTGTTTGACTTATATCGTCATTTTGCACAGTTTTTCCCGGATTTCCGTTGCTCATCATTACTTGAGCATAAGTCATTTTACCAAATTGTCCTTGACTAGTTCCCGACACTCTACGATTTACTTCGGGTCGTTTCATCTTAACCGCTTGCTTCCTGAATAAACTTGGATTTTTAGCAATCACATTCTTATATTTGATGTTTTGCAGTTCAATAGCAACGCTGCATCCTCTGTAGTTAGCCGGATGGTTTTCTCCACAGTGAATGCATTTAGGTTTAATATTTTGGGCTTTTAACTCATCTGGGTTCCCTGTTGCAATATTTTTGTGTATGTCCATAGGCTTGACATTGCTTATATTGTGGTATAAGCTAAGATATCTTCTTAGAGGCTGAATAACCATTTTGCACCCCAACATGTACTTAATTTGATAAATTGTTTCGATATATTCATCAGTGTCGGAGGTCAACCTAAACTAACATGTTGAGAGGTACTTTGCCTCTCCGTTTTAGCTTAATCTGGGAGGGAGGGACTACCGCCTCTTATCGGAGAATACGATACTTTCTTACTCCTCTGGACCGGATGTGACTTATACTTTTCTCGTTCACTCAATTCAGCTTGTTTATTCACCAACATGTCTTGGGATTGGTTAAAATATTTGTAGTAGAGCAATGGCTCATTTATAGAGTACTGCACTCGCCTCTAGTATTTCGCCGATGTTTCACATCGTTGCTCTGGTGTTACTACGTGGAGGTATATTGGACACATTTAGTGAAAGATAAGCTACTTTTGGTTTTCTTTTCAAAATTAGACCACATATTTTTCATTTTAATCACAACATTTACCACATATTTTGCAATTTTAGTTAAATATTTTAGGAACTTATTTTTGATTTTTTAGAACCTAAAAATCCTAAGGCTTGTTTTCCTTTTAATTGAAGGAAATTTGGTCTTCTTTCCAACGCTGGGGTTGGTTTAAATTTTTGTTTTTATGACTTTTTTCAGTCAAACAAACATTTTATAGAAGCCTTCAAAAAGAGACTCCTCTTGATTTTTTTGTGCAGCAATCACATGTCGCAAAATAAGTTTCTTTCGCAAAAAAAAAAACTTTAAACTAAAACCGCAATAACTCGACAGGGATTTGCCATACAGAAATTTCGACAGTGAGTATTCAATGCTTCTAAATGCACTACAAAATGGCTAATGGTCTTAAAATTTGCCGTTTAGAAAATTTTTGTTTCACTGGAAAAAGTAATAAAAAACAAAAACAATACAAGGAGACCAAATTTCTTCAATTAAAAATAAAACAAAAAATTATTTAACATTTGGCCAAGATAAGAGTGTTCAAATACAGAGAATTTATTGCAAAAATTTCCTGTTGCGTTCTTTCTTGTACTATTATTAATACTACTAAAAAAAGAAAAAAGCCGACACTATAAAAAATTTCTGTAAACTTTTATCGATTCATAAGATGCAAAACATCAGACAAAGCTGCGTCAAACATGTATTTCTGTGTTTTTTTTTTTTGGGAAACTAGTTAACTGCAAAAAGTATATTATTCAGAAAACGCATTTGAAATAAAAAGACACATTAGCTTTTAGTAGTAATTACTCATTTTTGATTAGATATTCCGGGGAAATTGAGGAAACTGAAATTTGCTTTTT
The DNA here is from genome assembly GCA_958295665.1 of Tipula vernalis. Classification (NCBI taxonomy): domain Eukaryota; kingdom Metazoa; phylum Arthropoda; class Insecta; order Diptera; family Tipulidae; genus Tipula; species Tipula vernalis. The sequence goes on along the minus strand of OY282559.1, from coordinate 326,994,558 downwards.
AAACTTTAGAGAATTGTTGAGTTATTTTCATTCATAACTCAAAATCTACAAAAATGCAGGTAACTAGTTTCTCAAAAAAAAAATAAAAAAAAAAAAGACACAGATTTGAAATCCATAAAATACTTTTACTTGCATTTATCATTCTCCACCTTCTACCCAAATAAATCATGGTAATATACGCGCCGCTATATAAATCTAACAATTAGCGGTAAATTTGCGCGTCTGAATAAATTAGTATACTGTTACACAAATGTATTATGTTGTTAACGCATTGTGGTAAAAAAAAAAAAAAAAAAAAAAACAGCAACGGCAAATAAAACAAAAAAAGAAGAAAACATGCAAAAAATTGAAGACGTTTTATCGTATTTCTTTCGCATCACAAAGTAAGAGAAAACTTTTGGTTTTGTTTACTACTCCAAATCGTATGCTGACGTATTTAGACGATTTTAAAATTCATCTACGAGCTTCAAAACTACTTTTGATTTTTTTTTAATGGTTTCCACAGAACGATTTGCATACTTATGATATTTCATATATCATTTTGCATGTACATTTACTTTCTGTGAAGTACTTGTTATTCTGGTGCGATTGTTTACAGATACCGGATTTTCTGTCCAATGTGATCTATTTTGGATAACTCGGTAATTCATTGTTACACAGCGTTAAATTATTCTTCGATGTTCTAAAATTTAGCGAGTAGGTATTTGCGTTGAAAATTTAACGTTTCCAGTTGTAAGGAACAACGCCCAAGATTATATATACCTAGGTATCAACTCTTTTAAGAAAAATCAACAGTCGCTTACTTAAAAAACAAAAGAAAAAGAATTTTAATAAAACTATTGGTTTTGTTTTTTTTTTTTTGATTTTATAATTTAAAAAAAGTTGTATGTGAATATTCAATTTAAATATTTTGCTTAACATAAAAACCATTACAATAAAATTACAAATTCATTTCTATCAATGGTAAATTCTCATCTGTATCATAGTAGCACATATACGAATGAATACCTATAGACAGATATAGTAATGATGAGGGAATTGAAAATGTAAAATAAATGTTATTCTTGCGCTCTATATTTTATGCAATTGAAATTGATGTTATACAATAGCAATCGAAGTAAAAACATGAAATTGAAAATTAATAAAATATTAGGTGGAAATTAAAAATTTATTTAAATTCATTAATTTAAATTTGCTAACTAAAAGTGGAAGCTTTACAAAAAAAATTACAAGAAAATTTATCAAATCTTAATCCGAAACTGAGAGGGGCTTGCACTTGACCCACCGGTTAGATTGAATGAAAGGTATTTTGTTGCCTACTACACACTCATTGTGAATAGAATAGTGAATAGATTCGAATTAATATGGTATATTGATGTCGACAATGAAGACAATGTATGTATTGTAAAATCGCATTTTGTTTATCGAAGTCTCGAGTTTTTTAAGAACTTACGAAATTCGTAATCTTACGAGTGTGTAAATGTGAGAAGTATCTTATCAGTTATATAAATTTATAGAAACGAAGTGTTCAGACTCAAACAAATTGCAAATGGTTTTCCTAATTGTTTTGCTTATTTCTGAAAATCTATAAAAATCTTTAGATTGAAAAGGTCCTTAATTGCCGATTGAATTATTTAGAATGACTTTCCTTAGATGAGCATTACGATTGTAATTTTTTGTTAGTTCAGATAAAATATAGAATGAAATCCATAAAAATGATTCAATCTGAACCGCATAGTCCAAATCTCCATTTAGCTCCATTTTTACCCATGGTCGTGGGAGTTTCACCCATCAACAATAAGCATTGCATTTAGTTAAAATATATGGTTGCTTTCATCGCACCGACGAAAGTCGACAAAATTTAAGAAATCTTACACCAAGCATTTGAACTCTATGTGCCGATTTCCAACATAACACCAAGCATTCATCTTCATTGGTTCGATTAACGGTTTATAAAACTAAAAAATCGCATATGTAAGGCCTACACTAACTAAAATGATGAAATCAAGTTTGGAAACAGGCAAGCCTGTGTTATTAAACGCAGTAAGAAGTTTGATGTCAATATTTTTAATTCAAGTACAAGTCTTATTTGGCTGACATCCAAGAAAAAATTAGAATAAATCCAAAAAAAATTCTCTCATTAGGTCTAAACGTGAAATCGAGGGGAACCATCCCAATATGACTTTCAATAATATCAGCACTTTGAACGGCCAAGTGACAGATGACATGTTTGCTGTTAATACTGGGTGAATAATTAAACGAGCAATAACTACATATCAATCACACCTGTAGTCGTATCTGATGAATCTATCAGCTTTGAAGTGTTTTGGACACATATATGGACACACATATCGTCCGAATATACTCCATCTACATGTTGAAAAAGCTGGTAAATATTTTTGAAAATCCGTTGAGCAAACTGTTCAATCATTCCTTAACCAGTGCTGTTTTTCCCGAAAAACGGAAAATCTCTAAGATTACTTCAATCTTTAAATCAGGCAAAAGGCATGTTGTCACATGTTACATATCCACTTCATCATCAATTCCTAAATTATTTGAACTAGTTATGTGTGTCTACATCTACTAACATTGTTGAATTCATCGGATAGGAAACATTATCAAGTAGACGTAGCTTATACGGATTTTTGTTAAGGCATTTGATACTACATGTATCGTAAAGCACTCCAAAGTCTAAGAGCATTCAGATTTTCATTAAAATACATTAATTGGTTCAAGTCTTACTTAACAAACCGTCTGCAATATGTAATAATTAACAATAAGAAATCCAACATTGTCAAAGGGACATCTGACTCGTGAAGTAGGTCACACTTGTATTCAATAAAATAATTTACCATCCAACTGGCGATAACAATCCAATCAATAGATTAGGAAAATCATTCAATTCTGCAGAGATCAATTCAATTTTAATTTATCTACCAAAAAATAATTTAAAAAAAATTTGAAAACCAATTTCTTAAATTTATGGTTAATTCTTCTGACAACTACAAATTTGAAGAACACCATTGTTAAGTTTTTTAATTTTGACTTAATTTTATTATCTTGTAGACTTCTTGTTTTGTTTTGAATTAATTTTAATTTGAATATTGTTTAATAAAATCTATGTATTGGTAATTATTTTTCTTGAAATCATAAATGTTACTGGCAAAATCAATTTCTGTATTTAAATAAACAAATATTCGAAAACCTGCCACCATACTAACGACAGGTTTAATTGATCTCGCAATGGATACACCAAAATATTTGCATGTTTTCTTAAAATATTACTACAGATGGCGGTATGTTATCCGGCCCACAGCCGTCGCCAAAGTTTGTCAGGGTAGACATAATAATTTCATCAGTAATACTAGGAGGAAAGCTCGATATATTGTTGTTGTTATTCATGTTTGTGATATATTCACATTGTTGGCTACTGGTCCACATACAGATTGAATAAAAGAAGCAAACATATCAGCTGTTTCCTTGGCGTCAAAGCTGGTTGGTGCTATTGTAAGACATCCAATAGTATCCCTCAATTTCTCGTTTAGATCTAAAGTATTTCCAAAATTCATTAGGGTTAGTTTTAATTTTATCTTGGGCACAAGCCAAATAAGAAGTGTATTTGAACTTAAAGTAAATACAGAATTCATCATTGTATCGGAGGAAGATGAGTTTATCAGATTCCAGCCCAGTTTTAATCGGGGTTTCAAGCAGTTTTTTAAATGTATGGGTTGATCGTCAAACCAAGAAATGTTGAAAAGACTACTGGTTCCTTTGAAGCATAATGGAATAATTTTCAAACCCATGTGGTCGGATTTATTAATGTTGTTTGTGGTTTGTTGATTACGACCAAATTTTTTTTTTTGTATAAGTCGGTGATTCTACAACTTTAAATATATCACTGATGTAAAGTTAAGTGATAGTATCCCATTTACTTCATGGTCGAATTTCCAGACGGTATGTGGCGAAATGAAATTATAAAAAAAATTGAGAAAGACCAGCACATTTCATCTTATGACTTCGCTGCGGAACTAAACATTGGCCAAAAACAGTTTTAAACCATTTGCATAAGGCTGGATTCAAAAAGGCTTTCGATATTGTGGTACCACATGAATAAATAGTGGAAATTATGGGTTATATACATCAATAATGTACGAAAAAATCGTGCTCCTAGATAAACGGTGGCAAAGTCCAAATTGACCCAACGTAAGGTAATACTTTGTGTTTGGTGGGATTGGAAAGGAATCGTGCATCAAAAGCGACTCCAACCTGGTCAGACAGAAATTGGTATAATGGTTTTACCAGAAAAATGGCAAAAGGTTATCTGTCAAAACGGCACATAGACCTATACTTCGTTATACGTCCTAGATCGGTTCCTAAAAAGTTGGCCGTAAATCGACCAAACCGTAAACCAAAATTCGCTGTATTACATTTTAATCTGCACAAGCAAAAATCAAAGGTTTTGTAAAAATTGATTTGATCGAAATCGAATATGAATGGCCATAAATCGAAAACTAAGTCAAAATTAGAAAAAGCCGTTATAGCGAGTCCCCGTAAAATGAGCCGCGGTATACAAAGGTATAGGTGCAATTGGTTTAATACAGTTCATTCAAAATATAAGAAAAATGTGTTTCCATTTTGGAGAAAAAACGCTACAAACTTTTTGCTTGACCTACTATTTTACAAATTTAGATATAACTAAGGGGTCTGTGGCGAAATCGAAACACTTATAGAACTTCATCTTCCTGTTCAGCTGCATAATTGAACTGTGCCATATATTTCAGAAGAACATCTTTAGTGTAGCACTTAGTTTGCTTAGACCGGTTTAAGCGAAATTTTTAGTGACACCATCCCCGAAACACATTAGTGCTTGCCTCGGAGTTTCTAAAATTTGAACTGCTAAAGTAGTTCATTTGTGTGTGAAACAAGGTTCTGGAAGAAATACTCCTACTTTTTCGAAAATGAAATTGATAACAATCAAAGTTAACAGGTAACGCAGAATCATTTGCCGTATCTAATGAAATCCTTGGGATAAAATGTATCGATCCATTCTTTATCGCCAGGTTTCTTAAAAGCATAACTATACACTCTTGTTTTAGATTTAAAGTATGTGGTGGTAGGCCAGAAGGATTCAATGAATTCAGAAACTCAAACTGGAAATTCACTTGTATATTGAAAATGAATAGAATGAAGCACCACAATTGAATAGAATGAAGCACCATTTCCATTCAACTTCTGAAGGATGCTTTCATTAATTTGTCGCACGTGTTCATTTTTACGTTCAGATATTGAAGAAATATCATTTGATAAAAAAAGCTATCCAAAAACATAGTAGTTGTCAACACTTCTGTAATATAGCGCCTGGCGATAGTAAGTGAGAATTAAGTTTTCTTTCGAAATTTCTTCTGTTTTAATTTTGCCATTACCAACACAAAAACTTTTGGCCAAAAGTCTTATGTTTTGTTTTAAATAAAACATACGAAAATGTCTCCACAAATGTGATTTCTTTATTGTAGTCCTTACGATTGAACCGCGTTTACCTCCTCTAACCACTCAAAGTAATTGTCGGAAGACACCACCTAATACAATAACTTTACCACCAAATTAGATCTCGGAATACCAAATCAACAATTTCCAGGGCTATACTTGATGGCAGCCGTGCTTCATTGCAAATACGACAGTGGAATATTAAGAGGAAGGGAAAAGGGTGAATGGCACGTCATTCCAGTCCAAGCTATGCACAAAACTTTTTTATTAATTGAGTATAACTTCTCAATTAATGCTCGATACAACTGAGTTTTTCCACTTCCTTCGGGGCCATCGAGATAAAAATAATTTGTGTTCTGTACCGATGAAAATATATTTGTAGCCACTTTCAGTTGATCTTCATTCAGGGCTGCCCAAAGATTTAATTCGTAGTTTAAATTAAGTAAATTTAAAGGAATAGTCCTTTCTGCAGGAACAGAAATTGGTACTAAGGTAAAAAAAATCAAAACCTGATATCTGGCATTGATTTTTAAGCAATAAACGCAGCTAGAAAAGGCACTGTCTTCGGTGCTACGCTGATGAAGACAATCTTCCTTCATATAATTTTTAAAATTATTGAAAAGTTTCAGTGGATTTGCAGATAATGATCTCAATAAACCGGGTAACATTTGATTTTTCACTTCTAATAAGCAGATGTTCCACTCTGCGCTAGCTCGAACTGCTTCTTTAAAAGATGGATGTGTCTATTAAAAGTTTTCAAAGATGCGTAAGAAATTGCTTCGGTTTCCTTTAACAGAAAGAAGTAGTAATCTGAGATGGTACAGCTCAGTTTCTCTTGGAGAAACTGATGTGATTCTGCCGATAGTTTTTTCCCCAAAATGTGAATTCGGCGATCGCTTTTCCCATTTATTATTTTTAACTACATAGTGAGTGCATTGGTATATCTTGGTATAAAAATTTTTTGAGCTTCAATACACGTTGAATTTAGATCGAAAAGAGCATTTGAAGTGATTCTTCTAACAGTTTCACGTCGTAATGCGTTTTCTATATTGTCTTCATTAAAGAAAACATTACAACATTGTGCGACTGGTCATGTATGTGAAGCTCTTGAAAGTACCACGCTGCTTCTTACGAACTTATATAACGACTATTTAGAAATTGGGTAATTTGGTCATATTGAACCACATCGTGAGATTTATTAAATTTTGTGATATATTTATGGATATATATAATGGCCCTTACCGTTGAGCACGCAACTCCACATTAATACGCGCGTTATATTGTATTTTAAGCACAAAAATGGATTGTAGGGATCTATAAATCTATTATCAATTGGTATATTTAAGCGTGATAGTTTTAGAGTCTCAGAGCAGTATGGAGGGCGCCGTTTGTATTTTCGAGAACTATCCATAGATATGGCAGTTTCAGTGCAAAACATTTTAGGAAACTGTTTATAATATTTTCCTTCCACCATACAAATACAGTTGGGATTTAGGGTTTCAAATGGACTATGAATGTTGTGTTTGAGAATTATTTCATGCAGAGCTTAATTTTCAGTCTTAGAAAGCATCTCAGCAGAAATTATTCTGTCAATATCATGAGATTTTTTAAACATAACGAGTTTATTCGTTCCATAGTTTAGCTGTTATTGGGATGAACCGAAAAATCTAAATTTGCAGTGATATTACCATATTATCTGGTATAAATACTATTGCAACGTCGTCTTCTTGGTGCATTATAAATACGTTGGTCGTCGTGAAGGTTCCGAGTAAACAATAATAATACCTTATTTACGGTGTGATCATTTCTGATGGCATTTGCAACTTCGCAATCATGTACATCTCGAAGTGTTTTGTAACTTTATGCATACGGAGAAATCATTTGAAGAACTATTGATATAGTATGAATAATGCTTTTATTAAACGGGTTGTCCATGCGAATAATTACAGCTGTGTCGGTAGACAAACTTAAACCACCTTCCTGGTAATTATCGGCATTTAACGATAAATTGATCGGAATATTTTCTGAAAAACTATGATATACCTCCCCAAATATTTTAAATGAATATACGACTCCCGGCATATCTTGAATTTTTGTACGCGCATTTAGGAAAATGCAAAAGCATTATTAAATTGTCGAATACAATGTGTTTCGTCGGCAAGTGAACGGCCGGAAAATTCAGAATATTTATGTAAAATTATCGCAAAAAATCCTTTAAAGTTGGGGTCTAACTGTAAAACTTTGCGAGTTATTATACGTTGCAAGTTATTTTGAGGAATGTTGGTGGCCCCTTTGCACATTTTTCATCATATCTCACAAGTTTTGGGCTCGATTTAATTCTGTTTGCGGTTTTTGAAAGCTAATGAGTTACTTTATTGGCTAATTTGCACACTTAACCCAGTTTCTTTAAAGAATGTAACAAATTATGGGAAAACATTAACACAGCTGTTTTATTTATTATTATTAATCTACAGCATAATATCTACAAATTCACAAAACATTGTTACTACCTAACTCTTAAAAATACCACGCAAAAATCACCTAAAGAAAGTAGAAAAATTAAATAAAAATTACTTGATGTATAAATTAAAGTCAAAGAGTTATAAAATATGTAATACTGCTTTATTAATAATCAATCAAAACATTTTTTATTAAATGACATGTTCGAAATGCCATCCACCCTCTTGTAAACAAGCAAAGGCTCTCGTGATCACACTTGTTGTTGTCCGACGCAATTCAGGTTTGCCTCCTATTTCTGCTGCACCAGCGAAAATTCTTGCTGTCAATTGCTAGTTGGCATCAATAGGCACGGCGTACACTTTTTGTTTCATAAATCCCCAGAAATAAACAAGTAGGTACGTTAGATCAGGGAACCTTACATTTATAGGAAAGTGGCTCTGGAATGTTGTCTCCCTTATGACGTGTGGGTTTTCAATGACCCACACATTGAGGTTTCTATAATTTGTTATACCCGTCCTGGTGAAAGTAGCTTCATCTGTACAAAATATTCTCCTTATAAAATTGACCTCACTTCTTTGCTGTGGAATTATACAGTTACAAAAAACTGATTTGGCACGATCGTCCACAACTCCTAAATGTTGAGCACGGCGGAAGTTATAATAATGAACGCCTTATTTTGTAAGGATTCTCCATACTCTTGTCCTCGATAAGCCTAGCCTTATCGACAGGAGACTGATACTAGTCGTAGGGTCAGCGCGTATTAATCGTAATACTTTTTCTTCCAAATATGCGCAAACATTCACGCTGGACTCGTGTTGTAGTTCGAATAATCCTTGCTCGAAAAAACGTCGATTGCGGTGAACGTCCTATACCCAAATACTGGCACGGCTGGATATCGACACTTGTATTTCTCGATGGCAGCGCGTACATTTCCATTACAAAAACCGTATACAAAATGCATTTAGGCTACACAAGAAGGTGATAGATAAATCATGCAAGCGTGTCATTGTAATAATTAAGCGTTTACTTAATACAAACTGTCCTTTTAAATATCACACAAACTTCAAATTGCTAAAAAATAGAACAACGTATGAAAACGTAATAACTTGCAAAGGCGGGGTCTGCCTTTAAAGGATTTTTTGCGATAATTTTACATAAATATGCGCTGTTTCGAATATTCTCTTTCTCCATTCCAGTGGAATGAATGGTCTCGTTCTGCCCGTTGATCTGTCGCATTAAATTTTCTTGTCGGAATTGAATGTGATGGGTATTGTTATGAATATTAGATCGGTGGCTGACGTCAACAGCTCCTTGAGTTCGGTGTCCTTTTGTTAAGCGTCTGCTATTTCGTCGAAATTTATTGCTGCTAGCATCTCTATACTTTCTAATCGAGATAGTGCGTCGGCCACCACGTTATCCGATCCTGCGATATGTCTCACGTCAGTGGTAAATTGTCCTACAAAATGAAGGACGCTTTTTCCGGATTTTGCCTGAATGCGAATGTTAGTGGTTTATGGTCCGTATAAATAATAAAAATGCGACCTTCGGCTTGATGCTTGAATTTTTTTACAGCAGCGTACATTGCTAACAACTACCTGTCGTATGCACTGTATCGCTGCTGTGCTGGGGATAGTTTCGCTGAATAAAATTGTAGTGGCTTCCATCCGTCATTGTTGTTTTTGTTCCTTTGTTGAATGACTGCTCCCATTGCGGTGTCTGAGGCGCACAAGCATTATCGTCGACAAATCTGTTTCAGCTAACGGGTGTACTAGTAGCGTCGCCTCGCTTAGCTGCTTTTTCGCCTTGGTGAATGCCTCCTCTGTTTCGCTAGTCCAGTTTACTTCTCTTGTGTCGTTTTTCTTACTACCTTTTAAATAATCATTTAGAATCGCTTGATTTTTACTTGCGTTGGGTACGAACATCCCGTAAAAATTGATTACAGCGAAACTTCCACAGACGACCACCCCCTCGAAAAAGGCCACCTCTTAAAAATACCAATTTATTATAAAACTACTTCTCTATATAGTATCTTCTTTCTTAAAAGACCACCTCGTCGACCTGACCGCGACCATTATTACTTCATGCTTTGGTGAAGAAATACTACCCTGTAACATGACCATATTAAAACATTATTCATTTATCTCTCTTATACAGAAGTACGTACATGTAAGAAAACTTCCTAATTATTCACACGAATACTACAATACTTTACTACACGATTAACTTGAATTACATATGTGTGGCATGTACAACTAGAGATTGCGATCGGGAATTATTCTCGAGAATCTCATTTCTCCAGAGATTATATTTCATTACTTTAGAGAATTCTTGTTTCTCGAGAAATATTGTTGTTTTAAAACGGGAATTTTAAAACATTTTCTGGAAAAAAATGTAATTCAAGCTTTATACAGTGTCCGATGTGCATCACTTACACTACTACATTGAAGGGGGTTGATAGAGTCAATGTGTTTATAAAAAACCGTTATCGTTACGTATAACTAGAGGATCTCCGAAATTAAGTCGCTGGAATTAAACTCGTAAATAAAATGGAATTAAAATTGCAAAATTTGATTGGAGTTGGATTGACTTTAATTTGCAGGAAAAGTGGAAACCCGGTAAAAAAAGTTAGTTTCTGAGTTTAATTCCGTAATTTTCCGAGCTTATTTCCATTTTTTTTTTTTGGGTAATAAACTAGGAAACATATTATGCTCTTCTGACTTAACGCTTGTATGTAATTCTGGAAAATGGAAATTTATTGTTGAATGAGAAGCAATAAACCGTAGAATAAATGCAGAGCCACAAAATTTGATCGCGGAATAAATACGATGTTCAACCCAGATTTACTTTTGCTCGAAATTTTATCTCAGCGATGATTGGTTGCCTCTTAGCACTTTGGTAAATCTAAGGTATTCATCGCCATTCATTGCCCTCGTCCGTATTCTCTTTAAAACTTAGATATTCTCTATTGTTAGTTTGCCTACAGTCTTGTTTTGGGGCTTTGTTTAGCTTGTTGATAGTATTGTTCGATTGGCATTTTGATTTCAATAATTTTGATTAGCTTCCGTATAATTGTTACAGTAACAAAATCTCATTTTATTTTGTACCAACATCTAAAAAATGAAAGTTCGATGAAACCGTAACCTGACAAGTTCATGTTTAGTCGATAATAAATTTAAAGTAAACACTTAAAATTATTCAAATCAAAGCCGAATTAATGAAAAAATAAAACCAAAAATTTTACTAACTCTATAGAGAGTATAGAACTGGCCATCTTAATCAAGTGGCTCGGATGCAATCTTTATATTTTTTTGCTAAAAAGCGGTGAAAGGCTACTCTATCTACGTACAGGTCTGCCGCCAATAAAAACAAGCAGACATTTTCGGTACTACTTGACCAAAATTCATTTCATTTCATTATATTGCTGAATAGATCCTGATGTAGATTTTCTTTATGTATTATGTTTCAAATTTTCACAGCTGTAAATACTTGTGCAAACCACGATTTTTCTTGGCTTTTCAAATAACTCGAGGCACCATCAGTCAGCGACACGCGTCCCTCACATCTGGCGAATCCCCTTATGACAGGCCCTGACAGTGAGTAGAGAGGGCTTTGGATCATAATTTTGTAACTTTTGTGAATTTCGAAATACATATTATGAATCAACGTCATCGCAACAAAAATGCTCTGTTTACTCTTTGGCCTATACTTCAACTCAAAATTAATGATGACAAAACTTCCCGTTATTTCCCGAGATTACTCGAGAAAAAATTTCAAAACTCTCGAATTCTCGAGAAATGAAATTAATCGGGAAACCAAATTCTCGGTTTTTTTGGAAATGACATTTCTCGGGAAATTGTAATCTCTATGTACAACATATAGACGGTATGTGCTATACACATTCATTTCTTATTTTTAAATTAATAAACGGTATAATGCACATTTGATTTTTATGCCACACAGTGGGTATTTTTCCGAATGTTTAAGTGAACATCTTATTTGTAAATTTAGTGTCCAATAATTATTTGAACTAAAAAGATTGTGAATTCATATTCGGTTAGCATATTTCTCTTTTGGTATAATATAGTGGTAAAAATGAAATTTTTAAAGTTAAGAGATAGAATAAAAGTGTCGCACACAGATTGTCAATATTTTAAACAGCAAAGATGTGAATTAAGGGCGATATGGTATGCCATTGCCAACGGAAATACAAAGCGGCACTCATTTCAACCGATTAAAGAAATAACAGATTAAACTTTGGTGTGGTGAGAGATAATAAGATAATTTTGTAGATAGTAACGGTTGGCTCAATACATTTTGCAGTAAGCATTAAGATTATATCTAATTGGATTGCGCGATTGCTTTCATTGATTGAAGGTTATGAACCAAAAGACATCTGTAATCTCGAAGAAACCAAGATATTTAAGTAACAAATGCACATGTTTCCCAAAAAATTAAGCAGCAAAACACCGTAATGATATGGGTGTCAATGTCATTTTGCAAAAACAAAAAAAACCTCATAATTAACTCGTCAAACGGCCAATATGTTGTAACCTGACAGCATGGATGACCAGTTATATTTATGAAGAATGGCTAAAAAAAGAGCTACACAAATTTTCAAACAGAAATGAAAAATTATTTTATGTCGGACAATGCAGCAAATCATTCTTAATTTATTATTTGTACCTGCCAGCATTTCACAATAGCTTGATCAGGGTATAATCCAAAATTTTAAATTGTTGATATGCAAAAACCGAGGAAGCTAAGCAACAGGCAAAAGCAGATTTAGAACACGAGGTAGCAGACGCCTCTTCCTACCAGATTTTAGATGACGATGATGATTTTGAAAACGAAGATAAAATCTCAGCTGTCACGTTAGTTAACAAGGATCTGGAGAAGCGCTACAAAGTTCAAATGGCGAAATCAAAAATGCTGAAACAAAATTTAAGCAGCACCACAAAATACGGAACTTGCTTTGGAATGTCTGCACGCAATAAACAACTTAGGTGTAGAGACAGAACACTGGAGTGCCTTAGTATTAGGCATTTTAACGAGGAAACTTGATGCTGAAACACACCGTATTTATGAGAGTACGATCAAAAATCCAAAAGAAATTGAAACGTTAAAAAAAATTTTCAGTTTCTTGGAATCAAGATTTCAATCTCTAGCAACTATAACTAGAGAAAAGGGAAACAAGAAACCGCAGCCACAAAACCAACAAAACATTGCAAAGAAGGCAACGCATGTGGCAACAACAAATGAACCATCCTGTGGTTATTGCGGTGGGACTCATCAAATTACAGGTTGCAAGACTTTCCAAAACTTAGCGATAGTGGAACGAACTTCAGCTGCTAGAGCAAAATCCTTGTGTAGAAGCTGCCTACAGAATTATCATGAAAGATATTGCCACAAAAGATGTGCAACATGCAATGGATTTCATTATATGCTACTCCGCGACAACGAAAAGGCAACCAAAAAACTGAAAGAAACCCCTGCAAAAACAACTTTACAAACAGCTAATAATCAGCACAAGGTAGCATTTTATTAGCTACCGCCGTTGTAAAAATAACATGTAATGATGAAGAATGCTTGGTCCGTCTTCTAATTGATTTAGGCTTCCAAGGCACCTGCATAACTGAAGAGTTAGCAAACAATCTCAATCTTACAAGAACACCGATTCAAGCAGACATCGCCGGAATGGGTCGGACAGAAGCCGGTATGGCTCATTCATCAGAAGAGTTCATATTAGTCCGCGGTTTTCTTCAAATTTCAAGATCAAAATGAAGGCTATGGTGTTCAAAAACATAACCGGTAGCATGCCTGATAAGGTCATTGCACTAAATTATTGGAACCATACAAAAAATATTATTTGGGCAGATCCAACGTTTTATGAACCCGGTCCAATTGACGTATTATTAGGTGCAGATTACTAAGAGCAAATAATAATGCCGAATCTAATGAAAGGTGCACCTAATGAGCCTAGTGCACAACAAACCAAACTGGGATGGATTCTTACTAAGAATACATCTGCTAGTGTCAATATGGCAATGTATCAGACAATGATTGTAACCACCAACGAAATTGACAATCAATTAAAAATATTTTGGGAAATCGAGGAAGTACATAAACCAAGAAGTCAGATAAAAGAAGAAAAGGAATGTGAAAAAATTTACGACGAAACTCATATACAACCAGCCTAACCGATGGAAGTTATAAGGTAAGAATTGCGCTTAATAACGAATTACTAGTTTCCAAACCACTCGATCAATAAAAAAAAGCAGCCATCGCTCGACTACTCCAAGTCGAAAAACGTCTGGCCAATAACCCTGAGTTGGCACTACAATACCAACAATTTATGGATGAGTATGAGGCCTTAGGACGTATGACGAAAACTGAAAGCATAGATGGAGATACCCAATACTACTATCTTCCTCATCATGCTGTCTTGAAGGAGGAGAGCACAACGACAAAACTCAGAGTCGTTTTCGATGCATCGGCAAAAACATCCACAGGGACATCATTAAATGAATAAATGCTGAATGGTCCTACATTGCAGCAGGACTTAATGAGCATTCTTTTACGCTGGCGGAAATATAAGTACGTCTACACAGCAGATCTAGAAAAAATGTATCGTCAAATAAAAATTCATGAAGAAGATCAGGAATATCAGCGGATTTTATGGAGAAAGTCTCTTGGAGAACAGCTGCAAGAATACAAACTTACAACCGTGGCCTATAGCACTGCGGCAGCGACCTACTTGGCGGTGCGAACCTTGCAACAATTAGCTAAAGATGAAGCCCATAGATATCCAATCGCGAAGGAAATCGCTCTCACTAATTTCTTTGTTGACGATCTCGTATCTGGAAACAACACGCTCGACGATGCATTATCAGTACAGAAACAGCTTATAGCAATGCTCAGATGTGGAAGTTTTAACCTCCGGCTTCCAACAACCAAGCCCTACTTAACGCCGTACCAACAAATCTGCGGAATACTGGAACCATGGAATTTAAGCTTGATGATACAATAAAAACACTCAGCCTTCGTTATCGGAGTCTGATAACAAAAACGTTACCAAAATGAGTCTACTTTCAACGAGCTCAAAAATCGTTGATCCCCTAGGATGGTTAGCACCAGTTACTATAATAGCTATACTAATCATGCAAGACCTTTGGGTAGCGACCTTTCTTGGGATCAAATATTACCTCAGATACTAGCCACGCAATGGCAGGATTTTAAAACTGCACTTGCTTCATTAGAATTAATATCTATACCTAGATGGCTTTGTTTCGATGGTCAATCACCGCTAAATTTACATGGATTCTGCGATGCGTCTGAAAAAGCTTATGCAGCAGTCGTGAACAACGATGGAGATATCAACGTGACTCTTGTTGCATCCAAGACCAAAGTAGCGCCGATGAAAAACATATTGTCGATTCCATGACTCGAGTTATGCGGCGCGTTATTGCTCACTAAGTTAATGAAACAGTTGTATGAAGCGTTACACATCCAAGATATAGAGATGTCCTTTTGGACAGATTCAATAATCACGCTTTCGTGGATTTAAGGTCGTCCCCAAAAATACAAGGCATTCGTCGCCAATAGGATTTCTGAAATACAAGAACAATCAAATCCAGCAAAATGGCACCATATAAGCAAAAAGGAGAATCCTGCTGATTGTGCGTCTAGAGGAATTCAGCCAACACAGTTGAAAGACTACAGTTTATGGTGGACGGGTCCGAAATGGCTCAATAGGCCGACTCAGGATTGGCCATAACCTATTCAAGTCAACGATACCGCACTAGAGGTGAAGCATGTGATGCTAACTGCTACTGCTAAAATAGTAATTCCATTTGTGCAGCTAGTAGAAAAACATTCGGACATCAACAAAATATTCCGCATTATCAGCTATTGTCGACGCTTCATAAAAAAAAGTTTAAAAATGCAAGGCGGCCATATGACGCACAACATCGTACCGACCGGTTTGGAGCTCAAGGAAGCAAGAGAAGAATTATGCAGGGCGATACAACATGAGGAGTTCCAGAAAGAAATTATTTGTTTACAAAAACATGACTCTGTTTCAGCTGTTTCAGCGAAAAGCCATCTTTTATCGCTTAATCCATTTATTGACGAACAGCAAATCCTGCAAGTAGGAGGTAGAATTGCGAACAGCGCCTTACATTTCGAAACCAAGCATCCAATCATACTACCTTCAAAACACCGTTAAACCAAGCTGCTGATAGCTGATGCACACCTACGGACATTGCACGGCGGCAGCCAGCTAACTCTAGCTTTTCTTAGAAGAAAGTACTGGATCACAAACGGCAGAAGTTAACATGTCATCGCTTCAAATCCGTCAGCAAATTACAGTTAATGGCAGACTTACCTCAAGGACGAGTATTACCGTCACGTCCATTCACACACACGGGCGTAGATTTTGCAGGACCTGTTCAAGCCAGAGTTTCTAAAGGAAAATGCACGAAGTCCTACAAGGGATACATAGCAGTCTTTGTAGGTATTTCGACTAAGGCTGTCCATCTTGAGATTGTGAGCGATTTAACTGCAATAGCCTTTGTAGCAACATTCAGAAGATTCATTGCACGCAGAGGTACATTCCAACATACATATTTATTCTGATAATGGTACGAATTTTGTCGGAGCTCGATCAATACTCGATAAGGAAAAGCGAGAGTGTATAAAACAAGCCACCCCAGAACTTCAAAAAATGTTGGGTAATATTCACACAGAATGGCATTTTATTCCACCATCAGCATCACATTTCGGAGGGCTATGATAGGCAGCAGTCAAGACAATGAAGTATCACCTAAAGCGAATAATCGGGGAAAGCACACTAATAAATGAAGAACTTTCAACAGTAATTTCCCAAATCGAAGCATGTCTCAATTCTAGGCCACTGGTAACTATATCGGCAGATCCGTCTGAAGTAGTAATAACACCAGGTCACTTCTTAATAGGCGATTCACTACTCGCCGTTTCAGAACCAGATTTGTTGCATGAAAATGTAACTTTAGGAAAGCGTTGGAGACTATTGCAAAAGATGGTTTAACAATTTTGGAAGCGATGGTCGACCGATTACCTATCAAGCCTTCAACAGCGGGCAAAATGAAATTGCAAACAGCCAGAATTCAAACTAGATGACATTGCGGCGAATTGTCGAATTGCATCCAGGATTAGATAAGCTGACTAGAGTCGTGACAGTAAAGGATAGTCACGGCATCAAATTTAAACGACCAATCTCGAAGATAAGCATTCTCCCTATCAAAGACGCAGAAGCTCCGGAGAAAGAACAAAGTAGAGAAGCTCGCAGTAGATACATAAGCGCAAGCAGCAGAATCAAAATAATGCCCTTGTTCATATTGAGTTTACTAGCAATGTGTAACGTTTGTTACACATTGCTAGTAAACCCAATATGAACAGGGGCATTATTAACCTGACTAGTTTTTCATATCAGCCCGGACTCTATTTTGAATACACTGGAAACGTGCAGTTTACAAATAACCAATGGAAGATCATTGTATATTTTAACAATACAACTTATCACAACGAGCTAAGTTTGTATCAAGCTTGCGTGAGAAAGCTACATAGTAATATCCAACCAACTGCAAAACAGCTTAGCAGATATCAATCAGAGAAACGAGTTACTTCACCACAGCAAAAACTACAGATGAAAAAGAGGTGCTATCAATATAGTAGGAAATATAGCAAGCGGGCTATTCGGAATACTAGACAATCGTGATGCAGAACATTATGAGCAGAAAATTGGAAAAAACTAGCAGAATCTGGAGTATTTACTAAAGCTCATAAAAAATCAAACATCTATTACCGACGCCACCCTCAGTCTGCTTAAGAAAAACGAGGCAGAAATGATTGAGCATTGAAAGATATTTAATCATCAGCTAAATGAGCATTTGAACGATCTCAACAACATTAACAGATTCACAACTATGTCAATTCAGCCTTGATGTCAATGTTGAAATTTAAAGAGAGTCAACAGAATTTAATTGAAGCAGTTCTAGATACTCACAATAAGGTAGTTAGTACTGCCATTTTAACACCACCACAGTTAGCAGAGGAAATCAACAAAATAACACAGCACTTGCCACCAGATGTAGTTCTGCCAGGACATCAGGACCCTGATCAAATAATAACCTTATATCTTGCAAGGGACGTCTGAATGGACAATATGTTATTTTGGAGCTAAAGCTGCCCCTATTAACCAAGGAAAACTCGTACATGCTATCCAACTATGAGTTCCATCATTGCAAGCGCATTGAAGCTAGCTATATCTGCATACTTCAGCATCCAATGCATACTGCTTATTTCAACAACACTATTTGTGAGTTTCAATTGTTTGTTAATCTCAACGAAAACAAATAATTGCGCGACAGCGAAACCAAAGGCAGACAGGTCACAAACCAACTGGGTCAAACTTAGGAACAATAACTGGTTGTTTTCATCGCAAAATCCACAATCAGACATTATAGTTTGCGGGGAAGACGTGACTATGTTAACTATTCCAATAAACGGAAAGATTTCACTCAAGAAAGGGTGCACATTGAAGGTTCGATTAATTACACTTAAAAGTCACAAAACCATCAAAAGCAAAGTAGATTTATCATTCCTACCAGCAGTCAATCTATCGACCAATTGGACGACCCTCTACAATACAACTATTCTTCAGGAAGTTCCAAATGAAGGAGAATTTACTGTTCTCCACAAGAAAATAGCTGAATTACAAGATGCTAGTGTAACTGTATCAAAGCATGATGTTCACCACTACGCAGTGACATATATCATAGTTGGCTTTATCCTAATAGGCGTGATAGCATACCTATGTAAGGTCAGAAGAAGAGCGCCAAGGCAAGATGACTACAGGCTACAGGCTCCACCAGCTACCGGATAGAGATGTTAACTCAGCGAGTCATCTATGCCATACAAATCAATACATCCGCGGAGTATGTTCAACCTTGTGAACAGTTTTTTATACATTTGCAGAAATTAGATACTGTATGCACTATGCACTATATTGCATCTTTTTTTATATATTTTTTATTGTTAGCAATTTTTACCTATAAATTTGTAAAAATTACATTAATTATATAATTAATGTACAATTAGCATATTTTTATACTGTTGTTGTAAAAGGTATAATATTTTTTGTACATATATATATAAGAAACAACGCAAACAAATAAAATTTAGTGTTTATAAGTATACTCAACAAGACGTTATTTTTGTCCAGCACTGACCAACGGTAAGCGGAAAATAACGTTGAATCAAACAATCCACCTCAATTTAACTCCGGCTTCACCGCAAAAACACATCTACACCTTCGACGTCTGTGCGCTGACCAAAATCAATAATAAATTGTTAAATTAACAATAAATTATTTTTAATAAATGAATTTTTAAGGAAAACTGAAAAAACACAACCCAAGGTTATCAAATTTTAACTAAAATACAATATCAAAATTACGAAAATTAATATTACAAAAACGACCAATAGACTGGGATTTTACAAATCTGGTCAATTATAATTACTCATTTTCAATGAGTTTTGGGAATAAAGGTTAAGTCGTCCTTTTCGTTGTGTCAAATCAGCTTAGCTTTCAGATTTTTATTGATAAGTCGATACAAATATACATTAACTGTTTACTAATAAAACTAACAATCGCCATTTTCTTAAAACTAACAACCAACAAGTTTTTATTAACAACTTTTCATCTACATAATTACTCACATATCAAAAAAATCTTTTTGAACGTATTCAAGACACATCTAAGTATAACAAATACTATACAAATCAAACAACAAACAGTTGCATGCATCGGTAACAAAATATTCGGTTACTTGTATTCCGTTTTTTTTTTTTTTTGTAACGTTTACAGATGAATATAAAAAACATGTACCATATCTTGTGTCTGCCAAGTGAAAGTGAATTTCTGCGGTATGTAAAAATAACAAAACAAAAAACTATATCTACTAAATCTTTTCATAAAAATTCAAACGCAAACAAGTGGAATCGTCACAGTGTCTATACTATAGACAAAAACACTTTCGCTTAATTAATCACGTATTGTTCAGTGCATCTCAAATCAATAGTGTGCTTTCAAGTTGTTCTGATCATATTTTCACAAAATCGGTAAATTAATTAAATTTTAATAATTAAATCTTTTTGGCAATTATGTTTCAATTATCTCCTCCTGTACTCGTGTATACAAAGTAAATAAATTAATAACAATTATGCAACATATCATCACAAAAATTAAATAATAAAATATAATAAGGTAATTCATATTTAATTAGGAAATATATTTACAAAAAAAAAAAAAAAAAAAAAAATTAAAATTTACATTTTTTTATTAATAATTCGTCGAAGCCCATTTAATTATTATTGGTCGTTTATTTATTTTTTATTGATTGAGTATAATTGATAAAATATAAAAAACTTTATCAAAAAAAATAATTTTTTGTTCAATATTTATAATTTGTTTTTATTGATTTTTTAATATCACTGTAATTTTTACTTTTTTGTGCATATACGAGTATGTACGTTTTTAATTGCAATTTAATTTATTTAAAATGGGATTTATTATTAATTAAAAAAATAATTGTTAAATATAATAAATAAATATATTGTATAGTATTTAAATATATAAAATTATACGATTTTTTTGTTATAGAAATTTTAATAAAAATTTGCAAATTTTAAACTTTTCAATTATTTCAAATATTAACAAAACAATTTTTTTTTTTTGTATAAGAGGTTTAAACTTTCTATAAAAACTGGCGGACGTTGAACTTCTTTGAACCTGATTGTTTTAGTACGTTGAAATAAAGATTTATTGTCTATTTGAAATATTACTGAAAATCTTTTCAAAAATAGAAATCTTTAGTCATTTCGAACGACTTCTGTATTACGATGGAAGCAACTGTTTTGCTTTTAAAACATAACCAAAGTATGTAATTGGTACGCTGATAGAAAGGTTGGATACAACACAAATTAATTTATTTTATTTATTTATTTATATTAAAAGGGCATAAGCTCATGGCTTTTCCCCCCTTCCATACAATATATTTATCAAACATTAAACATTTTTTACAAGCTACAAATTTTTTAAAAACACTAATTGAGCTTACACATCTAACTTCAACCGGCAACCGATTCCATAAAACATAACCTCTGAACCAATGGTGAATAATTGAAAACATTATTTTGTATATTTGGCGGAAACAGTAAACATTGAGTTCGGGCAGACCTACCCATTCTGACCTTGTCAAAGTGATAAATTTGCTATTTCACTTTAAGCACTTGCATAGGTTATCTGACTGAGTTATTGAACGCTATTTGAAGCAAACTAATATGTGGTGAATCACAGTGTTGATAAATCACATCACAGTATGTAAATTGCGGGATTATCAACGTTTTAACCAGATATAGTCTTAAGTTCTCCGAACAAATTTTTTTATGAAGTCTAAGCCATACACAATAGAGTTTAGCTTGCGACAGGTTTCAATGATGTGGTGGCTCCAAATGAAACTGCTGTTCATGCATAGACCCAGATTACAAACTGTATCAACTGCGAAATCGAGGCTTAGTAAAAGAAAGCAAAACTCGATGTGCCTAGCTTCTCTTACACAAACTGGAAATTCCTGATACCCCTGTGAGGTAACAGCCTCTTAAATGAACACAACTGTTGTTTGGAGAAAGTATCGTATTTGACAACTATTAAAGCATCACCAAAGGATAAGTCTGTAGAGCACCTTACTTTGAAAATGGCTCAACAAATAGCTGAAGAATGCAACTCGAAATACATGCAAGTAACGTACGATTTAGCTATAGCAAGGATTTCATACGATATTTTCATACACATTTCCAAGGATTTCATATAATAATGTCGTACTTCACAGCTGTTGGATCTTTCATTGAGGATTGCAGTATTACCAATATTATGATGGATATATCGTTTCCGACAAATTGGACAATACCATTGATGTCTGAATCCAAAAATAATTGTGAGCTTACTGAGTTGTACAACCTTAATAATTCCAAAAAGGTTTTACAACAAATTAATATTAACTCAGTGTTGGCTTTTGTTACAAAAATGTCTAGTAATAGTAATATTACGAATACGCTACTTGAAACTATGCTAAACCAACTGACAAAAGACGTCTTTAAAGTGATATTTTTCGAATTGATAAAAATAGTCACATTCAACTGTTGAATTGCATTCGACAGTTCAACACAAAATCGAAGAAATGGTTATAATTTGTTCTGACCCCTTTAAAGATGAAACCATTGATTTTTATAAGGCGCCAGAAAAATGTTTGATCAACTCTCAGACATCAGAAAATTTAATCCCTATTGATTTCCAAATAACAATTTTTTTTTTTTGAACAACCGCATTTATTAAAACAAACAGTAGAAAATACTTCACAACTTTTTGAAAATTTACGAAATTTTCAGAATAATTTAGGCCAAATATATTATTTCGTTCAAGGTGAACGGCTTTGGATGGTTTTTATTATAATTTTCAAACTCTACCTTTGAAATATGCTTCGGCTGAAAACATTTTTGCTCCTATGTTTTTGAAATCAAAACATCTCAACAGTTTGGAAATCGAAAATGTCTGGTTAGCTTGATTAATACAATTACGAAAATTGAATCAGAGGGTATTTCAATTAGCGACGGCAAAGAAAATTTCACTGTTTATTTCATTCTTGGTCTTGTAATTGGAGATAATCTTGGTTTAAACTCTATTCTTGGGTTTTCAAAACCATTTAGTCATAATCTAAGTTGTAGGTTTTGCAAAGTTTTGAAAAATGATGTGTCAAGGTATAGCTTCGAATCACCACTTCTTATGAGAAATGAGGAAAGCTATAAAGCTGATGTAATGAAACATGATTATTCAGGAACTGGAGTTCGAGAAGATTCCATTTTCAATGAAATATAAGGTTTTCACGTCGTCTCCAATTACTGTGTAGACATTATGCATGATGTCGTTGAAGGGGTCATCAAATACGGCTTGGCTAATTGTTTTTATTATTTTATAATAGAAAAAAAAAGTTGTTTACATTGGAAACCTTAATACAGATACCAATTCTTTGATTATGGAGAAATAGAAATTAATTCACGTGGCGTTCCATTAAAATATGTGCATATTAAACTGAAAAAATTTCATGTTTCCGCTAGAGAAAGTATATATCTGTTAAAATATATTACCCTGTTTTTAAGGGATCTTCGGTATATCGAAATTTCTCCTAATATAACGGGCTATTCATTTGCTAAATCCCTTGAATATAATGGAACTAATTACAAAAAGGAATTCTACATTTTCAATAAATTTAAGAAAATATTATTAAAAATAACTGACATAGCTTACTCAAATTTAAATATTATACTTATTTTTCACAAGTAAATATATTATGTTGGTATGATAGCCAATACCGAGCACTTATTACAGACGTTTCAATTATCCCTGATTCATATAATTTTGTTATTTTGAACTCAAGTATTTTAAAATCAATTTTATTACCGGATGGCACAAAGTATATATAAAACAAGCGCTCATTTAAAAAAAAACTTTATTATAATTGGGTCTTTATTACTATAATATAAGATTACTATAACTATAATTATAATTAGATTAATTTTATATTTATAGGTTTTGCACTCCAAATTCAACCTTTTACAAATCAGTCAGGTTCATCAATTTGCAAATCAAATTCATTTTTATTCAAAACATATTCATCATTTCCAAACCAAATTAAATCGGAACATCGGATTGCAATCCTTTGACTCATCAACATTTTTTAATGATAAACCATTTAAAACTTAATTGTTTTGTGCCGGAAGGTGGGGCATAAACTGAACTTGACTGGCATTCTGTTTTTTCTTAACCCCACGACTGAATGGGAAAGTTCATCGCAGTTTCTAGTGAAATGAGTTGGTTATATTTCTAAATTTTTCCTTTTATACTTGAGGCACAGATAACTATACCAGATGTCGATCTTGTATGGCCCAAATTTACATAAGTTAATTCAATCAATGAAAGTTACTCCAAATAAAATCTACCAAAACGAGAAATAGACCGATATATAAATTCATATTTTCATCCTTTTCTTTTATTTTATAAAAACTAAAAACCAAAAACCAAAACAAAGTTGTAAATTCTTGGTGTTTTGCCGAATTCACAAATCTGCGTTTTTCTTTTGAACACATTCTCTCTTCAGTGCTTTACTTCTTTGCAATTTATTATTTTATTATTTCTCTAACTTAGTTTTGTTTTGCAAGAGAATTTGAATCTCT
Source organism: Tipula vernalis (assembly GCA_958295665.1). Lineage (NCBI taxonomy): Eukaryota > Metazoa > Arthropoda > Insecta > Diptera > Tipulidae > Tipula > Tipula vernalis. Next base: position 326,970,288 of record OY282559.1, on the reverse strand, counting down.
TTAAAACGATGTATCTATAATGATTTGAGAAACGGTTACAACCCCCGCAAAATTTATTAGAATTTACCGTAAATATGTGTCTTTTCGAATACAAAACTAACCTATTTTGTGATAAAGGTAAGTCGAATGATTGCGGCATAATCAGCCTGTTTAGTTTTCGTTCATTGTTTTGTTCGTACTCATTAATATACTCGAAGAGAGGAGAAGTTTCCCGTTATTTGAAAAATATTTATTTGTTGGTTTTGCTTTACACATTTTTTTTAAATTGATAGAATGAGACAAAAGATAATAAGTCAATTTGTTTATGTGACCGCAAAGCGAGATAAAACATTCTTTATTTGTGTTAGTGGTGAAAAATACCGTTAATTTTTAATTATTTTTGAAAATTTTTCTATACTCAAATTCAATCCTAATTCAGTTCTAATTTGAGTTACATGTGATTATAAAGAGTACTTTTAGTAAGTGAGTTTCATTGTTTATAATAAAAAACATGTCACACGGTAAAGCCAAATATACAACCTGTATGGTTCGCAACTGTCGAGCCAAATCAGTTGCAAATAGGACAACAAAATTTTATACATTTCCGAAGGATCCTATCAGAAAAAACGAATGGGTTATGGCCATAGGGTTGACACAAAATGACTTAAAAAACAAATATAATTTTGTGTGTCAAGACCATTTTTTGAAGGAACAAATTGGAGTACGCCAGCTAACGCGAAATGCTGTTCCGGTACTTAACATTATAAAAGAGAGTGAATTACGTCATTTGGAATTAAGTGAAACATCAAATACAGCGGTATGCAGAGGTGTTACCTCGGAGATATCAACAAACAAAAATCGCACAATTACAACTCAAACAGACCTAATTGACGAGGAAGTTGAATTTTTAAATTTAATTAATAAAATTAATTGCCACTCATGTGACAAAGAACAGGACAACACAGAAAAATGCTGTAAAAGCTGTATTAAAAAAGTAACAATTATTCAAAAATATAAAAAATTGTTTAATAAATTACAGAAAAAATATAAATTGGTACATTCTAAATTGCGTAGAGTATACCGAAATTGCTATAATTTGCAACAAAAGCATCAACAGGCGAAAGTTATGACAATCGATGAAACCAGTTAAATGATTCCAGTTAATAATAATTCGAAAAGTGTGTGTAAGTTATTACTAAAACAGGATTACTACTATAGTGACAGTGATAAAAATATTGCACAGTGTAACTTATATTACAAATCTTCTTCGATCTATAAATATTTAAGAAACAGTTTAGATCTTAAACTGCCATCTATTTCCACGATACATAAGTGGTCTCCTTTAAAATTCGTGCCAGCTGGAATAAATTATATTTTAATTAAACAATTAAAAGGATTATTCCTAAACAAATCTTCAACATCAAGAATTTGCGTGCTAACTTTCGATGAGATCAAAATTAAAAAAGATCTAACAATGAACCTACTAACGGAGAGAATCGATGGTTTTTGTGATGACGGAATTAATCGAACTAATGAATTGGCAACTTCAGCGTTATTTTTTATGTTAAGGAGGATAGTCGATAACTGAAAGCACGTGCTAAGTTACGTGCTAACAAATAATATGGATGCAGCTTCGTCGTCTAAATTAATTATTGACAATATCAAAACGTGTCAAGAAATATTAAACCTAAACATCGTTATTATAACATGTGACCAAGCAACTACAAACATTGCCGCCTTTAAATGTCTTGGCATTGATTTAGATAATCCATATTTTATGGTGAATAACCATAAAATTTTTGCACAATTTGATCCACCTCACCTTTTAAAGTCAGCCAGAAACGCGTTCCTTAATAACAATATTATGCACGAAGAATTTGGAATTTGTAATAGCATCATCGTCCGAAAAATGTACGAATACGAAGAGCACAATAAAATAAAATGAATGCCTAAACTAACGAAATCCCATATATATCCCAATAATTTTCAAAAAATTAACGTGAAACTGGCAGTGCAACTACTAAGTTTAACTGTTCCCAGTGCTATACGAACAACATTAAAAGCTGCTCCTGATATTTTCAATAATCATTTGGACAATGTATTGGCAACAGCAAATATTATTGAATTTTTCAATAATTTGTTTGACTGCCTAAATTCAAGAAATTTTGCTTCAAAATCTCCATATGAGCAGCCACTTTATAAGGACAATAAAATTTATTGTTTTTTGGAAAAAAGCCTGGATTATTTACAAAAACTCAAAATAGTGTCAAAAAATGAAAACTACTTCAAGTTTATAAAAGGATTTCAATTAACAATAAAATCTCAACTTGCACTCATTGACTATTTGTCACAAAATAATGTTGATTTTGTGCTGACAGGAAGAACGAATCAAGACGCGTTAGAATTTTTTTTTCGCAACTTCGAGGAAAAGGTGGTTTTAACTATACTCCAACCAGCAATGACATAGGCCAACATTTTGCCAATATTATGGTAAGGAAATTAATAAACAACTCAAATTGATCCAATTGTATCATCGAGGATAGCGATCACATTGTGCTTGATTGGGCTGAATTCAAAGCCGAGTATAAGGAAAGTTTAAAGGAGTTTGGGGAGAAGAAGGACGACGGTCACGATGAGGAGGATTTGGATAATTTAATAGACATAGATTTTAAAAACCTTGAAAGTAACGCCATTACTTACTATGCAGGGTATTGCTTACACAAAAAAATATCATGTGACAAATGTAAACTAAAATTAATCAAAGGGGACAAAGAAATAGCTCATAGTGAAATATTTATAAACGAAAAAAATTTCAAGAAAGAAACAAGCAATTTCGGTTCATTAAAAGCTCCAACAGAGAAATTTGTTGTAATTGCGAAATTAGTATACACAATTTTTGATAGCAATTATTCGACAGAAGGCCATCTCCCAAACATACTAAAGAAAATTGCATTAAGTAGTTTTAAGAAAATTAACGAGCTGTATCCGACATTTCTTCCTCAAACAATTGATCCGTGTAACAAGCACATAGAAAAATTAATATATTTTTTTATTTTGGTGCTAATACGGAAAAATTGTAAATGGTCAATTTTAAATGGTGGGTTTAGCCAAAAAAAGAAAAAATCGCGGAACAATATCGCTCCGACGCATGCATCCAAAAAATTAAAAATTTTACATAGCTAATTTGGGAATGAAATCATATTTAACTTTAAATTTAAAATAATATTCTTAAAGGAAAATAAAAATTAATTTTGAAAATGAAATAAAAATGTGTTTTCAAGAAACTTCTAACAGTGTCCTTGATTGGGCGAGCAACTATATATTTGCTATTATCAAATCGAAATGTTCTTGTAAACAACTCTTTGCATTGGATATCTTCCGCTGAAGTTTTATTTTCTGAATGAAGCTCTTCCACTTCCCAAAAACTTCGGATTATTGCTAAAATGTCATCATTAGAGACTACATCGCGTCATTGCTTATTATAGATCCTCCAACGACCCAACCGCACACCGTATCATATACCTGCAGATCCGAGTTTTATTGTAATTTTGTTCGTTTGTAAGATTTTGAAAAATACATCGATACCAAAGCAATTCCGACAGGTGGTTTAGCTGAACCGGTAGATGTTTTTTCAAACGTAAAGTTACTAATGGAAGAAGGTTCTATGCACGTACCTATAACATGTCCAGGTTTTGATTTAGGCCCATTTAACAAAACCCAGTCGCCAACGGAGCCCTCTGGATACCTGGCGACCTCCAGTTGTAATTAGTCTTACCTGCGTATACGGATCTCTGCGCAAACGGACCGTTATTTCTCCGATACTCGTGGGAATCAAAATGGAAGGATCTAAACACAAAAAAACCAAGGGCACCGGCTCTCCTCAAAAGTCGGTATCAGCGAAGGGAGGTACCTCGAACCAGACGGGTGGGGCCTCTAAGGTTGAAAAGGTAGCTGACTCTAGGACACCAGTCCCGGGAGTTAGCGGTACTAACGCAGCACAGGGGAGTGGGACGAGAGACATATCTCCGGCGAAAAAGCAGTACAGAAATCGCCGCTCGGCATTCCGAATTCTCGAGAAGTGGGCTGCGACCCCCCGAGGGGAAGCTCACGGAAGAGCAAAGAACATCAGTAGCTTGGGCAAGGAGTACTGTGGGCTGCGGAAGCTCGGAAAGGGAACATGTGTCGAAAAGACAGCGGTCCCAGGACGAGGTGAAAGCAGTTGACAGCAAGCGGGCTATGTTGCTGACTGACAGGAAGCCGAGCTCTAACTCAGGGACAGAGCTGTTCAGCGATGTCCTGAGGGAGCATGTGTTGATGCTAGCCGTAATTGACGAAAGTCAAGAAGATGGGAGCATCACGGCGGATAAATGGAGGTTGGTGTATAATGCACTCAACCTCGTCTTTTTAAAGGTCCTGGGAGAAAATGCGGGACCACCCCCATCCTGCAGAGATGCAGGATGGTATCAAGGTCGTGTGAAGATGACTGCATGCTCGAACTCTAGATCTGTGGATCTATATCTCTCATCTTTTTTTTGTATGTTTCTCTAATAATTTTTGATAAAAATATAATTATTCTGAATTGAAAGCTGGCCTTTAGAAACAATGTGGTGCCATCATTTTCTTACAAGAAATCATCGTATTACGCTAACTTACATTACAGACAATATTATTATTATATGTGGCAAAATATATAAAGAACAAAACAAGCACACAAGTGGCTCATTGAAAGCAAGAATCGAGAAATTTGTTTTAATAGCAAAATTAATTTCATATATTTTGAAACGATTATTCCGAGAGAAAGGTGTCCATATTATAACACAATCCTTAAAAACGACTAAACAACTACTCATGCTTCAAATAAATCTGTGTCCAAAAGCGAAAACCACTTCAGTGAAAATAAGCTACTTTTCAGCAGCAGCAAATAAAAATTTAAATCGGTTTCTGGAAAAACTGGATTAGTGTTTCTTTCAAAATTTATGACTTATAAGTGGCTTTAAAAATTGGACAGCGTAATTCACACATAAAATTGTATTAAATAAGCTAAAACTAATAAAATCGCTTAAGTGTACTTAAGTGGTTTTCGCTTTTGAACACAGAAATTGCAAAGAAGTAAAGCACATATTATTTTGCCAACACTTTTACTTGTCGAATCGAACCTACATTTATGTTTTACATATTTTATTACTTAGTAGTATGTGCTTTGTGTGAAATTTTATTAGCGCAAAATATTGATCTATATGGGTTGATGCTGTGTTTCAGCAACGAACTTAATTATTCCATTAAACCCGACTATAAAGGTAATTAACTTACATTACTAATAAAATTATCCACCTAAATCAATTATAAATTTCACAATTATCTTTCATCAATCGCCTGTAATCAATCTTATTTTTAAAAGTTCCTTATTTTGCATAAAAGTTACATTGCATTGGACTTGTTTTTTATTTTTTTTTATTTTATTATCCATAATTTTTGTATAGACAAAAACCAAAAATCCAACAATAAATAAAAATAAAAAATACAAAGGAGTTATACATTATTACGTATGTATTTGTGAGGTTTGTATGTTTTCTTGAATATAATTTCATTCATATTTTCATGATTTTTGTATTTGAATGTGTTCAAAAGAAAAAAGCAGATTTGTGAATTCGGCAAAACAAAAAGAATTTACAACTTTGTTTTGGTTTTTGGTTTTTAGTTTTTATAAAATAAAAGAAAAGGATGAAAATATGAATTTATATATCGGTCTATTTCTCGTTTTGGTAGATTTTATTTGGAGTAACTTTCATTGATTGAATTAACTTATGTAAATTTGGGTCATACAAGATCGACATCTGGTATATTTATCTGTGCTTGAGGAGTGTCTGATCAAAAGTCGCTATTTACATCTTAGGTTTTGCTACTTACTTTTGATCACTTTTTTGTATTAAATAGCTTGTTTTGGCCAAAATCAAGAATTTTAGGAATATTTTTCATAAAGAAATTGGCAATTTTTGGTCCATGCTGGAAATAACCACTTTTGGTCTATTTCACTTAAAAAATTCTGCCCTGATAGAAAAAAAAAATATCATTTTGGAAAATGTAAATAGCGACTTTTGATCAGACACTCCTCACTTATACTAAAATCAAAAAATTCTAAATAATACTCTATATTTTTGTATTTCTAAATTATTTAAATTTCAATATTCCTAAAATTTACATTTTCCATCTTAATTTTCTAAATACCCAAAATCTTAAATTTAATATATTGTATTTAGTATTAAATGTCTAAATTCACTACTTCCTAATACTAATTCTAAATTTCAAAAATATTGTAAAAATTCTCTAAATCCGGATTTTTAAATTTGACGAATTTCTAAGTTTATACAAACTTTAAAGATTTAGATCTTTAAACTCCCATTTTCCATTTTTACCTTCCCAAATTCGGAATAATTTTTTTAAATTCAAATATCCCCATAATAAAAATCGTCTAAATTTTACTAAATTTCTTAATTTCTTTTTTTCCAAACTACGTTACAAAATTCGTCAATGATGACTTTGAATTTATCGAATTTATAAAATTTGTAAAATCCTAAATTAATTTTTCCACTATTAAAATTTCCAAACTCCTGAATTTTTAAATTTGATAGAATTCTTATTTTCTTATTTGAGCTTCTAAGGGTTTTCGCTTTCTGAATTCCTGACACTTAGGGGAAATTTTCGAGTGAAGTTTAGGGTTTGTTTTAGAGAGGGTTTTCTACTGAATTTTAGGGTTATTTCTAGGGTAAGTTGAATGAAAGGGTATATTTTAGGGTGAATTTTAAATAAAATTATAGGGTTAATTTTAGAATGACTTGTAGGTTGAATTCAAGAGTGAATTTTAGAATTATTTTATCCTTATTTTAAGAAGAATTTTAAAATAAATTTGAGGTTTTATTGACTTTGGGGTGAATTTTAGGATGAACTTGGCTGGGTACTAAGGCTGGGTTGTACGGTGAAGTTTAAGGTGCGTTTTAAGGAAAATTTAAAGGTGAAGTTTTAGTTAAGAAGACGTAATATGGTAAATTTCGGAATTGATTTTAAGTTGGTTTTGGATGAATTCTACAGTTAATTCTACGATGAAATCTAAGGTGAACTTTATAATGAGTTATAGGGCGAATTTTAAGGTGAATTTTATTCTCCTATTATAGTAAAATTATTGTTTTATATCTAGAATTTAAATACAATAAATCTATTAAATTAAATAAATTATGTTGCTTTTATATCGTCTGCGGTTGAATTTGATTTGGAAAAGGATGAATATGTTTTGGATAAAGGCGAATTTGAGATGAATGTGTTTTGTAAAAAATAAAATTTGCAGTGCAAAACCTATATATTATTAACCAAATATTTTATTATTATTAGTTATGTCTATTGATTTTAAATTAATTATTGTTTTATATAAATTGAATTTTAATTAAAAACGAAATATACTGTTTAAAAAATTATATTATGTATTTTTATTACTACATAATTCTCATACTACAAAATACTCATTTCCCAAAAATAAATATTTTCTTAGTACATATTTGACATCCCAAGCTGCAGTTAAAATTAATTTTGGTGAAATTTAAGGCGTCTTAGTTCACATTCTATCTTTTCGATCTTTTCGGCTCGAGCTAGCTTGATAATCATATTAGGTGTGTTTAGTTATGTTGTTGTTATGTTTAGTTTACATTTCTTTAAAATGTTATATATTTCGAAGTAGTTCCAAACGGGTGTGAAGTTAGTCCTAAAGTTAAACATTTGTACAAAAAATTAATTTTCCTGAGAATGTATTAGTAAGAATAATAAATCTCTCGTTATTATGAATTTGTACGTAAACAATTATTTTACTTATCTAATTTAAATTTAAAAAAAAAACTTTTAAATAAACTAAAGTCTTAATTTAAATTGTCCAAAAAAATAACAATTTAAAAAATCAAAGTTCAGTAGAAAAGTGAATATAAAAATTATTCAATCTGGTCCAAAAGATCATAACTTAGTGGACACAAGTTTTACAAACAGTCGGAGAACCCGTCTATCCTAAAACAATGATAAAGACGTCATTCAGGACAGTGAACAATGTCCCTACCTAAAAAAAACACATTCAAAAATCTAGAAGATAAGTGACTTTGGAAACGTCCCTATATGTAAGTTCGAATAAAGACGAATATTAAAAAAATTCTCAATCTGGCCCAAAGATCGTACCCAAGTGGACATACTTCTCAAAGTGTAGAGGACAATCGCACCTATATAAAAAATGTTACAACTTTGAAAAACCTAGAAGATAAGTGACTTAGGACAGACGTGTTGCGGCCCTATATGTAAGTTCGTATAAGGTTGGATATTTAAAAAATTCTCAATCTGGCCCCAAGATTGTACCCAAGTGAACATACATCAATAAGGGTAGAGGGCAATCCCCTTCATTTGTACGATCTTGGGACCAGATTGAGAATTTTTTTAAAATCCAACTTTATACAAACTTACATATAGCAACGTCTGTCCTAAGTAACTTATCTTCTAGATTTTTGAAAGTTGTAACATTTCTAAGATAGAGGGGATTGCTCTCTACCTACTTGAATACGATCTTGGGTCCAGATTGAGAAATTTTTTAATATACAACCATATACGAACTTAAGTATAGGGACGCAACACGCCTGTCCTAAGTCACTTATCTTCAAGATTTTTGAAAGTTGTAACATTTTTAAGATAGACGGGATTGCCTCCTACCCTTATTGATGTATGTCCACTTGGGTACGATCTTGGGGCTAGACGCAGGCATTTTTTAATATCCAACTTTATGCTAATATACAGACTACTTTATTTCTTTATACAAATTTTCATATAGGGAAGCAAAACGTCTACCTAAGTCATTTATCTTCTAAATTTTTGAATGTGTTTTTTTTGGTATGGACATTGCCCAATATCCTTAATGACGTCTTTATCATTGTCTTAGGATAGAGAAGTTCTCCGACTGTCTGTAAAACTTGTGTCCACTTAGTTACAATCTTTTGGACCAGATTAAGTAATTTTTATATATCACTTTTCTAATGAACTTTGATTTTTTAAATTGTTTTTTTTGAAATTTAAATTAGATAAGTAAAATAATTGTTTTCGTACAAATTCATAATAACGAGAGATTTATTATTCTTACTAATACATTCACAGGAAAATCAATTTTTAGGACAAACTTCACACATTTGTACAGTCGCGTGAAGTTTGTCCTAAATTTGGTTTTTGTAATTTTAGGACAAATTTAAGACAATCTTCACGCGAATGATTGAAATTATTTCTCATTCATTCTCATTTCTCACACCTTTAACATTTTTTTAAACCAATTTTTGGTTCTCGTGGTTTCAGTGTTAATGGAAGAAATCTACAGGCTAGCGGGCGAGAGAGCAGCATAAATCGTATTTGATAGATTTTGTGGAAGCAAATATTAACATGACCTACGATACGATAGTTATGAGTTTGACGTTAAATGTTTGTGCTATATTCAGAGGATAGGGTTATTTATGGAATAACACATCGGGCAAATGGCCTCCACGCCTTTGCTGGTACATACGCACTCTTTTGTCGAAATTTTCCATGACCATTCTGATGCAGCGTTTAATTTCCTCCTGTAATGCACAGGTGGCTGTGGGCTTGTTGATATAGACCTTTGACTTCAAATAACCCCATGAAAAAAAATGTAATGGTGTTAAATCACACGATCTAGGGGGCCAATTCTGATCACCGAAACTTGTTGGTGTCATTAGGCTTCAGTTGTTGTATTTCTTGAATTTTGTGAGGATTGAGACACAAAAATTTGGTGAGCATACGCTATAGAGAGCTTCTTGATGTTCTGGAAATTTTACCAACACTCTCACGCACTGCTGCGATATTGACATTTTAACGGCTTGTTTTTGGACGACCAGTCTTTTTAGCGTCTCCAACTGACCCCATCCCCCAGAATTTTTCAATTAATCTTTTCACAGTAGTTGACGAAGTTAAAACACTATTCCGACCATATTTTGTATGAAATTTTCGAACTGTGGCCGCCAAACTTTCCTTATTTTTGAGATATTGTTCAATAATGAAAACACGTTATGGTATCGTGTAACGCTCCATTTTTACTAACTCTAAGCTCTTAGCTGTCAAACTTTTTTTTCAGGGTTGCCAAAAATTTACTCCACAAATGGCGAAAAATTTAAATCTTGCGTTAATTTTGGGACACCCTTTATAAGTAAGTTGATGAAAATGGTTTATAGACAGTTCGGGAAACAGTTTCACCACAGAGCTTAATGCTTTAAGGGGCGAACCAAAGGCAAAAGGAAGTGGCGTAAGTTTTGGATGAGCCAAAATCCTAAGAAGAACCAAGCAAAAAAAAATGAATAGGCCCCCCAACCCTCAACTTGCCCCCAAATAAATCACCTCAAACCAACCCAATCACGATTCTACTGCCAAGTCTATCGCTTAACTAGACCCAGCCATTCAGACATGAAAACATCCAGACGAACCCGGACATTTCTTTTTTTTATTTCATTATTGGTGATTTTGGTAGGATTGCAATAATTGTTTAGCGAATTTAAAAATTGGAATTTTATAGAGTGCCATATTTCGAATTCACTAATGCTTAAACTAATTGTAAGTGCCTGCGATTTGTTCCATAATACAAAATCAAAGCTAGTTTGTGCAGTTAGGAACGTGCTCAAAAACGGCTCAACAGACAAAATTTTTGATACTCAAGCAAAACGATTTATAATGATGCCACAAAAATTACTTAGTTATTTATAATACTAATTGTTCATTTAATTTTGGCCCACCCTGTATTTTTCAGACCTTTTCAGGGGAGTAATGAGTCACCCTTTGACAACCATCTCAATCGGCATTTTAAACTGCCAATACATCTCTCGACCAAGCACGGGTTTCTTTTATGGGCAAAACTGCCGTCATTCGCTGTTCCTCATAATAGCAAAGGGATTTGAATTGAGCCGAAAGCTCAAGCAAACAATAAAAAAGAAATAAATCGAGCCTAAAAGCAATAAAACATTTTTTAATCATAATAACAACACTTGCCCCACATCATGGCAATATTTGAGCACTAGTGGCTTTTGCTAAGTTTGGCGAGTAAGCCACATGTCAAAGTATTTCCGAACATAAGTACTTCCAACGTTTCCTTGACCGGTTTTGATTTGTGTGATGGTGCAATAACATGAAGCAAAATCGCCTTGTGTTGCCTTTTATCATATTCTGGTCGTTTTTCACGCAAAGCTCGATTCAAATTGATCATTTTTTGTTAGTTACGTTTAGTATTTACTTTTTCACTAGGTTTTAGCAGCTCAAAATAAATCACACTCTTATGATCCCATCAAATTGAGAACATTGTCATCCGTCCGAAGCGATTGGATTCTCAAAATTAATCCATTTTTCATCTCCAGTCACAATTCGATGGAGTCATGACTTTGTTTAGTATCTGGCGAGCAACATTTCGCAAGTGGTTTTTCGATTTTCCTGTTGTCTTTCATTCTGTTTATGCGGAACCCATTTTTCCAGCTTTCCCATGGCTCTAAACGAATGGAGTCACCTTCTCGTGACATACATATTCAATTGAGCGCCGTCCTCATCCAACAATGCTTACAATTCACTGTCTTCAAACTTTTTTGGTGGTCTCCCACGTTCTTCGTTTCTCACGTCAAAATCACCACTTTCGAATTTTCTAAACCACTCATAGCATTGTGATTTATTAAGAGCATGATCACTGTAAGCTTCGACAAGCATTCGATGAGATTCTGCAGCAGTTTTCTTCAAATCAAAGATGTCCGCAAATCGTAATATGTAGCCACAAAACTCAACATTTTTAATACGCAAAAAACATGCGTTATTGAAAACAGCGAAGCATATTTGTTTTTTACTTTTAACAGTTGGTACTCCCCCTTCCTTAAAAATCAAATTTAAAAAATTTGAGAATTGTTTTTTAATACCAAGTTATAAAACTAAATATATTTACTCTGGTGGTAATGACTAACACTAAGAAAGGACTAAAATTATTCTGTTTCTACTTTTAGGTGGAATAAAATTATTCAACCCGGAATGAAATTGTACGGCACGAAATTAGAGCATTTTATATAGAGTTATCACATACTACTACACAGCTTCTTACGTTTTATATCGGCAAGCAAACCAAATTTGCTGAGAAAGTTAGCGCCAATGATTGGACGATTCACTTCTGCTAAAATAAAAGCATGCGTGAATGTGATCTTAAGTTCAATGTTTACCGGTAGCAGTGTACTGATGCCCGGTAGCAGTGTACTGTTTCCAAATCGCGATGGATCCACAACGTCCATGCGGAAATAGCTTTTGGCAACTTTGACAAGATTTTTTCTCTTCTCACCTCTTCTAGCATAAAATAGACTCTTTTTTCACTGGTTAGAGTTGAACCTATGGTCAGTAAGTCTCGAGCATTAAAGGTGAAGGGTTGTCTAAGGAACGTTGTTTTTTTATTCTAATCTGGAATGTTGGAATTATGCAATCTCTAATGAAATCAAAGAGCTTTTAGTTTATAGTGTGAGAAACATATTATTTGTTGTACACCATTTTGTTGATTACAAATTTTTAATTTATTTTGGTTAAATGTTATTATTTTAATTAAATATATTTTTTTAAATTTTATATTTTTAACAATATTCAATTTAATATTTTGGCACCACCATTCAATGCCGCTTCGATATCGTGCGAAGAGCGCACGTGCGTGCGACCGCCACTAAATCCGAGATAAGACTGTTTTGTTGTGTAAATGTACTTTTGTGATTTCGTTTTCGTTGTGTTTTGTATTTTTTGTTTTGTTTTGTGTAGTTGTACGCCTGCGCCTGAAGATGACAGACAGTCCGCGTTGTCTTCGACTTGTGGCGGTGAACGCATGTATAAATGCGTGACCGCCACAAGTTATTGTTATGTTAACTTTTTTTTTGAAACTGCCACGTTTCTTATGCTCTTTACCAAATAGCAAGTTTCGATCGGAAAGACACCTCTTGACTGATGAACATCTTAGCTTACGTGAACTCTTCACAACTCAACTCCCAAATCATCATGGCTTCAAAAACTACATACGTATATGAACTTAACTCAAATCAACTCGCAAATCGACCCACAACTCAACCCCCAGCTCAACCCAAGATGAACACTCATTTCAACCCTCAAACTAGTAGATTAAAAAATTGATCAAGGTGGATCGAAAACTACGTGGTGATACCACATATTAATAACCACGTGGTTTTGGTCAATTCATGTAGGAGGTACTCGAACCTCTTGGAATGCAGGTTACCAAAGCTTCTGAATTCTCTTCCTTGACGATAGAAACAGATTGGCAAAAAGTTGTTTTCGAGATATAGTGTATGGACATCCAGGTAAACGAACAAACTTCGAGAAAAGTTAGTTTGTTTCATGGGAAGGAATGACGCAAAAACCGGAAATTACATCTGTTTTTTCGGTTGGTCCTATTGATTGTTAATCGATAGATTCATAATTGTGCGTTCACCGTAACGATTGATTAGCATTCTGAATACTAAAATCCGTTCGCTTGTAATCGAATTTCATTCCTTTCTATTGAAATAATTTACAGTAATGATGCAGGTTTAAATGTGTGACCGGATCAAGAAATCGCCTAACTTTTATGTAGACGAGTAGGACGAATTTGGTCCCAATCAGCACCGATGATTGGACGGTTAAGTGAGGAGCACAAAAATAATTGTGAATTTGCGATATAGCCCTACATTGAAGAAAACTAATTTGATACAAAAAAATTGATGGTTGTGCCATTCGCTATAACGAAGGGCACATAACTGGATCGAGAGATTTTTTTTTTTTTTTTGCGGAAACGCAAGAGTTGAATATTTGCCACGCCAATAGTCAGGCTTGATTGCTCATAAACGTAGCTTTGCGTTTGTGAACACATTATGAGCCTAGCGCATCTTGAAATCAGTAAAGCACAGTCGCTAACCAGTCATGGTACGTAAGCGATGTGGAAAGCCTTAATCTTTGGCTTATATATGTTTAATTAGAGAAACTGTACGTCGTCGAATAAACTGCATAAATGTATAGAATATTCAAAGTAAAGAAAAACGAGACATTTAAATGTCAAGTAAAGCAAATTTAAATAAAGTAAATAATGCTCGTCATATTCCAAATTCAAAGTTGCGAAACATTTGGAAGCTGGAAAGCATGCTTAATGAAGCATCGCCAGAAGAAGCTGAGTCTTAAGGGTTGCTTCAAAATACTAATGTTCTGCAACGTTTGAAATCAATCGACCGCAGATACTACATAGATAAAAATGTGTGTGAGTCGAATCGCAACCCAACGGAGTGATACAGAAAAGTAAACAATTCTTAATTAAATGCATCCGCAGATATTTAAATAAATCGTTTAATCGTACACAAAATTTTAATGCTGACCATGCGGTTGTCATACCCCATACATGTTCAGATTACGGATCCAATAATAGATTCAAGCCAAATCTTTAAATTTATTTTACATTAAACCGTAGTGTCTGTGGTCCGTTTTACTTGAAAACAAATAATTTTATCATTTGATAAGAAACACTTAAAATCACTTTTGACCTTATTTTGGGATTGTGCAAAATGTAATAGAAAGTGTACCAAATAACAAAAGTCTCATTTTTTTTATTTATTATTAGACTATAGGTAGAAACTTCAACCTAAAATATTTCATTAAATAATAAAACGCTGATCAGCAATGAAGTGGTTAATAAGTTCGTGTATTTTAATAGCGTTTTCGGTCGGCACTATATGGACCGAGTCTGAAGAAGATGATTGTATTGAAAAACGTACAGTAAGGCAAATTCAAAATTATGTTCTAAGTGAAAAATTTTAATTGAATTTTATTCTACAGAACCAATCTCTTCTCAAGGAATCCTGCATGAACCAATCTCTTTACAATTCGACTGAATTTAACGTAGAGTTGATGTCAACTATAATGCATTATTCTGGTAATGGTGCGACGGTGGACGCTTTTACCAGCAAGTATTGTACGATATTGCGACAAGTGTTGGGATGTTCGAATATTGGTCAAGATGTGGATGTAGAATGTTATTATCCATTAGCTCATGAAATAGATCAACAAAATTACGATCGTAACAAGGCCGTTTTAAACTATGTGTGTGCTAATAATGCACAAGTAATATCTCGAATTTTAGTAAACAGCGGCTTTGATACGATCATTTTGAACGAACATTTTGACGAATGCATAAGGCCAGTGACTGGTGTACGCAAAAGGGTTGAAGGAAAAACGCATGAACCCACTACTGAAATGTGCGAGTAAGTATTAAATGCAATGGACCGGAGTATAATATGTCAAGAAAAATTCTAGTTTGATTGTTTATTAATAGTGCTGTGGATAGAGCATTTGCGTGTTACGCAGATTACATTCGGGAGCATGCTAACCAAGATCTCGTTGTAATCGGCAATGAACTTCGGACAGTTATGCGTCTAGCATATAAATGTTAATTCACTAACTGAATTGTACATCATTTAGAATCTAAATAAAATGTAAAAATGTAAGAGGTACTTTAATAAAATTAGTTAAAATTGATTGTACTTTACCACTTCCAGGTGTCAGTTCTTCTAACTCGTTAGAATGGATTCTTAACAGTTTTTAATATAATCATTTTTCAGTGACCTTAAATGTTTTTTTTTTTGTTTTAAATATACACATTTTGTAGTAAGTGAGAAACACCTTGACTTTGTAATAATTGAAGTATTAAATTTGAAATATTTGATTTTATAAGGTTGCTGGAAATAACTCCCAAATGAAATAATTTCCCAAACCATAAGTGAAATAAATCCCCAATATTATTATGGAAATTGAAAATTTACTAGAATGAAATAAATCTCTTTATTTCGGTTATGAAATAACACTCGGAAAATGAAAATTTCAATCGGAGATTAAATCTTCCTTTTCAAGCAAAAATATGTTTATCACGCGCTGGAATTAATAAAAATATTTTGCTGGAATAGAAAATTTCGGTTATACTCGGAAATTGGTTAGGGGAGTAAACTTGGATTTTGGTGGTGATTGTGAACTTGATGTAGCCATAAGCCACTACCATTGGCATTCCGCCTTGAATAACAGCACGCTAAAAGCTGTCTGTTGCAAAAAAACCGTACCCTCAGAGCGGTTTTAAATATGGTGAGGTTTGCAACAATTGTAACATTTATAACCCAATAAATCTCTTTTTAAGTCACTACCTTACTAATCATCCAATTCGACCGCATTTGTAGCGTTCCATACGATAGGGTATGAAAGCAATGTGGAAGAGGCAGCCAGCTGAGGAGCAATCCGCGGTTGTTTTGGTTAGGAAACAAATGTTACTATTGTAAATCATCAGTTCAATCCAGTGTTAGGAATTAAATACACGTCGTTGTTGTTGCCGCAATAAAAAATAAATATAATTATAAAAACAACACATCACAATATTAAATTGGTAATCCGCTCGCATTTTGGTTTTCTCATGTACTGCTTTTGAGTGCGATGTGGGCTACTGTACACCAGATAGCCGAATGACAACAAATAATTGTGATCAACATTATATCAAACAGGGCAGCAATTTTTTTGCAGTTGCAAGCACCGAGCGACGGCGGCGGATAATAAAATTTGAACAGCCAACTGAACAGGTCAAAACCAGGACAAAAAATACAATTTACCATACCAGGGCCCTATTGCACCAACTACTTATCACTTATTACTTATCAACTTATCATAAGTTAGTTTTTTTGATAATGATAAGTGATAAGTGTTTCACCAAAAATAACAAAATCTCACTCACTTATCAATTTGAAAACTTATCAAATTTTGATAATGATAAGTGATAAGCGTTGCATATCAGATTGTCTATAACTTATCAATTGACGAATTATCAAATTTTTATGATAAGTTGTAATGATCTATACAAAAATACTATAAATGTGATAGTGTTTGCAAAATAATATTATTCTTTCCGTACATTTTATATGTTAAACAATGGTTTTGTACCTATAAAGCAAAACAATTAAAAAATTGTTATTCTGTAATTTAATAACAACAACAATTTTGCATGTATATAATAATACGTGAAGAGAAACCTTTCTCAATTGAGAGTTCTTATTTCAGTGTAAAGAATCAATTGTAAAACTTTTCTTTTGTTGCTTTTAAAATAAATTCTCTTTTCTAACTGTAAATAATTTTTCAGCAGTACTTAAACGTAAACAATTTATTTTCATAACAAATGAATTACGAGAATTCCTGTTAATAGGATTCCTGTCAATAAATTGAATTTAACTACATTATACAAAAATTGTAATCGTCATATACAAATCAAAATGATTTTCCACTATTCGTCTCGTCCGCTTATGAGCACGATTAAATCTTTGCTCTATTGCATCAACCGGATTTTTTCGCATTGGTGGGATAAGCCAATCTTTAAGGGGAAGCACTATCACCCAAAATCACAGCACCGGGGAACGGGCAAAAACCAGACTCAAAATTCCTAAATACCCTTGTATATGGCAATACTCTAGAGTCATGGACATTACCTGGCCAATTTGAATTTAATGCAAAAAAGCTGCGGTCTGAGCCACACACCATCATTGCATTCAGTGAATATTTCCCATGTCGATTCGCAAAGTGTTCTTCATTGACCATAGGTGCATCTATATTAATCATGGTTCCATCGAAGCAACCAACTACCTGAGGGTAACCACCCAAATCAAGAAACTTCTATCCTGGATATTCCTAACCAATGCAGTGTTGTTAGTAGCTGCTATAGAGGACTCAATGCGCAGTTTCGGTCGCTTCCATGGTGCAAATTTGCTCCGATTTTTAATAATACGTGCTTAATTTGTTCATGTGACAAACGAAAATATTTTATCACTCGCGAGTCCAGAGAATATTTGGTTCTGGCTTTCACTATACGATTTCTTCTTTCGTTTTCATCCTCGAATAATCTTTCGAACCGACGCATTTATTTATAAAAATTATTTTTTCGTTTAATAAATTTCAGTTTTTATTCACTAAGGTTGATATAATGCTTATATTTGATAGTTTTATATTAATTTTAAAATATCGAAAAACAACTGTCTTACCTCTTACTTTGACTTAATATTATAACTTATTAGAATACAATAAAATATCGGTATAAATTTTGAAATTAAAGTTATTATACACTTGAAAATACATTGTTACATGTATGGTCATTATCATTTATAATCATTTGAATAATAAATAATTTTATTGAAAAATGTGTTTGTACTCTTTTAAAATTGAACAAAAGTTCTCATCTTACCAATAACAGCAAAAAAAAAAACGTTTGTAACAGACTTCCGTCATACCACTACAATTTGTAGCTCTTATCAATTTTTTTGAGTAGTGAAATTTTTCTTATTGATATTTTTGATAAGTTATCAAAAAAGTAGTCGATTATTGATAAGTTAAAACTTTTGGTGCAACAGAACTACGAAAAAATTATCAAAAACCTCAAACTTATCGCTTATCAAAATATTACTTATCACTTATCATTTCGCAAATTGGTGCAACTTAACTTTAATAAGTGAGTGCTTATCACTTATTATAACTCAATTAAATACTTCTCAAATTTCAATTTGGGACAACAGAAAATTATCAAAAATTATGATAAGTTGATAAGTAATAAGTGATAAGTAGTTGGTGCAATAGGGCCCTGTTGTTTTTTTTTTTGTCTAAATAAATTACCTGATTGTGTGAGTAAAAGATAAGTTTGGGCCTGCCTATCATTTTGGGGCATTAAACTAGAACCGTTATACAGTGTTGATTATCTGTTTGTTTGTCGGTTTATAAAAAAAAAAGGAAAAGAAAAGAAAAAGCAAAATAATAATAAAAATAAATTTAAATTAAAATTAAAATTAAAAAGTAAAATTAAAATTGAAATTGAAATTGAAATTGAAATTGAAATTGAAATTGAAATTGAAATTGAAATTGAAATTGAAATTGAAATTGAAATTGAAATTGAAATTGAAATTGAAATTGAAATTGAAATTGAAATTGAAATTGAAATTGAAATTGAAATTGAAATTGAAATTGAAATTGAAATTGAAATTGAAATTGAAATTGAAATTGAAATTGAAATTGAAATTGAAATTGAAATTGAAATTGAAATTGAAATTGAAATTGAAATTGAAATTGAAATTGAAATTGAAATTGAAATTGAAATTGAAATTGAAATTGAAATTGAAATTGAAATTGAAATTGAAATTGAAATTGAAATTGAAATTGAAATTGAAATTGAAATTGAAATTGAAATTGAAATTGAAATTGAAATTGAAATTGAAATTGAAATTGAAATTGAAATTGAAATTGAAATTGAAATTGAAATTGAAATTGAAATTGAAATTGAAATTGAAATTGAAATTGAAATTGAAATTGAAATTGAAATTGAAATTGAAATTGAAATTGAAATTGAAATTGAAATTGAAATTGAAATTGAAATTGAAATTGAAATTGAAATTGAAATTGAAATTGAAATTGAAATTGAAATTGAAATTGAAATTGAAATTGAAATTGAAATTGAAATTGAAATTGAAATTGAAATTGAAATTGAAATTGAAATTGAAATTGAAATTGAAATTGAAATTGAAATTGAAATTGAAATTGAAATTGAAATTGAAATTGAAATTGAAATTGAAATTGAAATTGAAATTGAAATTGAAATTGAAATTGAAATTGAAATTGAAATTGAAATTGAAATTGAAATTGAAATTGAAATTGAAATTGAAATTGAAATTGAAATTGAAATTGAAATTGAAATTGAAATTGAAATTGAAATTGAAATTGAAATTGAAATTGAAATTGAAATTGAAATTGAAATTGAAATTGAAATTGAAATATTGAAATATTGAAATATTGAAATATTGAAATATTGAAATATTGAAATATTGAAATATTGAAATATTGAAATATTGAAATATTGAAATATTGAAATATTGAAATATTGAAATATTGAAATATTGAAATATTGAAATATTGAAATATTGAAATATTGAAATATTGAAATTGAAATTGAAATTGAAATTGAAATTGAAATTGAAATTGAAATTGAAATTGAAATTGAAATTGAAATTGAAATTGAAATTGAAATTGAAATTGAAATTGAAATTGAAATTGAAATTGAAATTGAAATTGAAATTGAAATTGAAATTGAAATTGAAATTGAAATATTGAAATATTGAAATTGAAATTGAAATTGAAATTGAAATTGAAATTGAAATTGAAATTGAAATTGAAATTGAAATTGAAATTGAAATTGAAATTGAAATTGAAATTGAAATTGAAATTGAAATTGAAATTGAAATTGAAATTGAAATTGAAATTGAAATTGAAATTGAAATTGAAATTGAAATTGAAATTGAGATTGAGATTGAAATTGAAATTGAAATTGAAATTGAAATTGAAATTGAAATTGAAATTGAAATTGAAATTGAAATTGAAATTGAGATTGAGATTGAGATTGAGATTGAGATTGAGATTGAGATTGAGATTGAGATTAAGATTAAGATTAAAATTAAAATTAAAATTAAAATTAAAATTAAAATTAAGATTAAAATTAAAATTAAAATTAAAATTAAAATTAAAATTAAAATTAAAATTAAAATTGAGATTCAAATTGAAATTGAAATTGAAATTGAAATTGAAATTGAAATTGAAATTCAAATTCAAATTGTGCTGTTGTTCAAGATGTGCTATTGTATTTTTTTTGTAACTTCTTGAACCTTAATCGATGACGCCGTGATAATTGTATCATTCGTAAACATAATGACTTCAGTGCTGTTTTTGTTCTTCTTCGCTTGATCCGCCATATAAATGTTAAATAAATGGGACCTCAACACTGTGCCTTGTGGAACATCTCTAAGCACAGGGAGAAGTTAGGCTTTCCTTTGTTTATACTCACTTTTCCCTTCTTGTCGCTCAGGAAACTGATGTCTTGCTATCCTCTTTCCACTTTTGATTCCAGTAATTTAACAATTAGTCCTTTCGAACGTACTGAGCCATCTCTATTCCTAGAAAGCAGATCGCCACCGCTCTACGGTTATTCAGGCTGTTCGAAACATTGCACACCAATGCTGTAGCCGCGTCTATTTTAGTGTCCTGGTCTAAAGCTGAACTGATGGTCCGGTAACTTTTGATTTTCTTGGTAAATTTACTCGCAAAGCCTATCCTTGTTTATTTTTTCCAGAACCTTCTTCAAATTAGAGGTTAGGCTAATTGGTCTAAAGTCCTTTATGTCCTCTGCCCTGCTCTTTTTTGGAATGGGAAGTCAAGAGTGTTTGTTAGAATAAAATAAATATCACATTAAGAAAGTGACAAAACCAAAATATTTTGTTTTATTATAAAAAATTTTGTTATTGATATTAGTTCACCAGTAAACAACAAATATGTTAAGTTCTAATATGAATCTTATACATTTGAATTTGTATCGTATTTAGGAATGGACTTCTGTTTACTTTGATTTTATCTATTTGCGACGTTCACGGCAGTTCTAAGTTTATCGAATATTAACAATTCCGACAATTCTGATCGAAATATACTCAAAGCTAAACTTTATTCTCCCTATACAGAACCTTTGTAAATCACCAAGTACTAATTTATTAAAATATTAAACGACACATTTTAAAAAACTGAAATAAACGAAAGCATTTACTTGTTTTCATTCACTCTACCAAGATTACGATGCATATACAAAAAATTGGTGTATTGGTTGTGTTCAACTGTTTTAATTTTAAAATTGAAAATTTTAATTACAACGCCTAGGCGTTTCATTCAAATGGGCGCTTTAAACGAAATTTTTTAGAGATTCTTAAAATATGAAAATTTTTGCTACTTTCGAATAAAACGCTGAGGCGTTATTTTCGGGGGAAGACTGTAGCCAGCTATCAGACCGCACCAGACCTCTAATTCCATGTTCTGTTAACGAAATCTAGCATTTCGTTACATGCTGTAAACAAACTGGTTGACAGATCGCGCTCAAAGTTGGCATCATAATGAAAGATAGCCCTGCCAATCTAGGAAAAAAAATTTTAAATCCCTTCAGCGTGGGCATTTTTAATAAACAATTCCCGATACATTTTTGACAGAATCTATATTAAAAATAAAAAAGTTTACTGAAATTTAAGTAAAAGTTGTAATCTAAGTTCCGGTTAATGTGCATGTGGTGAGCCACTGCACCCAATTTTCACAAACAAAAGAAAAAAAATGTTTAATATAACTTTATAAGAAAGTGTGTACAACTCCACCATCAAGCATTTTGTTGGTCTAGTGCAGATATTGAGATAAACAACACAAATTGACAAACCACACAATTGCTTCCATTTTAGTACACAACGAAAACGTCACGCAATCCATATAAATTCAACACAAGCGTATAACAAAACATAAAACCAAATCTTAATCACCCATTTTTAGAGACAACGAAATAAATAAAAAATCTAATATTAATTTGCATAAATAATGGTATGCGCGTGTTGAATGCGCGTTTTATGATTTTTACAACCGTCTAATAACTGTCTACGATTTTTTCTTTCAAAACACTTTTGTGATTTTTTTTTTTTTTTTTTTATTAAAATTAATAAAAATAATAAATAAAATAATCATATTTATATTCAGTACCCTACGAATGCGAGATATTTGTGTATTTACACAAGAAACCAAAACAACAAAAAAAGCGACGACAATAAACCGTCAAAATTAATAAAATTAAGTGCTCACAAAAAAAAAAATGTTAATTTATTCAACAAAAAACACTTCAATTTTTTTTTTTTTACGAAAGATAGTATTTGTTGTTGTTGTTGTTGAAATAAATAATAGAATTAATATTATAATTTCACCAAATACTAATTAGATTAGATTATTCATGTATTGTTTATAATTTATTATCGTTATTATGGTTTAAAAGATGCTTACGTACGGCTCAGCAGTTCTCGTAATACTTAATCGTTAAAAAAATTATTTGCTTTTGTTTTCACTTCTCATATGTATAGGTTCTAATCTGTCAAAAACAAAAAAAACGAAAAGATAATTATTAGAATTATTTAAATTAGTATTATATATTAAAAGGCGGGAAACAATTGTGATGTTTATACGATTTAATATTCTGGGTGAGATTAATAACCTCCTTCCATATTCTGGAACAGTATTAATTATTATCTTTTGGGGGAGAAAATTACACACGTCAAAATGATAACTTTCGGTACTTAACAACAAGCACGTATTTTGTTATATCATTAAATCGTTTTAAAACATCAAGTGGGTAAATTTCTCCTCATTGCAATATGAAAAAAAATATTGAATTTGAATTGTAATTTATGCGAATGGTCAATGAGTCATTTTTATTTTAATACGAAAAATACAATTTAATTGTTTTATATAAACGAATTATTTTTTGGTAACTGGTTCTTTATTTTAACTTAATAAAGTTTAAGCTTTCAATTACAATTCGGAATAATTGTCAAAAGCATAATGAAAAATATTTCCATAATTGCTCATGTATCCTTTTCTTGGTTAACAATATTTTTTGAGAAAAATTGGAAAGGATCAGCAGACAAAGTACGTTTATTTTTGGAACGCCAACTTCTTGCTGCCGATTATCCAACACGCACACAATTCAAAATTGTCAATGGTCCTTCGAGCCAGACCCACAGAAGAGTAGAAAATTTATTTTAGAAATAAACGCTAATCTGTAAGTAAAATAAAAACGAAACGATAGTTGATTCGTATCCGATTTGAAATTATTTCAAAATTAAATTTAAGTCGAATTACCGAGAGTTTAATAAATAGTGCTTAACACGTGTAGCGTCCAAATGAATGAACTAGAGGGTCTAAGAAAGCAACGCGCTTCATACTGCGGTGTTTTGACCAGGGTATTGAAATGGCGAGCGCCATAAACTTAAATTCCGAAGAAACGAGATGCTGGAAAAAATAGATACGTTACGGCCGACGCTAAAGAGGTGTATTACGCGATAATATCTAAATTAAATAACTGGATAAAACAACTCGTTATTAGAGAATTATCCAACGTTTTGAATGATGCTAGTTACCATGATCACTGAGAACTCGACACCAGAGGGATACCTTTAGCTAAACTACAAATCCCTATTTTTTCTGGTGATTATACAGAAAGGCAAAGTGTTTTTGATTTGTTCCACTCGAGCATACACAGTACAGAAACCATAACACCCATGTAAAAATTTCAATATTTGAAAGGTTTACTACAGTTAAGCACTTTATTGTTAGGTTAGGTTTGGGTGGCGGTCCACTAGGACCAGGCATAGACACAAAAATGGTCCGTAGCCATATCACAAATATTTATTTCCTCCAACTCATTGGAACCATTTTGAGCTGTTAACAAAGCGCTGGATACTCCTGACACCCATCCTACAGAGATCCGCCAGGTCTTTCAAGAGAAGTGCCCCTAGAAACTTTAGTCTGTTTCGTGCTAGACAGTGCCCCGTAATATCTCCAATAACCACACTGATCTGACTTCGCTGAAGTGAGATCAGCTATTTGGATCTTGCCAAGTCCAACTTTGTCCAGACCTGCCCGAGTTATTACGCAAGAAGTGATACTTGACCATCTGTCATTCGTCAGCTTGCTAGCTTCTTCCTGAAGCAGCAGTTTGCATATCGCAAGAGGCATTTCAATATGCTTTCTTCTTTCTGAGAAGTGGGTTTATATTCCCTGTACTTATGAAATCTCCTGGCAGCCATAAAATATGGATGTTGAACTGATCTGCCGTCTCGTTAACAGATGAGAGACTGTTCTGGGCTAATTTCGATGTGATGAGGTGTGATTAAAGTGCTTTAATGACAGCCTGACTGTCCGTATATATGCCAATATCACAACCTGATATTACATTATACCTCAGGTAGTCTACGACTTCCTTTATGGCAGTTACTGCAGCTTAAAAAATGCTACAGTAGTCGGGGAGACCGAAGGAGAGAATTAATAGAAGTTTCTCGCAGAACACTCCAGCCCCGACTTTCCCGTCCTGTTTTGAACTATCATTGAACAAGTTTATAACTCCTGGTTCCAAAACTGCACCCATCATCTTGTCCTGCCTGGATGGGATCCTAGTTCGGAACTTTGTATCAAAAAATAGTGATGGGACAGACACCACCGTCTAGGTCTTGGGAATTTGGGTTTTGCTGCTACTCCAACTAAACAACAAAAAAATGTCATCGCTCAGATCATGGATAGTTCTGAACTTAATAGTACTCCTTCTCAACATCAAAACATTCATCAAACAGGCCCGTCCAGGAAGAATAAGGAATAATAAGCATTTGAGTATAATTAACTTTTTTGAATTTTATTTTATTTTACATAAGTTCTTGATTTTATCTTACCAAAGTTCACAAATTCTATTTTTATTTATCAATTTATTATTATTTCTGTTAATTTTGTTTTTCAAATCTGAAGATTGTTTTTGTTTTTGTTTAGTTTCATCCATCAGTTCACAGTTTGATATTTTTCAGTTATTTTCATTTGTTGGTGTGGGGCACTGGTGGTTCATGAGTTCAACTAAAACCTTACATATGCGTTATGTGTGGTACGGCTGGATTCTGTGCTGCGATGATGTGGTAATTTCTGAACTTAATTACAGGACCAACATTGGGATAGCTATTTGCAATTTTTTCACAGTCATTGATGGCCATCATTCAATGACACAAAAATTATTACGGTATTACAATATATTCTTGAGACGTTTACATATATCATATTGGAGTTTATTAAATTTATTTTGTATATTTATCTTTTCATTCTTCCGTTTTCGTTTTCTATTTCAATTTTTTTTGTTATGGAGTTACCGTTCATTATCTTTTGAAATTTCATTATGCACGTTATGGTTAATTTTTACTATCGGTATTTTCATATCAGTTGTTTGTATTGCAATGCTATCTTATATGTTTGGAGTGTTTTTGTTATTGTGTTTAGAGATTATTATATTATTGGCTTCTTGCGTTTTCATGATGAATGATTTTAGTTTTGTTTATCAGAATATAAGAAGCATGAGGAGGAATTCGGATAGGCTGCTGTCTTACATTGAGTCTGTATGCGTGAAGCCGTTATTGATTGGTTTGTCTGAAACATGGATCTTTAATGATGAAATTGAGAACTACGATCTACATGATTATAACCTGTTTGCTAAATGTAATGAGGGATATAGGTCTGGTGGTGTTGCAATTTACGCTAGTAAAATGTTGAGCTGTAAGCAGTTTAACCTTGACTTTAGGTCTTTTGATGGTGTTGGTATAACTTTTCCTTGGTGTTCGAAAATATTATGTGCTGTATGTGTTTACAGACTGCATGCTGCTAACATTCCAGATTTCATTGAAGATTTCACTAAGCTTCTGCAAAACTTGCCCTATACTAACCTTTTAATTATGGGAGATTTTAATATGGATTTTGTGCGGAAAACTGCGCATGTTGAGAATCTTTTAGTTATTTCGTCTAGTTTTGGTCTTGAGATTTTAGTGGATGAACCTACAAGAATTTTTAAAACATCTGCGACCTGTATCGACAATATCTTTTTTAGGTTTGACCACAGATATTTCCAAAATATTTCATACAAGGTGCATAATTTGGGCATCTCAGACCACTGTCTAATTGATGCTAAATTCATCGGACTGGCTATACAGAGCTCGAATAAAGGACATCTTAAGACTAATGCGAGGCAGATATCTCGTATAGATTATGAGTGTTTAAAAGAATTGCTGTTAAATGAACATTGGATCAATGTCTATAATGTGTCTAATGCGTCATTAGCTTATGATAATTTCATAAATATTTTTAGTGGTCATCTTGCTAACTGTACTAGATTGGTCCCACTCAATAAAACAGCCAAGCTTAAGCCATGGATGTCTGATAATTTGTTGGGAGCCATTCGTAAAAGAAATAGAATATGTCACCTAGCAAAAAAGTTTCCTAACAATAAAAGGCTAGCTAACTACAGCCGCAAACTGTGTGATATGGTAAATCTCAAAATAGAGCAGACCAAAAAACACTTCTACACAAAACAGTTTGAAAAAAATGGTAATGATGCTCGTAAAAACTGGCGAACTGTGAATAATATAATTGGTGAGCATCATGGTAACGCTGAAATCAGAGAAATTAATAGTCATAATAATGTGACCATTTCGGATTCTGCGGCTATTGCTAATGAATTTAATAATTTCTTTGTAAGTATAGGGAACTCCAATAGTTCGACAGTGATGTATGAGTTGGAAAGAAATCGAATAGTTACTGAGAGTTATGATGTTATGAATAGTTGTTATTTTTCACCTGTTTCTCCAGGGGAACTGTATAATATTATTAACTCCCTAAAAAATAAATCGTCTCCTGGGATTGATGGAATTCCAAATAGTGTTGTTAAAAAAATGGCTTGCTTCCTTGTGGATGTCTTGTCTTTTCTCTTTAACTTAAGTGTTGAAACAGGAGTTTTTCCTGGAACCTTGAAAAGAGCTGTTGTTGTCCCCATATTTAAGAAAAATGATAAAACTTGTGTAAATAAATACCGACCAATATCACTTCTTTCAATCTTTTCTAAAATTTTTGAAAAGGCTATGAAGAACAGGATTGTTGATTTTTTGGATCAAAACGACTTTCTCTCTCCGAAACAATTTGGATTTCGTAACAATAAAAATACTGAACAAGCGATTTTAGAATTTCTGGAACAGATAAGTGGCAGCATTGATCGAGGACTTAAGGCTTCAGCAATGTTTGTTGACCTAACCAAAGCCTTTGATAGAGTTGATCATACAATTCTTCGGTTAAAACTAAATCGTTGCGGTTTTCGTGGAATGTTACACAAGTGGCTTTCTGATTA
Organism: Tipula vernalis; assembly: GCA_958295665.1. Classification (NCBI taxonomy): domain Eukaryota; kingdom Metazoa; phylum Arthropoda; class Insecta; order Diptera; family Tipulidae; genus Tipula; species Tipula vernalis. The sequence goes on along the minus strand of OY282559.1, from coordinate 326,942,432 downwards.
TCTATCTGTCCGCGTCAACAATATTTTGAGTAAGGAGCGTTATATTAGGGTTGGAGTTCCTCAAGGTTCAGTGTTGGGACCGCTACTCTTTCTTGTTTACATAAATGGAATCTTCAACCAGAATTTTTCTGGTACCCTCACTGCGTATGCGGATGATCTTTCATTTGTTTATGCTGGCCTCAACCATCATGCGAACCTTACTATTATTGACAAGGATTTGGTTATGTTAGCGATTTGGTTGGGAGCCCATAATTTGATTTTGAGCGACAAGACAAAAGTTATGCATTTCAGGGAATGCCAGAGATCCCAACCACCGATTATCTATCACGCATTTGGCTGTAATAACAATCCAATTTGTATCCCTAATGGTTGCTTCACCATAAGCTCGGTATGTGAAATTAGATATTTGGGAGTTATGATTGATATTAACCTAAACTGGAAGGCCCACATTGAAGGCCTTAAGTCGAGAATTCTTTTGGTTTCCAGGAAAATGTATGTTTTACGATTATACTGTCCGTTATATCTTCTGAAATTGGTCTATTTTGCCCTAGTTGATTCTATCCTCCTGTATGGTTTAGCATGTTGGGGTGGTGCTTGTAAAACTCTTTTACATCCTCTGTACGTTCGACAGAAGCATGTTTTGCGGCTAATGACGTTTAAATCATTGCAGACACCATCATGGCCTATATTTCAGGAGCTGGATATAATGCCTTTACAACACATGTATGTTTTCAAGGTCTTAAAGCTTTTTTACATCATCAGCGGGAACCACTTTGTCAACTATTCAGTTTATAATCTTCGTTTAAATTTCAAATTTATAAAGTTTGTCCCCAATGTTAATTTAGAGTTTCGTAAACGTTACTTCAGTGTGGCTTCAGCAATAATCTTTAACAACTTACCATTGGAAATTCGAGTGTGCTGCAGCTTCTCCGCTTTCCCCAAAGCTCTCAAAAATTGGTTGAAACTAAACAAAGCAATTGAGCATCTATTTTTTGTATTATTATAGTTTTGTCTTTTATTTTATTTGTATTACTTTTACTTTTTAAATTTTTTAAATTTTGTAAATTATTATTGTGTTAACTTTGACTTTTTTGTTAAATTTTTTGTAATATTATTAGAGAGAACCATTGTACCTGACACACGTTTCTTTGAAACTAAAGGTGCAATTATCTTACCAATTACTTATTATTTATTGTAACTTTGTTTTAAACGTTTTAATAAAATTGGTAATGATTTAAAAAAAAAAAAAAAAAAAAAAAAAAAAATTGTTTGTTGCACAAAATAGATGAGTGCCCTGTATTGTTGCAGGTTCACATTAAGATGGATTTCAGCCGTATGGCAGATCAAGCTGCCAATTGTTTCCCCAAGATATCTAGAGGAGTTAAAAATAGCAGATTCTCTAGTGCCTGACTGGATGTGCTCCTCAGTGCACCACTGATCCACAGAGAGATTGTTCCCTGAACTTTTGTCAACAGCTTTTGGTTTACAGTCTTGTCCAGAGCAGCCCACCAGACTATTACCCCATACAAGAGTATGGGTCTGACTACTGCGGTATTAAGCCAATGTACGATGCGGGGCTCCAGCCCCATCCTTTTTAAATGGCATTTTTGCAAGAGTATAGCGCTACCGAAGCTTTCTTTACCCTTTCCAGAATATTGGGCTTCCAAGATAATTTGCTATCCAAAACGAGACCGAGAAACTTCGCTTCAACTGTAAAAGTCAAGCTGAACCCATTTAAAGTAGGAGGATGTTTATATTTCCTAGAGAAGAGAACAAATTCGGTTTTGTGTGGGTTCACATTCAACCCACAGCCATTGGCCCATAATGAAATAGTGCCCAGAACACTTTGCATAAGCTCACTAAGGGTGCCGGAATATTTACCACGAACACCAATAGCAACATCATCTGCATAGGCAACCACCTTGAAGCCACTGTCCTCCAGTCTCAGCAACAGGTAATTTATGACCAAGTTCCAAAGTAGGGGGGACAGTACGCCACCCTGTGGCGTACCTCTCTCTGCTTGCAAATCTTCTGACGGAGGATTCCCCAAAACTGGCATTTATTATCCTGCCTCTTAGCATCTGATCTATGCAGTCCTTGAGTGATTCATCCACTCCCAGATCTGAAAGTGCCCGAGTTATAGCCCCTGGAAACACATTGTTAAAAGTGCCCTCAATATCCAAGAAGATTACCATTGCGTAGTCTCTATATTCGAAAGATTTTTCAATGAAAAATACAAGAGAATGAAGAGCAGTTATACAGAATTCCCCTTGCAATAGGCATGTTGGGATTTAGACAGCTTTTTCGACCCAATCGTGCCTCTAATATGAGCTTCTATTTGCCTTTACATTGTTTTAAAAAGGAAGGAAGACAAGCTAATCGGTCTAAGGTCTTTGAGATTGCAGTGTGAGCGTTTTCCCGCCTTATGTATGAAAACAACCTGCACTTCTGTCCATTTACTGGGAATATGACATAGTTCTAGGCTGCCTTTGAAAATTACCTCTAACCAGGAAATTGTTAGATCCATAGTTTGTTGGGGGGGATAATACCATCGAGTCCAGGCGACTTATATGGTTTAAAACTATTTATCGCCCACAGGATCTTTTTTCTGCTAATAATTTGGCCTATGAGGCTACTTGCCCTTTTACCTACTGATGTGCTAGGTACAGATTCGGATCAACCAGGAAAATGAGTCTCCATCAGAAGCTCCAGTGATTCCGCACTATTAGTGGTCCATATGGCATCCGGCCGTTGAAGATAACTTGAGATGGAAGGACCAGTTGCTAGTACTTTGCGTAGCCTAGACATCTCCAAAGACTCCTGTATTTTGCCACAGTGTAGTCTCCAAGAGCTGTTCTTGGCACTTCTCAATTGATATTTGTAAATTTTGAGGACTTCCTTATAGGAGTCCCAGTCTACAGCAGATTTTGTTTTCCGTGCTGTTTTGAAGAGTCTTTTGCATTTTCGACGTGTTTGTTGAATCTCCTTGGACCACCAGGGTGGCCAAGATTTACCCCTAGGCCTGATAAGGGGACTAGAGCCCAGTATCGCTACATGCAATGCGCTGGACAACTCGTCCACCAAGCCATCGAGCTCTTGCGTAGTTTTTGGAGGTTTTGGCACCGGAACTGGTAGTGAATTACCAGAATAGTTCTAAAGGTATCCCAGTTGGTTTTCCTTCTGTTTCTGTAGGTTAGACTTTTTGGAGAAGTCAAGTCCATTTCAAATTGAAACCGACACTCTCCAATTTAATAAACTAGTTGGCAGAAAGCTTGAGACAAGAGTAATATCCAATACTTCCTGTCTATTACTAGTTATAAAGGTTGGCTTATTGCCTATATTACATATATAAAGGTTAGTACTTAAAATGTAATCAAGGAGTAACTCACCTCGTTCATTTGTGTCCGTACTTCCCCAGATACTGTGATGAGCATTTGCATCACTCCCAAGGATGACTCCAACCTTGCGCTTCTGAGCCTCCAAGATTAGCTCACCTAGAATGATTGGTGGAGTATCCACTTTATCATAAGCCAGGTAAGCTAATACTAGCCAGAGGTTTCGTTTATCGACCTCAATGCTGACCGCTGCTATATCTCCGTTACTGAAATTTGATAACAGAAAATCACTTATGTTATTTTTAACCAACTCCGGGTTGCCAACCTGCAACAACTGGAGTATCACCTTCGGATCACTAGGCTCCGAAGGGATGAACACCCCAGCTCTTGATCTGCAGGGAATCTCCTCCCTATCAATCACGGAAAGGCTGGCTCCGGGCCATACCTCGCCAAGTCCCTCCACAGTTTCTTATAAAGCAGCAGGGACCTCTGATCTGCACAGGCAGTCAGTTTCACCTGATTCCTGTGCCAACCCGTGTCCCGACAAGTCGGAGCAAGTCCTGGATTTTCCGACAGGACTTTCAGGTAGGTGGTGGCTAAGGCCTCTTCCACCTTCCCCCAATTGGCGGGCGTGATACTTCCATCCTCTTGGGATTTGTCAATACTAGCCAGACTAGCTGATCCTTGAGGACCTCGTTAAAAGGCCTCATAGCGGAAGCATGGAGCTTTGTTCGCTTTGCGATCCTAAAATTTTCCTCCTGAGATCTATTACTTTTAAGCTGTGAGCCAGCTGAAGGGCCTTCCGACTGTTTTTGTTCACGCAAGCGTGGATTTGCCCTTATCCGTTTTGTCTTCTGGCGAGATGTTATTTATTATCTTATCCATCTTCGTTCGTGCTTTGGTTCCGCCTTGTATTTCTATACTCAGATTTGGTGACCCGAGTGGAGGGACCAGCATCGCTTGAGCTTATGTCCCGTTGTTTATTTGCAGACTTAGAGTCAGGCCTACAGACCCGAGTCTCTTTGTCCACATTTTCCTGGTTTTTAGAGAGCCGGACTCTTTTTGTTGTTTTTTGTTATTATGAAGATCCATAATTTTTCCCACGAGTAGCGGAGAAAGAAGTGTTCATCTGTGTAGAGATCCGCAATACACAGATAAGGCTACTTAATCCGGAAGGCGCCAAGTATCCGGATCCACCGTTAGCGACTGAGCTTGTTTTCAAGCCGGGCCCACATTCTGGTCGATTATCGGCACGGTACGATTAACACCTTAACCCAGCCCAGCGATTTGTTTAAGTTTGACTCCTTTAGCGCCGTGTTTTAGCCTAGAAGCCAAAGAACCAACAATCTAGTTACATCGGTCACCACGTGGAGGTAACACGAGTACTTGTGGAAGTTGCAAGTTACGGAGCTGACCGCAAGTGCCAACTTGAATCCTCCGAGCAACTTCACACCTGACCACCCGCAACTTGACACCTGACCACCCAGGTCACTCTAAATTTATGGTAATATTTTCACCACACAAACCATTCACAAAACCAACAAATTCAAAAAATGGTCAAAGTTAGATGAAGGTTAAATGGCAAATTTCTGATCGATAATGAAATAGACTGACCAGCACAGCAACGGGCCAATCTAACCGCACTAACTAAAAACATGAAAGAAAAGCCAAATTCTAGGTCATTGAAAACAATCTTAGGAAATGTAGGATGCCATGGGAAATTTGAAAGTATCGACTAACTTGAAAATTTGTGAAATTGTTTTTGCGATATTCAATCGTTTTTTGGTCGAATAATGTTTTATCGTGATTTTTCGTGACAGTGTTGTATACCAGACGACCAAGTACGGGCAGATAAAAAGTAACAAACGTTCGAAATGACCATTTTATAAACCCATCAGCTCTTAGAAATCGCCATGCAATCGCTGTTGAAACCTGCAATGAATTATTACACGTACGTAATATAAATGTGAGCGACAAAACAATACGGTGAAGGTTGGGAGAAGCAGGTTTTGATGCACCAAGGATCCATAACATCTTGCATAACACAGGTTTGCTCGGCTACAATTTACCAGGGAACATGACAATTGAACTGAATCTGGTTGGAGCCAAGTTTTATTTACCGATGAATCAAGATTTTGTTTGTGGTCCTTGGATGGGTGCGAGAACGAGAATGACGGCGACCGGGTAAGCGTTACGCTCCATGCACTTTTAGCGAAAGGATTCGAGGCGGATCAGTGATAATATGGGCGGAAATTTTGATGGAAGCACGCACCGAGCTTTATCTGGTTCCTGGAAATATTAGAAAAATATGTTGTACCTTAAGCACCATTTATAGGCGATAATTTCATGCTAATGCACTATAATGCAAGACCTCATGTTGCAAGAGTCGTGAATGAATACTTGACGTAGGTAAATATTTCGACGATGAGATGGCCGGCAAGAAGTCCCGATTTGATTACTATAGAACATGTGTTGGACATTCTTCTCGTCTCGTATTCCAGCCCCGAAAACGATGGAAGAACTCTAACGACCGCTTTTAAAGGAATGGGGAAATATATCACAGTGCCATTAGCAATAGATTATCAAAAGTATGGGAAAGAGGATAACAGAGATTATTCAAGCTTAAGGTTAATTATGATTATTGTTGTGTTTATGTCTGTGAAAATTTAAAAAAAATTAAAATTTGTCAATGTTAGGTTTTTGTTTGAAAATTCGAGAAACCTCAACCACATCATTAGTAAGCCTTACCGACTGTAACATTATATCCTTTTGGGTTTAGGGAAGATACGCCCTATTTGTTTTCGGCCTGGATGATGCACATCAGTTTGGACAGGGTAAAAAAAAATGCGTAAAGATTGTTTCCAATTATGCCACGATCGTCATCACGTCTTCTTCTCACAACTCTCAATCCAAATAAGAAACTCCACTAATACATTATTATAGGCTTTTGCCAAACATGGATTTATTAATCAATAAGCATTAAAAAAAAACAGTCACCTGCTTATCTTTAACTTTAAATTAAATTGAATATCTTTATGTGGTATATTCGGAAATTATAAGAAGCAGATATTAAGAAAAAATAATCACTTACCACTTTTGTTTGAAGACCAGAGCGCTCAAGTATCCACCCAAAAATGGATATATTGTATATGTATATACTAATTTTAGTCTTTTAGATTGATAAAAAAAAATTTGATATCCACTTCCGAAAATTATTGCTCACGTCGGTTATTCAATTTAAAACAAAAAAATTAACACTAAATCACTAACAATAAACTCTAAGAAAACAATAATAATCTAAATAATTAAGACGAATTAAGCACCAAAAAAAAATTAATTAAATCGTTTCGTATCCATAATTAAATCGCGTAATTCCCAAGTGATGTGATGGGTAACGGTAAAGCAAGATGTCCAACTACCCATGAGATGAGCCCATATATAAATTTCCGACCAAAAGAAACGGCCTGTGTGCCCATACAAAAAATAGAGACACGCGGTTCGTGTTCCCTTGATGGCCTTACTGCCTCTCTGTCACTTGATTTAATCCCAGGGCGACGTATAACGTCGGTAAGAGATATCACGACCGCGTGTTATGCTACGGTTATCAAAAACGTCGTATCAACTATATATTTAATAGCGATAAACACTATATTGAACTCCAACTAGGAACTATTCACTAGTCGGGTTATAGTACGTATTAACTTATTTATATAGTACGTAAATATTGCCACACTACTTGGCCTTTTAAAATTTATTTTTAATAATATTTGGAGACCGATGGTTTCATCCAACACTATCCAATTCAGAAATGAAAAAATCAAGAGTTATCGAAGTATAAAAAAATTAAATTACCTTTATGATAAACCGTTTGTCATTGAATGCACAGGTACAACTCAATTAACTCCGACCCGTTACTCCATAACATACCAATTAGGTAGAATCTAAATAGAATACACCCAACTGGAGTTAATTGTATAAATTGCAACAACAACATTTAACAAAAAAAATACAATTGAACGGTATGCCACCTCAAGTATAAATTGGATCAATGTTGGTACATTACACGACATTTACTAAGATTGTTTTGAGTGGCCTTGAATTTGGATATTGTTTCATGTTTCTAGCTAGTGTGGTTCAAACCGTGTTCATATTTGAAAATTGAGTTATAAAACATGTTGCTGGATAAGTAAAAACACTCAGCCACATGATTAGACAAAAAATGCTATGGTAATATTTTCTAAAATTGTTTTGAATGGCCTTGAATTTGGATTTTGTTTCATGTTTCTAGCTAGTTTTTCATGTTCCTAGCTCAAACGATATTCGCGTAAAAAAAACAATTGTTGTGTAGGGTGGCACGTTTTCTGTGCCAGTGTATTTGTCACATAAAAATTTCTTGATAAACTTTCACTTATTTGCAATTTCATGCAAAATAATTTTGGTTAACTTTAACCATTTTTTGAATTGATTCTAAATACCATATTTCATAGAATTGTTTACTACCGCTAACCGTCCATAGTTCATGAATTCGCCCCATGATTTTTATCGTCAACCGTCTTGAATAATATTAAATAAATTTCTAAGCAACCAATCAATATACCTATACATAACTTGGGACAGCTTATTTTTACTCTCAAGAATGGTTTGGTCATAAATATGAAACTGACTACCTTACAAGAACTTATTTTTCGAATAATGACCATTTTGGTTTCTTCAACAAACAAGTTCAAATTGTCAAATTCTAATCTGATTTGTATCTTTCTCCTGTGCTATTCATAAGATATATCAAACATAGGCGGCTAATAATGGCTTGAATTTTTATTAGCACCGCTTTATATTAAATTAAAGATAGAAACTCTACAAAATTTAAATTCAAAATAAATCGAATAACATAAAAAATAAAAAGATGCAAATCTCTTAGTTATTCAGTAGATTCACCGGTGTCGTTCATTTAAATGAACAGCAACAACAAACAAAAACACTCTCTCATCTTATATTAAAATCTACACAAAACTTAAATCTAACGGCAAAATATGTGACGATTGGATCGTTCTAATAACATCAATTGAGTTGAAAATAATAAATTTCACCTTGAACTGAAAAAAATTTTTTTTTTTTAAGTTTTATTTAATTTCACTCAAAATTAAAAACTCGAAATTTTAGTTTTTCTTTCTATTCAGTTTATCATACTTAAATAATTTAATACACTTATCTTCTACATATATGTACGTATGTGCTGCGCAGAAAAATAAATTATATAATAAAATTATAAATTAATTAATTAGATTACAATATCGAAAGGTACGATGAAGTGACTTAATTTATTCCTTGCACAATTTTAACTCATTTCAATAATGATGACGTTCTCCATAATTATACCCTTGGGAAAGTTCTTCACTTTGACCGCCATCGTTGTATGGTTCACTGAAATTATTTTGTTGATTGTTCTTTTGCGAATGTTGTTGTTGTTGATGTTGCTGCTGTTGTTGTACTTGATAGTTTTGTAGTTGATTTTTCAATTCTTCATTTTGGTGTTGTTGTTGCTGTTGTCTTTGATAGTTGTGTTGTTGATGGTTAAAATCTTGTTGTTGTTGATGTTCGTTGTTGTGGTCATATTGTGCTACTGGAACTTTATATGGAACATGTTTTTCCACTTGAACGGGGACATGTCGTTCAATTGTGACCGGATATGGTCGATCGAATGGCACATTAACGGGATATGGTACATTTTTTTCAACGGGATATGGAACTTCTTTGATTACAGCATACGGTTGCGTTACTGGAACTTTTATGTGTACGGGTACTGGTTTATCGACGTGTACGGGAACTGGACGATCATACGGTACATGCACTGGATATGGAACTTTTTTCTCTACTTTAATTGGAATACGTTTTTCAACTTCAACTGGTACTGGTTTTATTACATGGACGGGAACTGGACGATCGACTGGCACTTGAACATGATATTTTACGATTTTCTCAACTGGATACGGTTTTGGCACGTGAATTGGTACTTTAAAAGGTACATGTATTTGTTTTTCGACTGGATAAGGTGCTGCAACGGGCACTTTCACTGGTACACGGATATGTTTTGTAATTGGAATTGGATGATTGACATACACTTTGACGGGAACTCTACGTTCATAAGGGACATGGACAGCGACTGGAACATTTTTATACACTGGATAAGGGTCTGCTATATATTGGGGAACTTTCACAATTTGTTTTACTGGATAATGTACTGTTTTCACAACTGGATATGGTTTTGGCACATGTACTTTAACTGGATATGGAATCTTTTTCTCAACAGCTACAGGAATTTTTTTCTCAACTGCATACGGGACCGGAATATTTCTCACGATCGTCAGCGTTTTCTCCACTTTAGATAATTCAGCGATTATATGAGGATCAACTTCTTTCCAATCTATTTGACCAATGTTACTATTACGATCATAATGTCCATTGTGATAGTGTATACCACGTTTATCTTGTTTGGAATCGGCTGTATCCGATTCCTCTTTATTATCGTCTTCGACATTCTCTAAAGTTTCCTTTTCTTTATTTTCCTCGTTCGCATAAACCACCCTATTGAATATCGTTAGGGCTAATAGCAGGGATGTTATTCCCTGTTAAGAGATAAGAGAAAAACAAAAGAAAACATAAGTGCTCACATATCTATATAAATTTAACGGTTTCACTCAAAACATAAACATTTTCTAATATCGCGTTTAACATTTTCTAAACGAACGCGCGCGCGCGCGCGCGCGCATTCACTAATTATTTACTATAATCATTTGTAGTGAAACAATACAAAATTTAGAAAATTATTAATGTCAATCCGTTAATCAAACCAAATACATAATTAATAGATGAAATGAAATTAATTTTATCACAACAACAAAATAACTTTCAAAATTTTACAACCAAATTTTCACTCAAAATTTTTTAAAACACTTATTATTTTTAATAATTCTTTTTTTTTTTCAATCTTATTAACAAAACACTTAATCCGTTTTAATTTATTTTAATGAAATTCATTTTCACTTTGAACTTCATATTTTCATTTTCATCCAACTCTTCTTACCAATAATTTCATTTTTATTTTAAACTGTTTTGTATTTTTATGTATATGTACACGATTTATCCAAACAACATCTAATTCTGTATAAGTTTGAAAAATAACTGAAGCTGAATAAAAAAATTGGTTGATTGTTATATAGATTTTAATAACTTTCCCCCCTTGCCGAAGATTTCTTATTTTCGTCTTTTGTTGTTTTGTGTGGTATCTCTCCTACCACTAAATAAATCTTTAAAACATTTTATTTTGATTTCGTTTTTATTTTCTTGCCATCAAAGATGATCATAACATTGAATTTTTAAAATCGGTGTAATCGTCGTAGTCAGCAAAATTTTGCTGTAAAGTGATTATTGAATTTTTGAACCATCATACAGACGAAAAAATTTTTGGAAGGTTAGTTATTTTCAAATTACACCTTGAAGTGCCGGTGGTCTTAAACCATTTACTTGACTTATGTAATACCTTTAGTACTTTAATGAAAGATAAACTGGAAAACAAATCCAATTTGATTATATGTGATATTCCATTCAATTTTATTGCCTTTGCGAATCGGTTTAGAAAGTGTTCAACTAAAACTCTGATGCAATCAATATCTGTGTTCTTTCGTTGTAGAAGATAGTACTAGACCATATGTCTGTACAAACTTGATTAAATCAAATTTTGCCGGATTTTGGTGTTGAAACTAAATAATCTATAATATTAGCGCTCAACACTAATTTGCTTTGAAATGATTATGTTTTTCTTCAAAATTTTATGTTATATAATTCCGTACATCACTATAGTGCTTAAATTACAGGATTAAGCTACTTTCTGCCTGAGGTAGAGATAGTAGATGCGGACGTGCTTGCGATGCTGCTTTCAAAAATCAAGCTAATTGGATAGGATTTTTTACATCGACTTGTTTCTTATAATTAACCCCTAAAATTTCTAAACTGTTCAACGGGCCAATTGTTATTGGTGAAACTTAATATGTGTGTTAAAAATAGAAAACCTGTCGCGGTGGCAAATGATTAAGCATTATTGATAATGTATCTCTTGTTTGCCGTAAGTCATATCCTGTTAATCGACTATGAGATGCTGAATAGTATCTGCAATCGTAGATATAAACGAAACATGATATAGAATGTTTCAATATTTAGAAATGAAGGACATTTGCGCAGGATCTTTATCCTAAGAAGGTTATTCTAAGATTTCCAAAAGGTACATAATATATTGTTATTTTCTGACGAAACCCAAGTAACAATTTGATAGGTAAATTGTCCTAGACAGCAAAAACAAAGCTGTTACAACGTCGTAGTTATAAATGTTAAATAGATATTTAATAAGTTTTTAAAACGTTGTGGCATTGAAAAAAAAGCTAATTAGCTTAAGTAGGTATATAAGACATTCCAGCAGAGATTTTGTTATATGCCATAAAGTAAAATAGTCGGGAGAAAAGCAATTTTGCTGTGGTAGTCAACTAAACAAATATGACAGCTATAATACTTTATTTATTTTTTTGTGTAATTTTCAAACATATTTGCATTTTATCAAAATTACTGTTAAAATAACGTAATAGTTAGAAAACAAGTCTAAAAGAAATTTATAAATAATTTTGGAGGTGGAAAAGGATTTTTTCGGTTATGATTATTTACGGATACAAAAATCCAATATGCTGTGCGGTCTAGTTTTGCGCTTTATGACATAAAATCAAATAAGTCGAATATAATGGCGAACAAACATTTATATAATTATTTATAATTTTATTTATTTATTATTTTATAATAATTGTAAATAGTGATGTGGTACCTTGCCAATGAGTCTTGCCAAATGCTCTGTTTGAAGAGGCATCTTGCAATTGACTAGTACAAGTTGATGCAGATGGGTGTAACGTAACAGTAAGATTTGGTAGTTTTTCCATTGTTTTTTTTTGCGACTGTTGACTACATCTTGCACCGAAGGAATATTTGATACATCTTGCTCTTCTATATCTCTACTTGCTCTTCGAAAGTGGCTCGTTCTTCTAACCTTTGCATACCCTTTACTGCCAGCTGATACTCCGAATATTTGGCGAGCAAGCGTGCCAGTTCTGAGCACCATGAATTATGGGCTTTTTGCTCTGTAACCTAACCCTTGATATTAGAGGAACTCTTTGGTGTCCGGTGGATAATGAACGATACCATTATTTTCGTCTTCTTCAAACTAGCACTTGCTTACAGTTTCGGAAACACAGAAAACCTAATAATCATAACAAACCTATTAAATAAACTTAAAATCACTAAAAAAAATGATTTCATAGCAAACGCTTACCATTATTAAAGATAAAATGTACTGTTTCAGTAATTACCGCGTTAATCCAACTTAATATGCCAATTGGTTTGGAAAAGGAAAAAATGCTTAACTCAAATCAAAATTACTTATCTAACAACGAAACTGCTTAACATACAATGAAATTTATATGAGTAAACTAAACGTGGATAAAAAAGGAAAACTGCTTAACTCAAAGCAAAATTGTTTAACATACAGCAAAACTGCTTAGCACACCGCAGAATCTAAATCTATACTATGTGTAAATATATAACTAAAACAATGTTGTTAATCCTCTAGCAAGTATTTCCGCTTTTAAACGCAGCACAGAAAACATGAATAATAAATAGAAAATTATTATTTGCTCTTATACTCGTTGCACAGAATTACGTTTTTATAAGTTGTAATGTGCGTTAACGGTTATTATTTGCGTAATTCAAACACTTCAGTTAAATATTTATGTGAACAAATTTGGGCAGACAAATATTTAATTGTCGCGTCACAATGTCCAAGTGTACAAGAAATATTATTAGTGTCTTGTTTTTCTTGTCGTAGAAATCAGAGAATAGAAAGATAGAACATTCATAATATTCTGATTTACAGTCCAGTATCTTCTTGGTGTGCTTGAGAGACACCATTCGAGTATAACACCAAATGTTAACAGTACTTGGGAGGAGGACTTCGAGTGCAAAGAGCTAAGAATGTAAAATGTAGAAAACATCGAACGTCGTATGAGCGATGATAGCTGACATAGCAAGGCAATAGTAAAATACATAGTATGCAATGCTCAAAACAAGAAAACGTATCTCGCTTGATTTAACGCAAGTGTGCTAGGAAGTTTTAAAAGGCTTCGTTTGCAATTGAGAGATATGTATAAACTAAATTATCTCATATCGAATAGCTTAGCTTTACTGAAAGGCGCGATGGACCCTTGTGTTTTCTGAAATATTAATATGCATTCGTGAGACCAAATATTATTAGACTGGCGGATGGTGCTTTTACAGTTCAACCGGGAATTAGAATTTCAATTTTAGTATTATATAATCTTTTTTAATTTTGTTTATGTTAATAATTTTAACCGGAGATAATTTTAGACCTAATTTTCGATTTTTTTTACATTAAAATCACCCTACCATAATTTTCCCAGTTAGAAAAAATTGCCTGCTAGCGGGTTAAAGTAAATAATATTCCATGCAAAGTCCAACAGCTAAAACGCTTAACACAAAACAATAATGTTTTATGATCAGTGATTTTCTCATTCAAAAGCTAATTAGTTACTTAAAACATTTAATATATTTTGGTTACGTTTTTCGTAAGTTCGTAAGACAATTTAGCTGTAATAATATTTAATTTAGGACAAATAGTTAAAATGGTTATCTATTATGCTATTTAGCTGTTACATATATTAAAGCCATCTTTTAATTTAGTTTTCCTTCTCATAAAAATGGCTGCATCATTTATCTGGTTAAAAAATTTCGTAAAAGCAACTTTATCACATGCAAAGATTAAAAAAGATGCCAATCTTCAGCTTTTGGTTGATTGCCAGAAGCTTTTTAACAGACTTGGATTTATTTTTCAGGAAAAATAAATTTTTCGAAAAAATTTTTGATTTTAATTTTATGATTAATATCAAATATTTTTAAGTCGCGTTTTCCTTTTCGGACCTACTTTTTCAAACTGGTCGATGAAATTTGTTTCCCGTGTATTTTTACGAGTCATATTTTCCTTGTTAATATTTCATAAAATATTTATGACATTTATTATTGAAGTATAGAAAACATATTTAAAATGACATCATTAAAATTGTAGATGCAATTATAGAAATATGTTTTTATCCATCATTTAGCAACAAATTGTTATTGTTACAATAATTTTCAAAATAATAGCCTTTTAGTTATTTCTGACTGCTTTGCGATTTTGAAACCGATTTCCTTAACTACGTGTTTGCTGCTATAACAATAATTTTTCTTATGTAACTAGTTTGCGTGAAGCACAGCGAAACTGCAAATATAATTTTTTTGCTATTTAGGAACCTATAGTTTTAAATAAATAAAACTGCTGTCTCAAAAGTAATTTACCATTTATTACGAGTTTGCTGTTTGACGTTGCTATAACATATCGTTTTTGGTTATTTTTTAAGAAGTTATTATAACTAAATTGCTGTGAATTTTAGATGGCACAACGTTTTGACAACTCCAAATTGTTACTTGGGAACCTTTTATCAGAACATTTCGTAAAACCCATTTTGTAGATGCATTAGTACAACAATATCCTGTATAAGACGGAAACTAAAGTAAAGTCTAAACATTTTTCTTAAATAGTCGATTCTAGGAATTTTACTAACGACAATAAAAAATATGTTTTGCGAACCCTCAGGGACTTACAACTTCGATTGATGCAACACCGTTCCCAACCTAGACAGTATAACAATTGGCTCAATTAAAAATCCAATAATTGGGCACCAATAAGATTGACTCAGCTTAACCACTACTGATCTGATCATCGATTCTCTTTCACACAACATTTTATTGAACCAAATTTTTACTGTAAGGAACAATTGTTGAAATAATTCGCTCCAGTCTTGATTTTTGTAATATTCCATTTAAATTGTTTTCAATTTTTATTTGAAATAATTATTTAGGTTTTTTTTATTTTTATTATTTAATGAATATTCCAGCTGAAAATAATTCATTCCCATTTAGAGTATAACCCATTGGTTAGCTCCGAGTTGGGTACTTCATTAAAGTGTTCTTCTCTGTTTTGATGGTTACTACTCGGACCAGACGATCACCTTCTGGAAAAACACCGAAAATTTTCCCATCGCCCAATGACATGGAGGTAGGTTTTCATCCTTCAATAGTACAAGCTCACCAATTTTGCAGTTATCGCTTGTTTGTTGCGCCTTGTGTCGATCCTGGAGATTATTGATGTATTCAACATGAGACATTTTTAAAAACAGTTTCACTCATTGTTGAACCTTGTCCCAATAACTTATTGGATTGTTGTTTCCATTGAAGTGCTGCAAATCAGGAATACTTAAAATTGATTATTCAAACAAAAAATGGGTTGGTGTTATTTTTTTTTTTTATTTTTTATTTATTTATTTATTTAACCTACAGTAAATATACAATCGGTATGCAAAAAAGATTAACAGTTATTATACAATATTTTAGCACAAAAATAACATTTAACAATTATTTAATGATAGACAAAAATCTAAACAACTCATTTCTAAACGAATTTCTTTTCATGTTAAAATCGAAAACGTCATAAACCGAATTAAAGAATCGCGACATTCTCAAAACTGGTTCTGAGAGTGCGAAGTTTGTAGAAACCGGATCAATATGTAACAAACGACGACGGCGCAAACAACGTGTAGGAGCGTAAAAGTTGAAACGAGCCAGTAAATCGACACAGTCTATTCGGGAAGTCAGAACATCTTGAACGAAGATAGCGGATGCAACATCTCGTCGGTGATCTAATCGTTGTAATTTTAATATTTTACAACGATCATTATAAGGAGGTAGCACATATTGGTGCACTCGCTCCGTAGGTAAGCCGCGAAGCGCATACAAAAGAAACTGTTTTTGAACGCTCTCAATTCTGTATGAATGACAATGATAAAATGGTGACCAAATCTGAGAAGCATATTCTAGAATGGAACGAACAAAGGACACATAGAGAGTTTTCAGTGTGAGTGGGTCGCAGAAGTCTTTACAATTGCGCTTAATGAAACCCAGCATAATATAAGCTTTTAAAATAACAGAATCAATGTGTTTGGTAAAAGTAAGATCATAAGAAAAGGTTACACCTAAGTCGGTTATGACCTCAACTCTGTCAATAGCGGTATTGTATAGAAAATATTGCTGAAGAACAGGTGAGTGTGTACGAGATGATAAAATGCTACATTTACCCACATTCAACAATAATTTGTTTTTAAATGACCAACTGCAAAAGTTACTTAAGTCACCTTGTAATTTAACACAGTCAGAAACTCCAGTAATAGGAGCAAATATTTTCATATCATCTGCGTAAAGCAAACATTTTGCGAATTTAAAACAATCAACAACATCATTGACAAATAATGAGAATAAAAGTAGACCAATGTGGCTACCTTGAGGAACTCCAGAGGTAACTCGAAATAAGCGAGAACTAAAATCATTTATCTTAACAAATTGGTAGCGATCAGACAGGTACGAATGCAACCACCTGATGGGGATAAACTGACAATTTAGTTTATCCAGCTTATCTTTGTTGTACCACGGCTCACGAAACCTAGGTCCATTTTTATTTGATGGAACATACCTTTCAATACCAGTCTTGAGCAGCCCGTTGAACAATAAAATAGAATGGTTCAAATTTTCATCTCGCTCGAGAAAGTCCCAATTAGAACCGACAAGAAATTCGTTTAACGAATCGTAGTCCGCACGCCTAAAATCGAAATGCAAAGAATTACTAGAAGTACACGTAGTGTTGCAATTCTCTAAAAATATATAAATGGTAATTGGAGTGTGGTAAACGCTCGAACATCCAGTAAAATCTTCACAAGGTGAAATCTCCGAAAACATAAGATCAGTTGAATAAACCAAATCGAGAAATATGCCCCGACTATTGCTTATCCGGTTCAACTGCATCATTGCTAAGCTAGCAAAATAATCAGTAACTGCTAATTCTTTCTGGCCAGAAGAAGAGGATGTAAAAACTCCATCAACATCAAACCAAGTAATATCGGGAAGATTGAAGTCCCCTATAATCATTAGTTGTTCCTGAATACGAACCAATGGCATGACCGCAGAACTGATGAAATTAACAATTCCCATATAATATTCCATAGTAGATCCAGAGGGAACATATACAGCCACCACGAGGATAGATGACTCGTATACATTAATCCGAACAGCAATTACGTCATAAATTGGATGACATGCAATGAGCTCGTTTGGGATCGATCTCTTAACAGCAATCAACACACCCCCACCTTTAAGGCTGGTACAAAAATCATGTCGATCTTTTCTGTGGACGACGTAGTTGGGTGGGAAATATTCCTCTGAATTAAACCCTTTAGTAAGCCATGTTTCAGATATGATAATCACATCGTAATCGTTATCAAGAACGCCAAGCAAGAATAATTTAGCTTTCCCCCGAATACTAGAGGCGTTGTGATAGTACATCGAAGTAAAAGTAATTTGTCCAGAACTTTTGGGCCGACGCATCACCTTTGACCCTGCGTTATTTAAATTTCGGCAGAGTTGACTACTGCAGCTGGTATCCGGAATTTCACATATGAGGCTCCTGTCCGAAAATTTTGCTTATGGAAGGGCCTAATATATCCACCGGTTGGCCATGCATCCGAATTTAGAGCCTTATCATGAAGCTCCACGTTGATCCCCAATTTAAAGCATACATATTCTAACTCGTGGATATCTTTATCCTTAGGAATTAGTTTAACTGCCTTGTAAACACTCGGACCTAAGCATTTGCTAGCCAGAGCCACAATATCATCCTCAGTTGTAAGAGTATCGAATCTTGATAAATGAAGCCAACATTTCGGCGCAATGGTTTTAATATAAATATCTGGTGAGGTATTAGTGTCACGAATATTAAAATTTCGTATGTTCTTTTGGATAGTTCGTGATGATGGCAACGATTTTATATTACCAGTTGGACCGCACGATATATCAATATTGTTCGCATTTGCAGACATACTCACAGCACTCAACATAGCAGCAACAGGCAAAACAGATGCAATTGAGTATTTGCTTGGTTGATCCGGAGCACCACTGTGAGAAGCAAGTGCATTCGATGCTGCAACAGGCACAACGGCAGGAATTTTCACCACTTCAGCGAAAGTCGTACAAGCACCGAAATTAGTAGGACTGGAAACCACTGGAATATGATCGCCGTCATTAGTTAAAGATGTAACCGCAGTTGTAGCCGTTGTTATGGTATTATTAACATTTTTCTTAGACCTTGTACGTATTGACGAAGCCAATTCCAAATTAGTTTGTGTTGATTTTTTTTTTTAATTTAGCAGACGACGACTGTTGTGGTGGGATTGGTTTTAGTAAACTTTCCACGTTATTATTAATGGCAGCAGATGTTTTATTTATCAAGGACAGGGACGCTGATATAGCGTCAATAGAATTACTCATCTGATCATTCTTTTCCTTGAGAATTTTATAAACGTCAATGCACATACCACATCGCCAAGAAAAATTCGGAATTACCGAAATGGCATCAAACACAGGTTTTTTAATCCCTGCACATTCAAAATGAATCAGTTTATTGCATTCACCTGCACAAGTAAAAAAGTGTTCAGACACTTTAACATTACATACACAGCACAGAGCCATTGCTACAAATTTGTAATAACCACTACAAGTTAAAAATTTAAAACACACACAATTATTATTTACATATAACACTTAAAATTAATATTATAGATCATGCATATATATATACAAATAATGTTATTAATATTTTTATTTTTATATTTATTTATAACAAATTTTTCAAAATTGACAAATATGATAAATCATCGGCTGGCATTGGACATAGCGGTCGTGAATTTTATATCTCTTCCATTTCGCACAAAATGATTGACAAATCTTCCATTGTTCTCTGAGTTGAAAGCCATTATTGCCACCTCATATTGCTCAAAGCAAATTTATATGGATTGGAAAGTCGTTAATAGATCTACATAGGGGCTTCATAGCTGAGACGAAACAAAAGATTTGTTTTTACACATAACTAGGGTTACCAGACTTTTGCTAGGACGAACCGGGACAAAAAAAATTAGGGTAGGGCGTTAGGTATTTTGCATCATCATCGATGATGTTTTATGCTATTTAAACCGTCAGCTTTCTTTTATGAGCTGGTTAGTAGAGTGCTTGGCTCGTTCGTAAAATTTGATGTATTTTGTATCACTGTACAGTTTCGAGTTATTGACTTATCCCTAGGTATCCGGTTTACGGTTAATGTTGGAGCAAATTTTGACCATTCTTGATTTTCCATTTGCTGAATTACTCGTTTCAATATCATCTGCATAATACTGCATAAACTAGTTTAAGTATTCTATACAAAAACAAAGGGATTAGCTAAAATCGAAGTTGACACACTGCGAATAACCTCGAAAAATTCACTAAATCGGTTTTATTAAATCGCAGTGTGTCTAGTGATTAAGGACTGGTAAGTCAGAAGTATACAGAACATATAGAATCGGCTCTAAAATTGATCCTGGAAATACCCCTTCATGAGTTGTAAATACTCTAGAAAAGCCATCCTCTGCCTTACTTGATAGGGCCTGTTCGAAAGAAATTATATATTACTCTAATAAGACCTGGCCCGAACCTTAACTTGATCATTTTATGTATTATTCCGTTAATCCGGACGGTGTCAAATGCCTTTTACAGATACGAATATGCTAATGTTGCGCTGGTTTGATTTAATTTAAGAAGTACATCGTTTCTCAAGATTACAGCCGCGCATGAGTTGTAGGGTGAAATGCACGAAAGCCAAATTGGCTGTCGGGTATAAGTCCCAATTCTTCACAATGGTTTTGGATTTTTTCAAGTATAAATTTCTTATTGTAACTCGTGGGAATGTCAGGTGGTTTATCTTTTTGGTGGTTTGTGGCAATAATCTACAATTCCAACTATCTGGAAAGTACCCAATAATGGCAACGAGTAGCTCCCTGAATTTTTTGGGCAGTTTTTGAGCGCATAATTCCGGACTTCTCTGAATTTTATGAAGGCTTTAATTTCTGACGGTCTGGCAAATCTCATTGAAGTGTCCGGAGTTTAACAATGATTATCTGACGTAATCTGTTCGCTATTTGAGATTGAGACTATAGAGGTGATTTGTTTGACTCTGTTAATCTGTCATACTGTCTGTACTTCCTAAGAAATTAGCTTCTGATCTACTACGTCTTGGGTAAATAGAGCTTGTTAGTGTTGGGATTTAGTTAGTAGTCAGTTTGTTTAGTTCTATGTAAGTGCTACGGTTTAGCTTAATGATAGAGCACTTGCATTTCCAGTAATTTTCATAGTATTAATTAACTCTATGGTGATGGTATTCGGGTTGTATATCTGAGCTTTGATTAGAGCTGGGAGAATATCTGTTTCTAAACAGCTGCCATTGTGAGGTGTTTTTGATTTAATTAAACTTGGGTGTGGTATTTGCGTGCTGCAATTAAGCGTCGTGACCGGAACATGTTTTATCCAGCGCCCTACTCACTGGTATATCAATATGGTTAAGCCTAGAGTCTAGTTATTTATTAAATAATGACCAATTAACTGCACTAAAGTTAGGTATCTACTTTGGGGGAAGTTTCTGAACCACAAAATTCAAAGTATTCTTTCAACGGCTGAGTGATCGACAGAACTACACGTCTCTTTGTTGTTCGAACCAATTGTGACGAGATCATATGGAGCGATCAATTTGATTCGTCTGCATATTCCCTAGCTTATGATGGTTTATACGGCGTGCTCACTGGAATGAAATATCATTGTCGTGTAAATCTATATGATATTCGTGTTAAAGATCGGGCGTTACAAGTGTACTTTCCGTCACTGCATGGAAAATTTCCATCATCAACCGGAACACCGGCCTACAGTATTGCATGTGATGCTACCCAATTATTTATAACGTTCGAATATTTAATTTCGATATAAACTTGACGAAATGTCAAGATTTCGGGGAATCCATACCGCATTCCAGTTATAAATCAAAGATGGTGACGCTAGAACTCCTCCTCTCACGGCTAGAACACTCTGTCTACATTATAAAAAAACAATAAATTTTTTCAAAATTATTGCTAGAATAATTCTATACCAAAATTTACATTAAATTAAGAAAATAGCACAGTAAGAATATTCCAATAACATTTAGAACAGTTTTATCATAGAAAATTCCATTTTAGTACAGTAAACTTTACGCTATCAAAGAACTTTATCTACTTTTCCCTAGATGTCACCGTACAATATATATTTTCGTTAGAATGATTGCTTTTTGAGTATTTAATTCCGAATCCGTAACGAATTCCTGTTATAAATCAAATATGGTGACGCTTATAACTCCTCTACTCACCGCTAGATCACTCTGCCTGCATTCCATATTCGATCAGGAAGTGGCCTGGAACCGCCATATTATCATTACTACCATCGTATCTCGAAGACAGCTTGTCTTTTTTTTTGCCAATTTGTTTCTACGGTCAAGGCGGCAAAGGTGATAAGTTTCTGCTAGAAATTCAAGCTACCTGCAATGTGTTGGTTTGAGGATTGAGTTGGGCGTTGAGTTCGGGGTTGAGTTGATGGTTAAGTTAGGAGTCAATTTCTAGGTAGAGTTGAGGTTGAGTTCGGATTTGATCAGGATTTAGGATTAAGAGAGCATTAAGGGGAGCTGAGGGTTAAGTTGGGTTCCATTTGCAAGTTGAATTGGGGTATAGTTGGAGTTAGGTTGGGGTTTGGTTTGGAGTTAGTGAACAATTCAGCTGGCGATTTATTTGTGTGTTAAATTTACAATTGAATTAAAGCTTTTTGAAGTTGATTCAAGGGCTTCGCTGCAGGTCGAGTTAAGGTGGAGGTTCAGTCGCGGATTAATTTGGGAAGAGTTGTGGGTTGAGTTGGAAGTTATCTTCAGTTGAGTTCATGTACGCATGTATTTTTGCGGACTATGTTTATTTGGCGATTTGGTAGATTTGGTTGTTCGGATTTTTTTTTTTTTTTTTATGCAAATGAAAGATACTTTATGTACTATTTATTTATACATTAACCACGTATATATACAAATAAAAATGACTATGTTATTTATCGATTTTATTTATGTTGGCAGTTCGTTATATTTTATAAAACCGTGGTGGAAAATATTCTTTTTGACCATATTTAATTTTACGTTTCCAATATAGTAATGCTCATTTGACCTAGTGTGATAGGAGTGAATTTGTGAAGCATTTTTTATCGATAGATTGATTACATTTTATTAAATTAAGTCTAGTTTTATCTAGAACCTCAAAGCTCGATAATAATGTAAGTGGTAGCAGTCTTGAGTTATATAAGTTAACTGAGGGTGTTAGCCTGGGAAGGCATCTAATAAATTTTACGGCTTTATTTTGTAGAACTTGTAATTCATTAATTTTTTCTTTTGTCGTTGATGACCGTATAAAATTCATAATATAAGATAGATGAGACTTGATATGGGTATGGTAGAACATCCATGCGCTATTTTCATTTATTTAAAGTTTAATTCTTTTTAGACTGAATATAAAAGGACATATTTTATTTTTATATTTCGTGCGTGCAATTCAAACTTAAACATGGAGTCAATAACCATACCTAGATAAGTAAATTGATTTATCTAGTTTATTTGTTGATTTTTGAATTTGAAATTATCTGGTAAGTCAGTAACATCGTGTAACATGTCCTGCATAATTACGAAGGCACAGCTGGCTTGATAGACATAGCAGCATCATCAGCATAACATTGAATTACTCCTCTTAGGTTTAGTTGAAAGATATCATTTAGATACAAGTTAAATAAAACTGGACCCAACACGGAGCCTTGAGGTATTCCACTAAGCAGATTCAGTGTAGCTCTGTTTGTGTTTCCAATGTATATATTTATGTATATATATATATATATATATATATATATATATATATATATATATATATATATATATATATATATATATATATATATATATATATATATCGTTCACGATCGCTTACGAGTAAATAATCTTTGAACAGGTTGAAGGTAGGCTCACTAAGTTTGAAATTAAGGTGCTGTGTTTTTTACGGCAGCTTGCGTGTTGCTGGTTTTGATAAAACCGATTTGGTTTTGATTTATTATTTTATGAAAGGTCAAAAATTCTACTAATTGTAAATTAAGTACTGTTTCAAAAACCTTCGCGAAGCATGATGCCACTGAAATAGGTCTATAATTTGAAGCAGAGGTTTTATACCCACATTTAAAAACTGAAATAACCTTGTTTTGGATAAATGTTTAATTTTAGGAGAAATTTGATCATGACCAGCTGCGGAGCTTAATTTTATTTTATTTTTTAGTGTGTTGTGGTTGTTTCTTGAAATACCAATTCCTCAGCTGTCGGGATATTTTATTAGGTCTAGAATTTATTGATTAAACCAAGGCTTTTCGGTTGTAGCCCTAGATTTGACTTTTGTTGTGTTAGCTATCATTACCGCGTTGGTTAAATTTATCAGTTATTGAACTACAGATATGAATCTGGATATTCCTTGGTCATTGACAATGTTCTTTGGACATCATTGTAATTTAATTTGCTTATTGGGGGCAAACATTTTTTAGTTTACACTAGAGAGATGTAGGTCTAGGAAAATCATTCGATGATCGGAATAATATACGTCGTATAAGCCAAGTGAAAATTGTTTATCAACGAAATGCACGTGACAGCATAATTAATGCATTTTGAAATTGTATTTGATATTCTAGTACTATAGTCTATTTCTCTGTTGTTCAGTATAAAATATCCATTGGTAATTAATAATTGTTCGAGATTAACGGTGTTGTTGTCTTGTGTGTCAAAATAATTTATATTTAAATCTCCTTAAATGACTGTATGTATTTGAATAATTGTTTAATAAATTATCCAAAGTTTCCATTAGAATATCAATGGATGACGACCCTGATCTGTAAATCCCTATCACCTATTAGGTGTTTATTACTCACAAAAATACTTACACCACCATCGATCTTATCTTTGCGTAAACAATTATAAGATATGCAATTATTAAAATTCGATAATTTTGCCTCATTCAGATATATCCAAGATTCACCAATTACAATAACGTCAGGAGCTTTTGAATACGTACTCAAAGTTAGTTCCGCTTGTTCAAACTTATTTCTCAGGCTTCTCGCGTTAAGATAAGCGATTCTTAAAGATGAAGCAGTTTGATTATTTTCTACATTTAGAAAATATTTCACAACGATATTATTCTTCAGAAACATTAAGTTTAACTGTTTCCACTAATCTAAAAAATAAAAATATCAAATTAGAGCTCAAAAAATTATAATAACAATAATAATCAAAAAAAATATAAAAGAAGGTCGATCAATAAACAGTAACACCATCATTTTCTGACACACAATTTATGGTTGGCGGCCAATATAAAAAACAGCGTGTTGGCGCTTTGAAGATCGAGACGAGACTGAAAAAAAGTTTATTTATTTTATTTTGTATTTGTCACTTCAGATGGAAGAAACAAAGTTTTGTGTGTTGATATTTTGGTAAGCTCAAACACCAATGTATGTGGTTAATACATTGTGGCGGAGAACGCATGAGTGAGCCGCTACAGGACTCCGCCGCAAGTAATTTTCCTGCGAACCATAGTTGGTTTCGGTCTATCTGTGTTCAGATCAGCTGAACAGAAGTGGCGGTCGCTCAATTGAAATGTTCCATCCACTGGACATTAATTGAGGCGATGTGCCAAGACAGAGGTAATGGAAGAGAATGTCGTCGGTCGATGCTTGTATCAGTAGCTGTGAAGGAGGATGTTCGTTGAGATAGGTATCTCTTATTTTCCTTCACTGAAGTGTCTTGTGCTGCAGACAGTGCTGTTTTAAGATGTCTGGTGACGCAAGTGAGTGAGTGTACAGTCTGTGTCATGATGGTAGATGGGCAGCGGTGAAGGAAAGCGTTGAAGCACACACCAGATAGGTTGGGAGCAGGCGCTTCGACAAGAAAATGAATTCTGAAGTTTGGAGTCAGCTTTGGGGCCTGTCAAGAGATGCTGGCGGTGGCTGCTTTGAGGCCAGTCCACGGACTCGACTGTGGCCGGAGAAAGTTGACGTGAGTCTAGACTTTCTCGTGAAAGAGTGGGACAGTCGAAGTAGATCTCAACTGTGTCCCATTGACATGGAAAGTTTATACGGCGGCAGTCGAAGTGAGTCTCGACTGTGACCGCATAAAAGGCGGTGGGGAGTGCGATTGGGAATGGCTGTATGGTCGCTTTCCCGTGCAATATTTTACGGAGCCATTTGAATGAAACACAATGAAATATTTATTGCATAGAAAAAAAAAATAAAAATAAAATGAAATAAATGAACTCGTGACGACGATGGTGATGATGTTGTTGTCGTTGATCCGGTCGATGATGTTTCTCCTATTACTCGCGGTCATGACGACGTTGTCACTAAGGATGTCAATAAGGTCGTTGTTGCTGCTCGTCGATGGTAGCCATAATGACGATGGCGTTAATGATGATAATGTCTTGATGAAGCTGGTGGTGGTGTTGGTGCTGTGTTGCAATTTTTTTTTTTTTAGAAAAGTATTTGTAACTAAGCGAATGCGCACTTTAGATATGTGCATAGTTTGCGTGACTGCATATGTATAGGCGCGCAGTGTGAGTGCGCCCTATTGTATTCGGAGTTATATGGCCCCACCTGTGTAGTGTGTGTTTCTGGCTGTATGATACATTGTGTGACTCTTTATGATTAGGTACTATAATGTCTGCATACATGTGTTTAATTTCGTATGCATCACATGGTGTGATTCCATTGGCGTGTAATAGTAACTCCGCCGTTGCAAATATTTGCGGTAGATAAAACAAAAAGAGTGCAGAAAAAAATATTTTGAAAGTACCGCTTTCTTATTACTTTACTCACTATTAATGCACTTAAAAGAATAAATAACGATCTTACCAAGTGACCGGTGCGTGATTTCGCACTCGACCGTTTTCTAATTTATGCTCCTTTTGTTTGATCTGCGTGTTTTGTTGTGCGTGTTTAAATCCGTAAAAACGGACGTCGCGGTCACCACTTATCGAGGGTGTCGATACAAATTACAAAAATCAATAACAATTAATTTAAGCTTTTTATAAATTTATTTATTAAATAAAATTAAAATTTATTAAAATAAATTGAATTGTCAATTTATTTGTGAACACTAAATTTGGTGACCCCGACGTGATCAGAACAGCTATAACATCGTCGAAACAGCTGAGAAAATCCACCTTTGTAGAATTATGATCAAGTTGAGAATAAATCCTACTGTTAGGTTAGGTTAGGTTTGGGTGGCGGTCCACTTGGACCAGGCATAGACACAAAAAATAGTCCGTAGCCATACGACAATAATTATTTCCTCCAACTCATTGGAACCATTTTGAGCTGTTAACAAAGCGCTGGATACTCCTGACCACGTCGAGCCAGTTCATCGGCGTTTAAATTCCCTGTACTTATGAAATGTCCTGGCAACCATAAAATGTGGATGTTGAACTGATCTGCCATCTCGTTAAGAGATGAGAAACAGTTGTGGACTACTTTCGACGTGAGGAGGTGTGATTGAAGCGCTTTAATGGCAGCTTGACTGTCCGTATATATGCCAATATCACAAACTGATATTACATTATACCTCAACCAGTCTACGACTTCCTTTATGGCAGTTACTTCAGCTTGAAAAATACTACAGTAGTCGGGGAAACGGAAGGAGAGATTTAACAGAAGTTCCTCGCAGAACACTCCATCCCCGACTTTCCCGTCCCATTTCGAACCATCAGTGAAGAAGTTTATAACTCCTGGTTCCAAAACTGCACTCATCATCCAGCCCTCCCTGGATGGGATCCTAGTCCGAAACTTTGTGTCAAAACTTAGTGAAGGGACAGTATAGTCGGTAGTCTTGGGAATTTGTTTGTTGTACAAAATAGATGAATGCCCTGTATTGTTGCAGGTCCACATTAAGATGGATTTCAGCCATATGACAGTACAAGCTGCCAACTGTTTCCCCAAGATATCTAGAGGAGTCAAAAATAGCAGAGTCTCTAGTGCCTGAGTGGATGTGCTCCTCAGTGCACCACTGATCCACAGAGAGATTGTTCTCTGAACTTTTGTCAACAGCTTTTGGTTGACAGTTTTGTCCAGAGCAGGCCACCAGACTTTTACCCCATACAAGAATATGGGTCTGACTACTGCGGTATAAAGCCAATGTACGATGCGGGGCTCCAGCCCCCCTCCTTTCCCAATGGCATTTTTGGAAGAGTATAGCGCTACCAGTCCTTGAGTGATTCATATACTCCCAGATCTGAAAGTGCCCGAGTTATAGCCCCTGGAAACACATTGTTAAAAGCCCTCTCAATATCCAAGAAGGTTACCATTGTGTAGTCCCTATATTCGAAAGATTTTTTAATTAAAAATACAAGAGAATGAAGAGCAGTCTCAACAGATCTCCACTTGCAATAGGAATGTTGAGATTTGGACAGCTTTTCCGACACAATCGTGCCTCTAATATGAGCTTCTATTTGTCTTTCCAGTGTTTTAAAAAGGAAGGAACACAAGCTAATCGGTCTAAGGTCTTTGGGATTGCAGTGTGAGCGTTTTTCCGCCTTAGGTATTATTATTATTATTTTTATTATTGGAGGGCCATGCGGGCGATCAGCCACCTGCGACCTAAAACATCTATTGTGCTGGACCCTGCATAATTATCCGTCCAGTCAATATTCAGGATCTTAATGAACCTGACAATACTGCCTCCCGGTACGTGATACATACTATCTGGGCTTATTGCTCTCCCTCCTAGATGTTTACTACAGCATGTAGTTCCACTAAAAAGACGGTAGCATTGGATAACAAGGACTTCGAGAGGGTTGTCCCACTCCCGTGTATTCCTACTCCTGCCCCGTGTTCCGTTTGATTTTACTATTACGAGTTGCTGGGAATTGCAAATCACCTGTAGGTCACCCAGCTTTACTACAGGAAGGCTAAATAAAACTGGAGGGTGCCTGGTATCCAGAGTTCGCATATTTTAGACTGATTAACCTATCAGCCATTCAACCATCGGCATATGCTGTTCCACCTTAGATTAGGGTTTTTAGTCAAGGTTTTCTCCTTTAGCGCCGTACTTTAGCCTGTGCCAAATGGCCAAAAATGTGCCAAATGGCCTTAGTTGCCAGTTGTTGCCACGAGGAGGAAGCAGGTACACTTGCGAATTGTGAACAGGTTACCCCTTACACAATTGTACCCATCACGCATTGTACCCCCCATTCCCAACTGAAAGATTACATAGCTGGTAGATTAATCTACTCAACTTTGCTTCCCCCCCCACCAATAGACGCCAAACCACCAAACCGCCTTAGGTATAAAAGCAACCTTCACTTTTGTCCATTTACTAGGAATGTGACATAGTTCTAGGCTGCCTTTGAAAATTACCTCTAACCAGGAAATTGTTAGATCCGTAGTTTGTTGAATATCCGCAGGGATAATACCATCGAGTCCAGGTGACTTATATGGTTTAAAATCGTTATCGCCCACATGATCTTTTTTGAACTGAACTAGTAGTGAATTACCCAGAATAGTTCTAAAGGTATCTCGTTGGTTTTTCTCCTGTTTCTGTAAATTGGACTTTTTGGAGAAGTCAAGTCCATTTCAAATTGAAGATAACAATGATCAGAAAAGGAGTGTTCCTCCGACACTCTCAAGTTAATTAAACTAATCGCCAGAAAGCTTGAGACAAGAGTAATATCAAATACCTCCTTTCTATTACTAGTTATAAATGTCGGCTTATTGCCAATATTACATATATGAAGGTTAGTACTTAAAATGTAATCAAGGAGTAACTCACCTCGTTCATTTGTGTCCGTATTTCCCCAGATTGTGTGATGAGCATTTGCATCACTCCCAAGGATGACTCCAACCTTGCGCTTCTGAGCCTCGAAGAGTAGCTCACCTAGAATGATTGGTGGAGTATCCACTTCATCATAAGCGAGGTAAGCTGATACTAGCCAGAGGTTTCGTTTATCGACCTCAATTCTGACCGCTGCTACATCTCCGTTACTGAAATTTGATAACAGAAAGCAACTTATATTATTTTTAATAAGAATGCACGACCGAATCTTACCTTATTTTTCGCGTGCATTACTCTATAATAGGGAGACTTGAGCCCAAGTACCCGGTCTTCAGTGACCCAAGGTTTCTGGATCAAGGCGACATCTATCGCTTCTTTCCCAATTTTGAAAATTAGAGCAGCTGATGCTGCCTTAGAGTGGTGAAGGTTGACTTGAAGAAATATCAGTGTCATCTCTACAGTCTTTTCTCCACCACAGTAACATCAGTGTCATTCCCTGATGAGAAGTCCTCTGAGAGCCTCTTTAAAGACTCCATGGACGTTGACATCTCCGTGTCTATGGAGAGAGTTTCCGCTTGGCTAGCTACCTCTGCGCACGCAGATGAGCTATCAAGCACCGCGGTAGTTTCTGAAGATGACTTCGGAGCATCCGGCTTGTCCGCGGCCTTCTTGTACACCTTGAGCGTGACTGCACTGAAACCACAGTTGATTAAACCATTGGGGCAGCTAACCTATAGTTAGCCTTTGTCTCCTCGAGATTAGCAACTTTCCAGTTGTGCGTTGGCAACTCCGGGTTGCCAACCTGCAACAACTGGAGTATCACCTTCGGATCACTATGCTCCGAAGGGATGTACACCCTAGCTCTTGGTCTGCAGGAGATCTCCTCCCTATCAATCACAGCAAGGCTGGCTCCGGGCCATACCTCGCCAAGCCCCCCCCCCCACTGCATTCTTATAAAGCAGCAGAGACCTCTGATCGGCACACGCAATCAGTCTCACATGGTTCCTGTGCCAGCCCGCGTCCCGACAAGTCGAAGCAGGTCCTAGATTTTCCGACAGGATTTTCAGGTAGGTGGTGGCTAAGGCCCCTTCCACCTTTCCCCAATTTTCCCTCATTAAAATGTCTCATCGCGGAACTATGGAGTTTTGTTCGCTTTGCGATCTATTTCTTTTAAGCTGTGAGCCAGCTGAAGGGCCTTCCGACTTTTTCTCGGTGACTGTTTTTGCCCACGCAAGCGTGGATTTGTCCTTATCCGTTCTGTCTTCTGGCGAGTTTGTTATTTATCTTAACCAGGGCCCTCCAGGCCTTCCTCCTAGTATTATAGGTTGGTTTTGAGGAACCAGCTTCGTTCGTGCTTTGGTTCCGCTTTGTATTTCTATACTCAGATTGGGTGACCCGAGTGGAGGAACCAGCCTCGCTTGAGCTTATGTCCCTTTGTTTCCCATTTGTAGATTTAGAGTCAGGCCCGCAGACCCGAGTCTCGTTGTCCACATTTTCCGATTTTTTTTAGAGAGCTGGACTCTTTTTGTTGTTTTTTGTTATTATGAAGATCCATAATTGTTCCCACGAGTAGCGGAGAAAGAAGTGTACGTCTGTGCAGAGATCCGCAGTACACAGATAAGGCTACTTAATCCGGAGGGCGCCAAGTATCCGGATCCACCGTTAGCGTCTGAGCTAGTTTTAAAGCTGGGCTCACAGTCTGGTCGATTATCGGCACGGTGCGATTAACACCTTAACCCAGCCCAGCGATTTGTTTAAGTTTGACTCCTTTAGTGCCATGTTTTAGCCTAGAACCAAAGAATCAGCAGTCTAGTTACCAGCGGTCACCACGTGGAGGTAACACGAGCACTTGTGAAAGTTGCAAGTTACGGAGCTGACTGCAAGTGCCAACTTGAATCCCCCGAGCAACTTCCACCTGACCCCAATCCTACTGTTACGATGTCAAAATTTATGAATGATTTTCTTTTTTTGAAGCAGCCCTAATTCATTCATCCATTTAACGTAGACTGGTTTTATTCGATCTCGGAAAAATATTACTTTTCCCCGTATAGTTGCATCTGGATTCATTTTTTTCAATTGTGATCGGTGAAATTCTCTGTACAATTTCCATACATTTTTCTTTACCGCCTGGCTTAGATCTAACTATGATATTCGTTTTTTTTATTCCGTTTGGTAGCTTTAATTTCTTTTGAATTGTGAAATGAATATCATCAATGTTATGTTCACAAATATTTACAATCCTTTTCAGGAGATCATCTTTTGTAGTGTTAGTTGGAAGCCCCATAATAATGATATCGTCGGGTTAATTGGATTTTGCTGAAAATGGGTTGGGGTTCATTTAGCCATTCAGGTGGGTATTTTATTGGGCGTTGAGTTGTGATTTGAGTTAAAACTTGACTTGTTGTGAGTTGAGTAGATGTACTCGAATTGAGTAGATGAGGGTTGAGTTGTTGGCGAGTAGGGTGTTGACGACGGAGTTCAGTTCAGGATATAATAGGAAGTTGAGTCGGGGATTGAGATGGTGATTAGATTAAGTTGAGTTCATTTACGCATATAGTTTTCGAACCGTGTTGATTTAGCGTTTTAGTTGAACGTTGTGTTTTGGTTAAGGTTGCCTGTGTTAGGTTGAGTGAGTGGTTCGTTTGGAGAATTATTTGGGGATTCATTTGGGGCTGAATTAGTGATTGGGTTGACGGTTCGGTTGGTGGTTAATTTGGTGATTGAGTTAAGGATAACGTTGCGATTTAGTTGGACATTGAGTTGTAAATTGAGTTGAAGATTGAGCAGAAGTTTGAGTTAAGAGTTTTATTTAGGTATATTGATTTGAAAGTTGAGTTGGGTTTAAGAACCAAAGTCACCTAGTGAGGTGTCAGCTCATTATATTTTTAATGTTATTAATTTTTAATTGATGATTGACTTTTATTTTTAAATGAAAAATTTAAATTGAAATCTAATACAAACGGTCTTATTATTTACCAAAGTGACTTATTTTACAAAAAAAGAAGAATTTTTTAGTATTAAAGTGACAGTATTATTAAAGCTTTGAAACCCCATTCTGAGCCACCGTTTGATCATAGTTCTGTATTAGCCCATTATTTTACAAAATCCTTTTTTTCTATGAAATTTGATATTTTGAGATATGTAACTTTTCTCGTCTATGAGCGAAATTATAGTTTTGTTTTCAAACAAATAACATTTTTTACCGTAGTGTTTAATTCAAATATTTAAAAAATTACTAATGCTAAACGGCATTACTGGTAGCGTGTAACGGTATAGCTGCCTATTATATAGTCAACTAACCGAAACAAAATGAATTAATTCGGACACAACAATAATGCAATAAATCCCATGTTTCAAAATGTTTAACTTGAAACTGTTTCCTGTGCCGAGGTTTATCTTTCTGGGACTTTTTACTTTTACTCTCCCCTTCCCTTACTTTTACTCTCCCCTTCTTTTACTCATCGCCCACAACGTAAACAACAAATTCACGCACACTTAGTGAAAATTTAGCCATCAGATTAAACTTGCCGTTTGAAATTCCATCAATGAATAAATTCTGTTTTTGTTTTGTTAGAAAGTTTCTTACTTCTGTGTGTTCAAGAAAATGGGAGAGAACATACAACCTCTAATTTTTGAAGTAAACGGTAAATACTAGCTACTCCATATACATATTTATATTTCTTTTGTTAAACCGATAATTGTGAAATAATTATTATGATTATCGATTGTATTGTTAATTCAAGCGATTAAATAGGTAATAATCTTGATAATGGTTAATCTGCACACAATATGTAAATGATTGAAAATAAAAATTAATTAACTATTTTAATGAAACTTGAATTTAACTAAAAATGTCATAAAATGATTTTCATTCCATTTGATTTAATTAATTAATTCAACAAAATATGAAAACATGTTATGAAAACCGAAATTAATATTCACTCGAATATATTTATTTATGGATCATCGCTACAGTTTCGCGTCTGCTTATAAAATTGCCGTTTTATAGTAGGTACCGCAATTATGATGCACTAATTTTTTGTAAAAGTGCGGTTAGTTTTAATTATAAATCACAAACTAATTTTTGGTTATTAATTATACCAAAAAAAAATGAAAACTTTTGTTCCGGTCTCATAATTACGGGCATATATAAGTGAAAGTAACTGTTGGTTATAAAATATATAGAGTTGATAAGGTTTTATGCATTAACCGCGGGTCAAGGTTACATATTTCAATGGTACTACAATTAAGTCGGATTTCCTGATGACTTTGGACAAATACACGAGATTTTTAATTAAATTACCGTTGATGCGTTTTGTTTACAATTTAAAACCTTGAGTCTGGTGTTTAATTCAAATATAATTATAAAATTAATATTTACCGACATTAAACCTATAATAAAGAACATTTGTATAAATATTATGATTACTGTGTGACGGAGGAATATTAAAAAAAATCCAACCAAGTGGAAATCGCACATTTCTCATTTATGAACATTATATCGATAAACACATAATACTTACCCTGCGGTTGAATATATCGTTGAGGCGTGGTTCATCGCTGTCTATATACACTACATAATAAAAATTTTATTTATTAAGAAATATTTCCATACATCCCTATAAAATAAATCCTTATCCGGGATATTCATATACATATACCTTCATATATGTACTATAATAGTATCAATATAAGTGAAAATTAATGTGATGGAAAACCGAATTTATACGCTACTATTGAATAAATTACAGTATAGATATTTCACCATCCATTTCTACATATAATATTGAAATGAATAAAAATCGATAATCTTTTGGCAAAAAAAAATAAAAAATTCGGAACAATTTTTAAGTTAAAATCGCTGCTATTATTATTTTGACTTGAACCCGACCAATATTATAGTATACCGCACCATCAATCATTTACAATTCAATGAGAATTTTCAGTATCAGTTCATTATAATTTATTGTTAGTATTTTTAACGTTTATACATACCAATTTAAAAATTTATAAATAAAAATATTTTTATAAAATCCATTCATTAAATAAACAATTTATAAATAAATTAATAAATATAAATATAATATTTGATTTTTGTTTTATCTACATAAATTAATAAATAAATGGCAATTACTTTTTATTTTACCGGAATTATGTATTTATGGTAGTAATATTTAACGGAATTTATTTTCACTTCCATATCTATTGAAAGACTAGAGATTCTCTAAAGTTAAGTAATAGCGCCAAAATATCTAACTAGAGGTTTTATTACTGAAAGTTTCATACTAAATATTCAATGGCACATTCAATATTTAAAATTTTACTGGAAACAACCCTAAAGAACACCACTTGAAGGAAGATTTTATAGAATAAAATAAACTGGCGAGACGAATAATCGCCCAAAAAGCAAATCACACTAAAAACTAAAAATGGTTGTACATTAATATACCAAAAAATGATGATAGTCAACGTTGGCAACACCACAACAAATCTAATGTAAAAATATTTACAGAATGCCTCATATTCTGGCACCATCAAATCCATACTGTGCTATTTTATATCCCCGCTTCCTATTTGAATCTATTTATTGGATATTGAAAAAAATTGGTTCTATTCGACTCCTCGGACGACATTTTTCCATTGGTTCAAGAAGGCCGATATAATTCATTACTCAGTACTTCAGTCTGGACGGGGCATCGCCGCCCAATAAAACACAAATAATACAAAATCAGAATTGATAAAAACCCAAACCTCCTTGTCACATAGGATTTCACTTTCTAAATCTCTTAGCGCCTTTCCCATAAATTTGCTCCACCCTAATGGAGGAATATTATTTTAAAGGCGTCCCATAGTCGTTTGCTATTAAAATTTATATACGACCTTTCATAACAAGAGAATTTACTACAACAACATGGTTCATGTATCAAAAGGGTATCCGAAAATTAAAAGTTTTGTATCAGATTCTTTTTCTATTGCGAATTTAATGCTCGATTTGGCTATGAATTAGGAAAGCATACCATGTGACACAGCGCCAATTTTTACAATGATAGAAATATTTTCCTAGCTCTTAGAGCTCATTTGGTAATGATTTTCAGATGAATTTAATGGAACTTGGTAATTTTGAATACGATTGTGATGAAATTTAACAGGAAATGCGATTGTTATACATTTTTGGATGAAATTTATGGATATAAAAAATTTGCCTGTAACTTGGCTACTTTTTAACCGATTATGATGAAATTTGCCGTATGATGGAAGTTGAATTCTCAAATGATTTTAAGAAGTACTTCTAGAATATAACCAATTAAGACGGATATAATGGTGATTAATAATGGTTATGCTCATGTTGGTGAAGATAAGGATTGAGATGATGATGGTAATGGCAGTGATTATCATGGAGATAGTGGTGATGGTCATGGTTATTTGGGCTATTTGTTAACCGATAATGGTGAAATTTGACAGTTACTAAAATGATTTGAAGGTGAAGTTATAGAATATAAAAAATTAGGAGATAACTCCTTCCGGTTTCTCGGAAAATAAAATAACTATAAAATAGCTGTAAATTCCTCCTATTCCAAAATATTTCCTACTTTTCCTAAATATGTATCTAAAAAGGCGCAGTAAATGGTCTCTTTTCCAAAATATTTTTATAGAATTTTCCTTCGTTTTTCCAGAATATGACCCGGCTTTTTTCTGGAATATATTACAAGAAAGTGCAGTAAATTTCACCTTTTCCAAAATATTTCAACACAAAATTCTGGATAATATTCTGGAAATTAAATCTTCATTTTCCAAAAGTTAAATTTTCGTTTCTGTTTAATAGAGATTTAATATTAAAATTAAAATGGAAATGTCCATTTTCCAGAATATTACAACACGGAATATTTGGTGCTCATAATTAGCATTACCTGCATGCACTTTTATCATTGTTACTTATCAATAATCAACAACATCATTACAAAATGCATATAGTACCATATATCCTTGGGGCATAGCGCCATAGGCAATTTATATCAGTGGTGAAAATGTTGATTTTGGCGTGGTTTTTATGATTGATAGGAATATGTTCGGATATTAAATTGTACCTGTGATATACATTCACGTTTGAATATTTAATTGTAGACTTACATCCAGCTTTGATCCATTGTCCATTTTCAATTATTCCTCTAGGCCATTATATCGCGTTGTGTGATGATTGTACATGCGTTGGTTGTAATTAATTCTTAATTATAGTGTTAAATGAAGAAATCAATTCGTTTGCCTCATATACTTGTACTTTAATTGTTTATAAACAAAGTATATTTTATCCACAATATATAAATTATTAAAGTAGGCATTTGATTATAAATCAATATTTACATTCAAATGTCAAAATATAGTTTATTTTTATAAAAACAGATGGTTCTTATTTACCTAATAATTAACACTGTTGCGTTTTTGCCTTGTCAAATAAGGTTCGTATCACTGGATTGTGAATATGTAATACAAAATCAATTTAATTTATCTCCAACGAATTTATTTATTTCACAAAATTTATTACAACAGAGTTTATCAATAAAAATTCACAAAATCACTTTATATAAATTATTCTTAAATTTTACTGTTCACTTATAATTTTTATTTCCACAAAAACACTTTTTAATTCACTTTTTAATTCCTTTTTAATCTTTACTCTATCGCTTACCAAATACGAATAATCCAATTCGATCTTGTTCGCCTTTTTATATACACAAACCAAGCTTCTCGAAAGTTCATGACTTTTCCAGTTAGAACAGAGTAGAACAATTTTATCATGGAAAATTCCATTTTAGTACAGTTTGACATTGAGCTATTAATTTTACTTAGTCTATCACACGCTAGGTGTCACCGTCACAATACGCATAATTAGATTTCAAATGTAGTGTTTTTTTATTCGCCCCGGATAGCTGCTATCGAGAGCCGTCATATTAAAAGTGGCTTCGAATAGCGCTCCGTATAAATAGGTAGAGCCAAATATTTTTTATATCAAGTTTTCGCTAAACAATTGAATTAAAAATGATAGTTTGATGTTAAATAAGTTTAGTTTACCAATAAATAGCGCGTCAAATTTAAATTTAGGCGTATAAAAATGACGGCTCTCGATAGCAGCTATCCGGAGCGAATAAAAAAACACTACTAAAATGTATTCTAGTAAATACACAAACCAAACTAAGTGTGGTTAACCCAAAACTCGAACCATAAATGAGTTATTTCCTGTCAAATAGATTTGCAATTTTCTGCGTTCCATTTGACGTGGCAAAGTACAAATAAGTACTTGGCGGTAGATGGTAAATGGAACGCAGAAAATTAGTTGCGAAAATAAAATTTAATTTAAATAAATTTACGTACAACATGGAAAGTTGGAAAATTAATTATTAATTTTAAAACTTATCAGTCATTTCTTACCGATTAGTTGTACTAAATATTCTGGTAACAAAGTCGGCATAAATTCAAAAAGCAAACTACTCATAAAATATAGCAAGAGTAGCTGCGTGTACTCAGAAGTACTTGTGTGTACTTTGCCACGTTAAATGGAACGCAGCAAAATAGTAAGGTATTTTTTAGCCAAGACTCAATCTAAAATCGAGTTCACCTTAATTCCGCTTTATAAAAAATGTCATTTTCAAATGGTATGCCTTACTATTTTAATACCTTATCTAAAGCATACTGTTAAAGTTAGCCGAAAGTTGCCAGCGGAAAGTGAAAAGTCGATATTGCAGATTGTGTTAGTCCAGCCGAAAGTAAACAAATTGTAACAATCTGCATTACCATGCAGAAAACAAAAAATAATTTTTGGAAAATCGAAAAATATTTTCTAATAATTTTTGGAAAATCGAATTTTCCGAGATTTCCCACGGGAAACTTGAACTGAATTTTTTTCCTGCAATAGCTATTGAGTAATTACATCAAATGAATCCATCTCCAAACATAACACTCTAGGGGCTGATTTTATACAAATTTTGTAATCATTTTTGGAAAATTGAATTTTCCGAGATTTCCCACAGGAAACTTGAACTGAATTTTTTTCCTGCCATAGCTATTGACAAATCACATTAATGCAATCCATCTTCAGACATAACACTCTAGAGGCTGATTTTATTCATCCGTTTCTTACTTTCTGCTGGAAACTTTTTTGAATTTTCCGAGATTTCCCACGGGAAACTTGAACTGAATTTTTTCCTGCCATAGCTATTGACAAATCACATCAATGCAATCCACCTCCAGACATAACACTCCAGAGGCTGATTTTATACAAATTTTCTAATAATTTTTGGAAAATCGAATTTTCCGAGATTTCCCACGGGAAAATTGAACTGAATTTTTTTCTGCGATAGCTATTGATAAGTCACATCAATGCAATCCATCTCCAGACATAACACTCTAGAGGCTGATTTATTTTCGGCTGGAATACCAATAACATAATCTGCATTATCGACTTTTCACTTTCGGCTGGAAACTTTCGGCTAACTTAAATAGGGTATCTAAAGCTGTTTTAACAGGGTATCTAAAGCTGTTATAAGTTAGACTTTCGTTAATTTTGTTTATGAATTTTGCTTTATACCCGTCTAATTGTTGCTTATCATGTTAGTGATCCGTTTTCAATCAACATTCGTAATGATGGAAATATTACAAATTTTCTATTTCAAATCTTCTGAATTGATTATAAACGAACTGTTTTTTTCTACACTATGATTTAAAATATTTCCCAAAAATGCTGATAAACCATATGTTGGACCATCTATTGAGCTTATAATTGTGGACTGTATGGAATCTTCGGTTTATGAATTTTTGGCAATCCGTATAATTTAGGAATAACCGAGTTATAATTTGTTAGGTTCTTTTTTGTATTTATATCAATATTTCTGGATTCATTAAAATTTTTAACTATAGAATGAGAATTTTGCATGACTCGTAAAATTTTTTGAGATTGACTGGTAAAAAATTAGATTTTTCGAACTAGCAAAATTCTCGTTAATTGCTCCCTTCGTGAAAAGAATTGATTTTAGTTTGGATTGGTGTTGAATTGTCTTTAGAAATTTGAATTTATGTATGTAAATAGTCTGTTCTAAATGTCAAAACTGTCATATTTCCTTTATTTTATAAATTAACTTGAGTTTCCGGACTTACTTCGAGTCCATTTTCAAACGAACAAACGAACATTTTTTCAATACAAATTTTCTTTTTATAAACAAATCAAAAAAGCAAATTTGGTTGATGGTCTTATACACTTAATTTATTAATATTTTTGTCAATTTTTTCAAATTTTATTCATATTTGTTAAAAGCTTTTTTCGTCAAATTTACCACAAGTTTTTTTGTCAGGACTGAAAAAACATTTTTATAGTCTAGACATAGGGATATTAGTTTCTACGGGAAAAGTTTAATTTTTTTTGGTTTTGTTTTTTGATTTGCTTATAAAAAGCAAATTTGGATTGAAAAAATGCTAAAACGCTTTTGAAAATGGACTCGAAGTGAGTCCAAAAGCTCAATTTAAATTAAAAAATAAAAAAATTAAAAAAGTGTATTGACAAAACCTATAAAAAAGATTTCAATGAATAGAATAATGTTTTATTGTAAAGTTTATTATAAGAGCGAAGTTATAGTGCGAATAACAAAGTTTCCATTCCCATAAATATTAATAGTTTTGGCCGAAATTTTGTACAAAAATTGAGTTTAGTAATAAGTAGTTTGCGTTAACTTTTGGCTTGGGTCAATTTGAGTCTAGAATAGAAGAGGTTAGTTCAAAAACGAGACCGACGAATTTTTTTGTTTTGTTGAAGATAAATGTGACAATACATCACCTACCTGTTCATAAGATTTTAGGTTCATTGAAGCATTGCGTGGGCTCATTTCAAAGAAGTACACCTTCCAATTCCATTAATTGTTCTCTAGGTATCTTTAAGACAAAATAAATAGATTACCGTGTAATAAAGAATTTGAATTTGTAAATTTACCTAAAATGCTTTGCTGGTGGCAAATAATATCGTCAACATTTAAAATCTAATTGTTAAAGGTCTAAGATGAAAAATGTCGACTGCGACTTTGATTACAGTTCAACACGTGTTAATTGTAAATAATCTAATTGCGAGTCTATATTAGAGATATTAGAGAAAGGTTCTCCAAATTTAAGAAAAGCCGTGACATCATTTAAGGACCTTGCCCAAAATAACGGAAAATGTACGGACGCTTTTTAGGAAAAGTATCGTTCGTGGAGTCGGATAGACCCAATTTTTTTTTAATTTTTGTTGGTTATTTAAAATAATGTGTAAACATTTATTTAATCTTTATAAAATACATTTTATTTTATTAACAATTTTCTTACATCTAAATTTAATCAATAAAAGTTTCAGCCTGTTGTTATGGATTATTTTATTTTGTCGACCAATACGTATAATGAAGTATTTAAATTACAATTAATTTCGGTCACTTCAAATGGACCGAACCATAGAAATTCAAATTTACCTTTAGATTTTTCGCTTCTAAGTAGAACTTTATTACCAATATAGAATTCGGGACTGTTACTCGACTTGTCATAGTACGTTTTGAATTTTTCCTTCCTTGAAATTAAATTAATTCTCGCTATTTCGTAAGAACTTGCTAGACGTGTTAAGTGAGACTCTTCCAGGGGTCCATTTGTTGTAGATGGTAGGCAGTAGGCTGTATAGTATTTTGGCTTTAAATTAAGTTTTCTAATAAAATTGGAGCCTTGGCCAGTAAGAATACAGGCTGGTACTTCAAACCTACATATAAAGTTTTCCACCAACGCCTTCGCAATGATGTCGGATTGTTGATCTTCGACGACTATGGCAGACGAAAATGTGGACAAATCACGATTATTATTTTCTGTAACATTTATTGGTCCGAAGATGTCCAAAAATATTTTCTCAATAGTACTTTTTGAAATGGTTGGCAACACCCTTGGATGTTTGTTTATTCCAGATATTATATTGTTTTGACAAGACTCACATTTTTGAATAAATTTTGTGATTCTTGTCAACATTTTTGGAACGTAAAAATATGATTTCATTCGTCTTAAGGGACAGTTGTGAAATTTTTGGATTACTTGTATGACATCGGTTTTATTTTCAAGATGAATGATGAATTTTTCGAGATTTTTTTTTTTTTTTTTTTTTACGGGGTGAATAATATACTAGCCCTGTGCACCGCGACCATTGAGGTCTATTGTGCATCCCCACAAAGTTTCACATAAAGTGGAGGTTCAAGTTCTTGATAAACGCCACCAGCT
The DNA here is from genome assembly GCA_958295665.1 of Tipula vernalis. NCBI lineage: Eukaryota > Metazoa > Arthropoda > Insecta > Diptera > Tipulidae > Tipula > Tipula vernalis. The sequence continues at coordinate 326,900,882 of OY282559.1, read as the reverse complement.
CATGCATGCTCGTTTCCCTGTATATCGGAATGGCCGGGGGATCACAAAAGGGTTACTTTTTTCTCCCTGCTGAATTCTAGGGGGGTTTTACCCAATGGAATACAGAGTTCGAGGCCCGGCCCGATTATACCCGCACCAGTGTCCACCCCTGATTTTGAACCGTCCGTGTACCATATCGAGGCGGGACGGGGTAAGGTGGAGATGATTCTCCCCGCTTGTTCCCTGTTGGGTATTTCAATCGTGAAATTCCTAGGGCAGTCAATAGTTTTAACCATAACGTCTGATAGTTGGATTATTTCCTCGTCCAGATTCAATTTGGCCAGGATGCTATTATGTCCCGGTCTAAAAGTTTTAATTTGAGATGTTATTTTTAGATTGACTGCCATTGAACCAGCTACTCTTTTAAGGTGCAAGTGTAGTGGTAAGAGCCCCAATAGCTTCTCAAGAGCAGCGGTAGGGCAGGTTTTCATTGCTCCCGTGACACTCAAACAAGCTAGCCTTTGGATCCTATCCAATATTGAGCAGGCACCACTTTGCTCTGTCTTAGGCCACCACACAAACGCCGCATAAGAGATTATTGGTCTTACGATGGTTGAGTATAACCAAAGTACCATTTGGGGATTTAGACCCCACGTTTTGCCAATCATTCTTTGGCAGGTGAAATGCGCCCTATTTGCCTTGTTTGTGATTTATTTTAAAAACGGGTTCCATGTCAGTTTCTGATCAAGTATCACTCCCAGGTACTTAACCTCCGTCGCCATTTGGAGAATTTCCCCATTTAGAGATGGAGGTGGGAGAATTGTTTTCCTCCGATTTGTAAAGAATGTACAAATAATTTTGTTGGGGTTTACTCTAAGGCCCGTCTCAATACACCAGTCGCTTACCAACTCGAGGGCATATTGCATACGTTCCGCTATTTTACTCTCGAATTTCCCCCTGACCATTAAGACTAGATCGTCCGCGTAGGTGATATTCGAGAAGAGAGAGTTTTTTAATCTTATATGTAGTCCATCTATCACAAGCAGCCATAAACGGGGTGAGAGAACTTCCCCCTGGGGACAACTCCTGGTAGCCGCAATCGTGATGGTTTTATCACCAAAGGAGGCCGTTATCCTCCTGTTTCTAAGCATATTGATTATCCACCCTATGGTGGAGGAGTCTATTCCCCTTGCATGTGCTTGTTCTTGAATCATTTCGAACTTGATATCGTCAAAAGCCCCTTGAATATCGATGAAGGAGCATAACAAAACCTCTTTATTCCGAAGTGTATCTTCGATATTTGCTGTCAGGTCGTGGAGCGCTCTTTCAAAATAAAAGATGTGAGGCTAATGGGTCTATAAGACGTGACGTCCTCTGCGGATCTTCTTCCCGTTTTCGGGATAAAAATCACCAGCACCTCCCTCCAGCTTCATGGAACATATTGTAAGCTGTAGCTGACTCTAAAGAGCCTAATAAAATAAGGCAACAGTATTTGTAGGCCTTGCTGTAAAAATGCATGATATATAGAATCCCCTCCCGGCGATTTAAAGGGACCAAAGGAATTGACTACTCATCTTATGTTTCCGGGAGTGAAGATGTATCTTGAGACCTGTAAGCTTCCCTTGGAATTAGGTAGGGATGCTCGCTGTCTTCATCGAGGTCTTCCTGGCCTTCAAGGACAGTACACTCAGGGAAATGGCATTTCACCAGGTATTCGATAGTTCCCTCTCTGGATGTAGTTGTTTCTCCATTCGGTTTCCTTACAGATCCCAACGAATTTCTGTGGTCCAAGGAGAGTGCCTTCTGGAGTCGACAAGCCACAGGCAGCCTATCTATTTTTTCGCAAAGGTCTCTCCAGCTCGACCTCTTGCTTTTCCTAAGAGCGACATTATACTGGGTAAGAGTGATTCGATAGGTTGTCCAATCGTTTGTCCTCTTAGCCCTGTTGAAAAGTTTACGAACCTCTCGTCTTTTGGTTTCCAGGGTGTGGTTCCAACAAGGAACGTCCCTTGTCCCCCTAATACGAACCATGAGTGAGCTTGAGTTGTAGGCATCAATAATTGCCTCGGTAACATTGCTTGAAACTCTATCGAGATCCTCAATAGAGTTGATGTTGGTCTATAGACCAGATACGTTATCATAAAGTCTTTCATTATATACTGGCCAATTAGTACGTTTTGGTATTCTAACTACCGATTTTTGTTTTGAAGGGGTTTTAATATCAAACCAGATATACATGTGATCCGAGAAGGATGCTTTCTTTGACACATGCCAGTCCAGAATTGTACCAGAGGTACCCATGTCAGACAGGGTAAGATCTAGCACCTCCTTCCTGACTGATGTTGGTGTCACGACTTCCCCAGACTATGTGGTATGACTTTGCATCGCAACCGATGATGAATTTTTGGTGATGAGTCGTGCAGTAATTAACGAATTTCTGTACCGGTTCTGGTGGTGGGTCGTCTTCGTCCCCGGGAAAATATGACGAAGCACAGTTGAGCGTGCTTCGGCCTCCTTTGGGTAAAAGCGTCTCTATCGAGATCGCTGTTATGTCCCTGGAAATAAATTCATTAATGGAGAATATATTAAGTGTTGAGCGACAAAGAATTGCTGTCCTCGGCCTATCCACTTCCGTGTTGTAAATTAGCTTACCTTTTCTACTCGGCAAACCTTTGACTTTTCCATTGTGGGCCCATTGCTCCTGAATGAGCGTAATGTCCCAGTTCTCCATTAAGAAAAATCGGCTTAGGTTATAAGTGGCCGCCTTGGATTGATGAAGATTTATCTGCACACATCTCAAGGATGTGTCGTGTGTTGAATGGTCTTGATCTCTCTTTTTGTGTGGTGATTGTGCCACCCTGCCTCTTGAACTCAAACCGTGGCTTTTCCCCTTCTTACTCTGGCTCGGTATCCAATTTACTCTATAATTGGAGCGATGTGGGATTGGATTTCCAAGATCTGGGTAATACCCAGCTTGACATCTGAGAATTCTTGGTTGATGATTTCCAATCTGATTGATTTGGTTGTTTCGCTGTAGCTGAGTACGGTCGTATTCCTAGGACCTACACTCGCCTTGACTTTGGGGGCACCTTCCGCTCCCTTTGGTGAGTGGCTGGACCTCTTCTCCCGTTTTTGTGCTAGAATATTAGGAGTAGATCCGTCTGACCGGCTTGTTCATTACATTTGGATCTCTGTCCTTTATCTTCATTCGGCACTGCTCCACGGCGACATCGTGAGGAACACCTGAATGTTTTAAGTGGGCCAGGCGCTTTCTTGCGGCACCGCTAAGGCGTGGCCTTGTTTTGGTTTCGAGCTCCATGCCCGCGAGATTCTCTCTGACCTCTGTTGTTGTTGAGGTAAATTGGGTCTCAACCTGTACTGGCCAATAAGTGCCATGAGTCGGTGAGCCAACCACGGTATCCATTCTAGAGCAATTGCTCTCACTATCTAAAAATGTTTTTTTTCGGTACCAGAGCCTGCTAGGTCCGTGTCATCTACCGAGATTGGAGCGTTTAGAGAAGCACCGCCCTTATTATTTTTTATATTACTTGTGTCCATACAATAGATCTTGTTTGAGGAAAGAAGGTCCACTACAGCAGCGCCTCTTACTGTGGTACGGCTAATTGAAACCGGAGGTCGCCAGGTATCCGGAGTTCCGTGCTAGAGACCAACTAACCCATGATCATTCATCCCTCGGCGCACGTGTCTCACCTTGTATTTGGGCTTTTTCTCAAGGTAATTCCTTCCTTTATCGTCGTACTTTAGCCTGTTGTTCGGTAAACAGAACAAACAGTTAGCGGTGGTCACCACGGGGAGGTAGTACGTACAGGACTGCCTAAAACATGACCAGAACAGCCTGCTGGAGCTCACTCTACTGAAGGTTACGGAGCTGGTAATTACTACACAGCTTTGTTCCCCCCTTCACCAGACGCCTAGACCACCATTTCGGGATTTAAAGAATCGCTAGATTTTATTCGGGATTTGGCGAAGTGACGTGATCTAACATCGGTTTGTTGGTTTGAGCTTGAGATCGAGTTATAATGATTATGAGGTTACTATGATTGGCAGATTCTAAATGGATTCTACTCAAAGCATCTAACTCTAGTATCCAGCGCATTAAACTAGATGAAAGATTCTTCGCTTTTTTTCAGCGAATACAATGGCAGGAAATTCTTTCTCCACAGTTGAATAGTTTCGTTCAGCTTTATTCAATACCCCACTGGGATAATCCACAGGAAAGTCATCAGCGCCTATTCTCTGTGAAAGAATCGCCCCAAGTTCTACATCGCTAGCATCAGTCGTGAAGTTTGAAAAGGTTTTTTTTTTAAATTAGGATAATATAAAATCGGTGTCTGAATTAATTTTTCTTTGAGCTTGGCTCAGATAAATTTTTCAATGAACCTACGATAATATAAATTTTGTATAAATGGTTACCCAGTAGATCTGACACTAAGCAAACTTCTTCGTCTTTTTCAAAAATACACAATTAAAATTTGCTTGGGACATTTATCGATTTTCTTTGTTTCCGACCACCTCAGAGACAGATAAAAAATAAATGTCAACCGAAAAATTATCTAAATGTAATACACATAACAATTACACATAACAACCATACACCGCTACGGAAATTAAAAATAAATTAAATATAATTAAATTGCAGCATCACCGATACATAAAAAAACAATGTTATGTGGAATTCGTAATTAATGTCATATTTGCAAATAATGATGAAATCCGAATATAATTATGATTCAAGGGGAATTTGTTTTAAAGCAGACGACAAATCAAATAAAACCATAAATAATTTATAAGAACAAATTACAAATTTTATTATAACTCTAACTGATTCTATTATGCATGTCGATTCATTTTACAAAACATAACACGCGATTAACTTTCCATCTCATCTCATCTTATCTCATTTATACAAACAAGTTTATTAAAATCCAGCTAGACATTAAAATTGTCTTATCTAATGCACGATGGAAATTGTAAACATTTATTTTTTTTTTTGTTTGTAAAGAATCCACAACTCAACTTTGTTGCCGAAGAAATTATAATGTGCATAAATTAACTTTCTTCCTTATTATTAATATACAAATGGTATAAATATGCTTATACAGACCTGACATGATGTAGTTTATAGTGCGCGATATGCGCAAAATTTTAAGACGAACGGTAGCAAACGAAAGTAAACTTAATTTATAATCAAAATAACAGAAATGTTTAACGTATGCTTGGCTTACCGCAAACTTGCATATATTTACGTTTTTAATTAAAATGTATACAAAGCTAGGATGTAATAATATTTAATGTATGTACATACATATTAACATTATGCACTGCTTGCTACTTATACTATTCATGCAAATCTTAAACATTTCTGTTTGTCTCACCAAACCATAAGAAATAAATCTTGAAAAGAGTACACGACAAACAAAATATGATGTAATCTTCAAAACAATTAAACTTTTTTAATTATTTTTTTGTTACTTCGTGTCGCACACCTCTTCCCGCGCTCTTGGTGTTTTATGAATAATTAATGCAAGTTTATATTTAGACAATTAAATATATTGCCAAATATTTCACTATATACACTGGTACATAAAAAAAAAAAAAAATAAAATATTGTAGGTACCTAATTAGGCAATAAAAACGAATTTTCATTCTTCTTCTTTACATAAAAATGAATATTTATTGTGTACATAAAAAAATATTCTATAATTAAAAATAATTAAATTTTTTTCTAAATATATTTATTCATACACAATAATATGTAGGAAAATGAATGGAAAAATTACTCAACTGTGGCCGTTAAACCAATTTTTGAAATAAATCATTTTTTTAATGTGCTAGAGCCGCTTATCGTCTTGTAATATGAAATTGCGCGTCAAAAAGGTTTTTAGTGTGTTCACTCATAGTCACAGTCAATATTATTTGGTATACATGATGGCCCAATTATATGTTCATGGAAGGTTAACTTCATTGTTGTGCTATATGAATCTTAGATCGACTTCCGAGAACAAAACTATACATTTTCGCAATTTTATGTTACTCTTAATTTTTGGCGTAGAACTATGTCTTTAGTGTGAGTGTAGGAGGTATGTTAGGATTTTAGGTGTAACGAAATATGCAGCGCCAACTCGTTATTAGAATGAAATAGGAAAAAAATTTATTTAGTTAAATATTTTCTTAGTTTGTAGGTCCTCTTTACTCCATAAACCCTATAACGCCATAAAATTTAGTGAACAAATATTATAAAGCAGGGCAGTAAAAAAGGAAAGCTGACAAGATCGTTTTCATTTTCAGCATTCCATAAAATGTATTTATTTATTTATTTAATATATTACCTACAGTGGTATACAATCGGCAACAATAATTTAAATCAAAAAATGAAAAGTATGTACATAACAAAATGAAAACAATAAAATGCCTATAAGGTCTTAAAAAGCTCACGTCTAAACGAATCTCTAGTCAAATTAAAATCAAAAACATCGTATGAATAATTGAAAAGTCGAGACGTGGTCAAGGCTGGCTCCGAAAGTTAATAGTTTGTTGAGCCAGAATCGATTAGTAAAAAATTATCACGACGACGCAGACAATGCTCGGGAGCATAAATATTGAGTCGTGCGAGTAATTCAGCACAATCATTACGATACAAAAAAACGTCGCGAACAAATAAAACGCAAGCCGCCAACCGACGCTATTCTAAACGCTGTAATCCCAAAAGGTTGCAGCGCTCATGATAATGTGGAATAGCATAATTATTCATTGATGGTGTACTGCGAAGTGCGTATAAAACAAATTGCTTCCGAAAGCTTTCAATTCTATCAGAATGGCACTTATAAAAAGAAGACCAAACCTGCGAGGCGTACTCTAGCGGAGAACGGACAAAGGCAACATACAACGACTTTAATGTAAGCGGGTCACGAAAGTCCTTGCAGTTACGCTTTATGAAACCCAACATCATATAAGCATTTGCTATAACAGAATCAATGTGCCTCACAAACGTCAGATCGGAAGAAAATACTACCCCAAGATCGGACATATACTCTACCCTTTCCACGACTCCATTAAACAACGAACACCCATTATATACCGGAGAGCGAATGCGATAGAAAGAAATAGTTTTACATTTAGCTATATTCAGGGACAATTTGATGTTAGCCGACCAGACACAAAATGTGTCAAAATGCCTTTGCAATTAACCTAAGACAGTCAGACACACTACAAATTGGTGCAAATATTTTCAAATCGTCTGCATACAGCAGGCAATGCGCGAACTCAAAGCACTGAACAACATCATTAATAAATAGTGAAAAAAGAAGAGGTCCAATATGACTTCCCTGTGGGACACCTGAGGTAACTCGAAATAAAACTGAGGACGAGTCATATATCTTAACATACTGCCATCGACCCGACAGATAAGATTGAAGCCACCTAGTATGAATGAATTGACAGTTCAATTTCCCAAGCTTATTGCTAAGTATCGAATGATCAATCTTATCAAAAGCCTTTGAGAGATCCGTGTACACAACATCCAGTTGTTGCCTGATTGCAATACTGCTATGTAAGTGACCACAAAAATGACTCAGGTTGGTCACTGTGGATCTTCCAGGATAAAAGCCATGTTGAGCAGGACAAATTAACGTTTTCAAATGAAAAAATAGAAATGTTTGTACCAGTGCTCCGAATAGTTTCGGTATAGCAGAGAGTATAGCGATCCCACGGTAATTGCTAATTTCACACATTTTGCCCGATTTAAAAATCGGGCGAATGAAGGACCTCTTCCAAGGTTCCGAGAAAACCCCTGTACGGAGGCTTTCGTTAAAAATAAACGCGAGAGGTAACGATCCCAGTAGAGGTAGTGATCCCATTTCAATCAAATAAGTGAAGGCAAATTTAAGGAAAATTCAACCTTTCGACCCAATCGGCCAAGTCGCCAATTTTGCTACCACCGAGTAAACATTTAAATAATTTACTTATTACTTGTGTGAAAAGTTGAATCAGAAGTCTATTTAAAAAAATATTGTGATGTGAAAAATAAGTGAAATCGTGATGTTCTTATCTCCGTCTCAAGTAAAAAAGGCTGGGCCAAATCAGCAGATAGCGATGTCCACAAGCGATTTGCCACCGAACGTCACGACCTCAATTATTAATAAAAATACAAAAGTGCAGCATTGTCCAAAGCGACAACAAATTTTAAATGCTCAAAAAATTACATTACCAGGCAATTTAAATCAAAGTGAAGTTATTAATTTAAATATCATTGGTGTGTTGAACCATAACAAAACTAAAAGTGCATCGTCGCCAAATATTAACGATAAAAAAAACAATGACAGTGCATCTACATCAGATGACAATAAAATAAACAGTGATGCAGGTCATTGTTTAGTGCAAACGGGAATAGACCGGTATATTACTGTCCGATCAAAACGAAGAAGAAGCCCTAGATGAGTGCAAGCGCGAATAAATTCACTAAACTATCTAGCGTTGAATTAACGCATGGTAATAGGTATTCTTGCTTGGTTTTGACGACCCGCCGGCCGAAAAAACTCCAAAAACTGATAAGCCACCACCAATCTATTTGAGGGAAGAATCAAATAGAGAACTTGCTAAAACTATCGAGTTTATTACGGAAGGTGCGTTTTATATTTCCGGGATCAAAAGAGGAGATATAAAAGAAACAAAAATTCAACCGCTCAATATTGATGCTTACAGAGCAATAATTAAACATTTTGACGAAGTTGGTAAACATTACTACATACTTATCAACTAAAGAGCCAAAAAGGATTGGTTGTTCTGTTAAAAGGAATAGAGAGTTATGTGGATGCAAACGAAATACGAGCTGCTCTCGCTGAAAAAGTTTTCCAATGAAGATCTATTACCAATATTTTTAATCAGGAGAAGGTGCCTCAGCCATTTTTTCGTCTGGAATTAGAACCAATATTTGACCTAAAATATCTAATGTACAGAAGAGTTACCATCGAGGAACGCAGGAGAAGAAATGAGCCGATACAGTGTGTTAAGTGCCATGAATATGGACACACTAGAGCTTATTGCACTTTGAACGATGTTTGTGTTGTATGTGGTGAACTCCATAATTCAAAGGTTTTCAATAAAGCAAAAAAGGAAACATCAGTGAGAAAATGCAGGAACTGCGATGGAAATCACACAGCTAATAGAGGGTGCCGAATTTATCTAGAATTGAAAAGGAGAATCAATCCAAAACAGTGAGCAGAGCAGCGAATCCTTAATCTTCATTCTTCAGCTAGAAGAGAAGCACGATCAGAAATTCTAAACACAAACGCTTAAAATGGAAAACAGTACGCAACTGTAAACAGCAGCGTGCATCAAGGTGTTTCATACGCAAGTGTTCTTAAAGGTACCGCTTCTAAAGTTCAAGCAAGTGAAGAGGGAAACATCACAACAGCTTTAAATAAATTGACTTATATGATGCAAAGCTTTACGGCGATGATGGGGAGAACCATTGATCTAATAATGCAGAATATGAGCACGCTGATGCAGATAGCCGTAAGAAGCCAGAAATGACCATCACCGAAATAGCCATATGGAATGCAAACGGCCTAACACAACATAAAGCGGAGGTTCATGCATTTCTCACTGAGCACAGCATTGACATAATGTTAATATCAGAAACTAGCTTCACCAAAAATATCTATTTCAAAATGAATGGGTACTCTATTTATGACACCAAGCACCCAGATGGTAAAGCACAAATTTCTTGCGGTGATTACAACGCTAAACATACTCATTGGGGTTCCAGATTAACATCGCCGAAAGGCAAACAACTTTACGATGCTATAGAGGAACAGTCCCTGGATTATTTATCTGCCGGTAACCCAACTTACTGGCCCACGGATAAAAAAAAAATCTTGATCTAATTGACTTTTGTGTAACTAAGGGCATTCTACGTACATATGCTAAGGCAAGGATCTGAATGTATTCCTCGAGAATTTTTATTCCGTTAATAATGGATGGATTCAATATTTTTCGTAGAACTTTTACTAGGCTTCCTTTTGTTATTTCTGGACGACTGATGTGATGTCTGCTGGATGAAGTTGGATGAAGTTCTTGGTAGGCATAAATATTTTTGCCTTTCTTAATTATGAGTTGGTTTCTAAATACATTAATTGGTGCATCGCAATATTGAATTAATTTTGTGGAATCTTCTTCGGCGCTGTGTACTGTTCCGGTTGTGAGTGTGTTAGCCTCCAGTTCCAGTCTCGATAGGGCATCAGCGACCTTATTAGTGTAGTTCCAGGCTTATAAATGAGCTCCTAATTGTCCACCTCTTAAGCTTAGTATTATTATTTCTGTTGCCCAGTGTAAATGTTAAAGGTTGATGATCTGTCAGAATTTTGATTTGTTTTGCCCCATATAAGTAATTTCAAAGATTATCCAATGCCCAGATGATGGCCAGCATTTCCTTCTCATTGGCCGCATAATTCTCCTCAGTTTTGTTTAAGGATCCGGAGATGTAGGTTATCGGCCTATCTTTGCCGACTTCACCTTGTGATAACACCGCGCCGATTGCAAATGATGATGCATCGGTAGTGAGTATAAATGGTTTGTTGAAGTCCAAAAAAATGAGTATTTCCGAGGACGATAGTAGCTCCTTGATATTTTGAAATGCTTCAAGTTCCTTCTCGTTCATATTAATCTTAATTTTCTTTGACTGGTTTGCCCTGATTTGAGCGTTTTCCCCCTTATCGAATTAGTCAATGGTTTCACTATTTTGGTCAAATTCTCGAATGAAGCGTCTATAGTATGATGCCAATCCTAGAAATCATTTTAAATCCTTCAAGTTGTCGGGTTTCTTGATGCTTCGAATGGCGGAGATTTTCTTTGGGTCCGGTTTGATACCTTTATCCGTGATTAGGTATCCGAGAAATTCGGTTTGTGTTTTTAAGAATTCTGTCGTATCCAGATTAACCCGTAAGTTGGCCTTTTCTAATTTTGAAAAAACTTTCCTGATGTTCGTTAGATGTTCTTCCTCAGTTCTCCCTCCGAATACTATTATATCGTTTATATAGACGTAACATATCTCGCCGATAAATTCTTTTAGGACGTCATCTATCATTCTTTGAAAGATGGCGGGCGCGTTCTTTAAACCAAACGGGAGCCTTAAAAACTCGTATTTGCCGTTCATTGTTGAGAGCGAGGTCTTGGGTTTATCGGCTTCCTTCGCCTTTATCTGATGGAATCCTGACGTTAAATCTATGGTGGTAAAAAATTTCGAATTCCCAAGATTTGCGATTGTATTGCTTGTATCAGGAATTGGATATGTGTCCGCTGTTGTTACTGCATTCAATCTTTTGAAGTGAAACACCATCCTACATTTTTTTGTCTGTGACGCATCCATTTTCTTTTCAACGATCCAAATCGGTGAATTGGATGGGCTTTTAAAAGGTCTAATTATTCCGTCCGCTTACGACTTCGTGGAGATTGGTTCTCCGGTCTTTGTTTTAATTTCGGCTCTTACTTCAGTGGTGATTGTTTCTTTATTATTAACAGGTTCGAAAAGTGCATGAAATGTTAAAACAATGATTGGGAGTTTTTGCTTCGTGTTCGGTAACAGATGATTGTCGCGAATTTTAATATTTTTGACCTTATGTGATATTTTTTCGTAGAGTGGAATTTTGATGTTCAGTGGTATCGTTAATGTGTTGTTCCCGCGACCAATAATTGCTCCTAATTCTTTCAAGGTATCGTCATCGATAATATGGTCGAATGTTTTTAAGCCAGGCAAAACGAAGAAATCAATCACGTTGTTGATGCCTAAGCTTTTGAAAAATTGTCCTCTAATTTTTTTTCCAATTCCTATATCTCCTACTACTGATCTGATTTTAAATTGAACGTTGGTTGGGCCGGCGGTTTTAGCTAATTCTGGCTTTACAAAATTTTTATTAGTTCCGGTGTCGATTAGGAATTTTAGTATGCTGTCATCTTTAAGTTTATATTCTATATAAGGTATACTAGAGAGGCATCAATCATAAAATTTAGTTTCGGATTTTCTTCTAATGGCTCATCCTCATCAGCTATTCCCTATTCGACATTTTCTTCCACTAGTTGGTTATAATGATCCTGAACTTCCTCTTGAGTTTCCATGTGATTAATTCTCTGTAGTTTTCGTTGTTCATTTTGATACGAGTTTTCCCGTTTGAATTGTCGATTATTTTGGTAACTCGGGCGATTGATGTAATTGACCTGTCTCGTTTGCACCGATGGGTCAACACTCATGGGTACCGGTGGTTTAGGATTGTTTAATCTAGGCGGAACTGGATTGGCTTGGTGTTGAATATTATATGCCATGTTCCTCTGTTGTAGTGGCATCGCTCCAGAATTTCTTTGAGGAATGTACGGTTGTCTTGGTGCAATTTGATTTATAGGTACGATTACAGAATTATTATAATTTCTTTTATGAATTGGTATGTTCCTGAAGTTCAGATTCTGTATTTCTAGACAAGATGTGTACGCTTCCGGAGGAGTTTGTGGTCTTTGAATCATTAGCATTCTTGACAGGTCGCCATTCAAACCTCTGATAAATACGTCTAATGCCCGATTCCGGTAGGTTGCGATGAGAACTTTAATAGTCTCAGGTGTGTAGTCCTCCGTTTTTATTTTGTTCACTATAAGCGAAAACTGATGGTTCACGTTTGCGTAGAATTCATCCAAGCTCATGTTTCGTTGGTAGATATTGCTTAGTTGATGTTCGAGGGTTCGCAAATCTCTTTTGTTCGCATAATGTAGAGATAAGCACTTCTTAATGGTTACCCATTCGTTATCGAAAATATTACATGAAATAAGCGCTGAATCTGCATTGCCTCTTATTTTTTGTCTGATGCTTTGAAGTGTAGCTCCATATATAGGCTTGTTGCGCATGTACTCATAATCGCTTAATATATTTTCCAGGGTTGCCATCGAAATGTTGAAGTTCTTTAACGCTGTCTGGCAATTTACTGATGTCATGTAGATCTTGTTCCGTTTTTGGAGGTGTCAATGTTGTTGTTGTTTGGTGAACTATCGGATTTTCTAATTTTCCCAATCTTCCATTAATTGGTTTAATTTGCTCCATCAGAGCATTTACAGCTCCTTCCAAGGTTCTTAAAGAATTTTTTACTTCCGCCATTGTTGAGAAAATTACTTTTTATTGTTTACACTTTTAATTAATTTTATCTTTAGTTAAGAGAAGAATCTCTATTATTCACTTTAACACTAGATTTCTTTTTTTGGTTAATTTTTATCTATCGTTTTAGTTTATTATTTCGTATTTTGTTATATTTTTTATAAAATTTTAATTATATGTTGGTATTTACTTGGTTTGCTTACATTATTATTATTAGGATCTAGTCCTGTTTTTTTTTTTTTTATTTATTTGAAGATTTGAAGTTTCTTCAAAGGTATTTATAGTGTACAGCCGGTGAAGTACACTTGTAAACCGTCGATTGTATCTCGCTTGGTTTGTCGGATAAGCCGTAGTTTCTCCCGTTGAGTGGTCTGCGTTTATATTTGTAGATCACTTACTCGAGGTACGCATTTTATCACGTTAATTACACGATCACAATATTAATGAAATATTTGGAGTTTCAGTTGATCACCACCTATTTTCTCATGGGTACAGTGGCTTAGACTGTTACGTTCTCGTGGGGATAGAGTCGCTTGAATTCTCACTTCACAATTCACTAAATTATTAAATCACTTAGAACTTAACTATTCACTAATGCAGTTACTAAATAATTTTTGTGACGGCTCACTGTTTCGGCGCCAGTTAACGAAGTTGTTTCGTAGAGATATAAAAAAATTTGTTTTATTTTTAATGTTCTTACGGATGTAGTTGTAACTGTGACAGTGGAATCTTTCGCCACAGTTTCCTTTCGGAATTTGGATTTATCTTTTGCTTTGATTTGTTTGTTAGCGGTATAGATTGTATCGCCGAGCTCATATGATTTGGTTTAGTTCGATTTAAATTTTCCCTTGTTATTTTTGTCTCTTGAGATTTTTTAGCCTTTCTGTCACATCCTCATTCACTTTGTTTTTGAAGTCTGCTAGGTTCTGATAGTTGATCCGTTGCGTTCTGCCCAAAAATATGCAGCTAGGTTTTTGTTGAATGACCGAATTTATAGAATTATTGTAGCAGTCTACTGCTATGTTGATCAACTCTTTTGTTGTCAAATCTCTATATTCGTCTTGCAAACATCTCACGATTTCGATAACCGTGGAATGGACTCTTTCGATGATGCCATTTACTTCACTTCGTTGTAAAGGTGTTGATTAGATCTCGACTCCCAAGGTTTTTAGGTAGTCCGTGATGATTGGGCTCACTAAGCTTCGCTCGTTGTCCATTACAATTAGCCTTGGTACCGTGAAGTAGTGCAGTGCCTTGATGATCTTGTATGTCCTCAAACAACTTCTAATAATAATTTAAAATTGTTTTGCAATGTTACCCTTTACAATTTGTATATTCCCTACATGAGGCAGTCTCTGAGATTCGTGCTGTTCGATATATTGGAGGAAAACGTCCTAGTTCCATGCGAAATTCGTCGATTTGTTAACTTTGAAAAATTGTTTGGAGGAGCTCTTTGGCTCATATCAAAATTGCGCTGGTTTCTTGATTTTTAGAGTAAGGTTATTGTAGCAAGAAAATTGGAAGAATGTTACAAGTTATTTGAGGCTTATTTTTCCTTATCTTAAGATGCCCGCTCTTGTCTTTTTCAAGCAATCAATTTAAAGTAATCCTGACTGGCGATCATTCCTAAGGACGATGAAGCTTGATGGAAAATCTAGTGCAAGATGTACGCCATGATCCGCCAATAATCAGAGAGAGAGAGAGAGGGAGAGAAAGAGAGAGAGAGAGATGTAGCTGTTCTGTACCGAGACAACGGGATGGTATTCCATGAACGACGGATGTTATCGATTGGTTTTATCGTATATTCCAGTGGCCAAATAGACCGGTCATTAATGAATGATCTTTAGGTATCAGTATTTTTAAAATTACATGTTGGTCGTCAGATCCAATAGTCACGTTATTTTTTCCAGATTTGTCTGATGCGCTGTTGCCCACAGATATCGAATTTGGGCTATTTGCCAGGGAAACGGTTAACAAATCGGTGGAGACAAACAAATTGAAGTTATGTAATCCTACTAGTTTGACACAGCTTAGTCGAAAAAATTTAGATCACAATTTTCAATTTCAGTAAGCGTTCGAGCTATTCTATTGATCTGGCGACATTTAATGTGTCCAAGAACCGGTCGGTAATGCTGCTAAAAGCAACCTATATATTACAAATTCTTGTACAGCAATGCGATCGTTATACGTAGTAGTTCTTCTAGAAGAAACTTGATGTAAATCTTGTGCTATTCTGATGATGTGGGATAATAGCACATTGAGTTCTCGTGCTGTTATAATTACTGAGATCTGCCGTTTTGCTGTCCTCTTCCTAGTGTTGTTAATGAACCGTTAACGACGATTCTCTGCCCCCTTAATTAGCCTAAAAAATGGACTTGCAAATGCTGCTGTTGCTGCGATCAGTTTTTTCAGCTTCACATCTTTCCTCAACGGAATGGACTCAAGTATTTCAATTGGCCATTCTTCGTGTTTAATTTTGAGCCATTTAGGGCCGTACCACCAAAATGAAGTTAACTTCGATTTATTCTTCTTGTAGCTCAATCAGCCGAATTTTCTTTTGATCTTACATGAGACCATGTGGTAGATTGAGTTATGCGATTGGCAACAAATGTCCTGTTTTTATCGTGACTTCTGTTAATCCACGCCACAACTATCGTTTCATGAGCCTTGCTAATAGAAGCGCGCCACATAGTTCTAAACGTGCTAATGAGAGTTTGGTTTTATTCGGCGCCCTTCTGGTTTGGGCGGTTAGTAATGTTGTTTTGTTTTCCCATTGTTGGTTGTAGTTCTGGAGTATACATAGGTCCCGTAACCATCTTCGGATGCATCATTGAAGCCGTGAAGTTCTTTTGGAGTTGATTCAGTATGATGATTCCACAGTGATAGTACACAGTGATAACCATAATTTTTGAAGCATGATTTTTACCTGAATGATGGTAGGTGCTAACAGGCCCAATGGATCAAAAAGTTTTGAGGCTTCTGATTGTAGTTTTGTTTTAGTTTGTGGGGCTGCTTTTGATGCGGGAAGGTTTCTGAAGACTTCTCATAATTCGGTTGTCGTGCTGATTCCTTTACAACAGCATGGTGAGGAAGGTAGTATAACACCTGGCTTTGGATGTATCTAGCTGAGCAAATTTCGGTTATGTGACCTAGTGCCAGATATTCTTCCATAAATGCATGATACTGTTTACATAGCTCTGAATCTTTCGCGAGATGATTTTCTACTAGAAGTAGTCTGGCTATCGCTCTTCGTTTAAATTCACCAAATATTTGTTGTTGTGTATCAGTTTTAAATGGAATTTTTATTTCATAAGATCCATCCGTCTTCCTTTTGTGGTTTTTACATATAGAATTCCTCACATTCTTGTTCTTCTTTTGTCAATTCCTGATTGGGTTGTATTTCCTCTAATTCCCAAACTTTTCCAATTATTTATCTATCTCTATTGATGAAATTAATGTCGTTACGGTGTCATTTGCGTTAATTGTATTGGTTGCCCCAAAACTTACCTAGCCTAGTTCTGTGTTTTGCACAGTTGGGTCGCCTCTCCGGCTCCTAGTAGCATATCTATAGGGCCATTTTCACTGTAATTGAGATCTGCAAAAAGTAGATTGGTAATGTGTTCCCATTTCCATGGTTTGGTTTTGACATCTGGTAAGTTCAAATGTTCAACACCAATGCTTCGATTTCCATAGAAAATGTTAATGCAAACATATGTAGGTTAATCTGTTAATTTTACTTTATTATGTGCTATTCTGAAGTTTATTACACCATATCTCTGTGCATATGTGTCTGTCCTGTCTGCGAAGTTTGTCTGCGGCTTTTTGAGTAATAAATATTGCTTGAGAGCCGACTGCAACAGTCTTTACGAATGATGTTCCCTGTGTTACGTTATTTCGTGGTATTGACTGACATACTGTATTTCTTGTATATTATAACAGGGTGCCTCTTGCTTTGTTTTCATCCGTTCGTTGTTGATTGCGGTAGTTCGTTGTAGTATATGATGTTTTCTTTACATATCATACATTGTAATGTTCTCTGGCATTTATCCAGCCCATGTTTGGTTGTCAAATACCTTGACAGTTTGACATCTCTTTGTTGTCGACATATTCCTAAATCTTTGACTGTAAGAAAAGCAAAATTTATTCGGAACCATAAGCTCCCAGTTAAAGCCGCAAAATATGCAAAGTTCGTTATAAAGTTTCGACATAGAATTCAAAGGCTCGTCGCTTCCATAATTCGTTCGGTGAAAATCAATTTTCAAGAGTATGCGAGTACGTAGGTTTTTAATAGGAGCATACAATTTTAGGTTCATTAACAAGTACGCACCCAAAATATTACCGTTAAGTAAATCGGATATAAAAATAGCTCCAGCATGCTGACGACGAATTTCAAGTGGCTCAATTTTCAAAGATTTACATCTATCTACATATGAAGGTAGATTCCTAACATTTTCCCACCAAGGTAATCGACGGTCAAACTCTCCAGTTTTATATGCATAAAAAATGAGAAAAGATTTTTGTATCGATTCAATTCTGCTTATGTGATCATTATAACGTGGAGGCCATAAGCATGATGCATAATCGAGCATGCAAACAAAAACTCTAGGATTATTAAACTCTTTCATACTACGTTTTAAAAACCCCAACATAGAATTGGCTTTGGCACACATCATGTCAAAATGACGATTAAATGATAATGTAGAAGTGAATATAATTCCAAGATCCCTTCGTTAACACGATTCAAAGTGTTATTTGCAATGTTGTAATTATAAATAAGATTCGAAGCTGAACGTGTAAACGTCACCATTTTGCTTTTAGCTACATTCAAATGTAATAAATTATTCTTACACCAAGAGCTTACCCCGTCTATATCCATTTGTAATTTAACTGCATCAGATAGACTACGAATAAGAGAAAATATTTTTAGGTCGTCAGCATATATTAGACATCGGGAAAATTTTATGCATTTTGTGATATCATTTACAAATAATATGAAAATAAGTGAACCAAGATGTGAGCCCTGAGGTATTCCAGAATAAACATAAATTGGTTTAGAAAAACTGTTGTTAATTGCTACAGACTGTACCCGCCCAGTGAGGTACGACTCAAGCCATTTCTTTAAATTATCATTAATTCGAAGGATTTTAATTTTTGCAAAACAATAAAGTGATTGATTGAGTCAAACGCCTTACTGAAGTCGGTGTAAATGACATCCAGTTGAGCATTACTCTCAATCACGTCCGTGGCATGTTTCGTAAACTCCACTAAATTTGACACAGTAGAACGCCCACGGAAAAATCCATGTTGCTCATATACAATAAACGACTTTAGTCCAAAAAACATATAATCACACACAATTGACTCAAACAATTTAGGAATGGCTGACAATAACGAAATACCTCAGTAGTTAGAAACATCACTCCTATTACCAGATTTAAATATCGGAACAATATGAGACGATTTCCAAGCAACCGGAAAAACACAAATAAAGGCAGAGCCATTTCATTACTAAAATTTTTAAGAAAGTATGAAGGAATACCATCTGGGCCACATCTATCCTTAAACAAATGGAGGGATTTAACGATATCCTCTGGAGATATGTGAGGTGTGTACAAACAAGAGTTGGTACAACTACCTTCTGCACTAACATATTTGTCATTATCAATATCAGTCCGACTATATATATTTTGAAAAAATGAAGGAAATAAGTCAGCAATATCCCCAGAATTATTACTAGTAATATCATTGAACCGTATAGTTGATGGAAATCCAAAAGTTTTCCTTTTGGAGTCAACGAAATTCCAAAATGATTTTGGATTTGAAGTCATATTATGTTGAACCTTAATAATAAAATTTTTATAAGCAATACAATGCAAATCGTCAAAATGTTTTGATAAAATTAAAAATGCTAATCTGTCGTCAGCGTTTCCGGATAACTTCCATCTTCGATATAATTTTTTCTTACGATTACGTAGGTTTATTAGATCGTTGTTAAGCCACGGAGGATTATTATGATTAACTTTTTTATTAGAAACTGGTACAAACCTGTCGAAGCCAATGAATAAATTGTCATAGAAAATTTGCACATCGCGGTCAATATCCACCAACGAAAAATACGAATCCCACTCTACTGATTTGAAATAAGAAATCAGACCATCATTATCAGCACGCCTAAAATCATAAGATTTAATAGAATTACAATTATTAGTATTAAAATTAGACACCAAAAATTCTGATACGTTTAAATTGATTTCCATAGATTTGTGGTTGACATCGTTGATGATATACGGAACTGGTGCCAACTTTATCATAAATAGATTGGCAGAGTTAGCAAAAAACAAGTCCAGAAATTTACCATTATAGTTAGAAATGTTATTTATCTGAACGAGACCAAATGACAAAATGGAATCGATACATATTAATTCAGCCTCCGACTTAACATTGTACGGAATGACGCAGTTTACGTCGTCATCTACCAGCCATTCACCCTTTGGCAAGCCGAAATCGCCAACTATCAGCACGTTGTCAACTAAGTTGAGTTTATAAATTATATTACACAAACAGTTTGTATATGTCATATAAACTTCAGATGAAGACCCCGGTGGAATGTAAAGGCCAATAATGAAAATATTTTTCTTAAATATATTTAACTTGATGCATAAAAGTTCAATTGTTGGATCACTGTCAACTGCCACACTTACACTAGATGAATGAACTGCCATCAATACACCTCCTCCACTTGATTTGATACTAGATAGTGCCGAGCGGTCACACCAGTATATAATATAGTCTGACGGAAAATACTCAGAACTATATATATTTGGATTTAAATTGGTTCTACAATCACGTAAACGGAAGTGACGACAAAGCGATAGAACTCAGCGGATTTAGAGGCAATACCGCGAACATTTTGAAAATATATAAAATTGTTTCTTAAATCAATAGTATTAGATGTTGATATGTTTGTGCTTAAGGCACTTGTTGATGGAGCCGCCGACCTCCACGAAAATTTTTTCTATTTTTATTGAAGTTGAATTCCTTGATAAGTACATGTTCCGGCCATAAATCAGAATTCATAATAATCTCAAAGGATTCAAGTGGCACACTTATTTTATACGAAACACCGTACACAAGTAGCATCCGAAATTTGAAGATTATTTTTCACAAACTCAGTGAATTCACTGTCAGTATAATGGTAGGTTCTACCTGTAGTACCGGTACCAATTATGACACCAGGTTTAAGCTTTTTGTTTTAAAAAGCCACATTATTATTATAAATCATCGAATATTTCGATGAAATTACCGGTGAAACATTTTTGCATATGTTTATATTTGAGGTTTTAGTTTTAATTTGATTCATACAATCATTATTAGTCATCATCATCGGTAATAAATTTGTAGCCCGTTCAGACTGAATCTGAGCTACGGTACCATTATTATCATTAACTTTATTATTAATATTTATATGACTATACCGTTGCACCCACGGCTATTGGTTAATTGTTGAATAGATTGAGAAACAGCCACACTTACATGCGTGATGTCATTAGCTTTAACATTACTGGTTTTATTTATAGACTTGAAAGTACCTACCGCTATTATAACGATTATGAATGTTTGTGTTAATAACATTGAGAGAATCTGTCATCTTTGAAAATAAATTCATTTGGACTTTAAGCAGAAAATCACAATCGTCACAAATGTAACCAAGATTTTTTAGTTGACAAATTAAATTGAAGGTAGTTTTGCTTTTGATGCCAAAACACTTAAAATCAATTGATTTATCACAAACAACACAACAAAAGTACAATTCTTTTGTAGCACAACCACATTCAAAACACTTCTTATCCATTATCACTAAAACAATAAAACTACTTATAGAACACTGATTATTTATAGATTTAGAGTTAAACACAAAAACACAGAAACTATTAAATGTAATTAAATTAAATTAAATTAAATTACGATTGCACCGAAATCAAAAACACGTCTGATCGGTACCACGTCTGAATAAGAACATACGAGTATGTTAGTAAACACAACTAGAATTGCAATTCAACATAAATTGCAAACACGCGCATCACCTAAAGACGCTAAATCAGCTTAAAAGGAAAACACATGTAAGAACACGCGCAGACCTGTTCTAGTTATTTGAGAATATTATAATTTACTTGTTAAGCAATTTTTTATATATAAAATGTTAACATATTTTGAAAGTTAGTTAGTTTTAGTTTGAAATGTAAAAGATAAACACAAAATAATAAAATTTTCGAGTAAACCTCTTAACTGGCGCCGAAACAGGGACCTGGCGTTAAATATTAATAAAATAATATAAAGTGCAAGTAACAAAAAAGTGAAAAATAAAAAAGATCATTAAATCAGCAAACCCCTGCTGAAAAATATCTAAAATTAAAGAACGACAGTTTTTGGCTAAAAACAGAAGTTATACCCACGAGAACTTAACCGTTTTTTTTTACCACAAATTTTAAAGGCTATACACATAAGAACATAGCTAAAGCCGTTCCACTGAAGTAGTGAAACTAAATAAATCGTGATAAAGTTTGTACCATTAGTTGGCGGGTTACAAATATCAACGCAACATCGCCAAACGGGAGAAATACAGCATATCCATTTATTTAGAAGACACACGTGCGAGTTCCGAGTGTACGAAAACCGGCTGTGCACTGTAAAGACCTTTGTGGCAAAACTAATCCACAAATAGGCCATGAAAAGCCTCTTAATTTTAATGTAAGTAATAACAAAATAAAAAAAAAAAATAATAACGAGAATTTTAATAATAAAAAGTAATTATAATAACGATAATAATAGTAACTAATAACAACAATTACAAAATAAACAATAATAAAAAGTGATCATAATAATCAACGATACTAATATAAACAAAATTTAAAATATAATAATAAAAAGTGAAACATCATAATGACGACACCAGTGGATCAAAAATTAGATCAAATCCAAGCTGCATTGACAAAAATAACCGGAGCCCTAAATGCTCAAATTGAGTTCACCAAACAAATCGAGCGGAGACTCGAGGTACTGGAGAAACCTATAAATTCAACTGCAACAACAATATTCGCAGTCCCACAAAACGAACAAGAGCTTAAGGACATAAGTAAGTTACCTGACTGCGTGAAGGAACTACAACAGTTCGATGGAAATCCAACTCAATATATCTCTTGGGTGCACAATCTCGAGAACATTCTACGAGACTATAATATTGTATGCACTAAACCAATCTATAGAGCAATACTGCAACACATACGGCAAAAGATTAGAGGAAACGCCGATGCGGCATTAATATCATATAACATCTTCGATGATGAGTGGGCGTCTATAAAAAAGTGCTTGTCGCTCCACTACGCAGATAAGAGGGATCTTCGAATGTTAGAACATCAATTAAATAACCTTGTACAAAGAAATATGTCAATCGATGAATTTTATGCCAATGTGAATCATCAATTCTCATTGATAGTAAATAAGATAAAAACGGAGGATTATTCGACAGAAACCATCAGCGTCCTAGCCGAAAACTACAGGAATCGAGCTTTGGATGTTTTTGTCAGAGGGTTAAATGGAGAATTGTCACGAATGTTAATCATCCAAAAATCGACCACACTTCCGGAAGCATATGGGTCCTGCCTTGAGATTCAAAACATGAATTTCAGAAATTTGACGATTCAGAAAAAGAACGTCAATAACTCGGTAACAGCTCCAATCAACCAATTTTCGTATATCAACCCACAAAATCCACGAATTAATAACTCGGTCAACCAAGTTTCGTATACCATTTCACATAATCCACGAGTAATCCACAATTTAATACCACCGCAACGGAAAAACATGGTATACAATAATCAAGAATATAACAACCGAACATCATACAACAATGAAAAATCTGAATCAACAAATACCACCTAGGTCAATTTATCCGAAACCTGCAACACCAATGGAAATTGACCAGTCAATTCAAACCAAACTCGTAAATTACATGAATAGACCAGCATATCAAAATAACCATCAACCAAAAATAGAACATCCAAGCTACGGCGAATCCCAAAGACAGCAGAGAATTTATCATTTGGATACACAGGAAGAAGAGGAATATAATCAGTTAATTAATGAAAATACGGATATCGAGACATTAGAAGACGAACCTGAGGAAATAAACTCAGAGATAAATTTTATGGAGAAAGCCTCTCTAGCATACCCTACCTAGAGTAGGAAACAGCAAAAAATAACATCCTCCAATTTTTAATCGACACGGGAGCCAACAAGAACATCATCAAACCTGAACTAGCTGAAGGATCCATTCCCACTAATGTCCCGTTTAAAATAAAATCAGCGGGAGGGGACATCAAGATCAGTAAAAAAAATACCCGGACAATTTTTCAAATGCATTGGAATTGACACATTAATAGAGTTTTTGTATTACCTGAATAATCGGGGACGACACTCTAAAAAAACTTGGAGCAATTATCGACCGGAAAAATAACATTTTAACCATAACCCCAAATATCAAAATTCCACTTAAGGAAAAATACTCAGTTCAAGTAAACAACATCGAAGTTCGGGATAGTCACTTATCCTCAGAAGCCAGACAAAACCTCAAAGAAATCGTGGCAAAATTCAAAACACTATTTAAACCAGTCAACAATACTGAAACAATTGATACTAACGTAAAAGCGGAAGTAAAAACAACAACAGATGAACTCATATACAAACCTGGATGTACCAACAAAGTAGCCGATGCCTTGTCAAGATTAGAACTAGAGGTCAACACCCTATCATCAACCTCCACGATACACAGCGCTGAAGAATACAGCACAGACCTAATCCAGTACTGCGAAGCACCTATAAACGTCTTCAGAAACCAACTGTTAATCAAGACAGGCAAATATATTGATTGTCATGAAGAACCACATCCTACTTATCATAGGCATTACATTAGCCTACCGGAAATAAATAAGGACACTCTTACAAAAATCCTAAGGGATAATCTCCATCCAACCATCATCAATGGAATAAAAATACCCGAAGAACACATCCAAATGTTACAAGACGTTTTTCAAGAACAGTTTCCGGGATTGAAGTTACGTCTAATACAAAGAGTGGTCCAAGACGTCAGCAACGAGGAAAATAAATTCAAAATTATAACAGAGAAGCATAATCGAGCACAAAGAAATCACGCTGAGAACAAGGAACAAATCCTAGAACGGTACTATTTTCCACGAATGACCAGCCTAATAAAAAAATATACCAAAACCTGCAGCATCTGTAATACAAATAAATATGACAGACACCCAACGAGTCGAGCTCCGAGAAACGCCGGTTCCAACATATCCAACAGAAATACTCCATATGGATATAATCGAGATAAAGAATGAAAAATTTATATCATGCGTGGATAAATTCTCTAAATTTACAAAGTTTTTCCACATCAACAACAAATCCGTTCTTCACATCAGAGACAAAATAATCAAAATTCTGCATTACTTCACAATTCCCAGATTATTAGTAATGGATAATGAGGGGAGTTTCGTAAGTCCCATCGTAATGGACCATCTAAAAACCTTGGGGATAGAAATACAATTAACACCGCCCCAGCAAAGTGAGGTAAATGGAGCCATCGAAAGAGTACATTCTACTATCATCGAGATAATAAGATGTATTCAAATGGAATACAGGGTGGCTGAGACCAAATGTTACTAACTTCACTCTGCTGTCATTTGTGTAGTTGTCATTTTCGCGCATTAATTTTTTGACAGATTGAAGTTTGGTTAGTTGTTTATATGTGGTCAATAAATAATTGTTCTAAATTAATATCTTAATAAAAAAATCGTAATGGAATTCAAACGTAATAGTGTAATTGCACTGTATTTGGGTGGAAATTCACAAACAGCAATAGTTCGTCAGCTCCAGCATTTGAATGTGAATAAAATGTTTGTGTATCGAACCATAACTCGATACAACGAAACTGGTAGCATCGCTAAACGCGACAGAGGCGGTCCTAAAAAGACAGCAACATCAAAAGAAATGATACGAAAGGTGAAGAAACGAATCCAACGAAATCCTCGTCAAAGTGCCAATCAATTAGCCGCACGTCTACATGTTTCACGATACAGCATTCAAACCATATTGAAAAATGAACTACACTTGAAGCCCTACAAGATACAAAAAGTTCAAGATCTTACGGAGGCACAAAAAAAAGTTAGGCTTGAAAGAACACGAGCATTGAAGGCCTTGGCCGAACGTGATGAGATTCCAAAAATTGTCTTTTTTGATGAGAAAATTTTCACCATTCAACAGCATGTGAATAAACAAAATGATCGTGTTTGGTTAGAGGACAAGTCCAACGATAATTTGGACACAAGAGTTGCCATGCGCAAGCAATCACCAGCTTATGTTATGGTTTGGGCTGCAGTTACTGCAGATGGACGCACTCCTCTGGTTTTCATCGAACATGGAGTCAAGGTAAACCAAGAGATGTACCGCCAAAAGATCCTAAACGATGCTTTGCTACCTTGGGCACGTAAACACTTTGGTACGAACCGTTGGACATTCCAACAGGACTCGGCACCGTCACACAAAGCTCGAGCGACACAGCAATTTTTACAAAATTGCGTTCCGCGGCTGATTTCGTCGAAAGAATGGCCACCATATTCACCAGACTTGAATCCCATGGATTTCTCCATATGGTCCATTTTGGAGAGTAAGGTGTCCACTAAAAAATACGAAAGTGTTGATGCATTGAAGTCAGCTCTTGTTCGAGAATGGAATAAAATTCCGCAAGCCCACGTTCGGTCAGCATGCAATGCTTTCTATGGAAGACTGAATCAAATAATCAAAGCCAAAAGAGGTCATATCGAGCAGTAACATGTTTTTCATAAAATGTAATATGTTTTCAACATATTCCACGAAATTTCAATAAAAAATAATCAAAATTAAAAAAATTACAGCGTTTTCATTTGGTAACACTTGGTCTCAGCCACCCGTATAAGGAATTAACCATAAAAGAACTAGTTAACATCGCAGTAGATCGCTGTAACAACTCAATACATTCGGTTATCCAACATAAACCTTGCGACATATTTTTTGGGAGAACGCAGAGAATCAATTACCAAAATCTTGTGGACTTCAAAGATCAAGTCAACGAGGATGTGGCAGAAAAAATTAGGAAAAACCAAAAAACTAACATCTCTAGGGAAAACGCAAAGAGAAATAAACCAAGAAAATATAAACCTGGGGAAACAATATACACTACAATCAAGCAGATACAAGGAAAAGAGAAACCCAGATTTAAAGAAGAAACTGTGGCCAAAGATAATCGAGTCACAATTACCACCATCTCCGGAAAAAGGGTCCACAAGACTCAAATAAAAAATTTAACGCAATAATCTCTTCTTTCCAGTTTCTGGATATTGGGCTTGACAAGCTCACTTACCATCTACAAATATACCACACCAATAGTAACTCTCAAACAAGGCAATGGACGAATCATCAATGGAAATTTTAAATTAATCCATGTCATCAACTTGACCGAATATGAGGAAATAATCAACAAAATTAGAACTTCACTTGACAACATTGACCCAGAAAGCAGTCTTCGACCTCAACTGATTCACCAAATGAACCAAACCAAGCAGCTAATATCAGAACTCAAAGGTCAAAAAACACGATCTCGCCGATCAATCAACTGGATCGGCTCCGCATGGAAATGGATTGCAGGATCACCAGACGCCACAGACTGGGATCAAATAATGAAAAGTCAAAATCAAATCATCGATAACAATAATCAACAATATAAGATCAACAATATCTTAATGACCACAGCACAGCAGATTCTCAATGAATACAACAAAATTGTTAATCATTTACACGAAAACTCAGATGCAAAAATCCAACAAATACTATTCAACCGACTAACGATAATCAAAGAGGAGATAAAAGAAATCATTCGAGCCGCGCAATTAGCAAAAGGAAAAATAATCAATACAAATTTATTGGATAAAGAAGAAATCAGTCGCCTGGTTGCAGAAATCGAAACCCTTCCATATTCTAACGATATAGAGGCAATAGAATACGCAGAACCTATGATGCTGGCTAAAGAATCAACAATACTATATGTTATATCAATAGCGAAAACAAGTAAACAAGAATACAATAACGTCATGGTAAGATCAACGATTGAGAACAATAAACAGATATACCTGGAATACAACGAACTTCTGGTAAATCAAGACGAAATGTTCGGGATCATTCGAGAATGCAAACTGTTTCGCGAGACCATACTTTGCGAGACAGATAGTTTGGAAAAATTAAAAGCCGACCACTGCATCAACCAGCTCATAAGGGGATTAGACGCCCATTGTAACTACCAATTCAACAAGAATCAGATAATCGACACCCTAAACGACAATACGATTTTTCTGAGCAACTTTAAAGGAGATATATTTTACAACAACACGGATAAACACCTGGAGGGAAGCTTTCTAGTACAATACGACAATGAAACGATTAAGATCAACAATAAAACCTTCACCAGCAGAGATATTAGGAAATCACAAGTACTACCAACAGTACTACAACCTAATATAACAGATAAAGGTGTAAAAATCGACCCAGGATACCTTCATAACCTGCACCTAAATAATGTAGATCGACTACAAAAATTATTTACAAAACATAAGGAAGCAGCCTTTGTAGACTTCGGTATAATATCCATAATCTTCATCATAATACTCATCCTTTTATTAAGAACAAAACGCAAAAAATGGTCAAATCCAAAACCATGTCAAGAAGAAGTCATCATCAGCCAATCTGGAGTCCAACCAATTAGCCTGAAATTTTGACCCACGGGACGCGGATCCTGTAGGGGGGAAGAGTTAACACAACTAGAATTGCAATTCAACATAAATTGCAAACACGTGCATCACCTAAAGACGCTAAATCAGCTTAAAAGGAAAACACATGTAAGAACACGCGCAGACATGTTCTAATTATTTGAGAATATTATAATTTACTTATTAAGCAATTTTTTATATATAAAATGTCAAAATATGAAAGTTAGTTAGTTTTAGTTTGAAATGTAAAAGATAAACACAAAATAATAAAATTTTCGAGTAAAACTCTTAACTTGTATGCCGCATCTTATTCCAATAGTTTCCACAATTCGTTCTTTGATGTTGAATTGCTTCCATGGTACTAACCCTTCCTTCCAGGAACGTTAATACTTCCTTCAAAGTCTGAAGTTCTTTTGGGTTGTTAGCTGATGCTTCATAAAGTGACAGTATGTCGTTGTCCAGCTTCTTTCACATTACGTGCAATATAATTGAATTCCAGTTGTCTGTGTCGATCCCTAAACTCTTGATGGATTCAATTTTTGTATCATGCATCGATTTAATCCCTGTCGCAGATTCTATTGTTGCCTGCTCCAAAGTAAGCCGTGTGTTGTTGTATCTTGATTTCAATATATTTCATGCAGCTTCGTAATTTTCTTCACTGCCTGGTAAATGACAAGGAAAGTGATAGGGTTTTGATCAACAACTTAAGTAAACAACATTTTCGTTTAACTTAAAATTTATGTAAGCAGCATACAATCGCTCGTTCATGTAGGAACGAAAGAAAGTTGCATTTTTTCTTTAGTATATATGAAACGGAAATCCCTACTTCTGAGTGGTGTGGTTCTATTTAGTATAAACATAAATAAAAGGAATATAGCAAGATACATTAAGAATATAACTGGCGCTTAAAATAATCAGCGGTAAAAAATGTAAAATCGTTGATCGTCGCATGACTTATACTACCATACATTTAAATTGTACAATATACCTAAATTTGAATTTGTGTGTATGTAGGTTTATGCATATAGAAACTAGAATGAAGAACATAGCCAGTAAATGGATAAAGAAAAATGAAAAAAAATACTTTATTGAAATGCCTTAGAAAAGAATAGAATCAAAACCAACAATCCATCCAAATTTTTTTTTATTTTTTATTTAATACGTCCACTTGCGCACACAAAGTGTTGTAGTTTTAATTATGTTCCTATCCTTGTTGTACATTATTGTGAAGGAAAACAAAGGAGATTCTTATACAAGTATAGTAAACAAAACTTTATGAATGAACGAAACAATAAAAAACGCAACCATATGATTAAGTTTCACTAGTATGTGTATAAATTAAGAAACGAACGATCGTTTCCATAGGGAATTGATTTTATTGAAAAGATGTGAACAAGATGAAGGGGAAGAAGAAAAAGAAAAATTGTTTGAGCTAGGTGAGATCGGGGAGTTGAAATTTTGAGTTGATGAAGGGCAGAAGCAGTGAATTAAATTAAGATTAAATTAAAAATATTATGTCGGAGTTTTTTTTTGTTGGTACATATTAAGACCATAATATAGTTTGTATCGAGGCTTTTAGTTGAAAAAGCTATTGTGATTTTTTTTTGTTGTTCGATAAAGTGAGAAGAAGTATTGAGAATCTAATTTTTTCTGTAATGAACAAATTCAAAGAGGTGTTTGACTGACTGACTGGTTGTACCTGATTGGCTGATAAACTATCGAAAATAGATCTACAGTTGAATTTATCAGTAATAAATAAGTTCAAAGACACGCTGATTCACTGGTAAACGATCGAAAGTAGATCTACAATTCAATTTATGTAATGAATAAATTCAAAGAGATGACTGACTTGTTGATTGTGACTGAATGGCTCGTAAACTATTGGAAATGAACCTACCGTTGAATTTATCAGTAATGAATTAATTCAAAGAAATGATTGACTGGCCCGTTATGAACGATTGGCTGGTAAACGATCTGAAGTAGATCTACAGTTGAGTTTATCAGTAATAATAAATTTAAAGAGATGACTGACTGATAAACGATCGAAAGTGGATCTGCAATTCAATTGTATCTTTATCTGTAATGAATAAATTCAAAGAGATGACTCGGTGGTTCTGCTTGTTTGACTGGTAATGATCGAAAGCAAATCTGCAATTGAATTTATCAGTAATAAGTAAATCCAAAGAGGCGCTGATGGACTGATAAACGATCGAAAGTGGATCTACAAATGAAAATATGTAATGAATAAATTCAAAAAAATGACTGACTTGCTGATTGTGACTGAATGACTCGTAAACTATTGGAAGTGAACCTACTGTTGAATTTATCAGTAATGAATAAATTCAAAGAGATGACTGACATGCTCGTTTTGACTGGCTGACTGTTAAACGATCGGACTTATAACGTTCTTATTTAATATATTATAATTATTATTTATTTATTTATAAAATACAAACGTTTATTTTATTAGAACTTAATTATTTAAAGTAAAGTAAATACATTTCTTCTAAATACGCTCTCACGCCATTAATTATTTTTTAATAAAAACCAATTCGGTCGAAAAATTAAATTGAACTGGCTATATATTTTTTAAATATAATAGCATATACGTGTGTGTGTCGTCGTTGTACAAATTCACGACGATACCAAAAAGGGGAAATCTAAATATAATATAAATACCTATAAAAAAATAAAAAAAATTTTCGCATTAATTTAGTAAACAAAGCTATAATAAGGGTTCGCACACGGTTGTGCAAAATGATAATAAACATGAAACATAGATTCCTCTCATTCAAACAAAAAAATTAAAATTCACAATATGAGTTGTGATTCTCGGTAGCGCGGTTCATATAATATTTAAATTCGAAATTATAAATTTATAATTGAATTTAAATTGATTGAATCGAAGTCGCTACAGGACTCCCCTCCAAGTTGATATTCAATTGAAAAGAGAATATTAAATGACAAAGTTAACTGCTTTGAAATCTTGGGACAAAAAATTTTGTTCCACTGAACTAACAATTCCGAAAGCAGGCTTTAATCTATCGATCGAGATATTATGATTTTTATCCTTGATCGAAATAATGAAATGTTTCCGAAGACGTCTGATAATTCTAAACGGCCCTTCGTACGCAGGAGAAAGTCTAACTCGAACCTTATCTGTCCTTATGAAAACAAAATCACAGTTGTCTAATGTTTTTGGTACAAATATGCCCTCTTGTTTCGCTTTACGCGTAGGAGACGGTATAAGATTCTTCATTGCATTCCGCAGTTGGTCGATGATCGTATTGTCAGGCAAGGGTGAAGGAGGATTATCGATAAAGAATTCACCAGGTAGCTTAATGGATTGACCATAAACCATCTCAGCTGGTGAGCACTTAAGCTCTTCCTTCATTGTGGCTCGAATACCTAATAAAATAATGGGTATTTCGGAGCTCCAATTAACAGTATTGCCTCTGGTCATAAGAGCAGCTTTAAGCTGTAGATGGAAACGTTCCACCATGCCATTCGCTTTAGGATTGTACGCTGTAGTACGAATCCTATGAGATCCAAGAAGTATTGTAAGTTCAGTAAATAGCTTAGACTCAAATTGAGAACCCTGGTCAGTTGTTATTTCTGCCGGGACACCAAAACGCTAGATGTAATTATTGACAAAAGTCGTGGCAATGGTATTAGCTGACATATTGCTCATGCAATACGCTTCAGGCCAACGTGTGAATCTATCAACACACGTTAAAATATATGAACAATTGTTGGAAACCGGTAATGGACCAACAATATCCAAATGGATATGTTCAAATCGACCAGGTGGAATATCGAAATGTCCATGTGGTGAGACTGTGTGCCTTTGCACTTTGGATCTTTGGCAGGATAAACAAGAATTAGCCCATTGGGTCACGTCTTTGTTTATACTTGGCCAAAAATATCGAGCCGTGATCAGTTTGCGCGTTGCGCGGACTCCAAGATGTGACAAGTTGTGCATTGAGTCGAAAATAATTCGGCGCAATGGCTCTGGCATATACGGACGGTTTTTACCCGTCGATATCTCGCAGTAGACTACTAGGCCAGGCAACGTAAATAATTCTAGTTTAAAACTGGAAGTAGAACGGCGATCTATAGACCCAGATAATAATTTTTTGAGTTCGTCGTCTTTTGATTGTGCCAATATTGTATCTTTATAATCGAAAAAAATTTCGTTTGTGGCCGAGTCGATATTTAACGTACGTGATAGCGTATCTGCTACAACGTTTTCGATGCCAAGCACATGCTGAATGTCCGAAGTGAACTGACTTATGTAATCCAAATGTCGCGATTGGCGCGGATTCCTTTCAGTTTTGGATTGTATGGCTTTTGTTAGGGGTTTGTGGTCGGTGTAAATAGTGAAATCCTGACCTTCTATGAAGTATCTAAAATGTTTTACAGCAAGAAAAATTGCCAGAAGTTCCCGATCGAATGCTGAATACTTGATCTTGGCATTCGTTAATTTCTTTGAGAAAAATCCCAAAGGCTCCCATCTCTTCTTATTGAACTGTTGCAAGACCGCGCCAACGGAGACGTTCGATGCATCAGTTGTTATGCTAATTTTCGCGTTCCCGATAGGGTGCGAGAGAAGAGTAATTTTACTTAATTCCGCAACTAAACCTGTGAATGCGATATTACACTCATCAGGCCAAGAAAAATTCTTGGGTGTTTTTGGTAACTTATTAAGTTTTTAATTTAATATGTTCCGAAGATTGTAAGAGAATTCAATCCAGTTTCGAACTGATGAGCTTATGATTATGAAAATATCAATCCTCTCATCAGGCCGCGGCGACTGGACTGACTATACCATAATTTACATTCTATATATACAGAATGTCCTGTGCTTTATGTACTAGCGAATCGTACTAATACAGATAAATTCAATTACATTTTTTTTTTTTTTTTTTTCTTCTTCACGACAATCACATAAGCTGTGAATGTATATTTTCATTAGAGCTAAAATTGGCAAACATAAATTTTTATTATTAATTTAAATCAAAATAATTATTCTTTTCTATTTACCTTTTTATTATTGTTATTGTTTGATACTAAAATTGCCAATTTTCTTGCCAATTGTCAATTTTCTTTGACATTTATCAATACGTCCAGTTCAGTGCATTTAAATACAAATTGATAATTTGCCTTTATATTTATCTACATTTGCGCTAACGAACATTGGATGGCGTTCTAATTTATAGCATTGTATAATTTGTATAGTAGATTTATAATATGTTGTAAAATAGAAAAATGTATAAAAATTTTAGTCAGTCTTGCGCTACTACTTGGAAATCATATAGGCGATCAACAATTTCTATTAAAATAAAATTATAAAGTGATAAATAAAATTAAATATAAAACCATTCATTGTTCTCTTGTTTTTGATGGTTTTCCAATACGGAGAATTTGCTGAACCATTTGCCTCACAATACCAGAAGTGTTTCTTCAAGTTAAAAATTAATTGGATTCAACGAGCCACATTACCAGCCGTATAAATCATATCCAGATTTATACATCTTTATGGTCCTTCGAGCCGGATCGTTGGGTAATTCACAACACAGAAGAAACCATCACCACGTGCAAATTCCATATATAGACGCCATTTTGAAAAGCCACTCACAAACCTTAAGTATACCATTTCATTTTATTATTACCATTTCTTCCATTTAATTTTCCTTCTTATTCATTAGTTCCTTAATCGTTTTAATAAAATATCAGTACGCAAAACAATTATTTTTTTTTATATTTAATTTTTTTTTTCACTTGTTGTAAGGTCGTTCGTTAAATCATATTTTGCTCTAACCAATACCATTCGCGTTATTGATACCTTTATATTTTGAGTGTGTTATTTAACTGTGAAGTGAAAAAGTGAATATAATAAAACAATAAAGTAAAATAACTACCCAGTATAAAATGCCTCCGAAAATTGACCAATACATACGCCGCCGTGAAATCACTTTAGACCAAATCAAGGCGATTGAAACCTACGCCAACAACCTAACCGATACCATGGATGTTATGAGTGTCAAGGCACGGCTGGAAAATCTCCAAGAATTGATGAAAAGGTTCTCGCAAACGGAAGATGAATTATTCGCGAAGGACGGAGAAACTGAATCGCTGGCGCTGGAATGTGACGCGATGTATTACTCAGCGATCGCAAAACTAAATCGATGGATACATGAAGACCACCAAAAAGGCCTGAGTCAAAATATTTCAATGGGAATTAATAATGAAAATGTCTCCGGTAACTTGAACCAATCGCAACGTGAAATTAGATTACCAAGACTAACGCTACCAACATTTGATGCCAACTATCAAGAATGGCAGTCGTTCAATGATATGTTTATGGCAACTGTACACGACAACACAAGTTTATCAGGTGTTCAAAAGTTTCAATACCTCAAAGGAGCACTAAGGGGAGAAGCTAGTGCATCTCTACGACATCTTGCAGTTACAGAAAATAATTATATTGAAGCTTATCAAAAATTGGTTAAAAGATATAGCAAAAAGAAACTTACCATAAATGCATATATCAAAACTTTCGTTAATCAGCCAAAGGTACCAAACGCATCAGCCAAACACCTTCGACAGGTGTGCGACACCTCTGATGAAGTCATTCGGGGGATAAGGGCTCTAGGAAATGCCGCAGAAAGTCGTGACCCATGGCTCATTTATTGGGTGCTTACTAAATTAGATGATGACACCAGAGAGCGTTGGGCGAATGAGACTACCGAAGTCGACCTTCCTACCTGGCAAGCTTTCAACGACTTTTTGAACAAACGTGCAGATGCATTAGAACATTGTCAACCAACACCAAAACCACCACAATCACGGTCTACCAACATTCATAGTCATACCGTTGCGATCAAGGGTTGCTCCTTATGTGATACAACTCACAACCTATATGAATGCCCAAAGTTCAAGGAAATGCATGTTACAGCAAGACGGGAATTCATGCAAAGAGCAAATCGGTGTTATAATTGTCTGTGTGATTCGCATATAGTGTCCAAATGCAGGTCCAAAAGATCGTGTCTTAAATGTCATAAACGTCACCACACCTTGCTTCATCTCAACGTGATGCCAGATAAAGCCGAAGAAAACGCTGTAAATGCTCCAGATAATAAAGCTACGACAACGAATATTTTAGTAACCCCGTCCGGTGAAACATTGCAATCATACCAAGCGAAAACTTTTAATACAGGTTTACTACAAACGGCTCTAGTTAACATTCGTGGAGCAAATAACCAGTTGTATGCTTGCAGGGCGTTGCTTGATTCCGGAAGTTTAGCTTCTTTTATTTCAGAAGCGTGTGTCCAGAAATTAGGACTAAGTCGTACCAATCAACGGATATTAGTAGAGGGTCTATCATCAGCCAAGGTAGGAACAACTAAAGGAAAAGTGAGTTTGGAGGTGTTTTCGCGAACTCGACCAGAACTATCATTCAATATAGAGGGTCTTATTCTACCATCAATCACGTCGCAACAACCACGAACAATCATAGGCTACCGTCATTGGGAAGAATTTAACCACCTGGACCTAGCAGATCCGATGTTTAACAAGCCTGGCGATATCGAAATTTTGATTGGTTGTGACCATTACCTGTCATTAATTTTAGCAGGGCACATCCAAAGCACCAAAACCAATCTAATAGCACGAGAAACCATGCTAGGCTGGATAATATCAGGAACATTGAATGACCAGCAACCGTCACGTCTGACAAACCTGTGCACTTCCATCAATATTGACCAAACACTCACTCGGTTTTGGGAAGTTGAGGACATTAAAACAACCACCCCTCAAACCCCGCAAGAAATTTATTGTGAAAATAACTTTATACATAATTTCAGAAAATTATCAGATGGCCGATTCATGGTAGCCTTACCATTTGACCCTGAGGCTACACCGCTTGGAGAATCGAAAACACAGGCAACCAAACGACTCCAATCCATTGAACGCAGGCTAGCCAGAAATCCAGATCTGAAATCAAAATATGTTGAATTTATGAGAGAATACCATAAATTAGGCCACATGGAATGTATACCGGATGACGAAATAGACATACCATGGAACCAGTCATACTACCTACCACATCATTTTGTCTATAAAGACACCAGTACGACAACTAAGCTGCGAGTCGTCTTTGATGGTTCGGCTAAAACCAAAACAGGCCGATCGCTAAACCAAAATCTGTTAGTTGGACCACAGATACAGCAGACTCTTCAGCAAATCCTATTACGGTTCCGGTTCCATCGATATGTCATGACTGCGGACCTAGAAAAAATGTTTAGGCAGATTTTAGTTACACCGCCCCATACGGAATTTCAGCGAATTTTATGGAGAGAAGAACCGACTGATCCAATTCGGGAATACCGACTGCTCACCGTTACATATGGCACCGCAGCAGCACCATTTTTGTCTACCCGTGTGTTAAAGCAGATCGCTGACGACAATCGACCCACATTTCCAAGGGCAGCGACTGTTATCGAGAGAGATTTTTATGTCGACGATCTGATGACGGGGACAGATACATTGGAACAGCTCATCACGCTAAAACAAGAAATAATATCGATAATGAAGGCGTCAGGATTTAATCTTCGTAAGTGGCTGTCCAATTGTCTACCTGACCAAGAAGGTTCAATCGACACGAATAAATTAATTGAAATCGATAAAGAATCGCTGTTTTCAAAGGTACTTGGCATTTACTGGAACCCAACTTCTGATGTTTTTTCTTACAGAGTTTCACTAAAGGAAGCCCCAACAATCACTAAAAGAGACATGCTATCAGAATCATCAAGGCTGTTCGATCCTCACGGTTGGTTGGCTCCAATAACCATATATGTAAAAATAATATTTCAGAGAACATGGACAAAGGCTTTAGATTGGGACGACCATCTAACACAAGACATTTTGGATGATTGGTGCAAATTTCGTAGTGAGCTAACATTAATCGAATCAATTACCATACCGAGATGGCTCAAATTTGGCTTCGACAGAATAAGCTTACACGGTTTTTCAGACGCTTCACAAAATGCTTATGCTGCTGTCGTGTTTGCTGTATGTTCCAACGAGAATGGTGAAACAGAGGTAACAATTGTGTCAGCTAAGACCAGAGTCGCCCCAGTCCAGAAGCAGATAACGATACCAAAGCTCGAACTCTGCGCAGCACTTCTTCTCTCCAGGTTAATGAATAGTGTGCAGGTAGCACTGGACGACCGAAAACACAATATTTATATGTGGAGTGATTCTACAATAGTGTTAGCATGGCTAGAAACAGCACCGCGCTCCCTTGACGTTTTCTTGGGGAACCGTGTTTCACAAATAATTACAGACCATCCCAGGAAATTTTGGCACCATATCACCACAAAGGAGAACCCAGCCGATTGCGCCTCTCGAGGTATATTGCCATCAGAATTAGTGCACCATAAGCTTTGGTGGACAGGACCACAATGGCTTAAATATCCTGAATCAGAATGGCCAATCAATTCGCAGCTCGCAGTCAATTGCAATTTAATGACATATCTAACAACAATTGAATTGATTGTAACTAAAAATTCGAATTTGAATAAAATAATTCGCATACTAGCCTATTGTAAACGGTATGTTAAAAATTGTAGATTAAAGCCTGATGAAAGACTTAAAACATTCTTAAAGTGCAGTGAATTACAGGAATCTAAAGACCTATTGATAAAGTATGTGCAAGAAAAGAATTTTCGTACTGAATTAGAGACATTAAAAGAAAATTTACCTTTACCTAAAAACCACAAACTAATAAATCTTAATCCTTTCCTAGACAGAAATGGCATTCTTAGAGTTGGCGGGCGTATAACACATGCAACTATTCCGTTTGATGTAAAGCATCCAATAATTCTACCAGCTGAAGATGACGTCACTGAGATTTTGGTTCGCACAACTCATGAAGAACTACTTTGCGGCAATCATACCTTATTGCTCACCACATTAAAGAGAAATTATTGGATAATTAACTGCAAGACAATTATACGACGAGTAATAAAAAAATGTATCAAATGCTTCAGATATACGTCGAAACCTATTCAACCATTAATGGGCGATTTACCAATCAGCCGTGTCACCTTAGTCAGGGCCTTCATGTCAACAGGGGTAGATTATGCTGGGCCGATCTATGTTCGACCATCCAAACGTAGAGGTCTCAAACCAGATAAGGCCTATATTGCAGTTTTTGTTTGCCTAAGTACCAAGGCAATTCACTTGGAATTAGTTGGAGATTTGTCGACAGACTCGTTTATTGCGGCCTTTCGTCGATTTATATCACGCCGTGGTCTGTGTCGCGAAATCATAAGTGACAATGGATCCAATTTTATTGGGGCCAAAAATGACCTCAAAGAACTATTCAATATCGTCAATGATTCTAAAATTGCCAATTTTCTCTCTCAAAAACAGATTAATTGGAAATTCAACCCGCCAACCGGATCACACTTTGGAGGATTGTATGAGGCTGCGGTAAAATCAGTTAAATACCACTTGAAGCGAACATTGGCAGGTGCCTCACTAACATATGAGGAGATGATAACGATTTTGACGCAGATCGAGGCTATACTCAACTCCAGGCCACTTTGTGTCACTTCGAACGACGATATAAATCCGTTGACACCGGCACATTTTTTGATCGGACACCCTTACACATATCTACCTGATCAGGACTTGAGCCACCTAAAATTAAATCACCTATCACGATGGCAATATTTGCAACGACTACGTCAGGAATTTTGGCGAAAGTGGCATACGGCGTACTTAACAACATTACAAAAAAGGGCAAAGTGGCAGGTAGATTCAACCACAATAAAACTAAACGACACAGTATTGTTACACGAAATGAACTTACCTCCAAACCACTGGAAATTGGGACGTGTTGTTGCGTTGCATCCAGGACAAGACAATATCGTTCGAGTGGTCACCGTACAGACCGCATCTAGCACATTAAGGCGGCCTGTTTCGAAATTATCCATTTTGCCAATTTCAGAATAGTTTCATTCTGTCACCCTTTTTGGCGGCAGTATGTATATTTTCATTAGAGCTAAAATTGGCAAACATAAATTTTTATTATTAATTTAAATCAAAATAATTATTCTTTTCTATTTACCTTTTTATTATTGTTATTGTTTGATACTAAAATTGCCAATTTTCTTGCCAATTGTCAATTTTCTTTGACATTTATCAATACGTCCAGTTCAGTGCATTTAAATACAAATTGATAATTTGCCTTTATATTTATCTACATTTGCGCTAACGAACATTGGATGGCGTTCTAATTTATAGCATTGTATAATTTGTATAGTAGATTTATAATATGTTGTAAAATAGAAAAATGTATAAAAATTTTAGTCAGTCTTGCGCTACTACTTGGAAATCATATAGGCGATCAACAATTTCTATTAAAATAAAATTATAAAGTGATAAATAAAATTAAATATAAAACCATTCATTGTTCTCTTGTTTTTGATGGTTTTCCAATACGGAGAATTTGCTGAACCATTTGCCTCACAATACCAGAAGTGTTTCTTCAAGTTAAAAATTAATTGGATTCAACGAGCCACATTACCAGCCGTATAAATCATATCCAGATTTATACAGTGAACGCTATTTTACTTTTTTTAAATTTTTGTTGAATGTTAATTAACATTCAACAAAAATTTAAAAAAGTAAAAAAAAAAACTTATTAAGTGTTGCCAAATGTGCATGAATCGGCGCTAACATTTCCGCAATTTTCGGAATGAATCGGTGATAATAATTTATCATGCCGATAAAGCGCTGTATATGTCTAATAGACGTTGGAGCAGGAAACTCCCTAATAGCAAGAATTCTTTCCTCAGATGGTAAAATTCCATCAGGAGTAATTTTATGGCTCAGAAAATTTAATGTAGGAACACCAAAAACACATTTTTGTGTTTTAATATGCACATCGTATTTGACCAATCTCTTAAATAATTGTTCAAGATGACTTAAATGTTGTTCCTCAGTTTCTGAAGCAACCAGTATATCGTCAACGAAATCTAGCACGCGGACTACTTCGTTAATAAAACGCTGGAAGGTTTGAGCGGCATTACGCGCAACCCAAAAGGCATGCGTGTGAATTCATACAACCGCAACTGGAATTAAGTGATACGCCCTAACTAAATCAATCTTGGAGAAAATTTTACAACCATGTAAGTGCATTGAGAAATTTTGTATATGAGATATCGGATATCTATCTGGTATTGTTACAGAATTTAATTGCCGATAATCTCCACATGGCCTCCAATCGAGATCTTTTTTTCTCACCATATGTAATGGGCATGATACTGAGGAAGACGATGGACGACAAATCTCCAAATCCACCATCTGTTGGAATTCTGTAAATGCGGCTTTGTGCCTGTCAGGATCTAATCTACGTGGTCTGGCCATTGGCAAGTGACCATTTGTCACTATGTGATGAACTACCGAATGACAGACTGGCAAATTAAAATTAGGTAACGCTGTAAGACTAGGATATTTATTTAAAAGCGTACCGTAACCATTATCTATTGAAAAATGCACAGGTGTAGGGGTTTCGAAACTCCTCACTGCAGCATCAACAGATAATTTTGTTGTTGCATCTACTAATCGTCATCCTTTGAGGTCGACTAGTAGATCGAACTTTGACAAAAAGTCAGCACCAATAATAGGACGACTCACGGATGCTATAATAAATGCATGCGTGAAGTCTCTTTTAAGTCCTAAATTTACCTTGAGCAACTTCGTACCATACGTACGAATGGTTGACCCATTGGCGGCTGGTAATGTTAGATCCTGAGAATAGCTATTTATATTTATGTTATAAAATTTGACAGGTATAACTGAAATGTCAGCTCCCGTATCAATTAGAAAAATTAGTTTGTTATTATTATCATTTATAAAGAGCCGGGACGTACGAGAATTCATTAATGTCCCGGACTCAACTTTGTTTACTGGTTCACATTTTTTGATTGATTGTCTTTGGTGGCCTTTCTTTCGATCTGGTCCACATTGTTTATCGAAAATATCTAAAGTGCCGATTATTTCTTTTAATTTGTTTAAAATTTGTACATTATTTGAACCTGGGAAAAAATGTTTTATTGGTTGCCACCGTATAAGCGAAGATTTCGATGGTAAATCGAAATTCAACCTGTTCCTCAAAAAATTATATGATTTCGGGGACCGGTAATAAATATTTTGCGCAAGTATTTTAAATGTTTCGGGCCACTCCTGCGTTTTCTCTTTTTCTAAAAGTAGCAACCGACAAAAGTTTTTGGAGTGATCACTTTTATTTGCTTTGGTAATTAAATCACTTAAACATGATTTGGATTGATTTTTCAAATCGATCAGTTTTTTATTGGCAATTCGATTTCTGTGCTCTAAATTTTTAATTTTTCTTGATATGTTTTGAAGTTGATTAGTTGACTCAGTATTTAAATTAACTACCCCTTTGCTAACCATGCATTCGTTTTGTAATAAGGGGCTTTTATTTAAGTTAGTCGACGTTTCCGATAAAAGTTTCTGTTTTGAATTTGTAGGCTGGGGTAAACATAATTTTGGTACAGCTGTCCGTTTAAGCTTGCGTTTAAGAATACAGCTTGCCTCAAAATGGTTTGAACAAATAAATATTCTCTTTTTACTGTATGCCACAATTTTTTAGCCAAAGTTCGTGGTTCGAATAATGCTTTGAATATTTAAAAAGACGAGAGCAGCATCTTTTAATTTAGAAATTCAGTGCAAAACTGCACATTTAACACCCGACGGTCTACTCATAATAACAACAATGATATTTCGATAATACGAGTTCAAATAATTACCTATAAATCGATTAAAATGCAAAATAAATATCGGCAATGAAAAATTATCTAAAAACAATAAGTTTAAGAATAATAAAAATAAATTCGGTAAAATCTAATAACGAAAATCAGATTGACGACAGCGAAATAAAAACACAATATTCCTCTATTGTAAATATGTACATACTATATATACGGCTCAATAATCCAAAATTCAATAAATAGTAAAAATTTGGTATGCAAAATGCAACTACGAACTACGAACTTAAAATGCATACAGATGTATTATGTATTTATGTATATGCAATATTATGTAATTGAATTCAAAATATTTTTTTTTGCACCTGTACTGCTAAATGTATCCTATTTGGTTATATAATTGTAATTTGTTTAAAATACGGATATTTCGTCAAACTGGCTAGGTATATTAAAAAAAAAACAAAACAACAAAAACACATTGAAAATTTCCTTAATGTTTTTTTTGTTATATACATATACATATGTATCTACAACCAGAACCGACTGTAAAAATATAGAAACGAAGTAAATAAATAGGGATATCTTCAATTTTATTATTTACATGATTTGGATTTGAAAACATTTGAATCCAATTCATTTTATAAAACAAAAACGGTTTTGTTTGCACATTAAAAACTAAAATAAAAAATTTTCTTTTACTCCTTTCTAGCTGCTTTTATTTAGTGTCTCGTTTTCGTGTGTAAGTTGAAACAAAAATAATTTCTATAAGTATACTAGTATGTGTTCAATATCAACACAATTTTACAATTGTTTATGTATTGTATTTTTTATGTTGTTAACTTGGTCGTCACTCGTCCGTATATAATAGCGACGATCATCGTAGTTCCAAAAATTGGAATATGTTGTGTGTCGCTACAAAAAAATTACCATTCAAGAAATACACCACTTGAATTATCTTATATATTCCTTTTATTTATGGTATAAATTTCAAATATTAGGTTTACCTATAAATTAAATAATTTATTGCTCATTTAATCTATTTTGATTAAAATCTAATAATAGCAACAAAGTACAAATTTTTATAATTCAACATTTTTTTTTTTTTTTTTTTTCTACAACTAAAATTTTATTTTCGACATTAAATTTTTATCGCGTCAAATCGAAACTGAGTGATAATTATATGGATTCATGTCGAATGATAGTTAAAAGCACAGTACTTTGAATATTTATTCCAAAGGCCACCCCCTATTGTTATATTTTTTTTAAACAACTTCCTCATTCTCTC
Source organism: Tipula vernalis (assembly GCA_958295665.1). Classification (NCBI taxonomy): domain Eukaryota; kingdom Metazoa; phylum Arthropoda; class Insecta; order Diptera; family Tipulidae; genus Tipula; species Tipula vernalis. The sequence goes on along the minus strand of OY282559.1, from coordinate 326,857,805 downwards.
GCGTCTTCAAACTATAACGGCTACAATAATACAATGCTACAAGTAGTATGTACATATATTCGTTCATAAATTGTAAATAATTTATCGTGAGTATATATTTGCCGGAATGCTGATAAATGAATAGAAACGAAATTAAAGAAACCAACAACAAAATCGTTCTGTTTTATGTTTTTTCCAACTTTAATTGATTTTCTGTTGTTTTTTCTTCGTTCGGAATTAATACTTCAAAAAAAAAAAACGTAATTAAATTATTTCAAGGAAATTCAATTAACTATTTTTTAATGTTTTTTTTTTTTTGTTAAAGATGTAATTTATTTAAAATTGTATTTTATTCGCGAATTTTAATTAAAAAATGTTTTTTTATTATGTGCTTAAGTGAATAGAAAATCGAATTCAAATTACTAAGTTGAATTTTTTGCTTTGTATGTAACAATTCGCCTGAATGTTGATGTTTGACTAGCGTATCGTGAGTACTTTTTCTTTTCTTTTGTGTTTGAATTTTACCGGAAGATCAACCAATTTGTGTGACTTTAATTTTTTATTTGTATGTTTGGTTTTTAGGCATTTTCTCGGTGCTCTGGAATTTAAAAAAACTGAACATTAACCCTGATTGATAACAAATTATTTTGGTCAAGTTTTGACTAAAAATTTAGTAATGATTACTCGATTTGTCATGGCCACATTGGTACGATCGAATTGCCACACTTGCCCCTTTCCTTAGGTGAGTGCTATTAAAAGCATTGTGGGACAGAAATCTTTGTACTGTTATATTGTTGTTGCGCGCTATTTTGTTGGTCCTTTACGTAACAGCCAGTCGGTGCCATTGGTCTGGTGCGTGTAGAACAGTTTGGCCAGATCTGTTGAATTATTGATTTTTATTATCGCCTTAATGACGATTAAGAAATCAATAATTGGAATGATTGGCATGATGACGATTTGTGGTGTTGATGTGGCGCATATGATTTTGTGTGGTTGTCGTGTGACTGAAAGGCATAATTGTTGAATGAAAAGATGGAAAATTCGAGATGCTGTGCGTGTGTTTTGTTGTGTTTCTTGCAAGGTACATATATGATTTGCATGGTTGAGTCAGGGAGGAAATTGACATAAATTCCAAAGTACGAAAATGTTGGGCAACTGAGGACTAAAATGGGCTTTAAAGTACTTTTTAATTTTTTTGATGTGTTAACATATTTCATCGATAGATGTCTCCATAAGTAACAAAAGGGTTTTCAAACTTTTTTCTTTTTCTTAGGAGGGTTCGCTTAAAACGTTAAATGTTGATTTTGTGAAGAATTAGAGACAGGTTATCTGTTGCTAAATTAACCAGGTCTTAGAAGTCGGCACAGATAATTTGTTTAGAATTACGAGCTTCCTACATCAAGCACGAATTACGAATGCGAGTAAACATGGCTTTTAGACTTGTGGTATTTAAATCACTTACATATAAAATTTTTCCCTATTTATATTAATAGTGTAATGTTTTCAATCAAATTAAATTTAATTAAATCCGAAAATTACCTTAAAAATTAGCGAAAAACAAAATTCGCACGCAGCTCTAACTCTATTTCTTTAATTTGTTTCAGCGTTGTTATAAATTTCAGCGTTGTTATACGTCAATCATCCCGGGGCATTCTGATATTGCTACACCTCTCACTGTTTAATCTGTGAGTGCTCGAATTCAACCGCCGCAAGTTGAATTTATTGTTGGCTCTTGCAACGATACCGTGATACTATCAAAGCTGTTCAGGACAAGAAGTTTATTTATGCCTCAAAATTCGCTAACACTACTGAACCGGCTGCTTTATGGAAATTTCTATGTGGTAAACTGGTAATCTCTGAGGATGAGATTGAGTGTCGGATGCTTGTGTCAGCTGGCCGTGACTTAAGTCGTCTCAATTTCATTTCGTTCAAAATCGGCGTTGATCCAGTCCATTTCAGCAAACTCCTTCAACCACATATATGGCCTGCCGGAGCATTGGTCAGAGAGTTTGTGCCTCGTCCAAAAAACTTCAGACTGGTGGTTGTGGAATAATACCGACATCCACCAATGTTAATAGTAACGTTTTCTATCGACCTAAACTCTATAATGTTACGTCCACCATTTCATCAAATAATTCCAATAACAATAGTCTACACGTACATATATTACCACAACAATAGCGGGATGCGTACCAAATCTCATTCAATTTACTCATCCCTTTTTGTGTTATAACTATGACATCGTTATTTTCACGGAGACCTATAGTTGAGTGCTGATTTCAAATCGGAGGAATATTTTCCTTCATGCTACACCGTTTTCGTCGTGATCGCTGGTAGTAGAATTTAGTCAAATCAGCCTCAATTGCGACTATCGTGCGTCAATTATTGTTAAGGTCAAATGTCTTCTTTTTGGCTCTTTATAGTGGGAGTCTATATACCGTTTGGTACTATTTCAGACGTTTACCAAAGATTTATTGAATTTATTTCCAATAATGTTCAACCACTATTTAATGAAACTGATTAGATGCTGATTCTGAGTGAGTTTAATATGACAAAAATCTCTTGGTGCTGGATCGATTAACAGTTTATGGGATCATCCGTTAATATCACTTCTAGCTATATGTTAGAAAGATTTTTAACGAGTTTGGACGTATTTTGGACTTAATTTTTTCATCTTGCGAATTCATCGACATAGAATCTTGTCCGAATTTAGCGGGACATCACACACCACTTTTAATTGAATTTTTTTTTTTAGATGTTGATTTTGTTTGTTTATTGGGCTTTTAGAAATGCTGACCTAGTATCGTTAAACAACTTTTTTGATAATTTTGATTGGACAGCTTTATTTCACTTATTGAACATTTCGGTTGCTGTTTCAAGTTTTATAGGATTATAAAGAGTGTTTTTTTTTATTTTATTATTTGTTCCGAAAGGTTTTGTGGGCTCGACATATACAGAGCCATGGTTTAATTGCCGCTTGAAAAACCTCACAAATCTTAAGTCTAGAGCGTTTAAAAATTATTAGCGTTTCTCAAATAGTTTAAATACCTCAACGATTTTTTTTACAAAATGTATGTTTTACAGATCGAAAGTGAAATTTTCATTAATCCAACATGGTTTTTTGCATTTACAAATCGAAAAATTTGAGACTTAAAAATGTATGCTACAGTTAATTCTTTAATTGACACTGCGCAATTGCAAGACGAACTTGATGTCTTTTGTGATTGGTCCGCTCAGATTAAGTTGCCGTTGAACACGAGCATATGCAAAGTAATATCTTTTTGTCGGTCAGGCTTATCTAGCATAGAGGCACTTTATTTTTTAATGGATGCACAAATTTGCAGAGTTTCTGATAAATCCCTGATCTTGGTGGTTTTTTTTTCGTGCAACCTTACATTTAATAAGCATGTAAACTATACATTATAAGCAGACGGTATTTCTTATTGGGTTTCATTAGGCGTAATGGGAGGGAGTTTTGTGACCCTGTAACATCTCTCTATGTTACTTATGTCAGGTCCATACTGGAATACGTTTCAGTGATTCGGGATTCGTTCTATCACACGCATTCAGACAATCGAAACGTCGTTTACCTAACTTGAACAATGGTTTTGTTCGTGAACCCTATATAAATCATCCCGCGTTAATAAATTTACAAACTTTAGAAAGCAGATGGAATATTGCATCTGTCATGTTTGCTCGAGATATTTTGTGCTTTATGCAAAAGTTATGCATGTGTAGTGTAAGTGATTCAAAAAAGCGAAATGGAAATACATTAAAAACAAACAGAATTAAGGTCGAGTTACAATGAATCCGTCTCGTTTTGTTCCGTCGTTCTCCGTCTCGTCTTTTCCGTTTGTTAGTTACATTGCATCCGTTCCGTCTTTTTAAACTGACATTTGAAAAACAAATAAAAAATAAAATGGAAGACTACGAGACAAATAATCGAAAATCCCTATGTAGTCATAGCCTACTTCTCACGTTATGTCAAAAAAAAAAATTAATTTGATTTGTTTGGTTAAGATGTTCTGTCTTTCCGTAAATTCTAAACATTTTGAAAAAACGGATTAACACAAAATGTCAAAAACTAATTTGGACGGAGAAGTGGAACGGAATGGAACGGATCCATTGTAACTCGACCTTAACACGCATACTTTAGCGTTAAATATTATACATCTTAGTGAGATGTGAAAATGACACTTATACGCTAATACATAAATAAAATAAAATTTTGAAATTGTTTAAACGGTATGCTATTTTTATGCTCATGCTGTTTCTGAGTTTGGTTATGCGGGGAGTAAAGGAAACAAAAACTATAAAAGTGGTAAACATATTCGAATGATATTCTCGAAAGATGCACCAATGAAGAAGCCGCAGGTAGCGTCTATGTCTAATAGAACCACCCTATTTCATTTAGTTTAAATTGATCAAATCAGAGATGTCATTTTCCTTTGTTCACCGGGTTTCCCGTGACCATTCACAAAAGTCTAAATATGGAATCTTTACGGTGTACTGTATTTTAAATCGTATAGGGCAGGTTAAGATGATTAACTTAACAGAACTGTACTTTACTCAAGCTCACCGAGACATAGTAGCTATACTGAAATTTAGTCGTTTGTATTTTCTTTGTCAACAATTAAATTATAAATTTCAATTTGTAATTAAACAATTAATGTCGGTAAGGTTCATCCTCAAAACCCAAAATAGAATAACTTATTGACATTTTAAACCAAAAATGTAACGCAGCGAACGGCAGCCGTCTATCTGAATTGGTTTTTCAGGCCCATCAAAGAGGATTGAAATGATTCAATGGACCACTTTTGCGAGTTGAGCGTGAACTCGCCCGTTGTTTTTTATTTTTTTATGGTATAAAATGTTTAAAGATTGTAAATTGTATTTTATTTTTTTTCTTGTTGTGGCGTGTGATTAATTATCATATTTGTATTTTTTTTTTACATAATTGATAAATAAATGAACTTTGAAGAACTTTTCGGATTTTATTAAATTTAATTTGATTGAAAACATCATATTAACATTATAAATGAACAACAAGTTTATATTTAAGTGATTTTGTATCATAAATTTATAAAAAATGTTCACTCGCGTTTAGAATTCGCGCTTGCTATTGTGATTAAAATTTATAACATTTTGAAACCTAAAATAATTTACGTCGACATTTTGACGATCAATAAAACGTTAAGTGGAATAATTCGACTTTTGCCCTTGAGATTATGCCAAAAGTTTTGATATTTCTCCGATTTCCTTTTGACAATTGAAGGATCGCACGGACGCCGCCTAGCAGATAAATTTGGAAAAGGATATGCGCGTCATTTGACGTTTCGAATTTATTTTTTTTTATATCTAACATATATCAGTAGTCACTGATACTACAAATGTCATTATGCATAAATTTTATATATACTTAAACGGCGCTTTCTCTATTTTTACACTAGCAATAGGTTATTCGAAATTATTCAAGAATATCCAGATTATTTACGTTTTACATGAATGGCAGCGATTAGCCTGTATAGGATTTCCTTTGGTTTTACATACTAATGGATATTCGATATTTGAGAACTTTCAAGAATATTCAAGAACTCGTACTTTGCAAATTCGACATTTTTCAGATTATATTCGGAATTTGTGATGTTTTATCGATATATTAAAAAACTGTCATATTAATGAGTTTCAAGATGCTTCGTTTTATTTGAAATCAGATACTTTTAATTAATGCGAGGCGGGATAATAGGAAGAATTTAGTTTTTAACTAAAAGCTTTACTTGTTCATAAGTACAAGAAGCATTTTTAGAGGCCCCAAAAAAATGTTGCGGCGGGGCTAAAATTTTTAGGTAAGCCATTGTAAGTGATAAAATTTAGTTTTTTGGGTTTACAAGATGTTTTGCGTTTGCTCAAAATTATAGAGAAAGCAAATAATGTTCTATCAATATACATAAAATTAATTGAATACAAATCAGTGAGATTAGTTAGTTATACAACAGGTTAGTACGGTATGTAATGGGGTTAGAGATGATTTGATTGTCCCGGGAGGGGAGGGGGGAATGGGCGAAAATTTCTAATTTTGGGTGGTGCCTTTTCATGTTTTTTGGAAGCTCAGACAGGCAGGCCAACCGGCGGGTTGTGGATCTATCCTATCCTCGTCTGCTGTCAGCTGGACAAATAAAATAGGCATGGCATGCCGAGTGTTAAAACCAATGCATTACTAACCGCGTGGGAGATACAAATTGAAAAAAAAAAACTTAAATAAAAGAAGGAAAAGCACCCATATTTCCACAAGGGTAGCTGATATAAGGCGCGCGCTACGAACATGATGGGAGAACAGTTTTGGGATTAGAACGTGATTGTATTGAAAAAAAAAACAAACAAAAAAATCTTTTGCAGTGCGAGAGCAAAATTTTGTCTCCATTTTGGGTGTTAAAAGACAGATAAAATTATAAAAACGGATGAATGTGTTGAGACATTGTACATTCGTTTCATATGATAATTTGATGCGTTTGGATTACTTTGCCCATTCCAGAGTTTTTGCTGATGTTGTATGTTGGAGCCTCAGTGTTTTGTAAATTCAACGGCAGTTTCAATGCTGAATGCGCTGTTCGGCCACCATCCAAAAGAGTTGCCGCAATTCCAGATGATACCATGGCCAGTGCAATATTATTTTGTGATCGTATAGTTGCCAAAATGAATGAAAGAAGAAAAGTCTTGCCTGTACCACCGGGCGCATCTATGAAAAACAGTCTACCGCTTTGTTCTGTGATTGCACGCCTAATTCTGTCGTTGTTCTGGAACTAACTGCGAAAGATTTGTCTGAACAAATGTCCCCAGTTCGTCAGAATCAAAGTGTGTTTCTCGTTGCAAATCACGATCGAAAAGGTTGTTCGCTGGTCGGTTTGGAGCATGCATTCCCAGTTGCACCAGTGCCTTGTTACCGATTGCCCAACATATGTCTTCAATCAAAATCAATGCTTCATTATACACGTTTGGTGTGAATTGAATGTCCGGATTTTGATTCGCAGCGCGCAAACGATGTAGAATATCTTCACTCATGTAGTCCTTGTATTTTTCCCAAAGATATTTTGGATTAGATGGGAAGCAGGTTGTCAATATTATGGCAAATAACGTGCGTATTTGCTGTGGTCGAGCAGTATTCGATGCATCAGCGAGTGCAATGTCCTAATGTGCATCATCCTCAAGAAGATTTAGTTCCTGGCAAGCTTGGCGATAAGTGGCGCACAGCTGACCGTTCACTGTTCTTAAATCCTGGTAAGATGTCGGTCCACGTACATTGATTAGCAGCAATCTCAGATAGAAGCATTCTGTATTGTTCGGGTGAACAGTGTACAGACCCAATGCGTCACTGGAATACAAATTAGGATGTTCTTCAACTGCTTTACCTTGTTTGCGACGTTGAAACTTTTTAGCCGATGCATTCCATGTGTAGAATTTCGGTACCTCAGAATAAAGTAGAGTCTTTGCAAAAATATCATCTTGGCGATATGAGTAAAATGCAGTTAAAGTTGTTGCCGGTGGAACCAATGCTCTTGCCCATTCTCGAGATGCACCGCCAAGTGTACTGCTGTTGGATGTCGTTCATGGATTGGAAATGATAAGATGCGCCATACTGCTTCATTGCTGCTAATGTAGCGTCCAAGTTGGTATTGGTTGATTTCATCGAGCGGTGCGGCCACATTCCCTACTCCGAAGACTGCCATGTCGCTTCCTTTGTAGACATATTTGCAAATGTATTTGATCGACTTCACTGAATTGCAATACTCAACATTAATGTGTGCTTTGAAGGTCTTTGAGAGCAACGGTGAATATGGCACAACCCAACGATTATCGAATTCGACATCAACGTTTCGTACTTTCAGAACGGTGGATTTGCCGCCATCCTCAATTGATCGTCGACGATACAGTGAGTATCCGTCATTGCCAGTGATGGTATCAGAAACCAAGTTTCTTGGGTATCGTTTCGTGCATTTCCCATCAGACATGCATAGTGAATTGTTGTTGAATGCGCCACAAGGACTATGAATCATATTTTTGGTAACGACGTCGAATAAGTATGGATCAATGTCCTTATCTGGTATTGCTGCTAAGATGATTTGGTCAATTTGATCTGGCGTAATTTTGTTGATTAACCAAACCAAAATATGTGCATGTGGGAATCCTCTTTTCTGCCATTCAATGGAATACATCCAGCAGCGTGTCTCTCCAAAACGCTTGATAATAAAATCCATCAAAGATTTCAATTTTTGTTTCAATACGCGTGCGGTAATGTCATCTAACAGAAGTTCTTTTCTTTCATCCCTTGTTGGATTGCATGTAAATGTGATGAACAAATCTGGACGACCATATGTGCGAACGTATGTCATCGCATCTTGTGCGTATTCATGCATGTACCGTGGACTCCCCGTGAATGTAGACGGTAATATGACCATTCTTCCCAATTCATTTGGATTCACGTTACCATCATTAACGATTGCGTCTCGTAAATGGATGTACTCTTCAGAACGCAACTCGGTTTGATTCAATCGAATATATAGGAGTCGTTCGGTTTCAATCTCCGCGTACATGTCTACGATGTATAGATGGAACAATTGTCGACATTTCAGAATGTGGTTCTCAGCGTCTCGATGAATCATCAATCGATACGAATAATAATTCATGTCACAGACTTTCTTATTCGTTTCCTCGTCTGTATGTGGATTTCTCATTTTGATGTTGAAATGATATCCATCTTCTCCTCGCCAAAACAGAATCGGATACTGCAATCCGTCGTTTGAGCGATGAGTATCGGAGACGCGATCACGATCGCCACTTCATCGATTGTTGGTGCATTGAACTGTCTTTCGTGTTGGCCAACGGGTCTTTTGTCTGCTCGAATTAGAACTGCGTAGTCATCGGCTGGCATTCGTTGAATGGCGGTTTTAAACAACTGAACTAATTCATTGTGTTGATCGAAAAGGGCTTGTAACGCAGCCACGATTTCTCGTTTAGTGCCCTCATTATAATGACATCGTTGTTCAATTTGTTCATCACTGTTTGCCATGAAATAACTTTGAAGAAACTTCTGATCTGCGTCCGGCAATGGTAGAAGCGATCCGGCACGATGATAAATTTGCCCTTGGACTATGAATGTTGGCATGTAATTTTCGCGCCCGATGTTCGTTGCACCGAACAAGTTGCGGATATTTTCCAAGAAATGCTTCAACTCACGTGTAACACCTGATAGCAACGTTTGGTTCGGGTGGTGGATGTAATTCTGGCAGTTTAACTTTTCCATTGGCGCAGCACATTCCTGGCGTTTCGTTCTTAAATTTGAGGGCGCTACAATACATGCAAATTTAATCCATTTTTCCAATGACGACACTTGGATGAAGACTGTAATTATTATTACTGTCATAATGGAATGCACCAAGATTTAAATCAGCGCACAGTGTTCGTCTTGATCGAGCGGTGCTTATTCGAACATTTTGCAATCTTCTTACCCGTTGTTCAGTTGTCTCAGACGAACGGGCCTGAGTAGTACGTATTCGATCAGTTTCTAACCTCACTTCTCGTTGTTCAGATGATTCAGACGAACGGGTCTCAGCGGCATGTACTCGAAGATTTTCCAGCCTTAATGCTCGTTGCTCATCTGATTCTGAGGCTCATAATGCGCTTTTCTTCCATGCTTGGGGTGTAGATCGGCCAATTGCTTGTCGCTTTGGAGGCATAATTGTACGGGAACGACGTGAAAAATGCGTTTGAATTTATTTGATGTCAATCAGCAATGCGAATCTCACAATGTATGCAATCCAATTGAACCGGCTGTTCACACACGGATGGAAATGTTAATATTGACGGTTATCACCAATTCGCTGAAGGAAATTTTAAGTGAAAAAAATCAGCATTCGAGAATTGTTGAAATCGATTTTAATTCCACTCACGACGATACCCGAAAAAAAATGCACAGCAAATGCGTTCGGAACGTCAATCAGCAGTCAGATCCTTCACATACACATTTGATGATCTTCGTGAATTCACTGTAGAGAATGAATAAAATCAGCTCACGGAAACTACGAAAATTCAATTCGATTGAATTATTCATCTAAATTATTAATTTAACTCACAATGAAATGCACAAAACTATTCGAAAAAAGCTCCCAAATATAAAAATACGCATAATATTGTCTGTTCAATGTGAGCCGGACATGCATTTCACAATTTACATAAATTCTTATGCCACCCACAACTCGAAATGTCAACATTCGTTCGCTGTTTTCGTTTCAATTCAAATCAGCTCAGCATGAACTGTCACGGCAATATATGAAATTCATTGGAATGACAGTGGCGCCATCTGTCGAAAATTGGTCGTACCAAATCAGAAACCTTCGTGGGCTCATGCACAACAACTTTGCTAAAGATCATCACATAGTTTACGATTCTATAAAGGACATACAGACAAACATTCATTTTTATATATATAGATTAGGGATTACAACAACATTACAATTAATAAAAGTGAAATAATTGTATTGCGGAGCAAGAACAGCATCGCGCGCCAATGAATGGCAAATAAAGCACATTACTGTAAGAAAGCCTTTATAAAACGGCCGCAGAAAATAACTCCCTAACGAAAAACCTCCGCAATACATAAATGAAATAAGTGACTGTCATGAAATAAATTAACAAAATGGAGGTGTGGCCAACACACGACTTTCTTTTACGAACAGAGAATTTTGACAAATTTTATTTTTTTTTACTTTTTTTTAAATTTTTAATTTTTTATTTTTATTTGTTTTTAATTTTTGGAAACATTTTACGTTAAGTAGTTTTTTGTAAACCTTATACTTTTTAAGATATGTATTTGCAAAATAAATTTTCTGGGAGTGGCCACTTCTGGTTAGCCGATTTGAAGTAAAATTCACTGGAACCTCCCAATTTATCAAAAAAGCTTAAATCTGAAGTTTCAGTTCGATTGGTTAAACCATATGGGCTGTAGAGAGGACACAGACAGACTGACAGACAGACAGACAGAAACCATTTCGAAACCCACTTTTTCGGACTCAGGGGACCTCAAAACAAATAAATCTCTACAAATCTCAAGGTCAAAAATTTTCATGATTACTATACTTTATTTTACTAGAGTAAAAGAAAGTAAATTGTAAATACTCCCCACAAAGAAATGAAATAAATTCTCAATTTTTTTTTTTATTTCATATACTCAAAAAAGTAGATTTTACAAAATGAAGTTTTAATTTTGAAATAGTCTGGAAAAGGAGACAAATATTTTTATTAATTCCGGTGCGGGATAAGAATATTTTTGGCTGAAAAGGAAGATTTAATTTTCAAATAAGAATCGAAATCATTTTCAAAATGAAAGAAGACGTACCCGAATGGGATTTATTTCATTTTAGTATACATTTTTAATCTTCATAATAATTCTACTGAGGACTTATTTCATTTATGGTTTGGGGAATTATTTCATTGAGGAAAATCGAATATTCCAATTATTACGAGGTCAAAGGTTTTCTCATTTACTTCAAAATGAGTATATTTAAAACAAAACAAGGTCACTGATAAATGATTATATTAGAACTGATAAGAACCCATCATAATGTATTAGAAAAGCAGACACCTGGAAATGGTAAAGTAAAATTAATTTTAACTCATTTTATTAAATAGTTTACATTTCATTTAGCTTCCAAATGACGCACAATTCAATTAGTGAATTAACATTTATATGCTAAACGAAAAACTGTCCGAAGTTCATTTCCGATTATAGCGAGATCTAGATTAGCATGCTCCCGAGTGTAATCTGTATAACACGCAAACCCTCTATCCACACCACTATAAATAAACAATCAAAATAAAATTTTTCTTTCACATCTTATATCACACTCCATTGTATATTAAACTTACTCGCACAGTTCAGTAGTGGGTCCAAGCGTTTTCTTATCAACCTTATAGCGTACACCTCTCACTAGACTTACGCATTCGTCAAAAGGTTTGCTCAAATATATCGTATCAAAGCCGCTGTGTTGTAAAATTCGCAATATTACTTCTGCATTATTAGCACATACATAGTTTAAAACTGCCTCGTTACGATCGTAGTTTAGTTGATCTATCTCTTTAGCTAATGGATAAAGACATTCTACATCCACATCATGACCAATATTCGAACATTCTAAGACTCGTCGCAATATCGGACAGTACTTGTTCGTAAAAGCTTCTACAGCCGCATCATTACCCGAATATTGTAATAAAGCTGACGTCAATTCTGCGGTGAATTCAGTCGAATTGTAAAGAGATCGGCTCATGCAGGATTCCTCGAGATGGGTTTGGTTCTGTAGAGTAAAATTCAATTAAAATTTTTTACTTAGAATATAATTTTGTATTTGCCTTACTGTAAGTTGTTCAATACAATCATCTTCTCCAGACTCGGTGCACATAACACCGACCGAAAACGCTATTAAAATACACGAACTTATTAACCACTTCATTGCTGATCAACGTTTTACTATTGAATGAAATATTTTATGTTCAAGTTTCTAACTAAAATTTGATAATAAAGAAATGAGACTTTTGTTATTTGCTACATTTCTATTATATTTCGTACAATACCAAAAAAAAAAGGTCAAAAGTGATTTTAAGTGCTTCTTATCAAATCTAAAATTTTGTTTTCAAGTAAAACGGCCCACATAGACTACGATTTATTGTACAATAAATCTAACGATTTGGCTTAAATCATAATTATCGTACAATAAACAGAATGATTTAATCGCATCTGACAACCGTATGGTTAGCTTTAAAATTTGTGTACGATTAAGCGATTTATTTAAATGCCTGCAGAATTGTTTACAGATTTACATATTTAGTTTTAAAATTGTACTTGTTTTACTGCAAGACGAATGATTTATTTATTTACAGAAAATGCATGCCTCATTCTAAATCATTCTTCATGAAAGTTCCATTTGGCCAAAAAGTTTCAGTTGGAGTAAACAAAGTACAATTTTGCCTTGTAATGTGTCTTCCAACATACACAGAAGTAACACAAGTTACGAGGTAATAGACAATTAATTAAAAGAAGTAAACCCAAAAACATGTCTAGAGTTGTTTTTTAATTGGTTCGAATATCGTTACGTGTGGATAAAACACTGTACTGTAGAGCAATTTGATTATTTGTAAGGTTTGCAGTACAACCTGCAGTGCGATATATTGTAGTGTATGTGTGGCCTTTAAGAAAAAGCTAAATAGGCACATACCGTGAAAACTTTAGAGTGGCATAAAAAGTACAATGAAAATTGGACGGTTCGAAATAAATTTTGGAATTAGCACATTAGTTTCGTTCCTCATATTAATTAAATGTATAATACTTGATGAACCGGACATCACCTAAAAACATCCTTGAAATTCTTGTAGTGAGACATCCTGCTGAGGCAGCTCCACAGGTAGGCAATTTTACAGTATTCTGACGTTATTCCTTTGGCGTCATTGTTGGTTCTGTTCTCCATATAATTTGTTGAGTTCTTTTGCGTCTGTTGGATGTATCCAATCAAAAATAACAATTCTTCGATGTCTCACACATATTTATGTTGCCATAGTTTGTCCCCACCAATAACAAGGTGTAGATTTAAAATTGGCATCAAAAACCATACGTAACTTAGTAGTCGTCGATTCAATTTTCCAAGGGTTTCATATTCTTCCATGAATATCAGAATTTCAATTGCTTCAAACTTTTGACTCTGATGAATCTGCGGTCTATTGATTTCAAACGTTACAGTTCTAGTTTTCTAAATCTTCTTTAAATGGCAGACCAACCACAAATTTACCATCACTACTCTGAATAGTAGTGTTTTGAAACCACCTTAAAGACTCATGTTCCAACTTGCAAATGTTTCGCAAGTTTCCATTTGGAATTTGACGAGCATTATTTACTTTATTCAAATTTGCTTTATTTGACTTATTGGTTAATTTTTTAATTATCTCCTTTGAATCTACTTTACAATGACACGTCTGACATCTTGATTTAAATCTACATTCGCAGATCGAGTTAAGACAATTAAGACACTTTTGGGTTTCTTTTGTATATTTTAACCGATGATTTTGTTTCATTGCTTTGATTGTTCTCATTCTTTGAATGTTTGCTATTTAGACAGTTTATTCGACGTTCAGTTTGTTTAATATTACATAAAATATCCAAAGATTACGGCACTTCATTCTTTTCATTACTGCATCCGAAACGTCGTACAATTTCTTTATTGAGCTATCGTAGAATAGCTGTATTGTATAATGTCTTTTGTCGTAGCAATCTTTTAATTTTGCTAATGCCTCGCTTTAATTTTCAACCGTCAATAACCTGTGCGTGATTAGCGACTGGGCTTTACTGATTTGTTTGTTAAGTCATTTGATCATCGACCTCTACGAACGAGAAACCGTCGGAATGCAGATATAAAAGAAGAGATTGACATGTCAATGTCGATAAGTAAAGCTTTTGTTGAAAAACATATAAAAATTGTGACATAAGGTCTTCCGGTCTGCACTCGATTAGCGGGCAGCTGTCCTATTAGCTGTTCGAGTTAGGTAGGTTTCATTCTGAAACAGGCATTTTTGAAAATTTTGAGACACATATTACGCCAACATTTTGGTCGTACAAAAACGTACAAATGTTCGTTTTGAACAATCAAAGTCCAAATTCAAATTATCCAACCGTCCATCAACTGGTAGCAGACAAATCATGCAACTAGTTTAAAAGTTTTAGTTGGCTTTGCTTGTGGTCAATGTCCCTTTTGAAATGCTGATTCTGATAAAATTTACATAAATTTGATATTGCAAGCTCAAGTTCGTATGTCTTAAATGGCCCATCTTGAACTGGTTTCAAGTCAAACTGGTTTGGATCCCTTCGAAATGCAATACGAATACGAATTTTTGATACATAACGAAAACAAAGCGCTGATACGAACCAACTTGCTTAATTCTGAATATTTCGACACAAAATAATTCTCAATGTGCACTATTGTGATATAAGTGCGGCTTATCTCATTTCAGTTTCGTCGCGTTTCATTTCCAGATCAAGACCGTTATTAGTTATTTTATTTTCTGGCCACACACGAATCTACTAAAAATGGTAGGCCAGGCCACCATATTTCAGATATTTTCAATTCCTTGACCTTTAACCCTCTTGAAACAATATTAGCGGGATTCATTTTGCTTGAAACATATCTCCAAGAATCTATTTGCTCGAGATCTTGAATTTTGGAAAGCCGATTTGCTATAAATAACAATATAATCGATGGAGGGTTACTTTTGGATTGAATTTTAGGCTAACTGATTAAGACATTTTTCTGTATGTTTCAGCAAGAAGAGGCGATGGGCAAAACTCCAATCTCGGAATGGTTTGCTTTTTAATCGGCGCCACCTTAGATTTTGCACACAGAATATTGCTTGTTACTGTGACATTTCCATAAATCACTAGAACGTAAAGCACGCGTACATATCCCCGTTTGGGCGCATTACCGAACCCATGAAGCTCAATTTCTTAATTTGAGGAAAAGAACACTAAGGGGAATGCTAATAATTGATAATTCACTGCGATTAAATCTGATGGAACATTGTCATCCCAAATTAATGATAGGCAACATCAAAGCTTCTGCATAAATAACTTGGCCATGTAAATAACAGGAGCCACCATCCCAGTGGGATCGCAAGCCTGAGAAATTGAAGCTAGTTTACTTCTTTATGTCTAATGACTTGGCTTGGACCGTAATCTCAAATTTGTACTTACCAGAGTTTAAAATGGGATTTCATTTTGCTCTTCGCTCTTCATTTTTATTCAAGAGCGATAATAAAAACTATTAAAAAGCTCTTTATAAAGAGCGATATTGTAAAAAAAAAATATCGCTCTGAAGAACTGGAGCATTATTTTTATTACAAGGCTCTTGCTCTTCCACTATTGCGTTTATGTTATCATTTTTTCGCTCTTTGTTATTGCGCTATATTGAGAAAATAAATGCGCTCTGCTCTGATGAATAATAACGTCATTATTATATTGCTCTTGCTCTTGTTATTACGGCAAACGGTTACATTCAAAACCTTCTAAATTTCTTTAGAAAGCCAGATTGTTTTATTAGCGAACAGATGCACTGGCGTTGGAAATGGGATTCTAGAATGATTTTTGCGTAAAGTTCTGGAGTATGGCCAGCTAGGATGGAACTTGGCTATTCCTTAAATGATTTTAGTGAAATTTGACACGCGCGATGTAAATGGGATTCTAAATTGATTTGTAGGTCAAGTTCTGGAATATGGCCAATTTGGATGGAACTTGGCTATTTCTTAACCAATTGTGATGCAATTCGACATGTGTGTTGGAAATGGGATTCTAAAATAATTTGTAGATTCAGTTCTGGAATATGGCCAATTGGGATGGAACTTGGCTATTCTTTAACCGATTTTAGTGAAATTTAAAATGCGCAATGAACGTGGGATTCTAAAATGATTTTTGGAAGAAGTTCTGGAATATGGCCAATTATGGTGGAACTTGGCAAATTTCTTAACCGATTTGAGTGAAATTTGTCATGTGCGTTGGAAATGGGATTCTAAAATGATTTTTAGATGAAGTTCTGGAATATGGCCAATTGGGATGGAACTTGGCTATTCCTTAACCGATTTTTGTGAAATTTGGCACGCGCGATGGAAATGGGATTCTAAAATGATTTTTAGCTTTTGGAATATGACCAACTAGGATGGAACTTGGCTATTCTTTAACCGATGTAAGTGAAATTAGAAACGCACGATGGAAATGGGATTCTAAATTGATTTTTATGTGAAGTTCTGGAATATGGCACACTAGGATGGAACTTGGCTATTCCATAGCCGATTTTAGTCAAATTTGATTCACGCGATGGAAATCTGATTCTAAATTGATTTTGAGGTGTAGTTCTGGAATATGGCCAATTAGGATGGAACTTGGTCATTTCTTAACCGATTTTAGTGAAATTTAAAATGCGCAATTTACGTGGGATTCCAAATTGATTTTTGGATGAAGTTCTGGAATATGGCCAACTAGAATGGAACTTGGCTATTCTTTAACTGATTTGAGTGAAATTTGACATGTGCCTTGGAAATGGGATTCTAAAATAATTTTAGATGAAGTTCTAGAAAAAGGCCAACTGGAATGGAACTTGGCTATTCCTTAACCAATTTTTGTGAAATTAGAAACCCGCGATGGAAAGGGGATTTTACAATGATGTTTAGGTGAAATTGGAAATATAGCCAACTATGATGGAACTTGGCTATTACTTAACCGATTTTAGTGAAATGTGACTCGCGCTATGGAAATCTGATTCTAAATTGATTTTTAGGTGAATTTCTGGAATATGGCTTATTAGGATGGAACTTGGCTATTCCTTAACTGATTGTGATACAATGTGACATGTGCGTTGGAATTAAGATTCTAAAATGATTTTTAGATGCTGTTTTAAAATATGGCCAACTAGTATGGAACTTAGCTATGCCTTAACAGATTTGAGTGAAATTTGACATGTGCGATCAAAATGGGATTCTAAAATGATTTTTAAATGAGTTTCTGAAATATGAAAAATTTAGATGGAACTTAGCTATTCCTAAACCGATTGTGATACAATTCAATATATGCGTTGGAAATGTGATTCTAAAATAGGTTTTAAATAAAGTACTCGAATATGGCTTAATAGGATGTAACTTACAGATTATTTCTCCACCGATTTTCGATCTGCTTCACAGCAGACAAACCTCGACAGCTGCATGGATACTTGGCTATTCCTTAACCAATTGTGATGCAATTCAATATACGCTTTGGAAGTGCGATTCTAAAATAGTGTAACTCGTATTGATATATTTAAATAAATCAATATGAGTAACTTAAAATAATAATAATTATTATACTTCTGCTGTAACCTGTTTAGATTACTCATATCGATATACTTATTATACATCTGCCGAAAAATTTAGTCGCAATAAAAGGAAAATAAGAAAAAATGGGTGACAGCACGCTAATGTTAGTGAAGGATCCCGGAATTAGGAAAATCATTTTAGAATCTCATTTCCATCGAACATGTCAAATTGCATCACAATCGGTTAAGAAATAGCCAAGTTCTACTTTATCCAAAAATAATTTTAGAATCCCATTTCCAACGCAAATGTCAAATTTCTCTAAAATCGGTTAAGGAATAGCCAAGTTCCATTACAATTGGCCATATTCCAGAACTTTATCCAAAAATCATTGTAGAATCCCATTTTTAAACATATTACAGAACTTTATCTAAAAATCACTGACTGTTAAGGAAGCCAAGTTCCATTACAATTGGCCATATTCCAGAACTTTATCCAAAAATCGTTTTATAATCCCATTTCTATCGCGCATGTCAAATTTCTCTAAAATCTGGTAAGAAATAGCCAAGTTCCATCCTAGTTGGCCATGCTCCAGAAATTTATCTAAATATCGTTTATCGAACTTTCTTTATTTAATGATATTCAAAGAGCAATTCTTGTGTTACAAAAAATTTTGCTCCCTAATCTATTTTCTTCAATGGCTCTGTAGAATGGGTTGGGAGCGATATTTTTAGCTTTTACGCTCTCTTTTTTAATAGCAATATTAAAAATAAAAATTTAAATCACGAAAGAGCGAAATTTTTTTTTTTTGTGTTTACCATTAGAGGGTATGAGCGTAAAAGCAAACTGAAAAAAAATGTATTGGGAGCAAGAGCGAATTTTTTTATAAAGAGCTCTAAAATAGCGATAAATTTAAACTCTGGTACTTACAGTATTCAACGTATAAATCTTTATTGGATTCTGATCGGAACAAATCATATATATTTTTGTAAATTAAGATCGCTAACTCTGACATTGATCTGCCGCTACATTTTTTGAGATACCCGCAACCAAAGAGATGCGTAAAAAGATCAACACATATTGAAATTATCTGAGAGCACCGGTGAGTCGTTGATGTTCGAAGAGGATAGACGTGTTTTTTGTCGTCCTCTTCGTAAATTTAATTAAATTTTGTTTTATTTATTTTAAATATGTAAAGTGTTTATATAAGTGTAGTTAATATATATATATATATATATATATATATATATATATATATATATATATATATATATATATATATATATATATAAACATATATACATATATATATATATATATATATATATATATATATATATATATATATATATATATATATATATATATATATATATATATATATATATATATATATATATATATATATATATATATATATATATATATATATATATATATATATATATATATATATATTAGGGTGACAATATTTGTCATGGAAAAACTCAACATTGAGCTAGATCGGGAGCCTTTTGTTTTTTTGCTTAATTATTATTTATCGTTTTCTCATTTTTCGTCCAATTTAGAACATGGCGTTCCTTTATACTCCATATTTGGGAAACTAAAAGAGACAGAAAAATAATCTATTCGGCGCTGCAAAGTTTTTGAAATTTGTGATAATTTAACGTATATTATTATTATATTTATTTTTATTAACATGTATTTAAACCAACATTAAAACGTGAATTTTCAAAATCATTGAGCGAAATTGCGCCAAGAATCGTAGCCGATCATGGGAAAACGGTTGAAAAATAAAAAGAATACCATAAACGTAAGGTAAATTTAATTACAAAACTTTTTCGTTTCAATATTTTTTTTTTCCTAACAAATTTTTAAGAAAATCACAAAGTAGTTATTGGTATGTTTATTTTTTAAACACTATTGATTTATTAGAATTTGGGTAATTGATTCGGTGCTTCTCTATAATTTGGTATATGATTTGTTGTTCTTCCTCGGCGGTGGTTAATATTTGGTTGTATGATGTTGCAAGAGCCACGCCTCGTTCCGCCACGTCATTAACAATTTTCATATTTTTAATTTTAGTGCAATTCTCTATATATATTTTATTTGTACTCAGTTGTCAGGATCTTCCTTTGAAAATCCACAATTTAAACTTATTTTATAAAAAAAATCTTTGGTTTTACAAGAAACAAAATCTGATAGTTGAAGATTGTTAATAGGAAAAGTGCCAATGTTTTGTACGTTAATCGTTGAGTTTGAATTTTAATTCAACGCTTCAACCATTTTTTTCCTTTCTTCATATTCCACTTGAGGATCAAAAAAAAAGCCAAACCAACCCAGATATTCATTCAAATACCATAGATGCCTGTTAAACTTTTTAGTATTTTCGTATGCTATTTTTTTGTTTTTGTATTGATTTAAATTTTTAAGGAAGTTTAAATCAGATCGTGGGGCCGATGCGGCATTTGAGGTAGTATACCAATATTTTACGTACAGTTGGCAAGCAAAAAATAAGAAAAGTTCGAACACCATTCCGTTTTCTTTCGTAGAAAGATTAATTGCGATTTGAACACACAAATTTTGAAGCTCCGGGTATGTTGAATCTCAAGTTATCAATTTTTTCTCCCAAAAATATAAGGCACAACTGTAGGAGTTCTTTATAATCGTCACGTGGGTATTTTTTTAGTAACTAGAGATTGACGAATTCAACGAGATCACTTTTAAAGTCCTTTAGCTCCATTGAAATTGTTTCATCTTCCCAACCACTTTTAAATTCGTCTTTTGTTAAATTTTCCCACGACGATCGGAATTTTTTAAACAGGGTTATATCCGGACTTGATGTTGCGCTTTCAATCGTTAATTGAAATGTATTAGGTAATACTATAATACTAATTCTGCTATGTGATGTCGGCAGGCTAATTAAAACAACGGTTTTCCCATTAGATTTCGAAGAAGTTGGCAAGCTCCAAAACAGATACCACTATTGCGAGCTGTGGTATCAAAGCACATTAATTGATTGTAACTTTGCAGCTTCAATTTTTCAATTAACGCAAATATTGGTTCGGATTGTGTCTTTCCTGTTCCATTTGCTATTTTGGGTATTCCTAAAAGTTTCGTATGGTTTTCGGTTGCTCCCGTAACATATACTGCTAAATGATTAACAATTTTTTTTTGAGTTTATCTCTTCTAAGTGTTTTGAATCCCAATGGATTGTTAAAACACTGTTAGCATTTAGATAGAATAAATTTTCGCTGTCATACAAAAATTGTTTTCTGCAATTTGTACGAGCTTTTCTAAATGATTCCCGATTTAACACAAAGCTGCTTCCATCGCATCCTACAGCCTTTGTAGTCGCAGCAAGGATATAGACAGCGTTTCTATTGCTAGTTTTTGTTCTGTCCAATGCAAATGTTAATTCAGGTGTAATCAACAATTTTTGCCTTTTCGGTTTATTTCTTTCGATGTATTTAACGGTCGAATCTTTCAGTGAATCATTTTCATTTTCTTCTTTCTCACCATCACCAATCTCACTATACGATAACTTTGTTACACTCAAATTGTTTTTTATATTCGATGGATTTTTATATTTTTTAATGGAATAAATGTTAAACGTTGTATTTAAATTTTTAATAAATTTGTTTTTTGTTTTACAATGTTGTTTTATTTGCACTTTTTTTAATATTTCGCCAGTTTTGGTGCAGTTTTTTAATACGAATTATTAAATGTTTTTTTAATATTAATTGCTTCGGTCCTTTTCCGGCTACCAATAACTCTGTGGCAACTTCTGAGGCGCTTTGCTTGATTGCAGTACCTTGATTAATATGCAAGTACAAAAAACGTTGAAGAACATCAGGTTTTTTAGGTTCTGTAGAACTATTTTTAAATGGTGTTTTCTTAAATCCAATCGAAAGAGCCTTGAGCGAAGAGAAGAAGACAAAATATATAAATGAAAACTTAACATTAACCCGGCTTCCACACCAAATAAACATACACCAAATATATTCAATAAACTTTGACAGTTTTTCGATTTTTTGTACCACCTACTTTGTATTGTGAATATTCTTGCTGTACAACAGCATCTAGTTTAACGACCGCCAAATGTCACAGTAAAAAAAATTTAAAATGTTGCTTGTTTAATAAACTTTTTTGTTCGATTAGTTAATTCTTTATTGAAGTTATTGAAGTAAAATAAAGTCGAAGCAAAATTCTCAAATTGCATGGATTAAAATCCATTTTTGTTAATTTAATATCGTTTGATTTAGATCAAAGTTTTCAAAAAAAATTCTAGATCTATTTTATAAGTAGCTTAAATATGATTTCTGAATAGTAAAAATGTTTATCAAATAAAAAGTTTATTTGGTGTAAAAGCTAGGCAAAACAAATTTTATTAAACTTTTAAAGTTTCTCCATTTAAGTATAACCAGAAAATTTACCATTTTGCGTCGAAGTTCCACTGAGAAATAACAAGTGTATAATTATAATCTTGATAAAATATTTGCTGTTATCAGTGATGGAAAACGTTATTTGTGTAACGTTTTGTTATAATTATAATAATTTATTATAATTTTTTTTTTAATTTATTTTTTTTATATTTTGTTTTTTCATGTCATAACGTTTTTGTGTCAAAACGTTATATAATTCGTCGGCTACACAAAAATATTAAAAATTTATAACGTTACACATAACGTTATGGTAACGTTACACATAACGTTATATAGTGTCTTAAACGTAACGTTTTCCATCACTGGCTGTTATACAAATATTCTAAAGCTGGACCGTGCAAATTGATATTTAGGTGACTTTACAATGTTTAATAAGGAAGCGATTAAAATAAAAACTAAATGTATCCACTCTTAATTAGATTAATTTTAATGATGGAAACCTTGTCGATTTCATACAAAGTATAAAATAACGCATTGCCATTCCATGTCATTGAAAAAAATCTAAACAAAGAGCGGAATTTCGATTTTTACACTTAGTTTTGAAATTATGATTTTGCGGTTTTCTCAAAAATTTGTTAGAAAACCAAAAAACAAATATTTTAACAAAAAAGTTTTGAAATTCAATTTGGCTTAAGACTAGGTTGCTCTTTTTACGTTTCGACCATTTTCCAGATGATCTGCTACGATTTTTGGTGTAATTTTGTTCAGCAAATTTGAAAATTCACACTGTAATGTTCGTTTAAATACATATTATTACACATAAAAATAATAGTAATATACATTATACTATTGGAAATTTCATAAGATTTTCCGCGCCATATAGATTATTGTTCTATCTCTCTTAGTTTTCCAGTTATGGAGTATAAACCAGCACAATGTCCAAAATTGGACAAAAAATCAGAAATCCGCCGGGCGGCACCTCTAAACTTCATCGGATTTGGCTAATTTTTTAAACGGCTTATTTCAACATAATAATAATACAAAAAAACAAAAGGCTCCCGAGGTACATCATTTTTTGTTTTTTGCTGCCACCCTAATATTTTGTTGGACCGCTATTTGCTTTTATTACAGCGATACACCTCTGATTCATTGAATTTGATAAATTTTTAGAGATTTAAGAGGGGATCTTGAGCAAGCAACGGGTAAACAAATTTCAGCCAGCTTAGTGAGAAAAAGGCTTGTTAAAGCTGGTTTGAAAGCACTTAGGCCTGAGCCACTCAGAAGCCTGAGTTCACATTACAAGTGAAAAAAAAAACGTTTGCTATGGGCCCAGGAGCATGTTTTTTGGACTCAAGAGATGTGGAATGATGATTTTCTCCGATGAATCAAAATTCAAGCTCGATGTTGGAGATGGAAGAATTCTCGTAAGGAGAGAGTCTCGCGAGAGGCTTAGCAACGAACGTATTTTAAGACTTCCACCGAAAAATGAAGGAGGTATGGTCTGGGGATGCTTTTCTGGAAATGAAACGGGTCGATTGTGCTTCCTTAGTTCCAAAATTACAGCAGCTGAACGAATTTGAGCCTTTTGTGTTAAAGCTTTTTGGTGAGACTTGCAAATTTATTTTTCAACAGGACAATGCTTCGAGCCATACCGCCAAAGTTGTGAGTTATTAATTTTGAATTGTAGACAGAAAAATTGGCTTTCAGATAAACATAAATAATTTGTTAAAAACTTGTTTTTTTTCTTATCTCTTCATTTAAAGGTAAAAAATACTTCGCAGAAAAAAATATCGATGTGTTGAGCTGGCCCCCGTACAGTCCAGACTTAAATCCCACAGAAAATATTTGTCTATAATGAAGCTAGAAGTAGCAAAAAAGCATCCCGGAATCAATTCAAGCTTTAACAAGTTTGTTGATGTCGATTTGGGAATCCATAACTTCTACGACTTTGAAAAATTTATCAAATTCAATGAATCAGAGGTGTATCGCTGTAATAAAAGCAAATGACGGTTCAACAAAATATTAATATTAAAGATAGAATTTCTAAAAATCAGTAAAAAATAAATACAAAATTAAATAATAAGTGTTTAATTTATTCTATTACTTTAACTCCAATCAACGTATATTGAATATTTTGGGATTTTTCGGGTTTTCCCCCTAAATTGCAGGTACATTTTTTTTCTTCCAAAAATTAGGTCATACATGTATTTAAAATGAAACAATAAGCCAATTGCTTTTAAAAGTTTCCTAATTTTAACAAAAAAAAAACTCCAATTTGTAATAAAATATGTTTGCCCAATTTTTTTTTTCCCAGCACTGTATATATATGTATATTGTACATTATATATTGATGCAATTTAATCAAAAATTTCTTGTGGTATGTTGTGAAATTTTTTGTGGTAGGTTTGTTATTATTATTAATAAATAAATAATAATTGTTAATAGTTTCGTGAGTGTTTAGTGAGTGTTTTTGTGGGTCAAAAAATGCATCATCGCAAGTTTCATTTGTGTTGAAAAAGAAAAAAGGTTTTTGTGATTTTGTTAAGCTTTAGTTTTAATATCGTGTGAAGAAACATTTTTGCAACTGTTAATTTGTGTTAAGAACAAGGAAACTTGAGCAGACGTGTTCAAAAAAAAATAACACTAACGGTACTCTCAGTTATCGTTATACAGGTATTTTATCATCACACATATTGGAATACATACATACATACATATTTGAAATGATGAATTGTGCAAAAATTTATTTTTTTATTTATTACATAATATTGCTTGAGTAACGGATTTTTTGGGTGCCTTTTTGTTGCACTAATGTAAAACACTGTACATAGGTATATACTAGACAATCTAGTTGAATAAAGTAAAATTAAAAATACTAGATTTCTGGTTGTAATGAAATCTGGTAATTTTTATATAGTACTGGAAATCAAGTAAACACTACTATAACTCGACTTCTGGTAAAACTATAAGAAATACAATTTTTTAATTAGATTTCAAGTAAAATCGAATGCTAGTTTTCCTGCACTTATTCTACTAAAGTTCTAGTAAAATAACCTGAAAAAACTTTATTCTATAGAAGAATTCCAGTTAATCTTACATTATCATTTTTTACTAGATTACACGGAAAAAAACTGTAGGAATAATTTCCACAACAGCAAAACTTACCATAAAATACATGAAATATTTTTTCATTAATATAATCAGATTTACAAAAAATTTAGAGAATGTTTACGTTTCAAATGACCACATTTACCACAGAAAATAGTAGTTCATAACTGGTAATTAATGATTTACCATAAATAAAGCAATTGCCACAAAATTTTTGGGGAAATATTACATTATAGATTAATAAAATTTACTAAAATTAATGGAATGTTTACTTTCTAAATAAGTAAATGTATTTTAGCAAATGGTAATAACTAAAATCTAATTAAGGGATAGTTCTACATATAAAGCAATGACTACCATGTCTAAAAGTGGTACGTTCAAATATCGTTAGACAAGTTTGTAATTTGATATAATACTAAATGCTAAATCTTTAGTTTTTACAATAATATAGTTTAGTAGTGATTATTTTGCTCACTGGTATGGGCTATTTTGAGAAATAGGTATGTTACCCATAAATATAGCTACTTTATAGCACTATCAAACTATTTCCAATTTATTATAATGGTTTTTTCATTCAGAAATAGAATCTTTTACCTACCTTTCCAGGGGATTGTTCTCATATCCAATAAGCATCATAAATTACATTTATTTCAATTTTGTATTATAATATTGAGCAACTTAATTTTAAAATATGTATGTATAATATCTAATGAATAATATATAATGTGTTTTGCAATTTTAAAATAATTGATTTGTCATGTATTTCGTTTACGCTAATATCAAAGTTATCGTTCCTTTTGAAAGGATAAAAAGTATAGTTTTCTAAATCCTTCTTTTCTTCAACGACATACGCATATCATGCGTTTTATTTCAAGTCTGTGCCCAAATATTGTTGTACAATTATTGTTATTAGGCATATTTCAACGTACCATCAACAATATTCTTTCCAAATTTATATTGATCTGCATATTCTTCAGATTTTACATTAGCTAAAGAAAGTCGTTGCGAAATGGTTCTACAAATGTTTCTTCTAGAAGTAGTACTTCGAGCAAGAGCTTTTAAAACTTTATGTTTTCCTTAAAATTTCATACACCAGGGTGCCTATTCTCGAATTCCACATCCATTTTCCACATGTGGACATCTGTCATAACTCATAAAAATTGAATTTTTTCGGTACTAAGGGAATATTTCCGAATGGGTATAAGCATGTGGAAAAATTCCCCATATAGGAAAATGTCAATGCCGCATGTATTTTATATACGAATTACAATTTTCGAACCATTTTTTGACAACTTTGACAGATGTCCACATGTGGAAAATGGATGTGAAATTCGAGAATAGGCTCCCAGGGTGGTCATTTTGTGGTGCTATATCACATTTGGTGATAAAACTGTGATAAACTGACATTTGTCCTAGCTTACTGCGGTCCCATCTTGGATGAACAACGTCACGTCGTATAATGATTTGAATGAAAATGACCACAATATCTTCCGTCTTACTTCTACAAGTGGAAAAAATTGTTTATTTTGTTGTTTAATTTTTTATTACATGGAGTTTGGTTAAAACACCTCTAATCAAAATTTCAAAAAATGAATGAAATTTACATTGACGCGAAATATAAATGAATGATATTTATAAACAAAATGATCATTTATATATTTTTGAAATAAAATTAATGGGTTATTGTTAAATTTACAAGAAAAATGCAATATAAAAATCAACAATTATTTTAATTTTGTGTAGTAAATTATTTGTTAAAAATCAAGGTATACAGAAAAAATAGGTAGTATATTCCCGTGTCTCATTTTTATCTTTCTTTGCGCATCATGTCACGTGTAGTCAAAAAAACATATTTGTATATGAAGTTTGGCGGTTTTTTGATTATTTTTTTTAAATAAATCAAGAATAATCGTAATTTTTTTTAACAAACCGTATTTACAATTGATAATGATAGTTAACCGAGACCCTTTTTATGCTTTATATTTTTTTTATGGTCCAAATATTTGAGAAATAATTCATTCGAGTATATAATGTCTAAGATAAATGGAAAAAGGGTAGACAAAATTATGAGTACATAACATAAAACAATTAAATTATTAAATGTTTTTGGTCATTTGAACATATGTACGTACCAATTATTAAAATTTTTATTTCTTTACGTTATGCACTCAAATTTTTGCCATCTATTTTCGTTTGGCTTCAAATTATTAGTATCCACGTACCTATTCAAATATTATGTTCATATTCAACGTTAAATATAAATGTAAAAATATATTAAATAAAAATTATTGTTTAGAAAAAGGAAATTAATTCATTTATTGTGTTATGGTTTTCGCTACAAATAAATCAATACATTCATTCACAGTTTAGTGTTCTATATGTGTTCTTATCAGAAGTACAACTGATAGTTTTGTTGCAATAGGAATTATTCAAATTTAGGTTATTTAAAATCGAACACTCCCAAATTTTTGAATTAAATAATTAAAATCTAAACGTTCTCTGCATTTAACAAAAAAATTTTACTCATAAATTCCGAAACTTGTTATGCAATGTGCTCAAACAGTCTGCTCTAGACACGAATATTAAAACATGCCTATTTTCGCGATTTAATTCCAAAAGTATTGCAGTATATAACTAACATAAAAATTGAAATGTTTAATTTTAACATAAAGTCGAAAAACAATTAATGGCAAGAATAAAAAAAAATTCATTTATTTTCCATTTATTTAAAAAATTAATAAAAATATCACGGAACTCCATAAAAATATCAGCATTTTTGACAACACGTGACGTCAAATTGCGAAAAAAGTATAGCAACTGCATGCGCAATATTGTACCTTTATTTTCTGTATATCTTGGTTAAAAATAACATTCTAGTTGCCTAGAATAACAAATTTCTTCGGGAGCTCACAAAGGACAAAAAAATATTCTTAAACAAAAATCAACATAAACCATCTGACATAACCCCACAAAATGCAAATATTGGTCAATGTTTAATCAAATTCTAACAAACCAAAGGTTTTTCTTGTTATGTTATATTAAAAATATATTAATTGGTCTTTTTTTAATCGACAATTTTGTTTTGCACTTCGTATCATGATAATTTTCATTCATTTTTTTGGAACTTTAATTTGGTTGTTTTTGATCAACCTCGAAATAGTTTGATGGAAAACAACTAAATTGGGATATTAAAAAAACGAATGAAAATTATCATGAAACCAAGTACAAAATACAATTGTTGATTGACAAAGGACTGATTATTATATTTTTAACATTTTATTTAAATAATAAACATCTTTGCATTAAAGTATTACTTTATCATCACACAAATAGCACTTCGTATAAAATGTTCATATAATGTCATTTGAGGTTATGTGGAAACGTCAACTTATCACTTTAATTCATCATTTTCCCCTTAAAATTCATTTTGCAGGGATGTGTTTGTAGACTTTCTCCATTTTTTTATATCACATAAAAAAAGTCTCCACTAGTGATATAAAGGTGTGATATAGCACCACAAAATGACCACCCAGAACTGCTTTAAGAGACCCATCTTTAGCATGACATAAGGATATTGGCACAAAAAGTGATGTTTTGGACGGAGAGGTAAATTAAAAACTTCTCTAAATGATTTATGGTTTTTTTTTTCCTTTATTTAATATTACAACTGATTTACAAATCATTTAGCAGTTTATCTTTCTTAAATGAAGATTCACATTTGACGAACAGTGGCCCAATGGTTACTCCCGTTTGAATTTACATAGTTATTATTTTTCTCTATCCTAATTAAATATAACTGCCCAATTACAAAGGTTTCTGCTTTTGAAGTCTTTTTACTGCATTGGTGGTATCCAACAAACTTCGTATGTCTGCATTTTGGTGTCGAGATATCCGCTGAATGTGTTTCTTCGCATGATTTTGTATTTCTCCACTTACGTATTCCATGTTTAAGTCCCTATGGAGGTTATCATTTCTAATGTACCATGGTGCGTTTACAATGCCACGCAGCACTTTGTTTTGAAAACATTGAATCATTTGTACATTTGTCTTCTTGGTACAACCCCAAAGTTGAATACCGTAGGTCCATACTGGTTTAAGTATTTGCTAATATAATAGCAATTTGTTATGTATTATAAGCTCAGAGGTTCTACCTACTTATTAGCCAATACATTATCCTATATTTAATGTTCAATTCTTCTTTTTTTTTTAACATGCTCTTTCCATCTAAGCTTGCAATCGAGAGTCATGCCGAGGTATTTGGCTGTATTTGCATTTGGAACCGGCCTTGAATTAAGTTTCACTGGAATCCAGTTAACTTTCTGGTTTGTGAAGTTTGCGTGAACCGACTTTACTTCGTTTAGCCTAATGCGCCATTTCTTTGTCCAACTACTCACTGTGTCGGTTGCTTTTTGAAGTTTGGTCGTTGCTTCTGATATACACTTTCCAGTCGCTATAATAGCTGTATCGTCTGCAAATGTTGCTATGGTGGCACCTTCTGTATTTGGCATATCTCTGGTGTACAGGATGTACAATATAGGACCCAGTACGCTACCCTGTGGTATGCCTGCTGATATTCTCTTTAGTTCAGAGTACTCTCGGTTATATTTTACACGGAAATGTCGGTCTGCGATATAAGATTTAAGAATTTGATAGAATTGCTTAGGTAGATCTCGATGCAATTTAAATTCAAGTCCTTGGTGCCAAACTTTGTCGAAAGCTTGTGCTACATCTAAGAAGATGCTGGAGCATATCTTCTTATTCTCAAGTGAGTCTTCGATTATATCCGTTATTCTGTGAACTTGTTCTATCGTAGAGTGATTTTCTCTAAATCCAAATTGACGTGGTGGAATCAAATTTCTCTCTTCTATTATTGGCTTGAGTCTCTTGAGCAGTAATTTTTCAAATAATTTTGAAATTACAGGAAGTAGTGAAATCGGTCTGTACGACTTTTTATCGGTCGCTGGTTTGCCTGGTTTGAGGATCATAATTACTTCAGCAACCTTCCATTGCCGTGGGACATATTTTAGTCTGAAGACAGCATAGATATTTTGAACCAATTTTCGTAGTCCCTTCTCGGGAATGGCTTTTACGACTTGTCCAGTAATTAAATCATATCCTGGAGCTTTTTTTGCGTTCAAATTACACTTGATCTCATTTATTAATTCCTGTAATGTTACACATCGAATATTATATTCATCAATTTTGCTAATTGTTATTATGTTTTCATCTGCTGTTTGCCTAGGTAACGGTTGAAAGATGTTTTCCAAGTGAGCCGCAAATAAAATAGCTTTTTGCTTGTCGCTTTTGGTTCCTTCCCCATTTTTAATAGGCGGCACATGCATTTTGGTTCTTTTTAATCCCTTTGTTGCTTTCCAAAGAGAGTAATCAGTATCTTTATGTTCGGTGAGACCATTTAAGTACTTGTTAATAGTTTCATTCTTAATTTCTTTTAAAAGTTGTTTTAGTTTATTGCATAGAAAATTGAGGATTTTTTTGTTTTCCGGAGCGTGTGTCCTTTGCCAGGTTTTTCTTGCCTTCCGTTTCACTCTAACTAACTCCCTGACCTCAATAGGATAATTTAGGTTCCTACGGGATTCGGTATGACTAGCAGGAGAACTTTCCCATGCTGCTTGTTGAATAGTACTGTTAAATACCTCTAGTTCGTCTTCCAACTGTACCGGTGTTTTAATCGGCACTCGTAGATTTATTTGCATTTCAATTAGATCTTGGAATAGGTCCCAATTAGTTCTATTATTTGTTAATTTAGGCAGGTTATCCTTATTAATTATCATTGTGCTGAGTGTCATGATAACAGGTGTATGATCGGAATCCCTTCGCTGTTTTCGATGCACATGTAATCCTCGAAGATTCCTTTCGTTACATAAAAATCAATGAGATCTGGTATTTTATTGATATCAGCAGGCCAGTATGTTGGTTTACCTCCAGAGTGGAACTCGCAGTTATTTATTCGTCCGGCTTCGAATAGCTCTTTTCCTTTATGGGTTGTAAGTCTTGATCCCCAATAGGTGTTTTTTGCATTAAAGTCACCACCAATAATAAAATTGGATCCTAGTGATCTAAAGAGTCTATTATAATCTTCTTTGTTTAGATTATAGCGTGGAGGGCAGTAGATAGAGGAAATACTGTATTCATTATTATTGTTAGTTTCAACTTTTATGGTTTTAACTTGCATATTTTCCTCTTCTATACTAGGTTCTTCATAGTGTTTGAGATTCTTTTTCACTATTACTGTTGATCCTCCTCTGGGTTTTCCTCGTGGGTGAACAGCATGGTAACATTCATAATCACGTATTTTAATAAATGATGTCTTTGTCAAATGGTCCTCCGATATAAGGCAGATATCTATTTTTTCTAAATTTAGAAAAATGTCTAGCTCTGGAACATGTTGCGCTAGTCCGTTCGCGTTCCAGGTGACAATTCTTAATGTTCTGCTCATTTTAGTATATGAGGGCTGTTGCCTCGTTCATGGTTTGATGCATATCTAGATGCTTATATAAAGCTTCTAGACCACGTTCTTTCTTTGCTAGCCGGATGTTTATGGCTTCTATGCTTCGACAAATCCTTTCAAGGGGATTATCATTCATAGCATTAGATGATTGCTGTACAATTTGTGAATAACTTTTCCGTTCTGTACCTATACCTGGTGGTTTTGGCTCCGCTTGGGTTTTAGTTGGTTTCTCTTCTCTGGTAACCCTAAGGTTTTGAGGAAACTGATTCATTTTGTTTCTTAGTTTTTGAAGTTCTTTGGCTACTTCACAGCCTCTATAATTTGCAGGATGATGCCCTTTACAGTTTATACATTTTTCAGGGGTGTTTCTACTTTCTGTACACTCTTTCTCGTTGTATTTTCCAGCACATTTTACGCATCTTGGCTCCCGTCTGCAATATTTTTGCGTGTGACTGAAACCTTGACATTTTTTGCATTGAGGTCATATTGATCTCATATTGATAATTGCTTTGATGTTGAAGGTGTTTTCAACTTTCTCCTTTTTGTTAAACGTAAGCATGAAGAGTGGAAGCCCCCTTTTTTGACTTTATTGTTCTCACCTCTCGCTCGTTTTAGGATGTTTACTGCATCTTCTATTTGCAGATCTCTTGCCTTTAGGTCCTCAATTATGTCCTCCTTCTTACACGTTGGATAAAGGCCTCGGGCCATAACCTTAATTGCGCGTTCATTTTTATCTTCGTATGTGAACCATTCTTTACCTTCCGCATTGAGCTTTGTTGCTAGAGCTCTATATGTGTCGGAATCTGGTGTATTGATTTTCCACACGTTATTGTTTAGTGACACTACTCTATATTCCTTAGCTGTCACTGATTTCATTATAGATTGTATACTAGCAAATTCTGTTATGCCGATTACATTAATTGGCGGAGGAGCCTTTTCTTTCGGTACAACCTTTTGTTGCCGATTTTGTTTCTGTTGCTGGTGAGCTCATTTGGTATTAGTATCACCAGTTACTAATACATTAGCTTGTGAATGATCTCCAACTGCAAGAGAGAATTCTGCTTTTCAATTTTTTGGTAGGTCTTTTCTTCCTTTTCAGTACCCAATCTGTTTCTCTCATGAGATCCTCTTCATCAGTATGTAACTCATTGTTATAACTGGTGTGAGTACTTGTTTCATTATAACAAGTTAGTGGGTTTTCAGAAATCTCCATTGGTTGGGCTTCTTTAATTCTTCATTTTCTTTTTTTAGTTTTTCAATTTCGCTTCTTAGTTGGGTTAAAAGTACATTTACTTCACTGAGTTTTCGACAGAGTTCAGCGCTTTCGTCTTTCTGCTGATTTGCAGAGTTAGTATGATTGTTTGGTGATCTTAAAAACATTGAACTTCTTTCAAATGGGTTTAGCAATGATTGGCTCACCCCAGAATCCATTGAGCCAGCCTCGTAAGAGGGTGGATTAGCCAACTGGGTAGTTGGTTTACCACCTGGGGTATTGTTTCCTTTTTGCATTGTATTCATTGCTTTAAAACTGGTTATGTATCAACTACCAACCTAACCAGTACAAGTTGGTAGTGGGTCATTGAAGAGAACATCATTTGCTATGTTCTCGGTAGTCGGCTATTCCGCCGTATCTCGGTCGCCAGAGCCTCGTTAGTTAATTAGCAGGAAGTACCACGTGCAGGTGAGGTTGGCATTTGGGCTAGTATATTAAGACCATCTAAACCGGCGCCCCTTACCCCTTATGATTTATGGTACCAAGAAAATAAATGTTCTAAGTACTCTTTGGTTTTAGTATCAATATGATCTTGAAGAACAATTTCTAATATTTGCCTCAAAAGTAGAAATATTTTCCATTTTTCGTCGTTTTCTGAAATAAATTCTCCTATCAACATAGGAGACACGGTACATATTACGGTTTTTTATATGTTCATTTGATATGCATTGGGGTATATTGATATTTTCATATTCGCTAAAATCAAAATTTTTAATTCTGTTAATAAGTTGTTCTAATTTAAAATATTTGTTAATATTTAAGGAACTATTCAAAATCAATACTATTTTATAAGTTAAGATTACATTTAGCATATCATGCATTATATCAATACCGAAAAATTTTCAGTTACGTGGAAATTATAACTGACTAAATATGCACTCTTCAAGAATTCCTGTTTCCGTAACGTTATTTTTAAAATTATTCCTCAAAAATCCGAGCAGTCACGGCTCATATGAACGCAGCTCAACCCAAAAGTACTTGCATTTCTGTTTTTTTTTATGGCATCATGTTCCCTAAGGTCTAACAAATAAGATAAATGTTTTTTTGAAATCATCCACCGACCAGTTTACATTTTCGCGCCAAAATTCGAAAGTTGGAACCAAAAAAACGGTTTTTTGGTCTGAAAACGTGAAATATCTTATTTTGTATGCCCTTCCGAAGGATTCCAGCATAAAAAGATCGAAAGAGGAAAGTCTCACGAAGAGAATGCAGAAAAGTACAGGTCAAAAGGTTGCTAATTTGCGAATTATTTCTCTCTTTGTTGACAGATGTGTTCTAACCACATACGTGGGGATATAATGAATTATTTCAAACAAATCAAAACTCATGAAAGTCGAGAAGAACAAAAACCTTTATTTCAGTAACATTAATTCAAGTTTGATAAATTAATTATATGTGGTAACTATTATATTCAATTACTCTGGGTGGTTTTCAGAAACTTGATATTTGTTCCACATTGTCTTGAAATCAGAATGCACTGTACCCATGGCATGTTCACTGTAAAACCCCAACCCTCTTCTATGGCCTTCACAAAAATCTTCTATATAATTAAATACTGCATGTACTTTTGGTGTGACTGATAGCCGTAGGGCAAAATAGCTAGTCTTGAATTGAGCGATAGATTCTTTGTAACAATCATTTAATTCGATTCCAAAACAATTGTGAACTACACGATCAAAATCCTTCAGTGTTTCCACGTATTTCAAACAACCAATGGAGCAAAACGATCGAAGACTATCCACTTTTTTCAATAATATACTACATGAATTGCCATTGAATTTGGTACCTCCTTGAGTAAATTCTTGTTGAGCATTGCATAGGTTTTTATTTTTATATTTTTTCGTACAAATCTTTTATTTTTTATTTTTTTTTAATTAAATCGTACATTTCCAACTTGCTTTTAATACCAAAACAGCTTAACCATGATACGATTGGAATCAACGGGATAAATTCGGGCGATCAAAATTCCTAGACCCAGTTAAGAAGAGTGGAATGTTTCCCCAAATGAAGAGACATTGGACATTTTCAAAGGAAGGACTAATCAGCAATTTGGGATGTTGGTTGCAGTTTCTTTTTATAAATAAAATATTGGCCACCTATTGTACACTCTATTGTGAATGAGCTAAAGCTCAAAATAGAGTGTGCCAAAATTATTGTACATACATAAATAAATAAATAAATAAATAGGTTGATCCATTCTGTTATTTCAGTAACAAATTCATCTTGCATATGGCTGACTATTTTATTAACCAGACCAAGCATTAGATGTAGTTCTGGAGGAGGAATAATGTCAAGAATCTTTTATCGTCATCAGCTGAAAAAACTGGAGGATTGATACATCTTTTGAAATTTTTCGCATTTTTATTATCGATCCGCCAGCGTTTCTCCAGGCTTCAAAATATGAGGTTGAGTTTCCCACAGTTCGCCGAGGTCCGACGTGCTCCAAATTTGTGCTTTCACAAAGGCACCATGTACAAGGGTACGTCGGTGAATGAGACATAATCCCTGTCAGAATATTGGCTGATTTGAGATCAGTCGCTATCGTACCAGAAAAATCCTCAATTTTCAATATTTTCCATATTGATGACACGATTTCATAATTCTCTTGAGCCAATTTCACAATAGCAAGAATAAAGATTTTCTTAACGCCTGAGTCAGCAAAAGCGTTAGCAAACACGCCATCATCATACTTTTGACGTTTTTTTCTCCTGTTGACAAATTTCAGTTGAATCATCTTGAACAGACAGGCACACCTTCAAAAAACCACCGCCACCGTCAATTCCAAATTTTAAGTGCTGATTTCGACTATCCCGCTGTTTCTCGATATGAGAAAGAAAATCTTCAAGAGTATGGATGTAAACTGCCAGCGTATTATATCTCGACGGATTAATGATGCAGACCGTAATTTTTCGTCATTTAAATTATATGTGGACGTTACTGATTTTGAGACTTTATTACAACCTACTTCTTGGCCTGCTGGGTCATTAATTAAAGAATTTGTAATTTTTAATAAAGGACGAACCAATAAATCAAATTTTCCCGTTCTTCAACGAAACCAACCAACTCTTTAACTGATGTCAGTCGTTTTGATAAACAAACTAATCGTTATAATGTAACGTCTCCGAGATTATTTTATCGTAATGTTGGGCGTATGTCGTCTAAATCAGCTGAATTTTTGAATTTCTTTTATTCAACGGATTTTCAATTTTTTGCTCTTGTGGAAACTGGATTTCATGAGGGGATCTTTAATAATGAGCTCTTTTCTGATGACTTTGTCGTTTATAGATGTGACAGATCTATTTTTAACAGCACTGAAAAAAGTGGAGGTGGTGTGCTGTTTGCAGCCCATTCTTCTATGCAAAGTTCGCTAGTTGTAGTACCTGGAAGTGGCTCTATTGAATTTTTATGTGAAGTTTTAATTTGTAATAATTTATATTATTTTATAGTTTTGTACATACCACCTAGCTCACCTACTGATGTTTGTTTGAGTCATGTAGATTGTATATGTGAATTGGTTAATATAATTAATTATAATGATACTTTAGTTGTATTAGGTGATTTTAATTTAAGTAATATTAATTGGTTGG
Organism: Tipula vernalis; assembly: GCA_958295665.1. Lineage (NCBI taxonomy): Eukaryota > Metazoa > Arthropoda > Insecta > Diptera > Tipulidae > Tipula > Tipula vernalis. Next base: position 326,821,139 of record OY282559.1, on the reverse strand, counting down.
TTGATAGTGAAACTGAGTCTTTGGGGTTACTCCCTTCGGATATTCTATCTGCAAATGATGCAGCGGTGGTGGATGCACTGTTCAGTTTCAATCTCAAACAAGTTAATTTATTTTGTAATGATAACAATTCGTTTTTAGATTTAATTTTTGTTAATAATACGGAATATTTGTCAGTTCATGAGTCTTTGACATCTTTCAAGGAAAATGATATTCATCATAATTCCCTCGAGATTATATTTCATGTTGGTAATCGAGATGATAAATGTCGGGTTTTTTCTTTTGATGATTCGTTTTATGATTTTAAAGAATGCGACACACCTGGTCTCTCTGAATATCTCCGTGGCGTTTGTTGGGATAATTTTTTTCGAGCCAATGATGTTAATGAAAATGTAAAAAATTTTAATGACTTACTATTTGTTGCTTTTGATAAATTCGTACCTTTGAGGAAAAAACGTAACTATAATTACCCACCATGGTTTGATTCTGATTTGATCAACTTACGTAACCGTAAAAATAAAGCTTACTATAGATTCAGATCCAATAATTGTCAACTGAATAAATCCACATTTGTTGATCTACGTGAACAATTTAAATCTGTATTTCATTCTAAATATTGTCAGTATATAAGTGTGATTGAAACTAATATCAAACAAAACCCTAAAACATTTTGGAAGTTTGTTAACGAAAAACGTAACACAACTGGCTATCCATCGGTAATGATTTTTAATGGAGGTAAACTGAGCACTGTTCCTGAAATCTGCGAGGGTTATGCTAGTTTCTTTCAATCGGTATATAAAGTTAATTACGGATCCTTTGAAAGCGACCCTACTGTTAGTAATTGCCAATTTAACATTCCGTACCTATCAATAACTGAAGATGACATTTATGAATATCTGTCAGATTTTAATGATGGATGTGGGCCTGATGGGATACCTTCGTCAATACTTAAATGTGTGAGCTCATATATTGTAACTCCATTATGTTATCTTTTTAACCAATCATTAATTTCTGGACAATTTCCTACAGCTTGGAAAATTTCTCACATTGTTCCAATTTACAAAAAGGGTAACCGTTCTTATATATCAAATTATCGCAGTATTTCAATTCTTTCGTCTATACCAAAACTATTCGAATTAATTGTGTCGAAACATTTATTATTCCATACTAAAGAGATAATTTCTTGTTTCCAGCATGGTTTCACCAGTGGAAAATCTACTACTACCAATCTGTTGCAATTTACTAAATTCACTATTGAGTCACTTGAATCTAAAGACGCCCAAGTTGATTCAATTTACTTTGAGCTAAAGCTTTTGATTCAATCGAATAAAAATTATTATCGAAAAACTTTCGGTTATTGGTCTTGATCCAAATTTTCTTAAATGGATTTCTTCTTATCTAGTTGGTAGGAAGCAGTATATTCTATTGAATGATGTTAAGTTAGATTATATCTATTGTCATTCAGGAGTCCCTCAGGGGTCCCATTTAGGCCCAATTATATTTCTTTTATTCGTGAATGATATTCCTAATATTTTTAAATTCTGTAAATGTTTTTATTTGCTGATGATTTGAAGATTTTCATGCATGTTCAATCTGTAAGTGATGCTGAGGTTTTGCAATCTGAAATTAATATATTGTCTAGTTGGTGCTCTAAGAATAAATTGTTCATCAATGTACAGAAGTGTAAGGTGATGTCGTTTTTCAGAACACTCAATCCAAATATTGTCAATTATTATTTTGATGGAGATCTACTTTGTAGAGTAACTTCAACTGTTGATTTAGGAGTTCTGTTTGATCAGAAATTAACTTTTGCTTTACACATAGATAAAATAATATTAAAGGCCAATTCTATGTTAGGTTTTATTTTTAGAATGACAAAGGATTTTATGGATGCATTTTCGTGTGTCAGTTTATATACTTCTTTAATAAGATCTCACCTTGAATATGCTGTAGTGGTTTGGTATCCTCATCAGGATGTGCATATTGCAAGATTGGAATCTATTCAGAAACGTTTTACTATCTATATGGCCAGGAAGCTTGGTCATTTATCTGATCGTCATCTACCTATGTAGGAACAGGTGCGAAGTCTCCCATCGTATGTGATTCGGTGTGAGTGCCTTCATATTTATACGTTGGTTAAACGCCGAAAAATTGCATCTGCCTTGTTTGTTAGTGATTCCCTTAGTGGCCGCATTAAGTGTCCTGAACTCATTTCTGCTTGGAGCATTTATGTACCTACCAGAAGCTTGCGTCCAAGGGAATTTTTGTTTGTTGACTTTCATAGAACGAATTATGGTTCCAATGAGCCAACCAAGTCAATGGCTAGAATTTTTAATGAGTTTTACCATTTATTTAATTTTGAGAGATCCAGAGTGTATTTTCGGAAGGCTATCAGAAATTGCAATTTTTAATCTCATTTTACGTTTTTAATGTTTTCGTTTTTTCATGTTCCGTATTGTTAGTATTCCGTTTATTTCTTTTTAATCTATAATAATTCTTTTTTACTATTCATTAAGTTTTTAACTGTAGAATAGATTTAAATAAATAAATAAATAAATAAATAAATGTGAGTAGACTTCGATTCATTCACTTTAATTCTCCACTTAGCTAGCCAATCTTGTATATTATTAACGGCTACTTGTAGTTTGAATGTGACTTCACCGATTGTGTCACCAACAGCTAAAATTGCAGTGTCATCTGCAAACGTGGCGATAGTTGTATTGCTCGTCTGCGGTATGTCGCTGGTAAACAGTACGAAAACGAAAGGCCCTAAGACACTCCCCTGCGGGACTCCTGCTTTAGCTTCTTTAATGCTGTAGTAAACTCTTTCCTGTTTAACTGTTAAATATCTCCTTTTCAGGTATGACTTTAGCAATTCGCAATACTCAAATGGCTCTTTAATATCTGGTCCTTCGAGCCGGATTCAACGATAAAGAAAGCAGAAAACCACACAAAGCCCCATCGTTGGATACCAATAACGAGTAATATACGATAGTGACACTATACGAGCCGGACCAACTATTCAAATTAACCAAAATAAAATCTGAATCGTAAAGCTACACCAGCCAGAACATATAACATAAAACCGTGAGTAACCAAATTATTATTACATAGAAATTACGAATTATAAATTCGAAACCGGTTCGATCAAAATTGAAAGTTTTTTCAAGTGAATAACTAATTAGTAAATGTAAAAAAGCCATCTTGTGGTAGTACGTCGCCAATAAAAAAGCATTTACAGTGCAAATCAAAAATCTCGCATTATTCCATTTACAAACCGCATGTGCTATTAAATCATATAATATAAAAAGTGAAACCATATTGTGTTATTACGCTGCAAATAGCAATCTACAGTGTTAATCAAAGGTCTCGCATTTTTCGAATTACAAACCGCATGTGTTACTTAAACGTATAATAGAAAAAAGTGAAGCCATTTTGTTATTACGCTACCAATAAAACTACAGTGACAATCAAAAGTCTCACATCAACGCATTCACTGTTGCATGGTCAATCAGAAATTTAAAGTTTTTTAATTATCAAATTAACTAATTAGTAAATCTATAAAACATTGAAATTATAGTGTACCATTCCGCGGTCAAACAAAAATACAAATCAAATTCGAATCTCGATCGCATATTTATTAAAAGGTGTAGTGCATACAAGTGACTGTGATCCAATATTATAGTGAATTAATTTAATTCAACCAATCCACAGCAACCATGGACGCTTTAAAAAGACAACGTGATGCGATCAGAGGATCGATGACGAAATTGCTAGTATATGCAAAGGGCAACCTCGAAAAGGCTAATATCGACGAAATTTATGTCTAACTCAATAGAGCACAAAATCTGATGACCGAATTTATGGAAACGGAACAGCACATGTATACCGAAGACGCGTCGGCAGAATCCGATCTATCCGACTTTGAAGATAACTACTATTTGGTGTTAGCAGCATTCAACGGTACTGTTCGAAAGCGCAGTCTTTCAGCCCCATCGATGTCTATGCAAGTGAGTAATGCAACCTTAAATACTACGCAACAGAATAACGCTAAAGTCCGTTTGCCAAAGATTTCCATTCCCAAATTCGACGGTAATTACTTGGAGTGGCAATCCCTTTTCGACATCTACACATCCACTATCCATGACAAAGACAACTTAACAGCGGCACAAAAATTTCAATATCTGAAAAGTTTGATACACGGCGAGCCAGCGGCGTTAACCCGACACTTTCCCGTTACCAACGCAAATTATAACGAAGCGTTTAAGAAAAGAATTCTACGGTATGATCGGAAACACTATACGATTAATTCGTTCATTAAGTCGTTTATGGAGCAACCAAGTATTAGTCAACCAACGTCAAGCAGTATTAGGAAAATAGCAGATGCGTTCGATGAGGTCATTAGGGGACTTAAGGCATTAGGCGAAAATGCAAAAAAACGAGATCACTGGGTGACATACATAGCGTTAACAAAGGTGGATGGTGAAACGAGAGCTCTTTGGGCACAACAAACTGTAGGAGAAGATTTGCCGACGTTTCAGGATTTATTGAATTTCCCAAATAAGCGAACAGAAGCACTAGAAACCGAAAAGGGATTTAGCCAGAAGACACAACCAACTCGAATAACGAAAATGCGAACATTGACAACAACTTCGATTTCTGAGTGTTCAATCTGTAATCAAGGCGACCACCTAATTCATCAATGTAACAAGTTTAAAAATATGACCACTGAACAACGGTCTACACTTATAAAATCAATGTTCCGCTGCTTTAATTGTTTAAACAAAAATCATCGAGTCTATGAGTGCAAATCGAAAGGAAGGTGCCAAAAGTGTAATCGAAAGCATCATTCCATGTTACACCCATCAGTATTAGACCAATCTAGCCAGGACCTTAACAAACCCGTGACTAAAGAAGATGAGAAACCAAAGGAAAGAGCGTAACAACAGCGTGTGCCAACACCTCAGTAACCAGCAAAACATCAATCTTGCCAACAGCCATGGTAAATATAAGAGAAGAATTTTCAACGTGCGAGTCATTCAGTTTTTTGGTAAAGCAACCGCAACATTTTATATTTATAGTTGCAAAACGTATATGTATATCATTATAAATTTTATATAAGCTTAAAATAAAATTACTAAAAAATTATTAAGAATTACAACCTTAATAATAAAAAATCGAGTACGCAATTTAATACATGGTAAGAGTTTTCTCCAATTTAAATATTAACCATCTAGCCAGACTTTGTCAAATGCCTGCGCTATGTCAAGAAATATGGCTGAACAAATCTTTTTTTCCTCTAAGGATTTTTCTATTATATCTGTTATTCTATGAACTTGGTCGATTGTGGAGTGTTCCTCTCTAAATCCAAACTGATGTGACGGAACAGCTCCTGATTTTACAACTACTATATTCTGGTTTAATTCGTTTTAATAACAAGCTCTCAAATAGTTTTGACATAGTTGGAAGAAGTGATATTGGCCTGTACGAGGCCAGTTCACTTGGTGGCTTACCTGGCTTAGGTATCATTATCACTTCCGCCAATTTCCAAAATAGAGGGACATAACAGAGTCTGAAGGAAGCATTAATTATGTCCGATATTTTTTTAATAGCTTTATTAGGTAATTGTTTTAGAATCTATCCAGTTATCAGGTCATATCCTGGTGATTTTTAAGTACTACATGGTTCTTTATTTCTTGTTTTACTTCTTTAGCATTAGTTAATGGTATTTCCTGTCTCAGGATAGTTGTTTGGTTTTCGAACAGTATATCCTGTTGGTTAAGTGTTGTTAAATTGGGCTGAAAGGTACTCTCGAGATAATCCGCGATTTTTTTTGCTTTTCTTCTTTGCTTTTAGCCAGGTGACCATTATTTGTTCTTATTGGTGGTATATGCATAACTGGCCTTTTCAAATATTTGGTTGCTTTCCACAATGAATAGTCACTACCTTTATTATAGGTGAGAGATTGTAGGTATGAATTTATTAATTTATTTTTAAATTCACGTATTTCTCTACGTATTCGTTGTGTTAAATTATTTAATCTATTTTTGACGGTTGGGTCTCGTGTACGTTGCCATTCCCTTCCGGGTACTTCTCTTCTCTGTAACTAGTGATTTAATTTCCATTGGATAGCATTTGCCAGCTATTTTTTTATTTGTTGTATTAGTACTTTTCCACGCCGCTAGCTGTATGTCTTTGACGAGCTTCTCCACCTCCTGTTTTAATGTCTCTTCTGATGAAAGTTGTGTGTTTAAAATGATGCTATTGTTTAGTTTATTCCTGAAATTTTTCCAATCAGTATATTTATTTGTTAACAGTGGCTGTTTATCATTAGTAATTATTGTATCACTTAGTACCATTAAAATAGAGGAGTGGTCAGATGTGGAGTCCAATCCTTCCTGCACTTGTATATAATCAACCGAGATTTTTCTTGTTATAAAGAAGTCAATTAAGTCTGGTGTTTTATGTTGATCACTGGGCTAATAAGTTGGTTTTCCAGTAGAATGCCAGTTGCAGTTGTATTTAGTTATTGCTTGATGAAGCTTTTTCCCTTTATTTGTGGTTAGTCTTGATCCCCAGTCAGTATGTTTAGCGTTAAAGTCCCCCCGATTACGAATTTTTCATCTAGCAGCTTGAAGAACTGAGTATAAGTATTCTCTTTGATGTTATATCTAGGTGGGCAATATATTGCGGATACCACTAACTTATGGTTACGGGTATTAATGCTAACGCTAATTACTTGTATTTCATCACTTTCAAGTTTTTGTTGCAAATGATATTTAATACCTTTTTGTATAATCACGGCACTTCCCCCTCGTACATTATTATTAGGATGAACTGCTGAATGAAGTAGTCACGGATTTTAATATGACTTTGAGTAGTAAGGTGTGTTTCAGATAATAAACATATATCAATTTTTTCTAAATCAAGAAATAGTTGTATTTCATTTTGTCGTTCATTACAGTTCCAACCAAGAATTTTTAAACTATTTCCCATGTTTTTCGAGTAGGGTGAGCCTTTGTAGGATTGATATAAGGGCTTTTTCTTGCTTTTCTTGAACTATGTTGTCTTCTCGAACTTCCAGTAGATAGTACATCAGAAAAGGTTACATTTGGATTAGTTCTTGCTAGCTGGTTTAATGTTTGGTGTGGCCTTAAATTTGTAGATATTCTTGTTGAGGCTGAGTAAAATTCTGGCCTGGTACTTATTGAAGTTTCCCTTGTTTTGTTGCGAATTTTTTGCAGCTCTTTTATAACAATGCAACCTCTGTAGTTGGCTGGGTGTGTCTCTCCTCAGTTGACACATTTTGGCGGAATGTCTTTTGGTTTCGTACATTCAGCCGTACGGTGTTTTCCTACACATTTCACGCATCTGGGCTCCTTATTACAAAAGTTTTGCGTGTGTCCATAGACTTGGCACTTTTTGCACTGGGGGATCAGTTTAGATTTTTTAACTGCTTCTATTTGCACTTTCATATGGAGTATTTCGCTAATTGCATAAATATTTTTAATGTCTTCTGTTCTTTCAAAATACAACATATATAATGGAAGAGGTGTTTTGTCACCTCTTTTTAGCAGTTGTGTAACTTCTTTAATTTTGTATTTTTTCTCCAACAGATACTCTTTTATCTCTTCTGGTTTGCATGCGTGTAGCTTGTTGTCTTTTCTTCATTAAGAGCTCCTGTTAACTTTCTATAGCTATCACCGTCTGTAACATTTATTAGCCTGAAATTTTATATGATTGTTGTCCATGATGTTTTTAATACTCTGATAATTGCAATTAGATATTATTACTGGAGGTGGCCGTGGCACTTTTTTCTCCAGTTGTACATTCTTACTTGCGGTTGGGAGTTCATTACTTGATCGTTTCTGTTCCGGCGGAACTTGAGCTTTATCCTCCTGTTGCACGTGCCTACTTCCGGTTGGAAGCTGCTCAACTAATGGTTTCGATTCAGGTGAAATCTGTGGTGATTTACTCACCTTACGTTTCTTATTTTTTTTGTTACGGTTCAGAATCCATCCCGTTTCTCTATTGAGTTCTTCCTCGTCTGTTTCATACATAACCTCTATATGATCATTGGTATCGTTTATCTTAGTGGTTTATTTCTCAGACATTACTGCATTTAGAGCATCTTTTAACTCCTTGTTTTCTCGCTGTAAGTTTTTGAGGTCTTTGTTTACATTTAACGTTAACTTTTCTATTTCGTAAATCTTATGGCGCAGTTCGGCTTTATCACTTTCTAAGGTGTTCGCTATTGGTGGTGGTGATCTACCCACCCTGTTGTTTAAAGGGGTTGGGTTGTCCAGAAGGGTTGTTAAACAATGATTGGCTCACCCCAGAATCCTTTGAGCCAGCCTCATTAAAGGGTGGATTTGCCAGCTGATTAGCTGGGTTACCACCTGGGGTACAATTTCCTGAATTAGTTGTACTCATTGTTTATTTTACTGGTCACAAAGCATCTACCACTCTGACCAGTACGAGTTCGTAGTGGGTCTGGTTTGAGAACATCATTAACTAAATTCTCGATAGTCGGTTATACCGCCGTGTCTCGGTCGCCAGATCCTCGTTAGTTATCTAGCAGTGTGCACCACGTGCAAGTGAAGATGAAATTTAGGCTATTTGTAGACCAATTACTTAAGCCCCCTCTCCCACCCCATTTTGCAAATGAAAATAATAAAACCACTTATTAATTTAGGTTGTGGTGCAGTGTGAATAGGATGGTTTTATAAAGTATTTAAGAGTTCTTCAGGAGTTTTGGTCTGCGGAATGTCGCTTGTATATACTCATACTATATATGATTAATTGTATTGTAATGTTTGGAAAAATTACGATTCTAGTTAATTTATTTACAAAATCTTTGGAATAAAAGTATTTCCCTGGGAAAATGAAACCAAAATGGCATTAAACAATTTTTTGTCAAAATCGCCAGAAAAAATTTCCAGTTCAAATTATTCCTGTGTTTAGAAGGAATTGATCCGCTTATTTCAATTATCTACCAGTAAGTGTTAACGGCCAGTGCAACAGATGCAGTCAAAATCTCTTTTCGTACATAAAGTTTCTATACTAATTAATTCCCCAAAGGGACAGGGGATATTGTAAAGACTCGCTCGATGAAGGGTACGTAAGCTACTACATACATATGTGTACTCTCGGAAACTGAATTTAAATCTCTGGCAGAAACTCAATTGGTACCCTTAAAGCTCCCAGACTAATTTATTCCCCTGGATAGGGGGCCGTTTTTGGGCTCAATTGACGGAGAAGTAGGTTCGTTATTGTGTGTACTGTAGGAAACTGTATTCAAATCTCTGGCAAGGGGTGCTAATTGGTACTCTTAATTGGTACGATGGACGGAGAAGTAGGTCAGCTACTATGTGTAGTATCGGAAACTGAATTCAAATCTCTTGCAAGGAGTGTTAAAGCCAATTTTTAAAGATAAATTAAACTTACTAAACCTCTAATCTGGCTCACTAATAAAGTGCTTTGCCTTATGGAATTTCGGCAAGAGGTGCTACGATTACTATTTGGTCCCTATTCTGTTCTCAATAATATTAACTTAACGCTTGACACAATAGTTGTATCTTAAGTTTATCTCCATAGCTATATACCATACATCCAAACAGGTTTCAATATCTGCCGATATAAGAGCAGTTTATTATGTAATGTTACCTCAGAGTTCCTTCCTATGAGCCAATACATTTTTCTATATATGGTGTTTGTTCGTCTTTATTCTTCTAATGATTTTCCATTTATCAGTTCAGTGCTACAGCGGTAGTCACCAATTTCATTAATGATTGGACAGTATCATATTCAGTTACGCCAATAGTGCTGATTGGTGGTGGTATCTTTTCCTTAATTTTTGGTAGGTTGGTTTTCCTAGTCGGGTATATTTTGCAGATTTTGATTTAATAAAGCTACAAACAACAATTTTTGGAGAAGATTCTGCTTTCATTTTTTTGTGCAGGGCTTTTCTTCCTGGTATTTTTTAGGATGCAGTTAGTTTCTTCTCTTAATTCTTCTTCGTCGTCAGTGTGGGGCTCTGTAGCACACTGTTCTTCTGGTTTCTTGGTTTGCAAAGCGTTTAACTTACGGAACTCTAAAGCATCCTGTTCCTCAGATTCCTTTGCTTGTAAAGAATTTTTCAGTTTCTCATTTTCTAAATTAAAAGTTTTTTACTTCGTTAATTAACTCCGATGTAATTTTTTCAATCTTACACAGTTGTCTGCAAAGTTCTTCATTTCCTATATCAACACTTCTAGTTAATTTCTAGTTAATTTCTTTACAAAATCTTTCGAATAAAAGTATTTCCCTGGGAAAATGAAACCAAAATGACTCCAAATCTCTGACAAGTGGCATAAATGGCATTAAACAATTTTTTGTCAAAATCGCCAGAAAAAATTTCCAGTTCAAATTATTTCTGTGTTTAGAGGGAATTGATCGGCTTAATAGGTAGACAAATTAAGCGGCTGCTCGATGCACTATCGCAACCCGATTTCAATTATCTATCAGTAGGTGATAACGGCCAGTGCAACAGATGCAGTCAAAATCTCTTTTCGTACATAAAGTTTCTATACTAATTTATTCCCCAAAGGGACAGGGGATATTGTAAAGACTCGCTCGATGAAGGGTACGTCAGCTACTACATACATATGTGTACTCTCGGAAACTGAATTTAAATCTCTGGCAGAAACTCAATTGGTACCCTTAAAGCTCCCAGACTAATTTATTCCCCTGGATAGGGGGCCGTTTTTGGGCTCAATTGACGGAGAAGTAGGTTCGTTATTGTGTGTACTGTATGAAACTGTATTCAAATCTCTGGCAAGGGGTGCTAAGGCCCATTTATCAGTTTCAGTCAAGATCTCAATTAGTACGATGGACGGAGAAGTAGGTCAGCTACTATGTGTAGTATCGGAAACTGAATTCAAATCTCTTGCAAGGAGTGTTAAAGCCAATTTTTAAAGATAAAGTAAACTTACTAAACCTCTAATCTGGCTCACTAATAAAGTGCTTTGCCTTATGGAATTTCGGCAAGAGGTGCTACGATTACTATTTGGTCCCTTTTCTGTTCTAAATAATATTAACTTAACGCTTGACACAATAGTTGTATCTTAAGTTTATCTCCATAGCTGTACACCATACATCCAAACAGGTTTCAACATCTGCCGATACAAGAGCAGTTTATTATGTAATGTTACCTCAGTAGAGTTCCTTCCTATGAGCCAATACATTTTTCTATATGTGATGTTTGTTCGTCTTTATCCTTCTAATGATTTTCCATATATCAATTCAGTGCTACAGCGCTAGTCACCAATTTCATTAATGATTGGACAGTATCATATTCAGTTACGCCAATAATGCTGATTGGTGGTGGTATCTTTTCCCTAATTTTTGGTAGGTTGGTTTTCCTAGTCACATTTTGCAGATTTTGATTTAATAAAGCTACAAACAACAATTTTTGGAGAAGATTCTGCTTTCCTTTTTTTGTGCAGGGCTTTTCTTCCTGGTATTTTTTAGGATGCAGTTAGTTTCTTCTCTTAATTCTTCTTCGTCGTCAGTGTGGGGCTCTGTAGCACACTGTTCCTCTGGTTTCTTGGTTTGCAAAGCGTTTTACTTACGGAACTCTGAAGCATCCAGTTCCTCAGATTCCTTTGCTTGTAAAGAATTTTTCAGTTTCTCATTTTCTAAATTAAGAGTTTTTTACTTCGTTAATTAACTCCGATGTAATTTTTTCAATCTTACACAGTTGTCTACGAAGTTCTTCATTTCCTATCTCAACACTTCTAGTTGACCATGTTGGTGATCTTGGCATTAGGGAACTTCTTCCAAATGGGTTTTCAGAGTTCATTACAACAATAGTTGCTTCTATTTTTTTTTTTTTAAATTAGTAGTCCATTCATATTAGACGAATTGTACATCACCATTGAATATCTTGGTGGTTGGTATTAATTTTTGCGAAAATTGGATAGAAATACGAATCAAAGATATGGAATTAGGTTGGTAAGTGGGAAATAATTGTATTTTGCACTGAAATTGTAATTGACAATATTTATTTTTATTTTGATTGTTCTTTAGGGCCCGCAGTTCTGCCAATGACTTACAAATTATCATCAATCACATATTATAATTATTACAGGTTAATATCAAAAATACGTATACGAACTGAATTTAACGTTGTTATCATTCGACGTACATCCGTTTATTATTTGGATACAAAATAGTTAGTCTAAAACATACTTATAGAGTTGGTTATTGCTTGTTTGAAGGTATATAGAATAGAAATCAATAATGCCATTGAAGATTATCTTCTCTACAGGAAACACTGTATACTTATTTGTATAAGTATACATACACTTTCCGATAATTACTAACAATATAATACTCGTATAAATACATAATGGTTAAATATATAAATGTATATTTAAGTACCTTGTTAGCTTTTAATCTCGCAACTATATAACTCCAATTATACAGTTTCATTTCCTCAACAATTTAATCATCCTAAATTCCATTCCCTCATTTTCCTTACACAACAAAAACAACAACTAATAAATTTTATCATATACACATACGTAACATACTAGACTTGAAAATAGCAAATACCTCATAAAACTATTTTCAATTTATAATATTTCAATCATTTATCTTAATCTGATAAAATCTACAAAAAAAAAAAAAAATAAAAAATTTCCCTTATCCGTACATAATTTTCCATTTTATCTCATAAATAATTTAAATTTTCTAACCGCAACAACCAATTTTTTTTTGTACGTATAAAACGTAAAATTGAAGACGAGAAATAAATGAAAAATTCTATTGAACATACATCGGTAGACTTAACAATACAGCATAACTTTATATCCGGGTATAGATGTATAATTTTCATCACAATCATATCTTGTCACATCGACGACATGCCGTAAGTAAAAGAAGGAAGCAATTTAAAATATTCCTATTGAAAGTTTTTTTTTTTTTTTTGGTATAGTAAACAATTTTGAGTATGACATTTTTTGTATTTAGAGCCACTTTATCCCTAAAGAAATAACTTTTAGACTCAAAATGTATCCATAAACCCAAAACTACATTCAAAAACATTTAAATCCGATAATTGGCGAGGCAAACAGTCCGCCAAATAGAGTCGCCGATTTTCCACTAAAATATATCTTTCGATCCAGGTATGTGTCCTTCGGTAGCGAATGGCACAATCATCAACACCATCACCACCATTGTGCACAACATTTTCGAAAATAGAGTGAAATTCGATTACAAATGAATTCCTTTTAGTATCCAGAATGCTGCTCAATCGCTGTTTATCATGAATTAAGTACTCATAAACCTAAACTCCATGTGATAAGTGCAACTGACGAGCAACATTCGATTCACCTAATACAACCTTTTCAACAAAATGTAATATAAACAGACAACAAACGTCATACATGCAAATTACCAATCGATACGACCAACCCAAAAAGCAGATGTAATTTTCCATCATTCCTTCCCACTGAACCAAAGCGATTATGCTAACACTTTTTTTGTCCAAAACCATTTTTCTACACCGTTCCGGACCCAGGTTTTGATCACCTCGTGATAAAATCGTTTTCTAATCTAAAGTTGATAGTTTGCAAAGAGCCTATGAAACGTGTCAGTTTCCAAAAAAACATTCACATAACCACAATTCTCTTTGGTTTCATTAAAGACTATTCAAAAAGAAAGTCAACTTAATAAGAAATGGTCGCTTTCATGTTCGCATTATTCGAACATTCCAAAATAGAATAAAATAAACCATTTTCCTTTAGCAACCTTAAACCTTTAATGCCCGAGGCCTACCGATCCTGAGGTTCAACTCTAGCCTGTGGAAAAAATCATTAAATTCTCTTTAAAATGTGTGTAAATTACTCTAAACAGAAACGGTAAAGGCTTCACTTGTTTGCATTGAAAACAAAAGAATCAAATTTTTGTTATTCATTCGTTATACTTTCACTTGCGCAATCACAGTTGCGCTACAACAACGGAACGCGAAGACCGCTACATTGTCATCCATTTATTTCTCTTTTGGAGTACAGTGAGATAATCTCGATGCCACCTACTCCAAAACCGCTACTGCATCTGCTTTACCTTTCGCCATCTAACGTTTGGAGATAAGCTTTTATTTTCAACATTTTCGTCCGCAATGTCCATGTAGGCTCGCCCGATTAAAAAATGTGCTGGAGTTAGACAATCGACATCTTCTGCTTGGCTTGTAGCTAATGGCCTAGAATTCATTATCGCTTCAATCTTTGTGAGTAGTAAGTATCGTATCCCCGACTACTCTTCCCAGGTGAATTTTCGCTTGGTTTACTGCCGCCTCTCATGTGCGGTGTTCCTGGCGGGATAAACTTCCGCTCAACTTTGTATTTTATCAGTGCCGATGCTATGTCAGATGCCTTTGATTTTAAAAACTGCAACAGTTCCCTTTAGTGATTATTTGCTCCGACGAAGTTTGTGGCGTTGCCGGAATATATCGTATGACAGCTCCCTCTCCTTGATGTAGACGTGCCAGTGCTCCGAGGAAAGCTTCGGTTGTGAGGTCGCATACTGTTTCTATATGCACGGCCTTTATGCTTAAGCACACAAATATGCACAAGTACACCTTCATGGGTATCTGACCTCTCCTTCTCGTTGGTTGAACCTTGAATGGTCCGCAGTAGTCGACACCGATATTATGAAATGGATAATTCAACTGGACTCTTTCTGCTGGAAGATTACCCATGATCTGACTGCCAAATTTTGGATTATGCTTGATGCAGTTAATGCAGTTATGAACAACTGCTCTGGATAATACCTTGGCTTTTATGATCAGTATCTTCTCCTTATTATGCTTGTTAGTAAGCTCACTCCCGAATGATTATGAAGCGTATATGCATCTCTCACTAAACATTTGACTGCATGATGCTTCATTGGTAGTATGATTGGATGCTTCGTGTTGAATGATGCATACGATTTTGGAATTCGGCCGCCTACTCCAATAACAGCTTTATCATTTAGAAACGGATTTAGACTTATTAAATTACTTTGTCGCGGCAAGGGTCGGTTATTTCGAAGGCCATCCAATTCAGTAGAGAAATCATATTGTTGTATGTTTCTTATTATACTCATCTCGGCTACATGATGTCTTCTCTAGAGCTCTTCGTTTGGTTTTTAAGTTATCTATGTACCGCCTTATAAGGGCCAATACCTTGGCCATCTTGTGAAAACTGGAGTATCGGCTTATGAAATTTTCCATTTTCTGTATGTACTCCTATTTTTTTGATTCTTGATGAATGATTGCAGCTCCAGGTTGTTGGTGATAAACTTACGAAGTGGAAATCCATAATTTGCCAATGCCCGTTTTACATTTGCTATTAAATTTTTGGCTTCCGTTATTGAGCTTGTTGCGGTCATCATGTCATTGACGTACATATCATTCAATATTGGCCGTGCTACCTTTGGCTCTACTAAATGCAGTTTAACACCAACCTCCTTTAGATAACATGTTGCTAAGAATGCAGCGGATGCTGTACCGTACGTAAGTGTTTTAAGCTGGTAAGCAATTAGTTGTTGGTTTGGGTTAGGTCGCCATAAAATATTTTGGTATTGAATATCCTTCTCATCTGCTCCCACTTGCCTGTACATCTTCTGTATGTCTCCGCATACCACGAATTCGTACAGTCGAAACTTCAGCAATATCACGATAAGTGGTGGCTGAATTGTTGGTTCAACTATTAGCATATCATTTAATGATAGCCCGGTGGATGATTTTGCGGAAGCATCGAAGACAAACCTAAATTTAGTGGATTCGCTGCTTGCCTGCTATAATCCATGGTGTGGAAGATAGTAACTATTGGTACCCCGTTTAGACCAATGCACCTTTTGCATATGGCTCAGCTGTTTATACTCCATCATAAATGCCTTGTACAATTTTGCAGATTCTTCATCTCGTTCAAACCTTTCTCCATGGACTTTAATCAATTAAGAGCGGCGTTATATGTTGTGCCAATCAAGTTTTCATTTTGCTTAAATGACAGCTTCACTATAAATGTATTTCTTTTGACATGCTTGATGGTTGATTCAAAGAGCTCCTCGCATTTATGTTCTTCTCGCGTTTCTTTTACAGTTGTCGGTAACTCTTCAATTTCCTAGAACCGGTGGAGAGATTTATAAATATCCAGTAAAAGATTAAAGTTATTAACTGTTGGCTCATTGCCTATAGTTCCGCTGGCCACGACCAAACCAAAAATAGTTCTAACGGCTGTCACTCCACTCGGCAGATTTAAACTACGGTCGGATCTTGGTGCCTTAAAAAAGACGTCAGCTCTGCTAGCTTTAACTCTTTCAGTATTTGTAGATCCACTTCTGAGAGGTTAAATTGGCTGTGAATTTCGGATACCTTAGGGATAATTAATGCCTGCGTTGCAACTACAGAAATACCATCCATAGATGCAATGGTTATTTCTGCGGAACCTCGGGTTGTTCCCATTTTGGCTTGAGTTTCAGTTCGTGGATACATGCTTCGGATATATGCTAAGTATGGAATCGGCCACAAACATCTTTAATCTTTACCAGCGCGGTCGGAAGAATGGTTTGTGCAATTGCTTGTTTTGCAGCCAAGGTCTGCACTTGGCTTATTTTTGTGGCTTCATCAGTTTCTTGAAATGTTGACAGTATGGTTTCATGAACCTGTGCACCCGCAAGATTATCGCCTTTAGTTGTGTTTACGTCAGCCGATGTTCCGTGTAATGACGTATGGTGCTTTCGAAAGCACTTTTGGCATCTTGCTCGTGATCTACACTCACGAACAAGATGATTGCCATTTAAACAATTAAAACACCTGTTGCTTTCCTTTATTGTTGCTGATCTTTGTTCTGCTGATGTTCCTTTATACTTCTCGCACCCATAAATTCGATCCCCACTTTGTTGGCAAATCGAATACATTGCCGCTGATGTCTCAATTGCACATGATTGAGTAATTGATGTTCGGATTGGATTATTTTTCTTAATATATCCCTTTATTGACTCGATCATGCCAATACGTTTTCCAAAGAACGTTAATAAATCTTCGAACGTTGGGAACTCTTTCTCTGCTGTCTCTTGCGCCCACATATAGATCTTGTATCGTTGTCCAACTTATTTATGGCAATATAAATCAGCCAAGGATCCCTTCTTTTGGCATTTGAACCCAATGCTTTGTGCCCTCGAATAGATTCATCTAGCCCATCCGCCAGTCTTCTAATGTTGGTAGAATTTGCTTGCAGTATACTTGGTTGCTCCATATACGTCTTTATAAAGCGTCTTTATAAAAGTATGACGCTTCCTATCGTACCTTTGTTTAAGCTTCTGGAAAACTTCGGAGTAATTAGCGTCTGTTACCGGAAAATGCCGAATAAGTGTTGCTGTCTGTCCCTTTAGAAGTCCTCTCAGGTACTGCAATTTTTGTGCTGCCGTCAAATCGCCATCAAATGTTAGAATGTTTATTTTTGATAATCTGCCTTCAATTGTCTGCTGTTGCGTAGAATTTATGGTGCTGTCTAGATGTGGCGATTTGGGTACGACAAGGCTTTGCTTTCTTATGACGGCAGTCAATCCAGTAAGCACAGTATAATAGTTGTCTTCAAATTCTGAGAAATCCGACTCCACCTCGCTATCCAAAACCAGCATGGCCTTTTCAATTGCTTGGAAGTCTAGTAACATTCTCTGCGTTTTCTCTTGTTTTATGTAAAGCTCTTCCACACTAACATTCTTTAAGTTCCCTCTTACAAATGTTAGCAGCTTCGGCATTGAGCCCTTTATTATGGCACGTTGCTTCTTTAGACTCTCCATTGCGTGCGTGTATGAATGACGTCACTAATTGTACGGTAAGTAGTGGTATCGGATAAATCGTTAGCGTGCACTAATTTATATGAATGTTTTTTCACTGACAAGCGCTTTTGACTAAAGCTAGCTTATAATTCGTGGGCACTGAGGCAAATAACAACAAAATACCATTTGCTAAATTCAAGCCCGCTTTAACCGATAATAAGCTTGGATTTTGGATCGAGAATTTAATTCGTTCGCCAGATTATTTTAATGATTAGGTATTAGGAATAACCGTTAAATAGTGTGCACGATTTTTCTGTTAGGCCTTAACGGTACAATGCTGACCGCTATTCGCTCCACTTGAATCTCCTTCTAGCTTCTCGTTGAAGCAAATTCCTTTACGTTGCGTATTATGTAATTCGGATGATATTAAATGGGCTGATACACTTTAATTTCCTATGCTACAAAATACTCCTCAGATTTACCAATATTTCATGTCCCTGTCTCGGTGCCAATGTTTCTATGGATAAGTTGGTTATGCTCTTTCCAAAATAATGTGGATTTTTAAGATGCTGCTTATCCAAAAATTCTCCGGTAAAATAAACACTGTAAATAAAACGAAATTCCGTATACAATTTTATACTTTTTATTATCAATTATCGCACTTCTGTTTGGTTTAGTAATTTTTATTGAATTGAATTTTTTTTCTTGACAATTTTTACTTTTCTTTTTTCGTCTAATCAAACAGGTTTAAACGGCCAAATTCATAAAAGTGTTTTTTTTGTTTACTGTGACATCTATGAAAATTAAAATCGACGATTGTGGTGACATCTCTTAATGATTAGCTAAATTAGTATTATAATTTTACACAAAAATTATATTCTTTCTTGTGACGGTGATACCTAGTGTATAATAGAATAAGTAAAACTAATAGCTCAATGTTTTACTGTACTAAATGGAATTTTCCATGATAAAAATTGTTACGTAATGTTTCTACGCTATTCCAACAGGAAAAGTCGTGAACTTTCGAGAAGCTTGGTTTGTGTATATAAAAAGGCGAACAAGATCGAATTGGATTATTCGTATTTGGAACGCGATAGAGTGAACTTTTGGGATTGTTGGTAGTATTTGGTGGGCGATAGTATAGAGATTGAAAGGAATTAAAAGGTGTTTTCGTGGAAATAAAAAAGTGGAAGTGAATAGTAAGATTGTGCGAAATAAAAATTGTAAGTGATCAGTGGAATTTGGGAGTAATTTGTACTCGTATAGGGTGATTTTGTGAATTTTTATTGATAAACTGTGTTGTAATAAATTTTGTGAAATAAATAAATTCGTTTGTGATGGATTGAATTGAGTTTGTATTGTTCGCAATCCAGTGATGCGAATCTTGATTGACGGGGCAAAAACGTAACAAAATGAATAATGTGACGGTGACACCTAGTGTGTAATAGAATAAGTTAAATT
This sequence comes from Tipula vernalis, assembly GCA_958295665.1. Lineage (NCBI taxonomy): Eukaryota > Metazoa > Arthropoda > Insecta > Diptera > Tipulidae > Tipula > Tipula vernalis. The sequence goes on along the minus strand of OY282559.1, from coordinate 326,801,873 downwards.
AATAGCTCAATGTTTAAGTGTACTAAAATGGAATTTTCCATGATAAAAATTGTTACGTAATGTTTCTACGCTATTCTAACTGGAAAATTCATGAGCTTTCTAGAAGTTTGGTTTGCGTATATAAAAAGGCGAACGAAGTCGAATTAGACTATTCGAATTTGGAACGCGATAGTGTAAACTTGTAAGAAGTATTAGTATTTGGAAAGCCACAGTATAAAGATTAAAAAGTGATTTTAAAAGTTTTGTAGTGCGAAATTAAAATTATAAGCGTACAGTAAAATTTTAGAATAATTTATATAAAGTGAATTTGTGAATTGTAATTAATAAATTGTGTTGTAATAATTTTTGTGCTAAATAAATAAATTCGTTGGTGATAAATTAAATTGGTTTGTATTATTCACAATCCAGTGGTACGAACCTTAATTGAAAAGGCAAAAACGTAACAATAAACTATTGTAACGGTGACACCTAGTGTATAATAGAATTAGTTAAATTAATAGCTCAATGTTAAACTGTACTAAAATGGAATTTTTCATAATAAAATTGTTCTACACTATTCTAACTAGAAAAATCATGAGCTTTCTAGAAGTTTGGTTTGTGTATATAAAAAGGCGAACGAAGTCGAATTGGATTAGTAATATTTGGTAAGTGATAGTGTGAAGATTAAAAGGAATTAAAAAGTGATTTAAAAAGTGTTTGAATAAAAAGTAAAAGTGATCAGTAAAGTTTGAGAATAATTTATATAAAGTGATTTTGTGAATTTTTATTAATAAACTGTGTTTACAACAAATTCTTGTGTTAACTAAATAAATCCGTTGGAGATAAATTAAATTGATTTTGTATTATTCACAATCCAGTGATACGAAGCTTAATTGACAAGGCCAAAACGTAACACTATTGATTGTGTTGGAAGAGTGTCTGTCAAATAGAGTCATATATGGGTAATATGTCAAATTCTTAAACAATATAAGTATTCTAACATTAAATTAATTTAAACAAATTATTAAATATAGATATTGTGGTGTTTCTTTTTCAGGCCATCTCATCCGTGATTCGATGTTAACAAAGCCCTTGTTGGGGTTTCGTTACAACTTATTCTATTATACTCTAGGTGTCACTGTAACAATATTTTCTGTTCCAAGAACAGTGCTACGGTCATGTGTTTACAAATTTAGTAATTTTTTTTATAAATTACTCAACACAGCTAATCACACAACATATTCATAATTATGGAATGATCTCGTGACTTAAACTAAGCATTTATATGCAATAATTAAGTGGCATTTCACAAACAGTTGCATTTTTTGTAGAAAAAAAAATGTTGATTAAATTAAAATTTTTGGAAATAAAATTTTTAGTTTCCATATAAAACATTAAAAATTTTGAATACAAAAAATGTATGGTGCTAATGATTTCCCAGGTAAATGTGTAAACAATTTTCTGCCTAAATCACCATCATTAAAATAATTTTTACTTTAGAAATAAATATAAGCTTAAAAATTGATTTTATATTAAAATAAGGATTATAATTTCGATTTAAATAATTAATTGTTCGATAAAATCGATTGGATTAACATGATCCAATATTATATTTTACTGTTGTTAATATTTCGCTCATTAATTTTTACAAACAATACCAACCACAATCTGGTTCGATTATTAATTTTTTTTTTTTATTTACATAGGTACATATATAGGAGCAGTGAACTTGTTATCAATTTAAATTAAATTAAGCAAAAATTAAATACACATAGGCAGGTAAATAATATTTGGACTTCATTATACATATAATGATACCAAACCAATCTGGTATTTTTGACATCACCTGTATTACCGCGTTTATGAATGTTTGTAACACACAATTTAAATAAATCCTAGAAAATAATGTTTTTATCAGCAAAAAAAAAAAAATTCACCAAAAAGCGTGCAACCAGCGAATATATGCCATCAAACACACAAAAAATTGTTTTGTAATTTATATATTATAGCATTATTATTAAACCAAAAATATTATAAATTAAAAATGTCATAAATTTATTATTATTAATAATATTCAAATAACCATAAACATTAACAATAACGAAATTATTTATGTACGTTAGATAGTATCCATTTATGGACACAATTTTTTGTGTGTCTGACCGAACAAAAAAATGTTTTGTTCAGTCATAAAAAATAAATTATTGTAGCTTTTTCTATGTAATTAATTAAATCAATTGTTAATTTAATTTTTACTTGAAAGAGGGGACATTGTTAAAGGATTGAATAGAATTAGGTAAATTTTCTTTTAATGTCTGTAAATAAATTGGAAAGCCCCGACATAAGGGAGGAGTACATAAAAAAATATTCTAAATTATATTTACAGTTAATGTCTTGTAACTTTTGAAAAAATTTAACCGGAACGATGAATCTGTTCGCTCTCGCTACGACGTTAACAAAAAGTTTTCGTATAGAGCATATTGATTCAAGGGTTATTTAAAATGTTTTCCAAATGTCTTTCTAGTACAACGTCTTTTGTCACGAACATTTTTATATGTACAAGCAAAAACCATTTGTATTTTGATGAATTACATCAATATTTTGACTTTTGATAAATGATTATTACCCCTGTTATGGTTCTCACATCACCGAGTGAATCACCTCATCTCTTGAGTCGTCTGACTCATATTTTCGTATTATGGATCTCGCTTTGATTTGGATAAGTAGTAGGCGCAGCGTCGTGCGTCATTTCATATATTTTGCTGTTGTGAAGTTGGTATAATTGACTTATGACGTGGTATTCTTATAACGCAGTGCATTGCAAAACTGAACATTTTTTCAAATTCTAATACCTTTAAAGCATTTCAAGTCAATATTCTGTAAACTGGCATTAACAAGGGAGCAAACATCTCTTTCAGAATTTGTTGTACACATGTTAATTCTAAAGTCACAAATTGTTATTGTTAATAACACCGACAGCTATCGCAAGGCTAATTCTTAAATCGCTTTGTCCTTGGAAAATTCTCGATTGTTAAACGATAATAAACGTATTCTAAATGCATCACATTCGGTTTTCACAAAATAAGAAAAGGAAATAAATATTTTAGCCAAGATTATAGGAGATATTAAAAAGGAGTTTGGTGAAAAAATGTAACGAAAATAAAATGAACATGAAAATCGCAACTCATGCCAAAAGTCCCTCTTCATTAACCAAATCGTTGCTTTGGATATTTGTTGTGGTAATATAGTGGTATAAGCTCTTAGCCACTTCTTGAGAAAGGAAGAAGTATATGTTCGCATTGTACGGAAATGTATCGCATTGTATCGAGATAAAAGGAAACTTTTCAGAATTGCCCCGAAGCATTTCTTCTTCCTTTGTTTTTTTATTTTGTCAATACATACATTTGATTTTGTAATTACCTCAATAAACCGTGTATAAAATCTGGAAAACCAGCGAAAGATGACTATAAACCATTCGTTCTTAATTTGTATCTGTTGTTTAATCAAGTATATGAATTTGAACCTCTCTATGCCAAAATAAACATTACAATCAAACTTTGAAATCACTTGCTTTATTAAAGCTCAGTTTGTGATAAAAGTTAGAAACAAAGAAACATATTTCAGAATTTAATTAAATATTTTATTTTTCAATAAATTAGTAAAATAGTAAAAGTCAAGGTTTGATTGATTTAGAGTAAGGAATATGCTTTGTTTAACTGAATAACAACAAAATATCATTATACCAAATTATACCTTTTAGCAGCGAAGTAATTGTATGAAATACGGAATAAATTTGGTATAAACCTATAGGCATTGTTCATAATCCACCTCAAAACCGCCCATCCCTCTCATCTCTTAATGTTAATTACATTTGTTTGTTATACCAATAGGTTCACAAAATTAAATCAGAGTAAACCAATTGCTTTTCTTACACATGGAACGCTCGAAAATGTAAACCAATTTTGTATGAAGGATATTGTATATATTGAGAACAAATATTCTGAATCATTTTCCAAAAAATACCCTTTGTAATATTAAATTTCTGAATAAAATGATTTGAGTTGAAAAACTTCGATAAGTGAAAGCTGTTAAAATTAAAAGTTTTTGACGTTTCTTGCAAATACATGATTTATGCTCATTAAACATTTTAACGAAAGACAGAATCTACGGAAAGGCGCACAAATTATCAAGCTTTAAAGCTCATTGAAAACAAATACTCTAAATTAATCCGATAATACCACCAAGTGGCTTGGTTTGAGAAGCTCTTAAAACTAAAAGCTTTTAATAGATTACATTGAGCACAAATATTCTAAATCTTAACCAAAATTCGGTCATCCCTTCCAATAACAATTTTCTAAGTCAAATGGTTTGTTTAAAGCTATTGACAATTTTTTAAAAAAACATGATTTAAGCTCATCAAAACATTTGAATAAAAACCTGAAATTATTTAAAAGCTCATAAATGTTAAGTTCAACCCCAAAAAGTATAAATTAATTATCAATCTTAAAGTTCATTGGAAACAAACATTCTAAATTTTGGGATAAATGGAATAAATAAAGCTGTTAAAACTTATAGCTTTTGAAACTTTTTGCAAATACTTATTTTTTGTATATAAAACATTGTAACAAAAACCTGAAATTATGAACAGGCTCACAAATTTTAAGTTCACACCCAAAAGGTATAATTTAACTATAAAGCTTAAAGGTCATTGAACACAAACATTCCAAATGTATCCTATAATACCACCTTCCTTTATAATATGAAATTTTAGGGTTAAAAGGTTTGGTTTGAGAACCTCTTAAAACTAAAAGCTTTTGATGATTGATTGATGATTAACTTTGCGAACAAATATTCTAAATTTTAGCCAAAATTTCGTCACCCTTTGTAAAATCATACTTTTGGGTTAAATATTTTGTAAACATAAAAAATGTTAACAAACATTTAAGTATGTAAAAGCTCAACGGTAAAGATAAGTTAAAACCCAAACTTGTTTAAATTTTATTATCAAACTGAAAACTAATTTAAAATTTTTTGCAAATACATATTTTTTGCTTATACAATTTGTTAACAAAACTTACGGATAATTCGTTATTTGAAAACATTAAAGAATATTCAAGATACTTTGATAATTCGACATTTTTGAGATTTTGTCGAAATTCTTGATATTTTTCAAATTCTATTTGAAATTTGTGATGCTTTATGGATATATTTAGAACTCGTCATAGCATCGAGTTGCAAGATGTTTCGTTTTATTTGAGACCATTCAATTGAATCACGTTCTGTTTCATTTAGTGTTTTCATCTATTCAACGATCGCCCGAATAGGTCCACAAAACTAAATCTGAGTAAACCAATTGATTTTCTTACACATGGAACGCTTGAAAATGGAAACCCATTTTGGATGAAGGATATTGTTTACATCGAGAACAAATATTCTGAATTTTTTTGCCAAAAAATACCCTTTGTAATATTAAATTTCTGAATAAAATGATTTGAGTTCAAAAGCTTCGATAAGTGAAAACTATTAAAACTAAAAGTTTTTGACATTTCTTGCAAATACATGATTTATGCTCATAAAACATTTTAACAAAAGACAGAATCTACGGAAAGGCACACAAATTATCAAGCTTAAAGCTCATTGAAAAGAAATACTCTAAATAATTCCAATAATACCACCTTTTAATGCCTTAATACCACCATGTGGCTTGATTTGAAAAGCTCTTAAAACTAAAAGCTTTTAAGTTAAAGTTTACATTGAGCACAAATATTCTAAATCTTAACCAAAATTCCGTCATCCCTTCCAATATCAATTTTCGATGTCAAATAGTTTATTTAAAGCTATTGATAATTTTTTCAAAAAACATAATTTAAGCTCATCAAAACATTTGAATAAAAACCTGAAATTATTTAAAAGCTCAAAAATGTTAAGTTCAACCCCAAAAAGTATAAATTAATTATCAATCTTAAAGTTCATTGGAAACAAGCATTCTAAATTTTGGGATAAATTATTTGGAAAGTTTCAATCAGTGAAAGCTGTTAAAACTTAAAGCTTTTGATACTTTTTGCAAATACCTATTTTTTGTACATCAAACATTGTAACAAAAACCTGAAATTATGAAAAGGCTTACAAATTTTAAGTTCACACCCAAAAGGTATAATTTAATTATCAAGCTTAAAGATCGTTGAACACAAACATTTTAAATTTATCCTAAAATACCACCTTCTTTTATAATATCAAATTTTAGAGTTAAAAGGTTTGGTTTGAAAATCTCTTTAAACTAAAAGCTTTTGATGATTGATTGATGATTAACTTTGCTAACAAATATTCTAAATTTTAGCCAAAATTTCGTCACCCTTTGTAAAATCATACTTCTGGGTTAAATATTTTGTAAACATAAAACATTTTAACAAAAAACTTAAGTATGAAAAAGGTTTAACGGTAAAGTTAAGTTAAAATCAAAACTTGTTTAAATTAATTATCAAACTGAAAACTTCAAAGTATTTCAAAGTAAAACACAAATATGAGCCAAACTATTTTTTTATTATTTTTCAATCAACTGTTTAATTTTATTTTGTGTTTGTTTAGCTGCGTAAGGTCTGGCATTATCGTGTTTTAAAACGGCACGTTTTCTATTGATAAGAGCCGGCCGCTTTTTCATTAATTCATTACGTAGACGTTCTAACTGTTGGCAATACACATTAGATGTAAGTATTTCGCCTGATTTTAGTAGCTCAAAGTGAATTATTACAGTGCAGTCTCACCAAACACTCAATAGGACCTTTTTCAGTGTCAGACTCGGTTTAAGTGTATGTATAGCTCGTTGATTTGGAGAAAGCCACTGATTGGAGCGTTTTAAATTGTTGTACAGCATCCATTTCTCATCGCCGGTCACAATTCTGTTAAGAAATGGATCCCTTTGTTACCTAGTTAATAACGATGTGCAAATGGTTTGCCGCTGGTATTTGTTTGAAATCGACAATTGATGTAGAACCTAAATATCTTGTCGGGATCCTTTTTCAATTTCATGGAGCTGTCTTTACACTGTCGACTAGGTGGCCCCAAGTGTGTCGGCTATTTCTTGTATGCTCAGTTTTGAATCCGATTCAACCACTGATGTCAAAGCATCATTAACAATTTTAGAACGTCTCCCACTTCGAACATTATCCGATAGTTCAAAATCACCACTAGCGAATTTCCTAAACCAATGCTGACACTTATTGACCTTCAAACATCACCGTAGATATCACAAATATTTGTTGTTGCATTTGTTGCATTTTATCCCGATCGAAATTGAAATAGCATACAATAACGTATGAGTTCTTCTGAAGGTAATGAACCTTTTCCGCTATTTTCTTTTTGCAAAAATATAATTTTTGTTACTATTGAAAATAATAAGTTCATACCATAATATATAATACGCTACAACGAAACACGTCTTAACTGCGCAGCGAATGAAATGAAACTGAATGCAAATTTTCCTATTGAAAAAATTGACTACATATAGGCACCCCTAATAATATCAAATTTGTGAATAAAATAATTTGAGTTGAAAAGCTTGGTTAACTGAAAGCTCTTAAAACTAAAAGTGCTTGATATTTCTTGCAAATACATGATTTATGACCATAAAACATTTTAACGAAAGACAGAATTTATGGAAAGGAACAAGAATCACCGAGAAAGTATAAATTAATTATCAAGCTTTAAGCTTATTGAAAAAAAATTCTCTAAATTAATCCCAAAATACCACCTTTCTTTATAATATGGAATTGGTAAGTCAAGTGGCTTAGTTTGAAAAGCTCTAAAAACTAAAGCTCTTAATAGTTTACGTAGAGCACAAATATTTTAAATCCTAACCAAAATTCCGTCATCTCTTGTAATATCAAATTTCGAAGTAAAATGGTTGGTTGAAAAAGCTTCGATAAGCGAAAAGTTTGAAACATGACAATTTCTTCAAATACATAATTTAAGCTCATAAAACATTTGAATAAAAACTTGAAATTATTAAAAAGCTCAAAAATATTAAGTTCAAACCCAAAAAGTATAAATTAATTATCAATCATAAAGTTCATGGGAAACAAACATTCTAAATTTATCCCAAAATTTCGTCGCCTTTTTCAATACCGAATTTCGGAGTAAAATAATTTGATTCAAAAAAGCTTACATTATAATACAAAGTTTCCGAGTAAAATGGTTTGGTTTGACTAAAAGCTTTTGATAATTAACATTGAGAGCAAATATACTAAATTGCAGAAGGTCTAATTTAGTTATCAAGCTTAAAGCTCGTTGAACACAAAGATTCTAAATTTATCCTAAAATACCACCATCCTTTATAATATGAAATTTTAAAGTAAAATGGTTTGGTTTGAAAACCTCTTAAAACTTAAAGCTTTTCATGATTGATGATTAACTTTGAGAACAAATATTCTAAATGTTAGCCAAAATTTCGTTACCCTTTGTAAAATCATATTTCTAAGTAAAATAGTTTGTATACATAAAACAATTTAACAAAAACTTAAAGTATGAAAAAGGCTCAACTAACGTTGAGTTAAGTGTATGAGGTATTAGTATTATTCGCTAGTACATAACGCATAGTACATTCTATATATCAGTCGCCGCGGCCTGAGTTCAAAACTGAATTGAATCCTCTTACAATCTTCGGAACATATTAAAATCATACAAATTAAAAAATTAAATAAATAGAATTCTGTCTATTAGTCGGTTTCGTTGAATGATCGTTCGTAAATACTAATATACTTCTACGTGTTAATAAAAACACATTTAAAATGGTCTAATCACCGGTAGCATATTAGAAATTACATGAATTAATTAACAATCAAAAAAATTGAAAAAGTAAAAAAAGGAAGAAATAAGTTTTTTACTAAAAGCTTTGCTTGTTCTAGATACGAGAAGTAATTTTAGGGCTCCGAAAAATGTTGTGGGGGGTCCGAAATTTGTAGTTACCCCACTGATGATTGCCAAATGTACGGGATGAGGTAGAAAAAGCCCTCTATATTTTCTCTAATATTCGGATATAAGTTTGTCCTACTCTAAATTATTATGCGGCGGAGTTATATGAGATTTCCAGAAATGTGGAATTAAAATAACTGCTGAACCACTGCAGATAGAACATTCAAATGAAAATATGATGAAGACTCAGGGTCAACGCCAGTCCCGCAACTTCGCCTGGATCTTTGCTAAAAGCATGCAGCAACAGTTTCAATATCTCGACCCTGCTCAATAAACTTGACTGCATCCGCTTAATGTTCTAAATTGAAATTTATCATTTTCATATTTGGACATCCAATTAAATTGTGATCGTTGCTGAGAATCTAATTTCCGCATAATAACTGGGCTGGATATGGTGCGGATAATTTAAATAATTTGATCGTAAATAATAATTTAGAAAAAAAATTTATTAGAGAAATAAATTTTAAAGGAAAAATTTCCAACCGATGCGACGTGAAAGTCAAAGACAACCAATAATAATTAATGAATTACCAAAATCTGTAATTTGCACCAATTAGGGCAGTTCGAAAAGTATCAGTAGAGAAAGAGTAAATGTCGATTTCGGCGTCTAATTGGTTTAAGTGTATAGAATGCATGTATTATATGTATTATATATAATATAGCGCGTGTGCGCTCGCCAAAATTTCCGAGACGAGACTAATTTTTGATTTATTTTTAATTTATTTTGTTTTGAGATCGTTGTGCTGCAATTGGTTCATTCAAGCACTGGGGGAAGTGAACCCAATACGCATCTGAGATGGAACGTGCGCCTTCAAGTTTGTAGTGGTAAATTGGGTGATCTCAGACGGTACTGTATATAGTTGATACATTATGGCGGAGAACGAATGGGTGAGCCGCGACAAGTTATTTTTGAAAAAATCGTACACGAAATTTGGGCATCGAAAAAATCTAGCCCATTTAATTCCTCACAAGAAAATGTGCACAGTCAAAACGATTTGAATATAACTTCAAAGAATTTGTTTGCAATAAATCGCAAAACGCCCTAGGTTTTGCTGCATGCCCTTTAGAAAAAGTTACTACGCCGTTTTTTTTTTTGCTCTGTGGCATAATTATAATACCACCACTTTAACATTTGTAACTGTTGTAATTTGAGAAATTGCTGATTAAAAATTGAGCTGAATTAAAGGTGTAAAAAGACGTACTAGTAAGATTTAAAAAGACAAACTAAAACTTTTGTTATGGAGCCCGGAGCTCAAGCTGTAGAAAAATTATTAAAAGTTATAATAATTGGAAAATAATATTTCCAGCTTTTAGCATTTACATAAGTTGGTTGAATGTTGGAATATATTTTCATGGGTCAGTTCCATTTCAATTCCTTCAGGTCAAAACATTACAAAAGCTATGTATTGTACAAGGAGATCATTATTTAGAATGTAGAACTAATTTTGCCATATAATTTCTGCATCACTGCATGGGTTTTATAATTTTCCTCTGTTTACCCTTTTTTTTGCAATGTGTGTGTGTCTGTGCAATATTAGCAAATAGTTTTCCATTCGATTCACAGTTTTGTTTGTGTTGAGCTCATTATTATCTTCATTGATATTTTTTTTTGTATAATCTATTACGTTGTGGTTTCAACATTTTTAGTTATCTTTTTCCCAACAACAACTCTACAAAAAAAAAAAATGTTGAAGTTTAGATTACTTTACCTGGCTTGAAGGTATATACATAGTTATGTGTTTTCGTTCGACGATTGTTTTTTCTCCTTTATTAAAAATAGTTTCTGTATTTGCTTTTAATTTTTTGGTTTTATTTTTTTGCTAACCATTTACAATTACAAATTTATATAATTTTTTACGGTTCTTCTTATATTAATATAAAGCAATGGTTCTGATGGCTAAAACCGAACATGGCTCTAATACGTTACTAATATATTATGATAAAAAATGCTACATTGTTATATTGTATAATTTAGTACATAGTAATGTAGATTGTACATGTACATGCTATTTGCAAATGAAAAGGGTTATTTTTCTTATCTAAGTTTTAGAATTCTTTTCAAATAAAATATAAATTACTTTTAGTCATTTAAATGTATACATAAAAAACTGTTTAAATTTATTTTCTAGAGAAGCGTGCGCTTGACATTTGTTATTTTTTTTGAATTAAAATAGTTTGACCATTAAAAAACGGTTGAAAACTATTTATTATAATTGCGGCATACATAAAGCTGTCTTCTAACCTTTATTTGCATTTCGTTTAGTTAATTTTTTATGAAGTAAATCAACACTTTTCTATAAACTTAGTTGTAAGTTTTAAATATTTTTCAAAGCCTCGGCTTTGAGCACCAAAAATAAGCATTCTTTATTTCATTTTTAAATTATGTAAGTTATCATTTGATTGATAACGTTTAATTTTATAGAAACAAATTCAATTTGTTGTAAAATAATGGCGTCTGATATGAAAAGTACTTTAGGTTTGTGAGGTGTATGCGCATGGGTAGATGTTGCCCGTAAGAGACCGCAACTAAACGAATTGAGTGACACACAAAAATTAGCTAAAAATTAAATAAAAGGCAATTGCCCTCAAATTTTGGGGACAACATAACTCTTAGGTAGAGTTTAGAGATGGCATACTGTCAATGCATCTTTCAATAAACCGCGTCATCGGCGCCATTGTTTTCTTTTGACATCTGTCAACAACATCCAATTCATATCCATACAAGTTCCATACAATGTTGTTTTTTATGTGTTAAAAATGTCGAATTTTGTGCTAACATATTACGATTTGCGGACATCATTGATTTTTTGTTATCATTTGAAGAAAACTGCTGCAGAATCACATCGAATGCTTGTCGAAGCTTACGGTGAGCGTGATCTTGATAAATCACAATGCTATGAGTGTGTTAACTCATTGAGTTTTCGAGCATCCAGGCATAATCGAATTTTGACATTAGATTAGAACACCAAGCACTCTGGCTTTCCTCAATAACTCCTAATGCCAGCATTCTATTTATTTCAGCATCGACTTCTTTTTGAACAGAGGGCGATATTGCATAAAAGCGTTGTTTAACCGGGATTGCGCTGCCGACATCTATTTTATGTGTTATTAAATTGGTTCGACCCAACCCTAGTTTATAAGAATCAGGAAAAAGCTGCACCGTTTGATCTAATGTATTTTGTTGTTCTGTAGAAAGTACATGAGTGAGTTCATTAATTATTATGGGCGCAATATTAAAAGTTTTCCAAAAATCTATACCAAGATATAATTTCTGTTTGAGACTAGGAACGACAAACAATTTAACAAGTTTTTCGGTATTTTGGTATTTGATACGCACTTTCACATAACCCAGCACTCTCTGATGTTGTCCACTTGCGGTTGATATAAAAGAAGGGAGACTGTATAAGAAAATATCTGAAGCAGTTATAAACTTTTCTGCATCAGCTTCTAAGACGCTAATGTTTGGCTCGCTATCCAAAAGCCCCGTCATAAATTGGCCGGCGATTTGAACTTCGGCATAAGGTCTAGTATCTTTATTTTCTTCAATAACTGTTCCAGATCAAACGGCGCAGTGGTTAAAGCTGCGGCGTTTGGATCGGGAGGTACCGGGTTCGAATCCCGATAGGGGCGGGATGCAAAAGGGATTTTTCATCATCTGATTACGATCGGTGATGACGATGAACACAACTATGACCCCCTGTTGAGAGTGCAGAATCCATGGGCCGACCCACCTTTCATGTCAGCACTATAGGTTGGCATGAAGCAATGCAATGTGCAGGTGGCTTATACAAAGCGGGTCTATAGCCGTACGTCCTCGATTTGGCTAATACTGCGTAAAGTAGGACGGTAAAATTAACTGCGAAAGAGTTGGGAGTGCCTTGAGCCCCAGAAAAAGATTGCATAGTTTAAAAAAAAAAAAAAAAAAAAAAAAAAAAAAAAAACTGTTCCAGATACTAATTTTCTCAAAAGTCTATTATTTAGAAAATATTTCCAAGAACGAGATGCTCAGATGTCTTCAGTTAATATTGTCAAGTTTTGGTTATCAGTAGGGTTGCCAGTTGGACTTCTTTGGGGAGTACGGTGCTTCTTTTCTGGTTCCAATTTTGCTGTGTTCTTGTTTTCTGTAATTTGTATAGAAGTATACAACTTTTTTACAACTTACAGAAAGTAGATACATTGCAGGCTCAGAGCCAGAGCGGAAGCACTGTACTCCCTAAAGAAATACAACTGGCAACCCTAGTTATCAGACTGTTCTCAATCAGAGGATAAATCCGAATCAATATAGCATTCCAAGTCATCATCGAAGTTAGAGTCAGAAACGAAAATACTAAATGCTGATTTTAGTGAATTTTCGTCTTTCGTTTGAACAGCTCGGGATCTGTATTGCAAGCTGTTTCCGTTGTTTGTTTGCTGGGATCGGCACTTTTCCGGGGGATTAAATTCCCAGACGATTTCATCTCCGGTCTGCCGTTTTCCGAATATTTGGATTTACAACGTGTACAGTTGGGCTTGACTACCTTCTCTAATCCACATCCAAAACAAAATACTGCTCGGATGGGTAACTCGCAGTTTTTGAAGAAATGATCAGGAGAAGAACAGTTCCAGCACCCTGGAAACTTCTCCACATTTGACTTTTTCGCAGTGTTCTGAGAATTAAATTGGGTTCTGTAAGTGTTAGGATAACGACCACTGTTTGTCGGCAGAGTGAATGAGCACAGTTCTCTGTGTCCCTGATCTACACAACTTACATTATGGTCGCTGTTGTATGGGTCTGAATCATAACTAATTTCGTTAACAAAACGACGGCTCTGCGATGCTAATTCCGGTACATGTCCAGTACGATTCCAAGAATCTTCGATAGAAATACATTTGTTGACAAGCTGATCCGTTGTGTCAAATGTTTGGCCAGCCAGACACATTTGTAACTCAACCCTCATATTACGCATCAGGATCATTAACAATTCCTGACGGTCTAATGGAACTTTCAATGGGGTGGATAATGACAGGATTTTTGAATAAAAATCCATAAATGATTCACGAGGCTTTTGCTTTCTGAATTCCAGTGCTCGACGAATGTCGAAATCACTCCTTCGATCTTGAAATCTATGAATTAATGCACTTTTTAACTGGAACCATGTAACTCGTTCAGTTCGCTCAAGGTATGTCCAATACCACTCAAGCGCTTGACCTCGAAGGGAAAAATTTAACTCGTCTACTAGCTGGCTCTCTGAAATACCATAAAAAGCTGCTAAATTCTCTTTTCTAAACAAAAATCGCTCTACCGGTATTCCATTTGGCGATTCTGTAACGACCGGCGCTGCAAACGGTGTTCCAATCTTGACACGTTGTATACCCCTGAATTAGTATATTTTTTTTATTTTTTTTATTATTATTACAAAATTCCATTCATGTATCACCGCGCGAAAAGTTTGTTGTTTTTCTGTTGGAGAAATCATACTAGATTGTCCCGTTCCAATCTTTGGTGGGAATCTATTGTTTTTTTTTTGACTCGATAAATATCGCTTGATTTATGGTTGAGGAGGCAGTTTTTCGAATGCGGTTTTAAGTATCAGTTCAGTTTTTTTTTGGTTTGCTATTCTTGGGCTCTTAAGTTCTCGATCACTTAGCGAAACAATAGTGATTTTTTTTTTTGGTCTTTAAAAGCAAAAATTATTTTGTGCTTTTGTCGTGGTCGATACCCATAAAAATGTATGTTTTTTTTTTACTTTGAAATAAAAATTGAGTGGTTCTCGTATATTGTGAAAAAAAAAAAAAAATAAACTCAAATAAAACTTTTAAGTGAGATAGTGAGAAGTAACGCATATAATAATGAAGAAAATGCCAAATGTCTATTAAGTTTATATAAAATAATTTTAAGTTAATTAAGCTCAAGTTCCGTACAAACAACAAAAAAAAAATATATATAACAAAAACCAAAAATCAAAATTTATAACGGTAATAAAATCGAATAAGTGCATAATCAATTTAGTGGTGGGCTTGACCAAATGGTCGTGAAAATAGATATTCGAGAAATGAAAAGCCCGAGTGCAAGTGTCGTTTAGCCTAATAAGGTGTGAAGAAAAAAAAACCCAAAAACTTTGTCTGTTGGACGCCTCGAACTCATCGAAATAAACCGTTTAGAACAGTGGTTTTGTATTAAAACAAAAGGCGACCAGTAACGAAAATATTCGGTTATGATAAGTGGTGTGATTTTGCCCATGTGTAATTTAGAACTTAAGTTGAGTGAAAATTAAGAAAACAATAAATAAATAAATAACAATAATAGTGCCAGATAATAGTGTATAGACAACAAACATACTAATAAACAATATAATTAGTTTGTGAAACAGTATTAATAAAACGGTTGATTATACAATCCGTTCCACTAATAAAATCATACGACAAAATGATGGAATGCTGCATCGGTCATCACTCAGGTTTTTGATTATTAGTTAAGTTTTTATTATATTAAATTTAAATTTTTTTATTTCTGGAATCCCCTAGTTATCTACACATAATTATGTAAAGTTTATGACTCTTTTTTATCTTATTTTTCATTTGAGGAATTATTTATACTTTCGTAACTTCCTAGAAATTATTGTTAAACGTAGAATAGTATGACGTCATAGTTAGGTTAAGTAAACAAATGTTCTCATTTTTTTTTGCTGGAATTTTCATCATTATTGTAATTCGGAATTTTTCTTTATTTCTGCTCAATAAATTAAATAATGAATTGTTTATACTAGCATAATCCAAATATTTTTATTTCAAAGTGATAATATCGGTCTTACTTTTTTTTGCTTCTGTTGTGAATTTCGCTATATTTTTTCGCTTTGCAGATGATGAGTAGCTAAGAGCTCCATTGCGAGGATGAAGCGGTAAGTGTAGTCGCTGCAGTGAGGTGAGTTGGTCCTGCCTTTACCTGTTTTCCCTTATTGTCTCCTTTGTTCCCACTATCGCGGTCTAACACGGTTTACTTATGCTTCGGGAAATCCCACACCCAACACCCTGAGCTCTAGCCGGCCAGAGAGGACCGCCCCGAAGCCTCTGATTGAACAATTTCTGTTAACAGCCGACACATCCCCGGTCGATACTGTTACAGTTCGTCAAAATTAAAATTAAAGTTTTGAACAAATGTAGGTTTCCTGACGTTCTTAGAGATCCCTCTCTGTGAATCTTTAGAATTATCTTTGAACTGAGGCAATGGTAAGGCAGAGAATAATGTTTCCTGAGGATGAGTTGAGTTAGATTAAAAAACAGGCCGAGAGTCTGAAGGAAATTGAACTGTGTTACACGCAGAAGCATTCCCAACTTCTGACTTTTGTTGATTTGTTAAATTAAAACGTCGTGAAATCTCCTCTATAATATAATCGAAATCCAGCGATTGTCCCATTGCATTAGTGGCTGTGTTTACAAACTCCTCTTAGATTTCGCCGGGGAGGATGTTCCAGGTAATATGATTCGTTGATTCAGTTCTGTAATACCTGGATAGTTTCTCGGTGAGTTAGGACTGCTCGAATTTGCATGATTCATTGGAATCGAAATATTTTTAGCATCATCAGTTGAACTGCCTTCGTCACATAAGGTACCTATTTGAATATTTTCTGCAGCCTCTTGCAACTGAGTAACAGACACATTAGGATCGTTAGTTTTATCTAAATTTTTATCTATAATAGTAACCAATTTCACACAGTAATCCTTTAAACTGCTAGCATCCTTGGTAACCGATGGTGAACAATTAGCTAATCTTCGGAGCTTACCTACGAAATGTAATATACGAAATTTATAAATGTTCATTGATTTGTCATATAACATGAATAACTGAAGGTATGGTGATTGAACTTTTGTGTTGGTTTACCGCTGTAAATGTTTTTATGCCTACTTTTTGGTACTATCAAATTAACAGATGAGCCCGTAAATCTCACGGGATTATATCCAAATAGGCAGCGTTATTATTGAATAGCAATTCTATGGTCCTATAACCAAATATGTTATAATGGTGGTTGCTTGGTTCAATAACCAGGCGGTCCACTAAAAGAATCAGAAAAATGGGCGAATGATTGCATTAATAAAATTTCGCATTAAAAACCACCAAACAATGGTTTAGTAACTTACATGAATTTTGTATGTACAAACTTTACACTTGTAGAATGAATTTATGAATTTTCAAATTCACCAAATAAATTTCCACTACTGTATATATGTCCGCATAATAATATTAAATTGCTTTGTTGTAGATTGAACCACAAACAGTAGACGGAGAAATTAGAATATTTCTCATGCACAGTAATCACCAAAAAGAATTACCAGAATTTCGCGACAACAAGAAATGCAATTGTTATGACTTTGTATTGTTATATTATCGTTAAACAGATAATAGTAAGCTCTCCATTCTTTTGTAATAATTATTTACTGGTAATGTTCATTACAGTGAGTCAAATAAGTACCCAGAATTTTAAAGATATTACAGTCAGTCTAATAAAATCTTACAAGACCATACAGTCGCTCAATTTGCTGTAATATAGATTACAAGCAAGGCTGGGCAAATTACATTACACTGAGTAATTAAAATACTTTCCCGAATTACAGCAAACTCAGTAATTAAAATACAAATTACAAGTACTTTCGAGTGGAGTAATTAAAATACAAGTTACAATTGCTTTGAATTGTCATTTGTAATTAAATACAAATTACAATTACTTTACATTTGTAAATTGTTAAATTTGATTTGACAAAATTCATTTAGTTTAAAAACGTATCATTAGAAAAAAGATTATTAAGATTAGGTTTTATGCTGATGACTCTGGAACCAAATTTTAATAAGCCTTATAAAAATTTAAATAAGATATTTCAAAAACTGAGGTAATTAAAATACAAATTACATTTACTTAGAATTTAAGTAATTAAAATACAAGATACTGTTACTTTGAGAATGAGTAATTAAAATACAAATTACAAATTGTAATTTGTATTTTAATTACGTAATTCAAATACATGTAATTTGTTACTGCCAAGCCTTGATTACAAGTGATTTAATAGAGAAACGAAGAACGTGTAAGACCAATAAAAAAGTTTGAAGACAGTGAATTGCAAGCATTTTTGGATGAGGGTGACGCTCAAAAGTAAGTCATTTCTCCATCGAATTGTAACTGGCGATGAAAAATGAATCTATATATTTGATCCAGGACAAACATCGACATCGACTGCAAGGCCAAATCACTTCGGACGGAAGGCAATGCGCTGTATTTGGTAGAATCAAAAGAGTGGGAATTATTTTCAGCTGCTAAAACCTGGTGAAACCATAAATATTAAACGTTACAAACAACAAATGATCAATTTGAATCGAGCTTTGCGTGAAAAACGACCAGAATATGATAAAAGGCAACACAAAGTGGTTTTGCTTCAGGATAGTCCACCATCACAGAAAGCAAAACTGGTCATGGAAACGGTGGAAGCACTTAATTGGGAAATAATTTCACATGCGGCTTACTCGCCAGACTTGGCGCCGGTAAATTATCACTTATTTGCATCTATGGGACATGGGGTTGCTGAGGAGCACTTCACTTCCTACGAAAATGGCTCGATAACTGGTTGGCCTCCAAAGAGGAACAGTTTCTTAAGAATGTATAACTAATAATGGGCAATAATTTAAATAAAATACTCTTAACCATTATCATACGATGGACGTGTACGAATTAGTGTATGTCGGTCTATTTCTAGATCGGTCGATCTGTTGGTCTGTCTTTGTTTTCTCTACAGTCCAGTTGATTCAACCAATCGAATTGTAACCAAATTTCATTTGTTTTTTTTTTAAATTGGGAGGTCCCAGTGAATTTTGTGAAAAATCGGCCAACCGGAAGAGGCGGCTTTCGTGGACCAGAAAATTTGATTTGCGACTCCTTCACAGTGTTTTTATCATTTATTGGTGATGTAAATTAAAACATAAATATTTTTTTTGTTTTTTTGGAGTTCTAAAGTGGTATTATAATAATGTCACTGATCCTAGCATTAGCGATTCGGAATCAGATAGGAGCTCCGAAATCTATGAGCCAGATAGATCCTGCTGTTCTGATTCTAGTGGTGAGATTAGTATTTTAGGTACGAGAAGAAAAGAAACTGCTATAAACAGTAATAATAATTAAGAAAATGATGATAATGCATCCGACAGCAATAATAATAAAGAAAATGATGACCTGCACCAAAACAATAAATTTTCAGCCTGACTGCATGAAAGAAAGCGTCGGCGGAAGACGGTTCCAAACAAGTGGATGCCGTATGTTAGCAGAGAGGAGAAACAAGTAGATAAAAAGGAACCAGGCAAATCATTGATTGTACTCGTAAAAGAAAATTAAAACATACATTTTTTCAGATATCACTGTAACCTTAAAATCAATGATGGTAACAGGAAATTAATTTATGCTATGCCTGGTTACAGGTATTTCTTGTGTAATGACTCAAAAATTAGACGTACGATAGTGTGCTCGTTTGGAAATATAATTGGATGTTTGCCACTGTATGAACACGTTGAGTTTTGTAACCGACCACCGACGCGAAGTGTACCATTTGAGTCAATAAATGGCGCTAGTGAGGCTAACTTAGAATTTGATTGTAAGCGGTTGCCTTTGACGAGTGACTTAATATCCACTGCAAATTCACTTGATTGAACAAATTGAACTAATTTGATTTCAGCGAGTTCCAATTCTTTCGTCGAAATATACACGGCGATTTGTAAATGTCCTTCGTCATGTCGACCCGCCTCAAAACATAAGCCATTATCCGTAACAACCGTGGCCAACTGGATATAATGTTGAATAATTTACTTATTGGATGATCGTTAGGTGACGTAACCTTTGTGAGTAACAGGTTTTTTTTTTCTCAGTACGAAGTTCTTGAATTGTGTCTGTGACCGTTGGAATATGTAGCCATTTAGGTACTATTTTGGATAACCACTGTGGACCTTTCTACCAAAGGTAGTGAGAAACCAGTTTATCTACCATGATTCCGCGAGTTGCTAGGTCAGCTGGATTCTCTAGGCTTTTGACGTATCTCCAACTGGATTCCGGCAGTAGTTGATGAATCAATGAAACACGATTGGCTACATATGTCTTCCATTTTCGTCGATGGTTGGATAACCATGATAGCACTACCGTTGAGTCTGTCCATAAATAAATGAGGCTGCTTGGCAAATTGAATGATTTTACTACTCGGCTTATTAGCTTTGCTAACAGATGGGCTCCACATAGTTCTAATCGGGGCAGACTCACTTGTTGGATTGGAGCAACCTTACTTTTTGACGTTAACAGTGTCGTCGTGACGATGTCATTTGACAGCATGCGTATGTGTATTACCGCAGAATAAGCTAACTCACTTGCGTCATTCTTTAAATTGGCGACATATCTGGGAATTCGTATCTTTGTTATAGCGTGAAATTGGTTTTGAATATTATTCCATGCGTTTTGCAGTTCTGGTGAAAGTTGATCATCCCATGACAATTTTTGTAGCCATAAGCTTTGCATGAAAATTTTGACTGACACGGTAAATGGAGATAAGCACCCACTTCTCTTAGTGCAGTTATTGTTGGTTATGTCTACGCTTTTAAATGAAAAAACATCATTCATTGGATTCCAATACAGCCTAGGACTTGCTCTGCTTGACCTTCTTCGGTTATTTGTGCTAGATCATTACTGTCACTTAGCTTAGAATTATTGGATCGCCATTTTCGAAATACGCATCCGTGATCCTTTAATGTTCCTATTAGGTGGTTCTCTATCTGAACAGCTTCCTCTTCACTGTCTGCTCCAGTTAGTACATCGTCCACGTAAAAATTTTCCTTGATTACTCTGGACACATCGGGATGAGTTTCTTCACAGTCTTCGGCCATTTGGATCAACGCTCTAATTGCTAGAAATAGGGCTGAAGAGGTCCCGTAAGTTACGGTGAACAATTTAAACTGATTTATCGGCTCTGATGTCGATTTATGCCAAAGAATACGCTGATATGATGTCTGCGTCGGATGAAGTAGTATTTGGCGGTACATCTTTTCAATATCAGCACACATTGCCACCCTGAACGTTCGGAATCTTAGCAAAATGGTCCATAACGAATCTTGCAATTTGGGGCCAATCAGTAAATTGTCGTTTAAACTAACTCCATTTGACGAAGCCGCTGATCCGTCAAAAACGACCCTCAACTTTGTTGCCAAATTGTTGCGTCGTACGACGCCATGATGAGGTAAATAGAACATTTTTCTCTCGTTGACGTGAATTTCGTCAGGTCGTAATCGTTTCATGTGTCCAAGAGTTTCATATTCAGTCATGAATTCCACATACAGTTGTTTAAACTCTGGATTTCGGCTCATTTTCCGTTCCATGGAGAATAGACGTTGTAGAGCTAGCTGGTAGGAGTCACCTAAACGAAGTCTTTCCGCCCTGAATGGCAATTGAACTACAAATCTCCTTTCCTCGTTTCTTATCGTGGTGGCTTGAAACTGGTTTTCACATAGGTCATCCTCTGGGGTTGTTGTTGAATCGTCTATTATTTCTTCTTGTTCCCAAAATCTGCGAAGCAATTTTTCTAAGCTCCAATCGTCTGTCATAATTACATTAAAATTCTTTAATGGTGTCCACTTCATTTCATTCTTTGAGTCGTATTCGGGTTTTCCTGCGATTACGTAACCGAATATGGTGTCTTGTGCCACAATATGTGATATTAAGTGAATTTGCTCCGGTGCCCAATACGTAAAAGAAATAATCTGCTCTCAACAGAATGTCGATTTCTTGGGGCTCGCTAAATTTTCGATCCGCCAAGGGTAACTTCTAAGGCTTTTCCTCGTGTGACTTTGGAAATGTATCATTCCCAATCAATTTGGTTATGGTTTTCAATATGTATACATTGATAGTTTGATGTTTCGAATGATCAAATCTAGTATGAAGGGTGACTGTCGTACGTCCATTTGTTGACACGGTCGATGTAGCGAGTCCCTCTACAAGTATCTTTCCTTGTTTTCTCGATATACCAAGCCTTTGGAAATGAACGAAGTTTGAGAACCCGTATCCATCAATAATTTACAATTTTCGAGTTGCCCATGTTTATTTTTTAGTTACACCCATATATTCGGTGTAACTCCCCACAAAATGCACATTTGGACGACTTGACTAGCTCGTCAGATTCTACGCTCGATGTGAGCTGATCAACCTTAGTTGAATTTGATTTTGTTACAGGTCCGATTGCTGAATCGCATGCTTCAAGTGCATCGGCCCGTTCGCTAATAAATTTGAGAAGCTCTTCGAACGACGGAAACTCCTTTGGTACAGTGCGATGTACCCAAGCTCGTCTCAGCGTCTTTTTTTCGTAATAATATGTAATTTAGCCATACGTCTGCTTGGGAGTTTCCTTTCCCAACGCTGCCATTTCTCTAGTTACCTAATCAGCTACGTTATATATACGCCGTAATCCTTTTGCAGAACCCTGTGTATTGCCTGGCTGCTCAATACATAATTTTATTAAATTGTTTAGCACGTATTTTTTTTTTCGTTCCGTTCGCACAACTTCGCCCACGCTTGATTATAATTTGCGTCTGACGCTGTAATGTGCTTTATTAGATCTGCAGCTTCACCGCGTAAATAGCCCTTCAAATATTGAAATTTTTCTACATCACTGAGACCTAACTTACTATGAACCGATAATAAATCTTTGAAACAAGGAAAATCTGTGTACTTTCCGTCGAACGTAGGAATGTTTAGACGTGGAGGTCTTGCCGAACAATGTGGCTCGTCTAATGACTGACTCACCGCTTGGTTTAGCTGGCTTGTGAAAGTAGCCGATATGTTGGTTAAGAACTCGTTTTGCTCCCGTAATAGTCGAGACATCATTTTTTCGATTTGAGCCGTCTCCTGCTTCGCCTGTGGTACTTTAATTAATTCGGTGAATTTTGACTTGATATTAATCTATTTGGTTTCGTACTCCGCCATTTCGGATGCTACTTCAACTTTAGCTAACTGCATTTTACACTCCGTAAATTCACCGAAAGCCCGCTCCAATAGTTCCAATCATGATTTAATCTCAGTTAGCGATGTTCATTCGGTAATGCTGTCTGCGAATTTCACCAGCCGGGTAGTACTCCCCTTCGCTATCCCTCGTCGTCCTATAAATTCTCTCGCTATGTCTGCCATAATGTGTTTCGCTCCTCCTCTCTTTAGCAACTTCGTTATGCTCTTTGACTTTGGATTGCGGCCTATCCCGTTAGTTGATAATACGTTATGATACATTCGAATATGTCTCCTATCCCTGACCGATCCACGAATCACAAACCTACTCCCGCCGAACTACAAATTGATTGACCGCTGCTACCTTAACCTTGACCGTGCTATTCGATGCTTCTTTAATCACTCACTAACTCACAAATTACTGGCCACTCCACAACGAACCATGATTTGAAATTACCGACGCTAATATGCCCTTATTCTAGCTATACTTTAGGCCTACTTACCCAAAATAATTAGAAATCGTTGAACTCCCGCTTTTACAATGTCACTCCCTCGATGCAACCAATTAGTGAAGTCACCCTCAATACTTGTATTGATGTCTTAAAATGGAATGAAGCAGAATTGTTTATGTGACCGTTATTTTATCGACCAACCAATAGACGGCGTCACCACGTGATTACTCCAGATAATTAGAAATAGTTAAACGCCCGCGTTTACAATGTCACTCCCTCGGTGCAACCAATTACTGAAGTCACCCTCAGTACTTGTGTTGATGTCTCACAACGAAATGTCAGTGTTGTTTACGTGACCGTTATTTTACCGACCAAACATTACACGACGCTACTACGTGATTACTGCCGTACTGCCGATGGTATGTTATTGCCTATTTACTTATACCGTTAGCGATGCACCGTCTTAAGCGTTATACACGTGGAAAGACTTGGTAATATTGCGATGCGATGTAATTAATTCATCCGGCTTATGAGACGATAAAGCCAAGCATCGTAATGATACAATTAATTTGCAAATGGCGATGCAATCAGATTAATGATTCGCACGTTGTAATAATTGTGACGATGCGACAAGGTCGATTCACACGCAGTATTGAAGCGATAACGTTAACAAAAAGAAATTCACCACACTGTTTCGTTTTATTTGATACTGAAGTGTATTTAACTAAATATTCACTTCACACGATAAATTTTCTAGTCACATTTACTCGGATATGAATGGAATTTCAAACGAAAAATCTAGAATACGCTCTTCACGTTTGCTCGTTAATCACAATCCGGCTCGAAGGACCATCATAAACATTCGCCGAAAATCTCCACCTTCAAATAGGCCTGTTTTTCACCCGACCTAAATTTATCGACAAAGCATCGCCTATACCAAGAAGATTTCTGTCCAAAAGCAGATTTTATTCCAAAAATTCTAGTACAGAAGGCTTGGAATGGGATGAGAAAAGGCGAAGAGCTAACGAAGCCATGCAAATACAGGAATTAGACAAAAAAAAAATTGATTGAACAAAATAGTTTGACATACTGAGCCATTACGTTCGATTTACTGCAGTAAACCAACTATACTAAAAGAGGAAGCTCTTATCGATAACTACAATCAGGATGGTTTTTGTTTTTTGTGGGTTGAAGCTAAGGGAGGAAAAGGGAGTACTGAAATATTCCCATGCCTATTAAAAAACCTTTCTTCCTTACCTGAATCGGTTAAACATATACATATCTACATTTTCTGACACCTGCGGGAGGCAAAACCACAATAAAAATGCCAGTGCAGAATTGCTATTCGCAGTAAAAAAAATATAAAGTTGAGGTTATCGGTTTAAAATTTATGGAGTCTGGTCACTCCTGTTTAGAGGCTAATTCCACGCATTCAATAATTGAATGAGCTAGAAAACATAAAATTTATACACACCCTGAGAGTACCGAGTATACACATACTGAGAGTAGTAGCTTTACTAATATGTGGAGCAAAAAAAAAACCTCGGCCGTACATTATGGAAATACTATTAAATGACAGTTTTTTCAACTTTATAGATCTAGCTAATACAACTTTACAAAATATGTCAAAGAATTCCGACGGAGATCACTCAAATGGCTTCGTTTTGGTAAAGAGAAGGGAAGAAAAATATTATACAATATTTCAGGCGAAGAATTTTTTGAAAACGATATTGATAGCAAGGAACGTGTAACGGTTGGCTTGGGTCTTTCCGACGCCCACATGGCACACAGAATACCGACAAAAGCAGTCAGTGGCTAGGGAGGGATCTTTCCCGCAACACAAGACGTCGGATGCCATTTATTACAACAAAAAAACAAAACAAAAATTTAACAAGTGTGCTCACTCCTTAATAATGGTTCGTCATAACGCATTATCTACCAAGGTCATCCCATATTAAACTTAAAATCTGTTACCACATGTTTCTATCAACGCTCATCAATGAAAAATAAAGTCGCGCACCGTGCATGAACGATAGTATTTAAATAAATAAAAATGAAATAAAAATAATAATTACAAAAACAACAAAAAAAATCTTACAAAATACGTCACCCATACTATACTTATCATGGCAGCATCCTGACGGTGTCCACTCACGATGATGATTCCAATATGTATATACTCGTACACTAAACGCGGCTATAATAGGTGGTGGGTGTGTTGTTAGTCAATATTCCAGGTGGTCGTGTCCATATATACAAAACTGATGTACCATTCACATATGCTGGAAACCTCGCGTTGCTTCAATCATCAAATATTATGCCATAAATGTTGGCGTACGTTTGTGAAACAAACTAAACCCAATATGATTTGGTCAACATATGTTAATCTGGACGGTTTGGGCCCAAAACTTTCACATCCACACAAAACAAAATCGTCGTTCACACTTCATATACTTGTAATTAGTTTTTTTTTTCATCCACTGTAAAGTTATCACTACGGAACTTTGTTTAAATAAATTTAATTAACAGTGTTTTATTATTAACAAAACTTCATTTTATTTTAATTTTTAAAGATATATGTACATTAATTAATAATTTATTATTCTAGATTCACATAAACTTTTTGATCTACAGTTTTTTTTTCTGTTTGTTACAATTTATTACTTTTCCTTTTTACTGACAATTTTAAGTTCTACATTAACAACGCTTATAAAAACAAAAAAATTTATTCTTGTCAGTTTAAATTTTACATATCTTTATCAACCTTTTATTTTTTTATTCCAATTTTTAAGTTATAATATGATTCAAATTTTTCAAAACATTACTTAAAAAACAAAATGCACCTTCTGACTTTTTTCCATTGACTGCCGTTTTCCAGCTTTTTCTAGATCTTTACATTTTTCCCCGCTAATATGTTACTTTTGTTTTCACCCCCCTCAATCCAACAAACTTTTTTTTTTTTATTTTTATAATTCTATTTGTATGTTATATTGTAACTAGCCCGACAAGAATTTGCGCGCCATCACTAAATTAGTACATGGCTCTTCTCCGAAACCAACCAAAACCGCAGAAATAACTGCTATCTCTTCAACTGCGTTGGATTGCATCAATATGAAACCGTAGTGATGTCTGTCTACACTTTATAATACATTTTAATTTTTGTATGTAATTGACTCGTATATATCTACAACTACCAACCAAGGAATCTACTAAATTGATTGCGCATCGATGATTACAGTACACCAAGTAGGCACGTGTTCCATAGTGGATGGTTACAAACGTGGAATCAATTTAGCTGGAGATTAGTTTCTTTGTTCGCAAAATATCCCAACAAAATCAATATTTCCCAGAAGAACAAAAAGATATAAACAATTTGATGGAAGTTTGCATTATTCCTAGAGATTATCAATACTTTTACGAGCCATTATTACAATAAAAAAATGTTTTGTCCATGAAAAATGCATTTTTTCAGATTAGTTTTAAATGATAAATTGTAAACTTTTCCTGTAAATGTTAAATTGAAATTATCTCTAAATGCATCATACTGCGCTTATAACAATTGCGCGGTTGACCATCGATTTGATCGAAAGTGGTTTACATTAAAAAGCTTTGAAACGAATTGCTTGAAATTCGTAAATCAAAAAGGACCTTATTTAATATGTCATATATAAAAATTTGGACTGCTATGAAAGTAGTTTCGAGAGTTTATCTCAAAAACACGGAGAGTTGTTGTAGGTTTTTCCAGAGAAAACGCAAGATTGAAGCTTCTGACTTTCTTTTGCGAGAACATGGTAGAAGTCGGGAAACAATAAGATTAGGACAGAAGACTGTATCAGCATAAGAATGAATTGGATTGAGAGTTAATGATAGAGTATCCTTAATAAAAATTAAAAAGATATTTGGTGACAAAACAGATCTTCAGGAATCCTTCAGGGAAGGGTGGGGTTCAATTATAGCCACACACAAACGAAAGCTTGTTACGATTCACAGAATCGTCCGCTTTATCAATAAAAACACATACACATTTTCAATTTTAATTTCAAATTTTTTTCTTTATTTTCCATTTTTTTCTTTCAATTTTCGTTGCTACTTCGCTCACTATCCAAATTTCGGCACACATCTCGTGCACCGTATCATCTGTCAAAAGTAAAATAATTAATAGAAACACATAAAATAAATTAAATTAAAAGCAAAATAAATAGGAAAAATTCTTACCTGTCACAAATTCCCAACAATAACAACACCAATACAAATGGTGGTGTTTTGGGTTTAATTAGTGTTCGGTATGGAGTAACTTTAGTACAGATGGCAGTAATTGCCTTGTTTTTTTTGTGTTTTTTGGTTGCGTACATAAGTACAAGTTATTGGGTTGACATGGGGGTGGCGTCGCGATCGACCAAAACAAAAAAAAATTGTTGTTGTTATGCAGAAAAATAAGTATAAAAGCGGAGGCAAAAATATAAATCGGTCTCTTTTGATCTTTGATCATGCTACCACCACCACACAGAGGACAACACATTCCAGAAAATTTGGGTAAATAAATATTAATAATAAATAAATAAAGTTAATAATAGATAATAATAATATTAATGATAATAATAATATTAATGATAATAATAATATTAATGATAAATAAATAATAACATTATTGATAAATAATAATATTAATGATAATAATAATATTAATGATAAATAAATAAACATTAATAATAACTAAATAATAATAATAAAATTACCTGTGTGTGTGGGGGGAAGAAAAAGATTGCAACAAAATCTGGGTGATCCCGAAGAACAACAGAACCAGGTGATCCCGAAGAACAACAGAACCAGGTGATTCCGAAGAACAACAGAACCAGGTGATTCCGAAGAACAACAATACCAGGTGATCCCGAAAAACAACACAAACAAATAGGGTAAGACGAACAACAACATCCTCCTGCAACTGATTGGCGGTTCAACGCGTACACGAAGTCTGGCGGCATACCAGACGTGTAGGTGTCTGGGGTAAGTACGGCAGTGACTTTAACCGGTGAGCGCAGGCCAAGATTTTTTTGTGGGAGCGCATATTTTTATTTTATTTTAAGGGATCTTCGGGTAATGAGCTCATCGTCCGCAGATCACCGATAATCCACCGGGAATACCCACAGTGAGTTGCGGATCACCGAGTTAAGGGTACTGGGAGTCAGATCCCTTGACTTACACGTCGGCCAACCAAAGGACAAACAAAGAAACAATCATGTAATAAAAGTTTTGTTTGCCAAGTTTTTTTTTTGTTAATAAATATTCTTTATAACGTGTTTAAAAAAAAAAAAAAAAAATGTGTTGTTAATTAAATTATTTTCAGGGAGTGATAATGTTTCCGCGGAAATGTGTGTGTGTGCTTGTGTATAGTTTTTTTTTTTTTTTGTAAAATAAGGTAAGTGTCATGTGAGTGTGGTCCGGTACAAGTAGAGGAAAAGCGGCTTAATTCAAGTTTCCGTTCGGCATCGCCAATTACCACCCCTACAGACTGTGCTGGTCAGCGCACAAAGCCGCGGTGATGTTGGCGGAGATATTCTGCTTGCGCGTGGAGCACAGGACACGGTTAACAGTTCGGTTCGTCCATCATCCACTGCTAGGGTGTCGTCCACGGCAACGTGCGACACGAAGTGGATGATCGGATTGGGGTTCTGCGATGACCGGGTGCGGACTCGGGCCTGACACCAACTCTTTCTAGGAGTAGCCAAGGCAAATTGGTTGCTGAATTGAGTTGGGCGTTTAGGTTCGGGTCTTATATTCCTGGTCCCCCACATACCGGATTGTTGGCGGTGTTCTGGTCATGCCTCCTCCGCGTAACAGTGGCGCCCAAAATGCAAACATAAGGTTAAACAGAAGAACAACCAAACATCAAAATCAACAAGCAGAACCACCACACTCATATGTCACTTACAGGTAAGTAACTTGACACACATTTTATATTTAAACGAAGTGGCGGATTAAAAATTTCGAAAGGAATATTTTTCTTGTTCCATTTTGATCCCTTATTAATTTTTTTTGTTCAATGACTTGCAATGTCACAGGTTTCTGTTGAGTTGTTCGTCAATCATGAACATTTGGTAATAATTTTCAGTCAATAATTTTTTTTTCTAGTCAATAATTTTTGTCTTAGTTAGGTGCTCTACGGCGTTTCGTGCCATGTTATCAGCTTTAAGCTTTTGATTATATTGGGATGACCCGAGGCGGCCGTGAGTTTGCAACGCGTGATATGATGGTTAAGCAACGCATCAATCAGTCCACTTTGGTGTTTTGAGGGTCGATGTTGGTATTGCTTCATCATTTTTTATCCGCGTGTATTATTATGTACAATCTGCAAGGAAGTCTATCCGGGAGATTCCTGTTGAATTCAGTCCGTTTTGTAGTCTGTGCATCCGTCTTTCAATCAAGTTATCCGTTCTTCGTTGCCACACCCGCATTTCTGCGATCACTCAATTACTCCCTGATCGTCTTATATATATTTAATTAATCCCAATTTTTTTCAGCAAACTATTACATACTATATTATTCGTTTACTATATTATCAAATTCTACATACTATATTATATATTCTATTTATTATATTATTACATTCTTTATATTACTATATTGATTATATTTTTTTTGTCATATATTACCATTATATATGGTATTAGTTCTTAGTACATTCGTCTCTTCTAAATTATTATAATATAAAATTCACTATTTGGAACATCAATTTGTTTTGGTTCCATTTTCTTTATTATTTTTATTTTGTAATTAATTTCTACGTATTCGGTATTCTAGCGGTAATTATTTGATCTTATTCCTTTGTGTAATATTAAATATTCAATCTCATTATGAATATTAATCTATTAGAGAAGGATGAAGTCCAAGTGGAATTGGAAGTCCGAGATATTCTGGATACCCCACAATCTTTACACATTTTGTTTAGTAGGATAGAAGCTGAAACTAAGTTTCCAATTATTACTCCAAATACACCTCATAAAACTGCTATGCGTAACAGTTCTCATGAACTTAAAATGTGCACGTTAAAACTCAACCGCATTCAATCGGCGTTAGAGTCCGCGAATATCACCCATAACGATCTAGAGATTTATCAATCCCGTATCATTCACATCCAAAACCGGCTTAGAAGATTACAAAATGTTAATTTGGGAGTAATCGAAGTTGGTGAATTGTTGTGTAGAATTAACCAAGTAAGAGCAAGCTTAACGGACGCTTTGTTTGGCGGTGAATCGTTTTCTCGGGATAACCAAATTCAATTATTTCCGTCATCCTCTAATGTGTTCAAAAAACCTCGAGCTTCGAAGGTTGTGCAAAATACTGCTACGGATTATATACAGGATAGGACGTTTTCAGTTCCTAACTTCGATCCAGTGATTGCTCCCAAGAGGTGTAATAATTCGGTTGAACCAGGTCTTGCAGAATCAATCGATAATACTGGTGATCCAACCCTAGTTATGCAGCAAATGATGCGTAGTTTCGACACCCTGCTGAGTAACTTCAATCAAAAACTAAACATGGTTACACAGTCCAATCCGAATTATTCTGAGAATAGCAGGATTCCACCAGATCAAGTTAACCGAAACGTTGGAAAATTTGACGAGCGAAATCTAACTCGTACTGTATCATCTTGGAATTTAAGATTCAAAGGAGGATCCTCAGATATGCCAATCGGTAACTTTCTGTTGTTCAATACGTGTTACGATTCACAGAATCGTCCGCTTTATCAATAAAAACACATACACATTTTCAATTTTAATTTCAAATTTTTTTCTTTATTTTCCATTTTTGTCTTTCAATTTTCGTTGCTACTTCGCTCACTATCCAAATTTCGGCACACATCTCGTGCACCGTATCATCTGTCAAAAGTAAAATAATTAATAGAAACACATAAAATAAATTAAATTAAAAGCAAAATAAATAGGAAAAATTCTTACCTGTCACAAATTCCCAACAATAACAACACCAATACAAATGGTGGTGTTTTGGGTTTAATTAGTGTTCGGTATGGAGTAACTTTAGTACAGATGGCAGTAATTGCCTTGTTTTTTTTGTGTTTTTTGGTTGCGTACATAAGTACAAGTTATTGGGTTGACATGGGGGTGCCGTCGCGATCGACCAAAACAAAAAAAAATTGTTGTTGTTATGCAGAAAAATAAGTATAAAAGCGGAGGCAAAAATATAAATCGGTCTCTTTTGATCTTTGATCATGCTACCACCACCACACAGAGGACAACACATTCCAGAAAATTTGGGTAAATAAATATTAATAATAAAGTTAATAATAGATAATAATAATATTAATGATAAATAAATAATAACATTATTGATAAATAATAATATTAATGATAATAATAATATTAATGATAAATAAATAATAACATTATTGTTAAATAATAATATTAATGATAAATAAATAATAACCTTAATAATAAATAAATAATATTAATAATAAATAGATAAACATTAATAATAACTAAATAATAATAAAAAAAATTACCTGTGTGTGTGGGGGGAACAAAAAGATTTCAACAAAATCTGGGTGATCCCGAAGAACAACAGAACCAGGTGATTCCGCAGAACAACAGAATTAGGTGATTCCGAAGAACAACAGAACCAGGTGATCCCGAAAAACAACACAAACAAATAGGGTAAGACGAACAACAACATCCTCCTGCAACTGATTGGCGGTTCAACGCGTACACGAAGTCTGGCGGCATACCAGACGTGTAGGTGTCTGGGGTAAGTTTTTTTTTGTGGGAGCGCATATTTTTATTTTATTTTAAGGGATCTTCGGGTAATGAGCTCATCGTCCGCAGATCACCGATAATCCACCGGGAATACCCACAGTGAGTTGCGGATCACCGAGTTAAGGGTACTGGGAGTCAGATCCCTTGACTTACACGTCGGGCCAACCAAAAGACAAACAAAGAAACAATCATGTAATAAAAGTTTTGTTTGCCAAGTTTTTTTTGTTAATAAATATTATTTATAACGTGTTTAAAAAAAAAAAAAATATGTGTTGTTAATTAAATTATTTTCAGGGAGTGATAGTGTTTCCGCGGAAATGTGTGTGTGTGCTTGTGTATAGTTTTTTTAAAATAAGGTAAGTGTCATGTGAGTGTGGTCCGGTACAAGTAGAGGAAAAGCGGCTTAATTCAAGTTTCCGTTCGGCATCGCCAATTACCACCCCTACAGACTGTGCTGGTCAGCGCACAAAGCCGCGGTGATGTTGGCGGAGATATTCTGCTTGCGCGTGGAGCACAGGACACGGTTAACAGTTCGGTTCGTCCATCATTCACTGCTAGGGTGTCGTCCACGGCAACGTGCGACACGAAGTGGATGATCGGATTGGGGTTCTGCGATGACCGGGTGCGGACTCGGGCCTGACACCAACTCTTTCTAGGAGCAGCCAAGGCAACTTGGTTGCTGAATTGAGTTGGGCGTTTAGGTTCGGGTCTTATATTCCTGGTCCCCCACATACCGGATTGTTGGCGGTGTTCTGGTCATGCCTCCTCCGCGTAACAAGCTTTCGAAATATCAAGGACTCTAACTTTAGCCTCACCAGATAGATGGATACATCTATTCCTTAACTCTGTGACCACGACGAAACCTTACTGATGATCGAATAAAAGGTAGTGATCATCTAAACACTCGTTGGACATTGGCTATTTTCCAGAAACATGTGTAGATGGAAAAATACAGCATGACATGGGTCGGAGAAATAATACAGATAAGAGCTTAGACAAAGATTTTTTGCAATTCTTGAGAATAACTGGCGGGATCCGATCATTACCAGCGGAGCCCGGAAATTAACATGAGACATCGATTCACTTATCTGGGAATCTGGTAAATTTAAGTTGGCGGGAAACTTTGAGGCGAGATGGTCAGCTTTCTCCTGAGCAGTAGAAAATAAGCTATCATCATCTTTTAGAAGTAGTATTTTGAACAATTTGAGCAGACGCCTAAAATGTTCGCCCGATGTATGATGAAATCTAACCAAAGCCATATTTTTCTGCGTTGCATCTCTCACATTTATTTAATGATCTTCTCTGGCTTTGGCCAACGTTACTAGAGATGAATTCTTTTAGCCAAAAGCCGACGGTGCGAAGTTTCTTTGTTTACGATTTTATATTCGTCATTGAACCAATGATTGCACGAATTTTTCGGTTTGGCGTGACTTTAAGGACTAAACTTCCCCATTCCTGTAATGATAGCTGTGAATACAAGCACAGCTATAGTGTCTATGTTACGGATTGCAAGCATGTTCACCCGTCAAATTCACGGAAGTTCTTATTCAATTCCAAGATAGTGAACTCCCAGAAAAAGTTGATTGTTCGTACTTTGGCCTATATAACTGGGAATAGAATATGGGTAGCCCTTTGTGACAAAACAAAGTAAGTAATTTCGTAAATACTTCTTCCAAAATTTTTTAAGTACCGTCTTTAGTATATGCTAAATATGATTTAATACAGCAAATAACATAATTTACCTGTATACAAATATAATAGTATACAGAATATTATACCAAACATAATAAAACAAATAAATAATTCAAAAAAAAAAAAAAATATTTGAACAACCTCATCCATCAATCATCGTAACCCATCATCATCATAATCATAAAAATTCTCTAAACAATAAAAAAAAAATCAGCTAATCGCATCTATTATTGATTGAAAATTGAAGTATTGTTGGGAAAATATGTCTATGTACATTTTCCCAATAATACTTTTGTATTGCACACACACACACACACACTCAAATTAAAGTTAAATTATTCATAATTCATAATTTCATAAATTTTCATCATCATCATCATCATATACACGATAGCAGCTACAAAAACAATAACACTCGACTAAAAATATTAAATAAAATATTTGGTTTAATTTTAAATTGAAAAATTTGTATTTTAGTTTTGCTAATCAATTAACAAATAAAAGAAGTTAATTTTTAATTATTAATTTCCATTAAACAGAATAATTTATTATCCGTTCCTAGTATTGTTACAACGATAAGTACCTAAAAGCAATATTTTTTGCGGATTATCGGTGGGATTACACTCATTCCAATAGATTGATCAATTGATTCAATAATTCGCAGAATTATTACTATTCGTGAAGAATTTATGCAAAGTGGGTTTTGCGTACAACGTATTTTGCTAAAGCGTTAATGGTGTAAAATAAACTTTACCAATATTGGAAATTAAGAATATTCACAGTGTTCCATTGGAAACAATTTGCTACTACCAATACTTGTGAGTTGATGTGCAATGGAACGTGAATCTTTATGACAGTAGTAAAACATAACCTCAGTTTAAATAAAACTGCTAGATTTTGACAAAAAATACGTTGTTCCATTAATAGTAATAAATAATAAAACATTAAACAATAAAAGGATTAAAACATTTTTACGATTTAAAAATTGCTGCGTCGTATCACAAACATAAACAAAAATTATTTGTTTTTAACCATAATCCGCCAAAAAAATGTTGTTGTTAGTAAATTCAAATTTTAATCAACTAATCTTCAAAATAAATTATATACAAGTTTATAACTAAATTAACATTATTTTGATTGGTTGGGTTATTGTTAAAAAATCACATTTCACACAAACAAAATTCGTATAGAGCCATCTACTGGAATTTTTTAAACTAAAATCCCTTTGTAACTGCTTCTAATAACTACACCATCATTTGAGTATTAGTAGTTGCGAGTAGATATAAGTTCTTGTGAGTAATTTGTTCACGCCAATGGAACACGCTTAATATTTATTAAGCTTAGTATTGTGTCACAGCCGATTTTCTCGGCAACTACAAACGCTATAGATTCGAAATCCAGCATAGTTATAAAACTTGGTGGGTACAATCAGCATAACAAAATTATTTTTTGACCATTTTTAGGGAGGCCAAAAATTGAGAAAGAACAACGAATTTTTATTTCACCCGCTCAAAAGTAACGGTGTGGTCATTACGCCGGCAATCGTTGAGGTTTGTTATGTTTTTATTCTCAAACGTGAAGTTCTCAAGTTAATAAGAAATATGTCATTCCTCTTTTCTTACTCATGATAAGCCATGTTCACAATTTGTGCGTTTGATATTTCTATGGCATGAGGAGTATTTCTTTAATTAATTTTTGCTGACAGAGATTTTTGATTAGTTTTATTTTTTGGTGATCGAAACGTCAAAGAAAGGGGACCAAAAAAATAAAATGAATGGTCGAAATAAATGTTGATAACCGGGTAAAAATATTTACAAAAGTAGTGGCCGTACGATAGTGATTACTAAGCTTAGGACTTTTACTTTCTAAAAATGTGGTCAAATTTTGAAAAGTGAACCAAAACTAGACCTTGTCTTAAAAGGATTTCAATTCACTCATTAACAAAAAAGTATTAAGTTGTTGGCTATAATATTGAATAAACTAACTTTCTTGGATTACAAAGTGTTGGAGAAGTAGCCAAAAATGGATCCACATTCAAACACATAAAAATTTGGACTGGTAAGCGATACTTACTTCAAAAGAACAGCGTTACACTTCTCGTATCATTTTAAAATGAAAACTGAAATGAAATTGTAAATTTTGTTTTTTAAATTTCACTCAAAATTATAACTCAATTCCTCGTTCAATTTTATCAAATCGAGTTTGGAACTTAGCCTATTTGTATTCCAAGTATCACAAAATTTCTATCTACGTTAGGTTAGGTTAGGTTTAGGTGGCGATCCACTAGGACCTGGCATAGACACAAAAATGGTCCGTAGCCATACCACGAATAATTGTCTCCTCCAACTCATTGGAACCATTTTGAGCTGTAACAAAGCGCTGAATACTCCTGACGTCCATCCTACAGAGGTCCGTCAGGTCTTTGAAGAGGGGTGCCCCTAGAAACTTTAGTTAGTTAGCTTTTAATCTATTTTTTTATGATTTATTATAAATTTAATGTTTTTTATTTTGAGTGTTGTGAAAAAGTGATTTTATTTATTAAGTGATTTTTTATTAAATCTTGCTAAATGCTGTTTTTTGCCTATGATAAGAGTTTTCAACTCAGATAATAGCTTTTGTATAACTAAGAGTTTTAAGTTCTGATTTGTAATGGGGTTGAAATGACTTGGATTTGTTTTAATAGGGTTTCTATAGAATATTTCTGTTAGCAGAGGAGAGTAGAAAACAAAAATATTTCTTACTGTAGGGAATGTTGCCTGATTTTTAGACTTTCTTCAAACTATTATTGTGTAAATTTTTTTTTTATGATATCTTTTAAATTTTGATTGTGATCCAATAAAGAATTACTATGAGCTAGGTTGAAATTATGGATTTAGTCAATTTTAGGTTGAAATTATGGATCTACTAGTTTGAGAATAAAACAATGTAATTCTTTTTCAGCAGATTGTTGTGAATGTTTTTGTTTTTCCCTCTAACCTCTATTAGTGTGTTAGTAGGGGACAGTACATTTACCACCGGACATGGTCCTAACCAGATGGGATCTTGCTTGGTCCTCCTCATTTCATTTCTAACGCACACTAAATCTCCATTATTCACATGAAAGGTTGCCGTATCTTTGTCATAACTCTCTTTTGCCTTTTCTTTATTTTTGAGGATATTCAGGCGAGCTATGTGATGAGCTAGTCGCAAACGAGCTTTTAGTTCAGGGTGTACAGGTTGAGGTTCCTTTCTGACGGCTGTTGGTTCTAAGGCTGGTCGACCAAACACCAATTCATACGGGGTGAAATTTGTAGACCAATGGGGTGTCGTGTTGTAAACGAACATTGCATAATGAACCATTTCATCCCAATTGTGATGGTCTATAGCTGCGAAACGCTGTCTTATGCCTATCACGGGGCTCCATCTCTATTTGATGGTACCCGCTGGCCATGTCTAATGTCGAGAAATATTGAGAGTTCCCAGCTGGTCAAAAATGTCATTTATTAATGGAAGTGGGTAAGAGTCGCCTATCGTCGCCTCACTGACTCTTCTAAAGTTAACCACCATTCTCCATTTTATTTTGCCATTTTTGTCTGGCTTCTTCGGCACCACTAGTAAAGGACTATTGAATGGACTGGTGCTGTGGGTGACAATATTATCACCCAGAATATTTTGCACCTGGGTGTCAATCTCTTTCTTCAGTACTTGTGGAATTCTGTACTGCCTGGTATTAATTGGGGGTGTATTATCGTGAAGATTTACTTGGTGGTTGACACCAGGAACGCTTGAAAGTTTGTCGCCCTCGACAAAGAAAATGTCAGAGAATTCCTTGATTAATTCAAGGAGTGAGGTGGATTCTTCAACATTTAGATCTTTATCTAATGTTAGAATAATTTTTCCTATTACAAGATCATCTCTAGTCTCGAGATGCTGATCATTCCCTGTTTCAGAGCAAGATTGGAATTGAAGAACGCTATAATGATCCAGGAGGGTAAGTTCTCAATGGTCACCTCGTTGAGATTTGTATTAACCACGTTGATCTGAGCTTTCAGCACGTTAGGTTGGACGAGACAATTTCCAACATATACTCCTTGCATTACTTCTTCCGAGCTGCATAGGCATTGGTTATTTGTGGGAGTTGATATTTGTACTACAACTTGTTCTCGAGGAGAAAGTCGTATCTTGGCTGGGTTATTCAGGAATTTGATTTTATTTCCTAAAATACTCAGTTCTGAAGTACTGTACAGAATATCAACTTTATTATCACTCATGAAATCTCTCCCGAAAATTCCATCTTGTTCGATTTGAAAATCGTCCTCAACTACTTAGAATTAATGAGGAGTTTTAAGATATGGGGGAATATCTACGTGTGTAGACCCCTAGAGTAGTTGTGGCTTCTTTGCCAATTCCCTTTAATATGGATCTACCCCTCCGGATTACCGATTTGATGTCTTTAATTATCTTTTTCTTGAATATTGACACTGAAGCACCAGAGTCTATTAGAAAAGTTGACTCGTCTCTGGATGCTGCTAATTTTAATTTTGCCACATCGTAGGTAAATTTGTGTTTTGATACCAGGTTGATCTGGTGAGACTTTAATTCGTCTGGGGGTTCGTGAATTTGAGCAACGGTGACGAATGGTTCCGTTGGTGGCCAAACCTCCTCTGTTCCTTTCGGTTCAGTGGGAGTTCTAACTGTTTTGTTCGGCGGCAGTTCCGAGGCTGAACTCTGGTAGTTATTTTTGGAGTACGAGACAGAACTCGTAGGAACTACCGAGGTGGAACTCTGGCAATTATTATACTGGTACGAGACCGAACTCGTAGGAACTACCGAGGCGGAACTCTGGCAGTTATTGTAATGGTACGAGATAGAACTCGTAGGAACTACCGAGGCGGAACTCTGGCAATTATTATAAAGGTACGAGGCGGAACTCGTAGGAACTACCGAGGCGGAACTCTGATAGTTATTATAAAGGTATGAATCTGAGCTCGGACTCATGGCCGAGACAGAATCTGATTTACTGATATTACTACTATTAATGTATGTCTTTTCGGGAAGTGGACTCGTCTGAATTACAGCTGGTGTTGCTGATCCTCGACGAGCCCTTCTTCGTCTCCCTGGTGATGAATTGAATTTTCGTCGACGTTTTCTATGTAGTTAATATTCATTCTCTGCAAACCGTTCGTTAATTGGTGGATGTCCTGATCTCTCCGGTAACTCTGTTGACCCCTGTTAAGGTAAGTCGGTTGCCTTTGATTAACTGTGGGTTGTGATGATCTTACTGGAGGTTGATAAGAATTCTGTTTGATTGGACTGTTGTGTGTGTTCCTGCGTGGCTCAAAATTGTGCTAGACCCTATTTGCCTGATAATTTCGTGTACCATTATTTTGTTGGTAATTTTGTTGATTTGTGTTTAGATACTGATTCTTAATTGCAAACTGTGGCTCGTAGAGTTGCGCTCCGGAATGTAACTGTTAGTACCTTAGATTTGCGGCATTTCTGGCGGCACAGTTCACCAAGATATGCCCGAAACGTTTGCAATACCTGCATGTTACAGTTGGTACTACAACTTCCCTCCGTGCATGTGTCAAGGTATTGGTTCGGCATGTCTTCGCACTGCGGCCTGCCTTGTCACAAAGCTGGAACCTTGTCAGTGTATCTCCTTGGCTGCCAGTTGCTGTTGCTCTGGACAAACTAAGCTGACGCTCTACTCTATCTGCCATTTCAACAAGTCCTTTCAGGGATTTCCCTGTGGCTATCGACAGGTTTGTTTGGATGGCCTTGTTGTGTAAACCACGAACGGAAGCCTCCTGTTATAATGTGACCACAAGGGGTTTCGGGAGTACATTCCCCTCACCATATTTGGTACGGACTCCTGCTTCATAATCTAGTGCATGACTTTGTATCCGACTACCGAAATCTGCACAACTCTCGAATTTCCCTTGCCTGGCATTCCTTAATCGGTCATGTAGCGATTCTATTGTGTGGGCGGGCAAAAATTTCTTTGTAACCATACTATAGAAGTCTTTGAGATCTTCTGGAGATATCTTTGAACATCGTATATGCCCTACCACTAC
The DNA here is from genome assembly GCA_958295665.1 of Tipula vernalis. Lineage (NCBI taxonomy): Eukaryota > Metazoa > Arthropoda > Insecta > Diptera > Tipulidae > Tipula > Tipula vernalis. The sequence goes on along the minus strand of OY282559.1, from coordinate 326,761,974 downwards.
TAACCAATATTAATTTGTTCTAATTTATTTCTTACAATCTCTGATTTCACTTAAGATTTTAACAATTGGATTTTTATTTGTATCTAACGGATATCTGATTATCACTTAACTAGTTACTATCTATAACTACTTATTCAGAATTGTATCTATCTGACTTTGAAATGTAACTGTTCTTGGATTATAACTAACTGTAAGAATTTCCATTATATATATGGAAAATCTTACAAGCTCAGCGGAAACATATCATCGCGGAACATAACATTTTTATACGCGGAAATGCAATTTTGAAGACTCGCGGAAAATTACGGAAAAATGTTATGTTGATGAATATGTTTATTTTGCGATTTTACAACTTTAAATGGCCTTGATAAATATTTATAATTATGCGCTTATTGTTTGTAATTTAATATTATGTAAGTGCGACTTACTAATTATAAATCAACCTTGAAAGTTGTATGACCACGGAAATTGGCTTATTATAAGCTAATGTGCCGTGTTTCACAACACCCCGTAATCACTCCAACAACCACACTGATCTGACTTCGCTGAAGTGAGATCAGCTGTTTGGATCGCGTCAAGTCCATATTTGGCCAGTCCTGCCGAGTTATTATGCAAGAATTGATACTTGACCATCTGTCAATCGTCAGCATGCTAGCTTCTTTCTGAAGCAGCAGTTTGCATACAGCAAGAGGCATTTCAATATCCTTTCTGCTTTCTGAGAAGTGGTACGTTGTACCACATCGAGCCAGTTCATCGGCGTTTATATTCCCTTTTCTTATGAAATGTCCTGGCACCCATACAAATGTGGATGTTGAACTGAGCTGCTATCTCGTTAAGAGATGAGAGACAGTTCTGGACTACTTTCGACGTGAGAAGGTGAGATTGAAGCGCTTTAATGGCAGCCTGATATTACATTATACCTCAACCAGACTACGACTTCCTTTATGGCAGTTACTTCAGCTTGAAAAATGCTACAGTAGTCGGGGAGACGGAAGGAGAGATTTAACAGAAGTTCCTCGCAGAACACTCCAGCCCCGACTTTCCCGTCCCGTTTTGAACCATCAGTGAAGAAGTTTATAACTCCTGGTTCCAAAACTGCACCCATCATCCAGTCCTCGCTGGATGGGATCCTAGTCCGGAACTTTTTGTCAATAGATAGTGACGGGACAGTATAGTCGGTGGTCTTGGGAATTTGTTTGTTACACAAAATAGATTATAGTGTCCTGTATTGTTGCAGGTACACATTAAGATGGATTTCAACCGTGCATTTCTATCCAATTGGAACCAAAATTTTGAAATTCAGAAAGACTTTCTCAGAATTTTGCCCTCACTAAATATAAAATTTTGCTCAAATCTATTCTATAATTGTAACTAATATTTAATTTTTCTCTTGCCAGTCCAATTCGAAATACAAACTCAACTTATTAACTGAAAACTACATTACAGTTATGTTTTTGCTCAATTTCAAATTAGTATTCAAATTCAATTTCTACTCAATATTTTACTCAATTACTGCTTAAAATTCAAATACTTCGAAACTTACTCAGATTTCTGCTCAAAATTCTGATACAAATTTATCAAACCTTTTGACGCAAACTAGAGTTTTAAATTCTACTCTAACTCAGCATTTCGAATAACACTCGAATTTTTCTTAAATGAACTTGCAACTCAAGCTGTAGTTGTACTCCAGATTTCTAATCAAGCATATTTAGACAAATCTAAGTTGGAATTTTTACTTAATTTTGTAAACAAAATATCATAATATTTTAATTAAATTACATCCAAATTTTTGCTCAAACTCTCGATTGGATTGAAAATGAATTTTTAGTCCTAACTTTGTTCAAATCGTTGTTTTACCCCGGTCTAAATAAAAATTTTGCTCAAATAAGTTTAACTAAATTTTTAAAATTCACTCAACCTGTTATTAAAGGCAGTCCAAATTCAAATTTTAATCTAATTTAAGCTGATGTATTTGCTTAAACCAAATTCTAATTTAAACTCAACTGCTAATGTAAGTGCTTACTTAAGATTTGAATTGCTTCTATTATAAATCAAAAAGCATTAAGATTTTTGCTCGATTCCTGATTTTCTAGTTGAACTAAAAAATTGGTTGAAATCGTGTTTAGAATTTATACTCAGTCACATAAAGTGTATTAAATATTTTGCTAAAATTGTTTTTAAAATGTGTTTCTCAAATGCAATACAAAGAAGACAATTTCTTCTTAAAATTTTACTCAAACTCATTATATCTATTTTAGAATTCCAGCTAATTTTCTCTCATTAAAAACTTCGTTTTCATAATCAATTTCCTCTTTGTCGAATGCAGTTGACCAATTTAGACTAGATTTATGTTCTAAATTCCATTTGGAATCCAGCTTGGAACTAAATTTCTGACTAAAAATCTTAATTTTTTTCTAATCCATTATGATTTTAAACTAAGTTACTAGTCTGAATACCACTCAAATATTAAAAGGAAAATTACAATAATCAATTAGTTGAATACCTAAATATTTGATAAAACTTTAAATTTCACTCAAGTTTTATTTCAATTTAATTCAATGAGCGTGATCATAATTACAATCAACATTCAAGCACAGTTTGGAAGTTTAACTTAATTTCGGAATAAAATGTCACTCAAAATTTATTCAAATCCAGATGGAATTATAATCTAATTTTATTCTGGATGCATCCAATGTTCTATTCGAATCCATTAAAACTATTTTCTTTTCTATTCTTCGCTCCACTTAATTTGTTCTCATTTTTTTATTTTCTAATGGAAAATCCACTCAGTTCATCTATTGTGCAATGTAAACTTATATTTCTCCCAAAATTTTGTGAAATCAAAATTCGAGTTGTAACTCAATTCCTATATCTAATTTATACCAAAGATTATTTGGTTTGGAATCCCAAAACCATTTTTCTAAATTTAAATTCCTAATTCAAATTTCATTCAAAATTTTCGATTCAAATTTGTAAACTAAGTTCAAACGAAATTTTGTTGATTGTTTCAGATCAAATCTCGTATTCGGATCAAAACTCAATTCTTACCTAATTGCAATTAACATTATGTTTAAATCTAGTTTGGAACCACCAATTTACATTCAAATGAGATGATGATGATTTAGCTCAAAACCAGGCTGAATGTGCTAATCAATTTATAATCTAAATTTACAAATCAATTTTTAACCCAAGTAACACTGTACAACAATTTGTACTATTTAAATTTCGTGCAAAATGACGGGTGTGAAGTTTGTCCTAAAATTAAAAATTTATCCTAAAAAATGATTTTCCTGTGAGTGTATATTAGTAAGAATATTAAATCTCTCGTTATTATGAATTTTTACGTTAAAAAAAAAATATTTTACTTACGTAATTTAATTTTACAAATAACATCTAAATAAATTCAACTCAATCTGGCCCAAAAGATCGTAACTAAGTGGACATAAGTTTTACAGACAATCGGAGAACCGCTCTATCCCAAAACAATGATAAAGACGTCATTAAGGGTAGTGGGCGATTTCCCTACCTAAAAAATAACTCTTTCAAAAATGTGGAAGATAACTGACTTAGGACAGACGCATTGCGTCCCTATAAGTAGGTTCGTATAAAGTCGGATGTTAAAAAAATTCTAAATCTCGTCCAAAGATCGCCAAGTGAACATACATCAATAAGGGTAGAGGGCAATCCCCTCTATCTCAGAAATATTACAACTTTCAAAAATCAATCCCTATACCCTTAGTAATATATGACTACTTGAAAACGAGCTTTGGGCCAGATTGAGAATTTTGTTAATATCCAACTTTAGACGATCTTACATGGATGCAATACGTCTGTGCTAAGTCACTTATCTTCTAGATTTTGGAAAGTTGCAATATTTCTGAGATAAAAAGGATTGCCCTCTAGCCTTAGTGAAGTATGTCCACTTGGGAATACGACCTTTAGGATTGAGAATTTTTTTAATATTCAACTGTAGACGAATTTATATATAGGGGCGCAGCATGTCTGTCCTAAGTCACTTATATCCTAGATTTGTGAAAATTTGAATATATTTTAGATAGAGAAGGCCACTCAATAACCTTGAAAATATGTGTCCACTTAGGTATGATCTTTGGGTCAGATTGAGAATTTTTTTAATATCAAACTTTATACGATCTTACATATTAGGACGCAATACGTCTGTTCTAAGTCACTTATCTTCTAGGTTTTTGAAAATTATAATATTTTATAGATAGAGAAGGCCACTCACTACTCTTCAAAATATATGTCCACTTGGGTACGATCTTGAGGCCAGATTGAGAATTTTTTTAATGCCACCCTTTATACGATCTTACATATATGGACGCAACACGTCTGTCCTAAATCACTTATCTTCTAAATTTTTGAAAATTGTAATATTTTATAGATAGAGAAGGCCACCCACTACCCTTGAAAATATATGTCCACTTGGATACGATATTTGGGCCAGATTGAGAATTTTTTTAATACCAGCATTTATAACACCTCTGTCTTTAGTCACTTATCTTCTAGATTTTTGAAAATTGTAATATTTTATAGACAGAGAATGCCACTCACTACCCTCGAAAATATATGTCCACTTGGGTAAGATCTTTGGGCCAGATTGAAAATTTTTTTAATATGCGACTTTATACGATCTTACATATAGGGACGCGATACATCTGTGCTAAGTCATTTATTTTTGAGATTTTGGAAAATTGTAATATTTTATTGATAGAGAAAGCCACTCACTTGGAAATTTATGTCCACCTGGGTGTGATCTTTGGGCCAGATTGAGAATTTTTTTAACACCACCCTTTATACGATCTTACATAGGGACCCTACACGTCTATCTCAAGTCATTTATTTTCTAGATTTTTCAAAGTTGTAATATTTCTGAGATGGAGGGGATTATCCTTTACCCTTATTAATTTATGTCCACTTCGATACGACCTTTGGGCCAGATTGAGCATTTTTTTAATATCCAACTTTTTGCGAACATAAATAAAGGGACGCAGTACGTCTATCCGAAGTCACTTATCTTCTAGATCTTGGAAAGTTGTAATATTTCTTAGATAGATATTGCCCTCTACCCTTGGTAAAGTATGTCCACTTGGGTACGATCTTTGGGCCAGATTGAGAATTTTTTTAGTACCAGGATTTATACGATCTTACATATAGGGACGCAATACGTATGTTCTAAGTCACTTATCTTCTAGATTTTTGAATATTGTAATATTTTATAAATAGAGAAGGCCACTGACTACCCTTGAAAATATATGTCTACTTGGGTACGATCCTTGGGCCAGGTTGGTAATTTTTTAATACAAGCCTTTGTACGATATTACAAATAGGGACGCAACACGTCTGTCGTAAGGCACTTTTATCTTCTAGATTTTTGAAAGTTTTATTTTTTAGGTAGGCAGGTCGCCCACTATCCTTAATGACGTCTTTATCATTGTTTTAGGAAAGAGCGGTTCGCCGACTGTTTATAAAAGTTGTCTCCACTTGGCTACTAGAGTAATTTTTATATATCACATTTCGAACGAACTATGATTTTGTTAAATTGTTTCTTTGGACAATAGAAATTAATAATTAACTTTATTTATAATTAAAATTCATAATAACGAGAGATTAAATATTTTTACTAATACATTCACAGGAAAATCAATTTCTAGGACAAATGTTTAATTTTAGGACAAACTTCACACATTTGCGCAGTCGCGTCAAGTTTGTCCTAAAATGTATTTTTGTAATTTTAGGACAAATTTAGGACAAACTTCATGGAAATTGCAAAATGTAGTTTAAGCCAGAAACATTTTGTTACTTTCTATTTTAAATTTCACTCAAAATATTGGCGTCGTAGTTCATTGTAACTCAATTAAAATTGCATCTGTTTAATTTAAAACTGAAAATGTACACTCAATTTTTAGTCAAGCCCTAGTTGAAATTTTTATTCAAAGATTGGAATTCAAACTCTATTTATAACTAATCTTCTGCCGAAAAGTACGATTAGCTTTCGATTCATATTAAACACAAGATATTATTCAAATTTAGCTTGTAATTCAATTTAAATTTTTAAATTTTTAAATTCAGTTTAAGTTCCACTCCAGAATTTATTAAATTACATTTGGGAATTCAAATTCTCATTCAGATTTTAGCTCGAAATTCTGATTTTATATTCGATATGTTGAAATTCACAAACGTATGTTGACTTTTTTCACGTAAATGGCACTCAATATTTTATAAAAATTCATATTTGAAAATAGTTTTAAATCAGATGAATGTCACAACGTGAATTATTTCATTTCATTTTTTATAAAGGCAAATACATTAACGAATAAGAACTCCGGATCGTCAAATAAACTATTGAGATATTTTAATTTGACGTTTATTTTGTTCTTAATTTATTGATCCATTTTTTTTTTCATCTCCAGACATAACACTAAAGGCTGATTTGACACTGGAAACTTGAACTGAATTTCTTTCCAGCGATAGCTATTGAAAAGTCATATCAATGCAATCCATCTCCAGACATAACACTATATGGGCTGATTTTATACAAAATTTCTAATGATTTCTGGAAAAACGAATTTTACTAGATTTCCCACGGGAAATTTTTACACAAAACACTCTACAGCACCCTTATTCTGTAAAAAATAAGATAATGTGTAAACGTGAAAACGGGTAAACTTTGTGATTTTTTACTAAAATTACATTAAATTGTTTTTCGATTCTCTTTTCGTTCACTGTTTATCACGTGTAAACATTATCTTATTTTTATAGAATAAGGCTACAGCACCCTTATTCTGTAAAAAATAAGATAATGTGTAAACGTGAAAACAGGCAAACTTTGTGATTTTATACTAAAATTACATTAAATTGTTTTTCGATTCTCTTTTCGTTCACTGTTTATCACGTGTAAACTTTATCTTATTTTTTATAGAATAAGGCTACAGGATAGTTTTGTAAAAATGTTAAATATTTTTTTGGGTTTGGCGAATTTTGCACAATTTTCCAAGAGGAACTGGAGACAGTGTTTGCCACATAAGAATATTGACAAAACTTCTCAATGCTATCCTTGCATCCATGGTAATTTTAGGCTAATCACTATCGAATGATTCTGAATGTTTTTATTTTCGGCTGGGATAACACAATCTGCATTACCGATTTATTTAATTTTGACTGATTTTAACAGGGTTCTGCATTATCGACTCTCTACTCTCAGCTGGCAACTTTCGCCTAACTTTAACAGTATTAAAATAACCAAGTTATTTACGAAAAAGTGACATCGACCCTTTAATAGTGGAAAAGCTCCCCTTTCTCGACCCTCTCTATGAGTCCCGCTTATCGAATTGGTAATCTAAGTGAAAAAATACATCGATTACAGAAAAAACCTTTTGACCAATTTATTTCCTTTATAAACTCTAATACTGCTTTGATTTTGTGGAATGATTTCAGCTATTATACATTAGGGCACAACCCGAAAATTTATTGAACATAGAAGAGTTATTTTGTCCTAATAATAATAATGGGTCTATACCAACTCAGTAATTCTTCTTTATTATATTCAAAGGGTGCTTAAAGCGGATTTGTATCCCTACGTACTGGACGGTTAATATGGTGGTCTTTATCCCGAAAGCGGGGAAAAGCTCACATGTCTATCCTAAGGACCTAAGACCCATAACTCTATTATCCTTTGGTTTGAAAACCGTGGAAAGGCCGTTGAATGTATCTATTAGAGCAAAAATAAGATTCAGTAAGTGGGCACTGGGGTAGTCCTGTGGACACAGCTCTACACCTCTTGAGCTCACTATTGAGAAATGGATTCACAGCCGCTCCCGAGAAATTCCTGGGCACAATTGTGGTCGTAATGCTGAATCAGTTCACAATCGTTATGAAATGGACTGGCAAATATGGACTGGGAATTAGCCCGTCCAAGATAGACCTACTACTCTTTAATAATAAAAACAAAATCCCGGTAGTTGTTCCTCTCTGATCAGCACGAGGCATACTTTTACTGAGCGAGCCAGATATCTGGGCGTTTCTTGAACAGTATGCTTAGTTGGAGGTTCAATATTTTGGAGAGAGTAAACAAAGCTACTATAGCTCTGGGCAAGGTAACTTATAAAAAAAGATAGAGATGGTGAACGAAGCATTGAGGTCGATACCGACACGTGTCTTAGAGGTTATGTTGCACCTTCTTCAGGTAGCCAATTTTGGTAAATAGCCAAATTTCGTTGCAGCCGTCTCTCAGTGGAATTAGCTTAATATAGGACACTCGACTATTATTAGATAGTTATAGGTGAGCTGGCGAATCTGGACTACATTATCTCTACTCTACTTTTAGAGAAGGGCTTTCGGACTATCATCCGTTCAAGAGAATCCTGAAGGGACACGTCAATATCGGAAACAGAAAAAGCTTTACAATTCTTCATGGAAGGCTCCAAACCACACGGTAAATTAAATGAAATGTGAACATTTCCATTCGTCTCCCTGATTAATAAAGCGTGTACCAAGCTGAGGTGGCAGCGATTGAAGAAGTGTTGACGTGGTTGAAGCATAGCGGTACTTAGGTCACTGGAATCAGTCTCTTGGCGTCACGGGTGGCGTTGAATTGTTACTCATCCCTTTACGATTAATCGCATTTTATCATTCAGTTAATCTGGGTCACTCGGACGTCATAGAAAACTGCAGGGCGGATGAACTAATTGTTCATGGTACGACTCTACAGTTCCAACCGGAAAGGGCAAACCTGAGGAGGCCTATCAAAGCGCTAAAACTAGCACTTAGGAAACAGGCGCTAGCTTCAGCAGAGGAAAGGTAGACTAACACCCTCACCTGTAAGTGTAGCAAGACAAGGTTAGCCAAAGCTTGATTTTGGATGCACTGGAATATGAATAACCCTACATAGGCGTGAATTAAGAACGGTCGTAGGAATTCTCATGGGACACTGCCTCTTTGCAGAACTGGCAAGAAGGATGAGTCTGGAGGCAAATGACTTCCGTAGAAGCTGTTTGGACGAGGAGAAGGATTAGACGTTAGTTTACTTCCTTTGATCATGTCCAGCATTGGCAATCGTAAGGCACAAACACTTGGGTAAGCTGCCGGTTCTCGAAAATAGTAAAGTGTTGAACATTTTACGCTACATAAAGAAGATACACCATGTGGTATAACAATGGACCGATATCGGTCTAAGTGTGGCTAAGCAGCAATTCCAGCCTAACCTAACCATGGTATGTGCTAACAAACCTAATGGATCAAAAGTTTTGAAGCTTTTGATAGTGTTTTTCGTTTTGGTCATTGTTGATGCTATTGATGCTTGCAGATTTATCTAGAACATGAATGTATTGAATAAAGGATATATGGATTCTTAAGGCCTTCACAGTATAATCTCCATTTATATGAAGTGAGTTGAACGCACACAGGGCTTCGAGTGTGTTCTGCAAGATTGCATTACTTTTAGACATCCATATCCTAACGTTGAACCCATCGGGTTGTGGTATAGCTCAATTAGTTCCACCTGCAGATTTTTGGCGTTTTCACAGCAAGATAATATGTGGTTGATGTTCTTTGGTATTTTATTGTTTTCTATTGGAATCCTTCTGTCTTGTTCGCAAAGTGGCCGGTCGGTGAAATGGTGGACGGCATTTTGTGCAGAAACTGTATAAAAGAGAAGGATAATCTCAAATTTTACTATTACCGGTTAAGAAAGAGCTTAGTTCCATTCTATAAATGCCACTTACTTTTCACTATGTTCACCAAAATGTTCACTATGTTTGCCACTTACTTTTCACTATGTTCGCCAGAGAAAAACTAGATGGCGTGTTCTGAATAAGTTGTGTTTGTTTCGCTCCGCAAATTAAATTAATATAAAAATATTCTATGTGTTATTAATTGATTTTAATTAATTTATATGTAAACTAAGTCAGCATAAACTATTTATAAACTATATTGCTTTGCATTTTAAAGTGGTGTGTTGTGAAATTATTTAATTTTTTTTAAAAATTCATCTTTGTTGTTTAACATTATCAAAACTGAGTGTCAAAATGGATGCCGAATCACAAAATAATTTTCTTTTGAGTGTTGACAATCTTAAAAAAGAAATTGAGAGACTTGAATCGGGATTAAACAAAGTCAAATCGGACTTGGATTCATGTTTAAGTTCAACCAAATCGGAAATCAAATCTGAAATCACCGGCCTAATTGCCCATTTGGAAAGTTTCAATTCTAAAATAAAGTTATATGATGAAAAATTGGATTATTTTGAACGTCATCATAATTCGTCTGCAGTGGTCTTAACTGGGATTCCGTTTATAGCAAATGTGTCGGTTGAGGATATTTTTGGTAAAGTTGCGGCTGCAGTTAAATTTGAAAGGGGAATTGAAGCGGTGGATGTTATTTATTGGATGGCGTCTCCTAAAGTATCGTCGAGTGATCTAATTTCCAAGAACCAAACACCTATTTTTGTTCGGTTTATTTCTCATCGTCTTAAAATGATGTTTTTTAAGCAATATATTGTACCGAAAAATCTGTCACTGCGTCACATTGGCTTGGATATCAGTAATAGAATTTACTGCAACCATTATCTGTCGAAAGTCAATTACTCCATCCTTCAAGCAGCATTCAAAGCAAAACGAGCTGTAAATAAAATCTCCAAAGTGACAACTAAATCTGGTTTGGTGCATATTACGTATACAAACAACAATAAAGTTTTTATACCAAGAAGTGTAGAGGAATTTTACAAAATCGATCGTCAATTTCAATCAGCTGATCATCCTCTAACGGTAGGCGACAATCAGGTCAAAAAACGCAATAAACAGGTAAACACGGTAGTAAATGCGAATGATAATTTTATCGCACCTATTACTAGGTCGCAAAACAGAATCAAATCATAATGTTTATTTTTTGTTTTCTTTTGAAACGTTTCAATATTAATAGTTTAACTGTATTGCATTCCTTTTTATTTTTATTTTTATATTTTATTTCTTTGTTGGAGTCGTAATTTCATTCAATTTCATTCAATTATTGTAATCAATTGTATTATTATTATTTTCTTTTTTTTGCTTTATTGTAATCATGTATTTTTTACTCATAAGTTTTTCCTTATCATATTTTTATTATTTTCATTCATTCTTATTTTTATTCTTTTTTCCATCTCTATTTTGTAAATTGTGTGCCTGTTTGCTTTTCTGGTATCAGTTTTTTGACACTAAACTCGTTACTTCATAATTATGATGGGTAGTAGACATATTGACGGGGCTGGCTCGGTGGATGTGAGGAACGTTGTTTTAAAATCATCCATACCAGACAACAACGTTTTATTTAACTTCTGCCATTTAAATCCTGGTAGTTTGGTTCCTAATTTTGAAGAATTGAAGTTAATCGTTAAGGACATCCCCTTCCATGCTATTGCCATTTCAGAAACATGGTTGAAATCTAAACACTCTAGTAAACATTTTGATCTTGACCATTTTACTCTATTTCGTAAAGATCGTTCGGGGCGACGTTCTGGTGGTGTTGGTGTTTATGTCAAAAAATTTCTAAATCCAAAAGTTATATACACTAATGCAAGTAACTCTTTATTCGACATAATCTTCATTGAAATTAGAAATCAACTTAACATGAAAATGGTCCTGGGTGTAGTATACAACCCGCTCAAATTGGAGTCCTCGAAATTAGGATTCCTAAAAGATCTTGAAACCGTCTTAAGTGATCTTATGACACGATATAATGAGGTCATTATTGTTGGTGACTTTAATATTGACTGTCTCGTTATCGACCTACGGCTAAACTACTAAAATCATTAATGTCATCTTATGGGCTTGGATTAGTCTCAAAGGTAGCTACTAATTTTGTGGGTGATTCTGCCACTTTAATTGATTTGGCCTTTACCAATCATCCTAACAACATTAAAACTTTTACTCAAATCTCAATTCCTGGCATTGCAACCACCCATGATATGATTTATGGGTCATTTGTGTTCCCTGTTGACAAAAATGTTAGTAACCAATTCATTTACGTGAGAGATTTCTCCAATATTGACAAGGACGCGCTACTGATGGCTGCTAATTCATTAAATTGGGTATCATTATATCATTTTTGTGATGTTTATAAACAGTTATCACTTTTAAATTCATTTATAAGTTATCTTATTGATAACTTTGTACCAATAAAAATGATTTGTGAGAAGCGTAAAGTGCGTGGTCCGTATTTTAATAACGATATTTTATTGCACCGTAATATTCGTGATTTTCTACATGAGAATTGGAGAAAGCATAAGACTGACATTAATAGGTTAAAATACGTTAGAGCTCGTAATAAAGTAAATTATATGATCAAAGCTGCCAAATGCCAGTTTTTTAATGATCGTTTTAGCAATAATACTACGAGTAAATTGTTCTGGAAGAACTTCAACACATATGTAAATCCGCCAATTCCGGAGTGTAAATGTGACATTACCTCTGATGAGTTCAATAGTTACTTCGGTTCGGTTTTCAACTCCAATGATGTAAATTTTGTTTGTGATGCAGTTCATTCTGCCGCTGACGTAAATGCTTTCTACTTTAAAAATGTTTCTGCTGAAGAAGTTTGTTTTCATCTGGATAAAATCAAATCGAGTTCTGTAGGAGTTGATGGTATTCCACTTAACCTCATTCAAATTCTGCTTCCGGTTTTGCTACCTCACTTAACTTTTATTATAAATGCTGGCCTCACAAAATCGATATTTCCTGATGCGTGGAAAATTGCGACAATTTCGCCTATTCCAAAAATACCGAATCCATCTACAGTAACTGATTTTCGTCCTATAAGTATATTACCAACATTATCTAAGGTTTTTGAAAGAATTATTCATGCTCAGATCAGTGGCTTTATTGCTAAACATAGCCTATTGGATGAACTACAATCTGGATTTCGTGCCAAGCACAGTACTACAACTGCCTTGTTGAAAGTTACTGATGATATTACTATTAATATTGAAGATGGTAAAGTTGTAGTTTTGGTTCTATTAGACTTTTCAAAGGCATTTGATAAAGTAGACCACGCTATGTTGTTATCAAAACTATGTTATGAATATAACTTTTCCAAGAGTGCTTGTCAACTTATAGGTTCTTACTTGCATCTGCGACAACAATCTGTAAAATATCATGGCAACTTTAGCGACAACATTATTGTCACATCTGGGGTTCCTCAAGGATCTATTTTAGGACCTATTCTGTTTTCATTGTACATAAATCAAATTTGTCAATCAATTAAACAAATGGGAAACATTTGCTATCACCTTTTTGCGGATGATTTGCAAATCTATTCTTTTGGGGATATTGATTCGGTTGACGCTGTGATTAATAATCTAAATCAAGCGTTATGTAATATTTTGGAATGGTCCAAAGTGCACAAACTTCAAATCAATCCTGCGAAGTCACAAGCCATACTAATAACTAACAAAAAACGTATAAATTTACCAATAAACAGTCTTTTAATTGACAATCACAGAATTGAGTTTTGTGGCGTTATCAAGAGTCTGGGGTTGATTATAGACACTAAATTAAATTGGAGTACCCATGTTAATAACCTATGTGGTAAAATTTATGGTATCTTAGGTAAATTGTGGAGCACGGCGAAATTTATTTCAAGTGATGTGAAATGTCATATCATTCGTACTCTTGTGGGACCTTTACTTTCATATTGTTCTTCGATATATTCGCAATGTTCCAAGAAGTCCCTACGAAAGTTAAATGTTGCTTTTAATTCTTGTGCTAGATACATATTTTTGAAGCGAAGGGGCGAACCAATTTCGCACCTTTCTGAACAGATATTTGGTGTAAGCTTGAACCAGTTTTTGGAACTGTCGGTGTTGACTGTGATGTTTGGTTTGACTAAAAATAAAGTTCCGAACTACCTTTATGATAAACTGAAATTCTCAAAATCGCAGAGGACATTAAATTTAAATTTGCCTAAATCATGCAAAACTAAGCCAAGACAACGTGCTTTCTTTATCCATGGAGTGAAGCTCTGGAATAGTTTGAATCCGTCTATAAAGGCAGCATCTAATTTGCGTGGTTTCAAGGGACTGTACCTCGAGGGGCTGATTGGCACATAATTCGTTTCCATTATTTTTCTTTTTTCATTTTTCCATTATCACGTCTTCTAATGTTTTATCTTAATCTTTTCTTCTGTATTTTTAATTATATTATATTTAATTTTAATTATTGTTCTAATAATTTTTCTGTGTAATTGCTGGAATACACATAGGAATATATCCCTGGATATTGTAAGAAGGCTATGCCTTATTTGTGTATAATTAAATAAATAAATAAAAAATAAATAAAATCACAACAATCTCACACTTTATTTAGAAAGCTTAAATATAAGCTTTTCGTCCAATCTGTTATTTATTTTACTATCCATAAAAGGAAGTGATACTGAAAATGTTTCAACCTTGGTCTCTAAAATAACATATTTTCAACTATATAAAATTAGGCTCAATTTTTTTGGCTGAAACAGAATTAGGAATTTTGTTTAGGTACAGTAGATAAGTGCGTTTTTCAAGCCAAATTGTATTCGTAATATCGTAAACTATCATTAATTGCAGGAAAGTGTCTTTAAGTAAACAATAAGTTCGTTCACGATTAGATATAATCAATAAAGTCAAATAAATTAATAGCCCTGGAATTTAATTTAGCATATCAGCTAAAGATAATTAGCCGTCGGTTTTCTACGGATGTAAAGTATTGAGAAAATAATAAACGATTACTTTATAACAATGATCTACCCGCATTCCTGTGGGCCGCATAAACTAATATTTTATTTTTTTATCTTAACTTAAAATTAACATGACTAGTAGTTATTTATAAATAATATCACAGCAATTTGAAAAATTTGCACAATTTCCAATCATCACTCAAACCGAATCGTATCTTGAATCCAGTTAATATACTGACTTACCCGTGTATAAATTCCAGGCAAACCGGCACGTGCACAACCCACCCCCGTCGAGACAACACCAATCAAAATATTATTACGATCCACAAGTGGTCCACCGGAATCAGCCCAACATGAATCAATGCCACCCGTCGTTTTGCCCGCACACATTTGTGAATTGGTTATTTTTTGTGTTTTCACAAAATTACGAAATGATTCTTGGCACACCTCATTTTGCCATATTTCCACTGATGCCTTTTGTAAAATATCAGCTCGCTTACCAATCGATTGATCCTCATTGGTCCATCCCCAGCCCGATACGGTTGCAAAATTACCACTACGCTCCTCATTATTATTCTCGTTTGAGATACAAATCGGTTGAACGCGATCATTAAAATTGATCGGCTTATAAAGTTTCATGAGCGCAATATCATTAGCACTTTTGGTACAACCATATCCCGGATGTACAATGATCTTGTCAAAATCAATTTGATATTCACGATCAAAATCACCGATTTTATACAAGCCCATAACACCTTTGAGCTGACTTGGTTTCATAATTTGATTTACTCCGTTACAAACACAATGGCCCGCTGTTACAATCCAATTGCTGTTTAATATTGATGCACCACAAAAGTGTCCACCACGGCGTGTAAGACTAACGATATACGGTGTTTCACCGTTAATAGCATTTGTACCACCAACAATCCGGCCAAGGCGGCCTAGTCCTCGTACATTATTCCTATTTAGGCAGGGTTGCGAAGAAACTGTAAGACGCAACGAAAATATAAATCCAAATTATTAACATGTGCTGACATCTATCAGTCAAATTTAACGATGATACTTACGACTTATTTGCGAACGAACCGAAATTAATAAAAAATTTATAATGATTGCAAATTGTAAAAACAACATTTTTTTATTAATTTTTGGTTTGATCGCTCCTATAGCTTCAAAGTGAAGAATTAGTGAATGTATGACAAGGGATTTATAATTTGCTAGACTATTAATATCTATATTTATATTAATTTCGGATCGGTTCACGCCGAATGGAATCACGATCGTTGAAGAATATTCTCCCCACTATGCAAAATTTGCGCGCGCTTTTTTTTTTACTACAATTTTCATTTTCTACTCTGTATTACAAGCATTTTATAATATACACGACGAATATGACTCGCGTGTTTTGTTTGAGTGACATTGAAAATTGTATAAACATTTTTTTTTTGTATTTTGAATGTTACCTACTACACATACGAGTATCGAGTATATAAGTATTCATTTAGTGGTGTTATTAAAAACTGTTTATTGTGTAGTTTTATAGATAGGAAGTTAGAAATACAACAATAAAAACCAAAATGTGTTGATTGATTTGGTCAATATTTGGTTTTGGTTGCGTTCCGTGTGTGGTATAAGCGAATTAAGATGAAAGGACATTTAAAGTGAATTATTCGTATACTTACTGTATTATGCAATTTGCTGGTTACTGGCCTTTACCCTTGCAAGGTATACTGACTCGGTTTTATTGTGTACACAAGATTATTTAACATTCAACAATTATTATTACAAAATATCAGACATCATCATAGACTTGACAGTGAATTAGCATTTTTGTGTGATAAATTTGTGTGCAAATTATGCAGTCAGCGAGGATTGTTGAACTTTGACGAATGGAGTTCATTTGTTGGAAAATAGTGTTTTGTTGGTAATGATAAATAATTATTATTATATATTTACATATGTAAGTATTATTTATAGAAAGATTACTTTATTGATAATAGTAAACTTGATAAAATTGTCGAAGGTAAAGAATGAAATTAAAAATCAGCAAAAGTGGTGTGTAAGGCTGCTGGGATAAAACAAAAAGTATTCGATATAACTCGAAAACCTTTAAATTCCTAATAATTTGACCTTTCAAAAACACGTTTCAATATTCTAGTAGACAAAAAAAATTAAATTGACGAAATTTATTAACTTTCTCGTAATGAAATTTTCCAGAGAATATATAGAACCTTAACTTTGTAATATACAAAATAAGTGTTGATGACTAAATTTTTGTCTTAATAAATTTAAGGGAAGGCAACCATTTAGAACCTTCACAAATCGATTTTTTTTGCTTTAAAACTTACTTTATTATGTGTAGAATACGAAAAGCTTTATGACTTAGGTCAAAACTCAAAGCTCTTGTAAATAGAGCCAATTTTCGAGACTCCCTTTCATTCTACTCTACTATCCCAACATTTATACGAACTAAAGAGTTATTTTTTTTGATCAGCGAAGAAGAAAAAATTTATCGAAAATATCGATTTTTTTGATTTTATGTCTGCCATTTCTCCAATTGAAAGATTAGGTTTATGAAGTATCCACAGACATATACTGACCACATCCTTTTGCCTTTCTATTTCAGATCACTTTTCACGGCGGCACAATTGGCACCGTAAAAAAAATGGCTCCGTGATCATGTGGCTCCATCATGCTATATCTCCATCAATTTTAAATCTTTTCGTAAGTACTCATTAAAATATTTATAATAAACTGTCAAAATTTCAAATAGATTCATTTATTTCTTCCCTTTCAAAAAAGTTTCTAAAAATCTGCTCAATTTCGGTGTTATAAATGTTTGCCCCCCCCCCCCCCTTTCAAATTACATGGTGTTAACTGTATACAAATATAGTTATAATTCCATAAGTTTCTTTAGTAGATAATTCAAGGCCTGGGAAGTTGGCCAAAAATTCTATCCCAAAAAATTATGATTTTAAACTATGGCAATACTAAATTAATTAAAATAAAATAAAATATTTGAAAATTATTATTACATTTAAATAAAAATATTATTAATGCAAAAACCTTATCAACATAACACAACATTTAAAATATAAAGAGTTAAAACCTCATGAGGTGGTCGGATCTTCGGTCTTCATTAATTCAACTCCCAAATCAATCTCGAAATGAATCTCTTAAGTCAATCTTCAGCTCAACGTCCAGCTCAATATACAAATCAACGTCCATCTCAATCACAACATAATTCTAAACGCAATCACTAAATTAACCGCCAACCAAACCCTCAAATCACCAAATCAAGCCCAAATCAACCCTTAACCTAACTTCAAATAAACTCTTAAATAATTCCCCAACCGAACAAACAACTTAACCCCAATGGAGGCTAACTAAATCCTAACTCGACTTCAACTCAACTTAGCTCGAACTAAATTTCAACCCATATCAACTCATATCATCTTACCATCATACCACAACCTACCATCATATCATCATACCATCATACCATCATACCATCATACCATGACCATCATACCATCATACCAACATACCACGATGGGTGATGAAACGAAAATGGAGGCTATAGAGGATGATAGTATCAATTTCCAAGATACTTTGCTGAGATTAATTACGCATTTCCGTCATTATTAAATCAAGTTAAGAGTGTACTATGCCCCATTCCAGAAAACGTGTTTGAGGATGAATCTAATGCGGACGAAATAAACAAAAGTGTGATCAAAGTTCGACGTCGTACAATTACGTCATCAAATGAAAATATTAACACCAAAATCAAAGTGGCATCAGCTAATGGTATACAAGAGATGCAAGAGGAAAGAAGTATCTCCCTTACTCGTGAAATGCAAAACAAGCAGAACAAGGATCAACTTACGGTAGTGCATGAACATACTAAAAGCGTATCGAATCGAAAAGCGTTTTGGATAACCATTTTAAGTCATTTTTTAAGAAGAAATATATGAACAAGGAATCAAGATCAGAAATATGCAGAATAATGGATGAATCTCAAAAACAGTTGCGAGCATTGGGAAGATTAGGCAAAAATTTAAGTGACGCGGTTATAATATACATAATGAAGCAACGCTTCGATCCGGAAACACGTAAATTATGGGAAAATGAAGATACCTCAAATGAAAATTCTACTTGGGATAAAATGTTAGAATTTTTACATCGCAGAAGTCGTGCTTTAAAATATCCAAATGAGTCATCCAAAACTGAGTCATCAAATAAAACGTCAAATGCAGCGAGTAGCAATCATCGTCGGAATACGTCAACGTTTTTATCATCTTCGGAGGCTGCGGAGAAAATAGTAACGTGCCCTTTGTGCCATTGGTCACACTTGTTGGTGGTATGCGAGGAATTCATAAAACTGGCTCCTCAGGATAGATATGATCAAATCAGAAAATTAGGTTTATGTCTTAATTGCTTTAAAGGTGGACATAAATCATTTATGTGTAGATCATCTCGCTATATAAAGTGTCAACGAAGGCACAATACTATGCTGCATTTAGAATCGAACGGGTTAGTGTCTTCTTCAACCGAGCAACAAGTAAATGTCAATAAATTGTATCAACAACACAATGAGCAGGCGCAATCAAAAGATGATATAACTTCAAGCAAGACCACACTATCATGTGTTACTATCAACAGCACAAGTCGTAATAAAGAATGCAAAGGGAACTTATCATACTTGCAGAGCGTTGCTAGACTCATCATCGCAATCAAATTTCATTTCGGCCGAACTTGTAAATAAACTGTCATTGGTGCATGACAACGTTAGAATATCGATTGGTGGTCTGAATCACTCCAAAATAGAGGTTAAAGAAAAATTAACAACCAAAATCAAAACTAGAATCAACGAATTTGCTACCATATTAGAGTTGTATGTTGTTCCTAAAATTGGAAATCATTTGCCAGAGCAATTTATAAATTTTGAAAAGTGGAAACTACCAGCACATGTTACACTGGCTGACCCGCGATTCAATGTACCTGGTTCAATTGATTTGTTGCTTGGCGCAGAGTTATTTTTTAAAATATTAAACAATGGAAAAATTGAATTGGAACGCAATTTGCCGATATTACAAGATTCAGTTTTCGGTTGGGTGGTGGCTGGACGATTGGAAAATCAATGTGAGCAGAATTTCTTCTTAGCCACAAACGATTTACAGAGTGAGTTAGATGCTAAATTAGACGAACAATTACAAAAATTCTGGATAATCGAGGCTCATGACACAAAGAAAGGTTTGTCCATTGAAGAGAAAGAATGTGAGAGAATATTTGAGGAATCACATTTTCGAGACAAAATTGGACGATTTTTGGTGAGATTGCCTTTAAAACCTAATTTTTATCAGTTGGGTGAATCGAAAACTCAGGCGCTGAAACGGTTTGGTTATTTGGAATCAAAACTAAACAAAAACCCCGAATTAAAAAGAGAATACGTAAAGTTTATGGAAGAGTACGAAAGTTTAGGACATATGGCAGTAGTGCATCATAACATCAACCAAAGCTTAAAATATTACCTCCCACATCACGCAATTTATAAGAATAGCACACCAACAAAAGTGCAGTTGACCCGCATTTGTTGCTAAATGACATCTTAATGGTTGGACCTACGGTTCAAGAGGAATTGCTGTCGATAATTATCAAATTCAGAAAATTTACATACGTTTTCACTACTGATGTGGAGAAAATGTATCGTCACATCCATGTATGTCAAGATCAAACCTCGTTGCAAAAAATTGTCTGGAGAAGTCATTCAGATCAACCAATCAAAGAATATACATTACGCACGGTTACGCATGGGAGAGTATTTTTACGTGGATGATTTATTGACGGGTAGTGATAGTATGGAAGAAGTACTAAACTTCAAGTGGAACTGGTGGAGATGTTTAAAGGTGCTGGAATGAAGTTGCGAAAATGAACATCTAATACAACCGCCTTGCTGAATGCAATTCCATTGGACGATCAAGAACAATTGAACAGTCCCAATGAAACAATTAAAACATTAGGGTTAATGTGGGACTCAACAAGTGATCAGTTAAATTTCAACGTGGCTACCAAAATTTACAGCTCTAATACTACGAAACGAGAACTACTGTCAACCATAGCCAAATTGTTTGACCCTTTGGGCTTGATCGCACCAGTAGTTGTGACAGCAAAAATTTTGATGGAAGGGGTATGGGTTGCAAGAATAAATTGGGATGAGTTGCTGCCCCCAAATATTCAATCGACTTGGAATACATTTATACATCAACTAGCATTGTTCGATTCGATTAAGTTCCCAAGACACATTGTTATACCAAAAGCCAGGTCAATTGAGATCGACAAATGTGAAAATGCCGAAATATCTGTAAAATTGGTGTACAGTAAATCCCGAGTAGCTCCATTGCGCACAAAAACTATTCCACGATTAGAATTAAACGCAGCAGTATTACTAGCGGAATTAACACAAAGAGTAATCAAGTCGTTGGATCTTTCGTCAGCAAAATGTACCCTGTGGTCGGATTCAACAATAGTATTGTCATGGATTAAAACACCTCCGCATGAGTTAAAAATTTATGAATCATATCGTAAAAGTAAAATCCAGGAAATTACGTCACTAATGAGATGGCGGCATGTCGACACCAAGAGCAACCCTACGGATGTGGTGTCGCGAGGTATGTTACCAGCAGAATTACGTGACTGTGCAATTTAGTTTCATGGGCCACACTTTTTGAAATGTGCCGAAGATACATGGCCATCAAAATTGATTTTACCATTGACCAATACGCCGGAGGATACAACCGGGAACGTAGCGTTCGCTTTAACAAAATATAAACAATTTCAAAATGTTTTAAACGTTGAGCGATTATAGTTCTATGACGAGACTAGTTCGCGTAGTTGCCTGGTGTAGACGATTCTTTTATAACAACGCGCAAACGGGGTTTGCTGAATTCAGAGGATTTGGACAACGCTATAAGAAATGTTTATTCAGAATCGTTCAAACCGATAATTTTGCATCTGAGCTTAACATGCTGAAAGCAGGCATCCAGTTGGAAAAATCAAATAGGTTGATACATTGTACTCCATACATAGATGAAGACGGGTTAATTTGAGTTGGTGGTCGTCTTGAGAACAGTAAGACATTATCAATGGAACAGAAACATCAAATTATTCTCTTTCGCCATCACATTACGTCGTTGCTAGTTAAACAAGTACATCTCGTAAACTTACATTGCGGAATTAGGCAAACATTATATATTCTACGGCAAAGGTATTGGTTAATACATGGAATAAAGTTGATAAAAAAGGAACTGCATTCTTTTGCTTAGACTTTTGTGGGCCATTATCAGTGCGCTATAGGAATCAACGTAAGGAAACTTATGCCAAGGTCTATATTTGCATATTTGTTTGTTTTACCACAAAGGCAGTACAACTCGAGGTGGTGGAGGATGCAACTGCAGATGCATTTATGGCTGGCTTGAAATGATTTATTAGCAGACGTGGAAAACCGACAGAAATATGGAGTGATAACGGATCCAACTTCAAAGGAGCAAACAACCAATTGCAACACATGGAAAACATGTTTAAAGCAAGGCATCACGACATTATTGATTATTGTTCAACAAAGGGTATAAAATGGCATTTTATTCCACCACGAGCTCCTCATTTCGGAGGCATTTGGGAATCGGGCATGAAGGTAATCAAAACCCATATGAAAAAGGTAGTCGGTTCGCGTATTATGACGTTGGAGTTCCTGTACACTTTGGTTGTTCAGATTGAAGGGATAATGAATTCGCGTCCCTTGTGTGAAATGTCATCCGATCCACATGATCTGCAACCATTAACTCCTGGTCATTTTATTATTGGCACAGCAATAAATGCAGTCATGGAACCAAACATTTGTGAACTACCTTCTAACCGTCTCACTCAATGGCAACAATTAATCCAATTAGTACAGCAGTTTTGGAAAAGATTCCAATTGGAATATATCAACACTTTACAATAGCGGCATGCGTAGCTGGAATCACAACCAAATTTACAACCTAATGATTTGGTTATTGTAAAAGAGGACAATATGCCAGGCAATCATTGGCTCATCGGTCGCATAGAAAGTGTCATACATTATTCGTACAAAACTGGTTCAATGAAACGGTCCATTACAAAGTTGGCCAAACTTCCAAGGGGGGAATCATCTTGATTTACTTTAATATTTATGTTGTTATAATTTAATTGATGTATAATTATTATTATTATTAGCTGCTACCACATGTAACAATTTACTAAAAATCATTGTAGAACCCCATTTTCAAAGCACACGTCAAATTTCATCATAATCCGTGGAGACATGGGAAAGTTCCATAATACTTGGCCATATTCCCGGACTTTATCCAAAAATCAGTTTAGAATACCATTTCCATCACCGACATCTAATTTCATAATAATCGATTAAGAAATAGCCAAGTTTCGTAATCATTGGCCATATTCCAGAACTTCATCTAATAGCCAAGTTCCATCCTACTTGGTCAATTCCGTTGTAGTGAAGTTTTTCTATATATAGATTGCTCAACTGCTCACTAAACCCCAATCCATTCCTAACTAAACCGCAACACAACCCTAATTCAACTGGCAAACGGAACCCAACTTAACCTTCAACTCAACCGCAAACTCTACGCCAAACTCAATCCTCAAACCAGCATATATAAAAAATTGGTCAATAACTCACTATATCCTATCCAACCTCAACTCAACTCCTTGTGTATTTCAAGGAACCATTCTTGGCCCAACGTTATTTTCCCTGTTCATAGACGATCTGCCGCTTGCAATAAAATATTCCAAATATCACATGTATGCTGATGATTGTCAATTATATCTTGGTGGTACTAGTGATAATATTCTGGAAATTTTCAATAATGTTAACCTAGATCTATCTAATATATTGGTATGGTCAAAATCGAATGGAATCTCATTGAACATCGCGAAAACACAGGCAATTTTCATTTCTAGGAATAATTTCTCAATTATTCCTGATATCTTTATTAATAATATAAAAATTCCAATTCTAAATCATGTAAATAACCTTGGAATCTGTATTAACAGTAGATTTACCTGGGATTCTCAAGTCATTAATGTTTGTAATAAAATTAATTCTATTTTATATGGACTGAAGCTTCATAAACACATATGTCCCAAAAATATTCGGGTTTTGCTTTCGAAATCATTAGTAATACCTCATGTATTATATTGTGAATTCCTGTATTTAAGTTGTGACTCGATTTCTTGCAATATTCTACAAGTTACTCTGAATAATATTGTGAGGTATGTCAACGGATTAAGGAAATATGATCATATTTCTGCAATGTTTAAGGAATTGCTCGGCTGCACAATGATTCAGTTCTTTTATTATAGAGCGATGCTACTACTATATAAAATTATTAATAATCGGGTTCCTTTGTACTTATACAATAAAATAAAAATTGGATCTATTCGCAATGGCAGCATAATTCTGCCAGCCAACCGATCCAATGTCTACAATAACTCACCCTTGTTTACAACTTTTACAATTTGGAATAGGGTTCCGGTTGAGATTAGAAGTGCAAGACCTTTATCAAAATTTAAATCTTTGGTTTTTGATTTTATTAAAAATAATTTCTAAATAGTGTTTGTTTATATGTTATATTTTATAAGTTTATATGTAACTAAATAATAGTTGGAATAGAAAAGCTATATGCTTTATTCCATGTTGTTGATAAATAAATAATAATAATAAAATAATAACTCCAACTCAACTCCAACACAACTTCAACTCAACCCGCAAATTGACCCCTAACTTAATCTTTAAATCAACCCCAAATTGGTTCATTTCGTATGGCGGGTACCGCACCCTCTTTATGTACAATTTCAAAAAGCTTTTCAAATCTCTGCCTTGACCATACAAAGAGATTGGCGAAAAAAAAATCCAAATCGGACAAGGCCAGACAGACGGACGAAAATTTTTTGTTTTTGCTTGTTGACTCAGGGGCTTTCAAAACGTCGGGAAAAATGGTTTTGGGCCAACCAAATTTTTCGTTATTTTTGACAGCATTTCAATTATTTTGTCTTTTTAGACCAAAGTAAATGCTTACGATTAGAAATGCCAATATAATGAAAAGGTTAGAATTTAACGGAACTTGAAATACAATTTGTTTCAGTTTCAAAATATTTCGAGTACTGCTCTTCAATTTATCATTCAATTATAATAACTGGTAATCCAGAGTACTTGTGGCAATTAACAATTTTTTGGGAATCGAAGTTTTGGGTTGTCCCTCTTGTCAATGTATGTGAACATTGTACCATTTAATAGCGACAGGTATGATTTTATAGTTTTAGCTCTTCGAAATCTTGAAGCTTTGATGTATAGCAGCCCGGTATAATCCACCCCCTGTTGAAAAAAGGTCGATGGTAAGCAATTCTGGATTGTAGCAGCTGACCCATTAATCGTTGTTGTTGCTTTCCCTTTAAACGGACGCACTTGACATACTACCTTGATCAACAAGTTCTCGGAATAACCACCGTGTGGCGCTCCCATCGTTCCGATTTGAGTTCTGTTTTTTTGTTAAGTTGGTACATCTGTTGTTGATATTCCCTCTAAATCTTAGCGTCATAGCTTGACATTTGCAAAAGTTACGTAGTCAAGAGTACATCTATCTCTGTGTGTGTTGGCGATTATTTACAATTTTAGACATGATTTGCGAGGCTGAATCCGATCCCACATTCATCAAAAGGATCATTACTGGAAACGATACGTGGGTTTATGAGTACGACACGCAATCCAGATATCAGGCAAGTGAATGGCGTTCACCAAAAAAAAAACACGTCGTTTTCAGTCAAAAAAGAAGGCAATGCTCACGGTTTTCATGGATTACAACGGTGTAGTGCCTCGTGAATTTTTGCCAGAAGGCCAGACCGTTAACAAAGAGTATTATTTGGGCGTTATGGACGTTTGCGTGAAGCAATTCGCCGAAAGAGACCAGAATTGTGGGCAGAAAACTCATGGATTTTGCACCATGATAACGCACCGTCGCACAGTGCCATCATTATTCGTAATTTTTTGACGAAAAATGCAACAAATACCATCCAACAGCCACCGAATTCACCTGATTTGGCTCCCTGTGACTTCTTTCTGTTCAATCGAGTTAAAAAACCATTACGGGGAACGCGTTTCAGCAGCCGAATGGAAAAATCGCCAACATACACAGAGTATATGTACTCTTGACTACGTAACTTTTGCAAATGTCAAGCTATGACGCTAAGATTTAGAGGGAATATCAACAACAGATGTACCAACTTAACAAAAAAACATAACTCAAATCGGAACGATTGGAGCGCCACACGGTGATTATTCCGAGAACTTGTTGATCAAGGTAGTATTGCACGATTATATGTCGAGCGCAGCATTGTTCCATCTTAAAATATGATAATTTTATTTTAAGATTGAGATGTTCCTCTCTAGTAATCATATTGGTTAGCTGATGTTTTGCTGGGGTTATAACTGTATGCATGGTTTCACATGAACAACTCCATTATCCAGCTTTACACCAACTCGTAACAAACCAACTTGATCAATAAATGGAAAGAGCCATAACAATTTGGAACTCTGATTTATTGGCTTATTATTCGCGAGCGCATTGCTGTGAAATGCAAAATTGGTTAACTGCACTTTTCGAATGACCAAATTGAAATCATCACGTTTAGCCTTATTGAACTGCTGTGAGAATTCTAATCCCTCTGTTAATCTGCTTGCTGTTTTTTTTTTTCGAAACAATATAAAAATTCGACCAGCTTTCAATGAGTTCGGAGAGCCAATGGTTGGCATTTTCAATCTTTAATAAACTACCGAATTTTTTTTTTCTTTCTCTTCTTTCAATAACATAACAGAATTTTTCTTCTCTTCAGAATTCATTTGAGATTACTTGGCCAATTTACGTCTGGTTTGGTTAGCCAATGTGGACCATTCCATCATAAGCTACAGCTAATCTAAAATAAATTTTAGTTGCAATATAAGTCTGCCATTTTCTAGGACATTAGAATATCCCGTTCAGCACAATTGTTGAGTCCATCCAAAACCGATGTTTCAACGGTACCTTGCTCATGAATATTTCCAAAATAGATAACATCAGCTTTGCTAACAACACCGCACCACAAAGTTCCAACCGTTGAATATTGATTGTTTTGATTGGTCTTTTGCCTTAGCCGTGACCAGATTTATCTTATATCCATTTACGGTTTTCACACTACTACTCATTCCGTCAAAAAAGTACCCGGAATTGTTAATTTAAAATGCCCGCGCTGGAGGGATTTACGAATTTTTTAAGTCAGTCGACCTCATTACAGCACGGTGATTTTTACGATGGACAAAATTATTGAACAAAGAAATTATGGGAAAAAACTGCCATCACACCAAGCTACGATTGTGAACGAATATAAGGCCAACAACTGAATAAATACCATCGATCAACCACCACATTCGCCTGGTTTATAACACCAGGTAAATTTTTCCTGTTTCCCAGACTTAAATTGCTACTCTGTGGAAGCCGTTTTGACGGGTTGTTTATATCCTCGAATTGCGAATACTTTGAGGGTGACAAAATAAATTTTTATGATTGAACTTAAAATTGGTGTTTTATTTAACAATTCCCGGTAATTTTTCGACAGAATTTATATCTGTAAATCCATTCAATTCCAACACTTCACCTTCGGTGTACAACCATGTTCAAGACAAAATTTCTCCTTCTCGCTGTAGTGAGTGACGTCCTTGATTTCTCAATTTTCCAAAATTTTATGAGAGTCAGATCAACATCCAGATGTTGTTCAAATGTGGTGAACGATTCAGTCTTTTCTTTAATTGGAGGTTATAAAATGTTATCCTTGGAACTGTCAGAACCTTGGCAGTTGTCTCATAGCAATACTCGATGAATCTGGATTTGATAGATGTATTAGCTACACCTTTAGACACCTCTGAGGTAACATCATTAGGACCGTGAATTAATATTCGTCCATTTACCTTCTTAAGTCGGAGTCGCTGGAAATATTCTTCCGTGACAAAAGATGTTTCCGTTCCGGTGTCAAGCAAGGGTCTACAATACTGCCAGTCACCACTTTGACATTATACAGTTATCTAGGCTGTTGGGAAAATAGCATTAGCTACCGAATTGGCATGACCACAATTAGTTAGTTCGGGTGCAGTTGCAGGTATTTCCAAATGGAGTATCACATTATGCTTCCTGTGACACAAATCGGGTCCTACCCAGAAATCAAAAAGCGATTAAAAAGTTTCTGGCTTAATGAAACTTTCCGGCTATTATCGAAGGTTAATAAAAGTCATACTCAAAAATGACTAAGATTATGGACCAAATACCTGGAAAAAGACATCCTATTAGATTTAAACGATTCAGGCTATGTGATAGCGAAACGCCAAAAATAACAATAGCGACAGATCAAATATTGACCTATCCTGATTTTAGAAAACCTTTCATTTTAATAAAGATGATTCTAATTACGCCAAAGGCGCAGTCCATTGCGCTCGCCTCTCGAACTCTAAATTTAAGCAAAGTTAAGCCATAAACACAATATCCGAGTAGATTGTTACAAAAAAGACAGTTCACTCTATTAACACGGCAGGCGATGTTTGCTGGCAGGTCAATTAATCAATTCATAAATTAACTAACTCAGGATTTCAAATATTGACGTAATAATTTCGGAAGATATCTTCCCTAATTTTTAACGAACAGTAATTTCTTGAAAAAGCTTTCGAAGAACAAGTTATAACACGGTTCATAAAAGACCGTAAAAATGGCAAACAATCGCTAATAATGGCTTCCGAGAGTTTACACGTCGGGATTTTTTGCCAAAACGGTAATTTTGTTTTCGTCACAAAACTGGTCGAACAAATTAACCCACATTATTTCTTGCATACACCTACGCAAGGCTGCAACGTATATAAATACAACCGTAAGTTAACAAAATATAAAGGTATCATAGCCAATCACTAAAAAGCCATTTGAATGGCTGCACATAGGCATTTGCATGATAAATGATTCATTTACCAATATATAAAGATTTCACACTTTTCGGAATACCGAAAAAAATTTCTTTATATCTAGTCTAGTGAACAAATAGGGAAGACCCATATTACAGTTATCGATATTATACAACACAAATAAACACAAAATACCTAACCCAAGTACTTCGACCTCCAAAGTATTGTCGGTCGCTCTTTATAACAATTCCGTGCATTCAGCCATTCACGCAAAATGTAGTGATGTTTAATCAAAATCACTTCATAAACCCTGCATATATTTAAACACGGGCAACAATACATTCGAAAGGTTGAACAAAAATTTAGAAAGAGCAGCAATGAGGAAAAAGTAGAAGCACCGAAACTTAAAGGAGAACAGAATATTTTTCCTAAACTAGATGTAAGATCCAAAACTCAACCAAGAGAAATCGAGCCAAAATTCCAATCGAAAAAATATAAAGGGCTGAAACCTCGCGAGGTGACCAGAACTTTCCGCGTGGAAATTTACTCAACTCCCAAATAAATCCCTAACCGATCCTCGTAACTCAAACCCTAACGCAATCAGCAAATTAACCGCCAACCCAACCCTCTTCAAATCAATCTAACCTCAAGCTCAACGCTTAGCTCAAACTATGGATCAACCCCCAAATAACTCATCAACCGAAACGCTCGATCAACCCCAACGCAAGTTAACTCAACCCTAAATCAATTTCAACTCTACTTAGTTCGAAAAGGAATCACAAACCTTTACTCAACTCCAGACTCAACGGCCAACCCAATCCTCAAATCAACACGGTCCGACAAATTATATCCGTACATGAACTTATTTCAGCACAAGTCAAGCTAACTTCCAACTCAAACCCCGAATAAATCCCCGCAACTGAACGGCTGATTGAGCTGCAACAACCACCCCAACCTAACGCCAATCAACCCCAACTTGACCACAAATTAAACCCTCAACTCAACCCTTAACTCAACGCCCCACTCAATCCTCAAATCAACGTGTCTTCGAAAACGTCAAAAAATGTTGTTTTGAACCAACAAAATTTTGAGTCATTTTTGACAGGATTTCAATAACTTTGATCCGTTTGAACAGAAGTTAAATCAGAATTGAACTTCGCTTGACGTCAGAGACGCTTTGAAAAAATAAAAATAAAAAAGTTGAATCTCTGGACGTCTGTCTGCGCCATGATATCTCGATTTGGATTTTTTTTTCGCCAATCTGTTTCTTTGGTCAACGGGTATTTGACATAAGAATTGACCCACAAAACCACGTGGTGATCTTATTACGTTGGCCAATTTTTTATATATGGTGGTTTAAGAATTGAGTTGGGCGTTGAGCTGGCGATTGAGTTGAGGGTTGATTTAGATTCCACTTGCTTGTGAATTGGGGTTGAGTTGAAGTTAACTGGGGTTGGATTAGCGTTTAGTGAGCAGTTGAACCATTTTTATATATTCTAGTTTGAGGATTAAGTTGTTCGTTGAGTTTTCGATTGAGTTGAGGGTTGAGTTGGATTCAATTTGCGGGTTGAGTTGGAATTGAGTTGGAGGTGAGTTGGAGTTTAATTAGGGTTCCGGTAGGGTTTAGTGAGAAGTAGTTCAGTTGATCGAGTTAAGGTTGAGTCGGGGTTGGACTAGGGCTGAGTTGGCATATAAGATAGAATTGAGTTAAGTAGAGTTGAATAAGAGTCCGCTATTAAGTTATGAATTGATTTGGGGTTGCTTTTAGGATTGAGTTTGAAGTTAGCTGGTGTTGTTTTGAGTTGAGTTCTTGTACGAATGTAATTTTTCGAGTCACGCTAATTGTAGGATTGAGTTGGGGACTGAGTTTAGGTTTAAGTTGAGAGTTGAGTTGAGGGAGAGGGTGAATTGAGGATTGAGATCGAATTTGAGTTGGGGTTGAGTTGAGGTTTTGTGAGGAGTTCAGTTGAGAAATTACTTGGCGAGAATTGTGGGTTGAGTTGGATGTTAACCTAAGTTGAATTCATGTAAGAGGATTGAGGGATTGAGTAGAGAGTTGAGTTTGGGGTTGAGATGACTTATGAATTTGTGGTCGATTTGGGGTTAAATAGGGTTGGGTTTAGGTGGAGTTTACATTCATTAAGCCGTTCAGTTGGGGATTTATTTGGAGGTTGGGTAGAGATTTGAGTGGAAGTTAGTTTGACATGTTCTGGCTAGTGTTGAAATTCTCATAAAGCTTTTTGGATCTTTTTGATTTAAGTTTGTTCGGAGTTCGGCTCAGGAATAATTTGGCGTTGAGCTTAGGGTTAGGATAAGAGTTGAATTGGTGAGTTGAGAGTTGGGTTGGCGGCTTATTTGATGCTTGTGTTAAGGATTGTGTTGCGATTGAGATGGAGATTGAGGTGTAAATTGAGTTGGAGGTTGAGCTGAAGATTGGGTTAAGAGGTTTAGTTAGGGAGTTAATTTTAAGGACCGAAGTTCATACCTCTGTGGCTTCAGCTCTTTATATTTGTCTTTTATAGAATTTTTAATTATTACTGTTTATTTTATGAAGAACACCAGCACATTTCCAACCTAACAAACTGATATGAAAGGCGGATCGGCCCTTGAATTTTGCACTCGAGAACCGATCTTTAGCACCAACCCGCTAATGAGTTGCGAATTCGGCACGTCCGAATCCAAATGCCGCGGCTACAACCACTGTGCCATTTGAACAATAATTAGAATTAAGATTTTATTGCAGACATTCCAACTTAAATAAGTCTTCAAAAAATTATGTGTTGAAAGGAATTCCTTGGACCACCAAAAAAGGCTTAACTAAAGGCTGAAATAACATTTGTCAATTAAACTGAGCAATACACATGCTATATCTCCCACAGTCAAGTTAATCCGTTTTAAAATTTGCTGATAGCTTACGACTCGGCGCACTTTTCTCTTATTTAAACCAGGAAAACAAATTAAGTTTTAGTAAAACAAACAGCGCGTAACCGTAAGACTTATTATTCAAATACTGCTTAGCATCAGTTTATATAGTTACCCACATAATTTGCATTTATGAATAATCAACGGAATACATACGTCAACTGAAAAAATGTTAAAACATTTAATTAATTGGAAATCATTGTCAATGGCAATTATTGTTTGTCACAGAATTAGTGAGAATATTTTATTGTAGTTGTATCGTTTCATCGAAAATTTTAATGGCGTTTTTTGCCCTTGTGTCGGGAGCATTGGTCTATACCTACTAACCGACATTTCCGTTGGTCATATAAATTTTCAAAGACGCCAACTTCTCGAAATGCAACCAAACGTTATTTGTAGGCAAATGGACTTCCTTGATATCAATATCACATCCAAAAAATTATATAATTTCTGCTAAATAATTTATTTATCTGATTATAACCACACACACACACATACTAACCAATTTTTATTCAATTAAGGTAAGCCAATGTTAATTTTTTGTTTTGTACATTTTAACACCAAATAATAAATTATTTCATTTTGTCGTTATTAACGATTGTATGGTTTGGTAACTCATTCCATTCATAAAATTCTCAGTTATTTAATTTATTTACTCGAACAATATTGTAATTGTAACAACAAATTTCTATTTGAAGTCTTTCCGGGTGGCAAAACTAAAAAAAAAAACATAAATCGCGTAAGGAAGACGACAACAAAATAAATAAATAAAAAATTGACATTGAAAATATTTTTTTAGCGTTTATTTATGCAAATAATGCGGGTTGAATGCGAATGACACTTGATAGGTTTTTGATACCAAACATAGACGTGCGAGCCTTAAAAATATTGTGTTACCGAACCGTTTTGATTTATGGAGCTTTTTTTATTAATGTCCGAAAGATGGGATGTGGAGCAATCAATTTATTGACCTAAATTTACATTTAGCTTGCTGACTATTTAATGGTAAATTGCTTTAGTGTGTTGATTTAAAAAATATTTTAACAAACTAAATTTACATTTTATATTATAATAGCTGAATTTTTTGACGTTTAAATGTTGATGCAAAAATAAAAATTAGTTCAAATTTTGTTGTTGTTTTCAATGTAAACTTTGATCTGGTCCGGATCACTTAGTGTCATGAAATGTGGCTAATATAGAAGTAGTCAGTTGGAACTTTTATTAAATCTCACTAAACCTGAACTTCACTGGAGCCAAGTCTTCTTCACCGATGAATCCAGGTTTTATTTGCAGTACATGCACCTTCAGCGAAAGGGTTTGACACCGATCAGTCAGAGTATGGGCGGGAATTTTGATAGAAACAAGCACCGAGCTTTACCTGGTTCCAATGAGATCTCTAGCGGCCGTTTGCCTTATTAACGAAATATTGGAAGAGTATGTTGTTCCCTTCGCACCATTTATAGGCGATAACTTTGTTCTAATGCTCGATAATGCAAGATCTCATATTGCCAGACTCGTAAGCGAATACTTAGCAGATGTAAATATTTCGAAGATGACATGACTTGCAAGGAGTTCCGATTTGAAACATATAGAACATATTTGGAACATACTTGGTAGAAGAATTCGGTGTCGTATTCCAGTTCCGAATACAATGGAACCACTCCGAAGCGCGCTCTTAGAGGAATCAAGAAGTATCTCACTCTTTTGTTTGAAAAGTCGAGAACCTCAACTACATGTTTAGAAAGAGTAGGTCTTACCTACATTTTCTTAGATTGTTTTAAATGACCTAGAATTGGGTTTTTGTTTAAAATCAAAGCTTGCGAAAAGTTTTAGTAGTTCTGTGGTTATCGAATTATATTAGAAAGCATAAGATTTCAGGTATGGTGGTGGTTGGTGGAAAACAATTTTTTTTTTTTTTTTTTCGAATATATATTGCCAAATCAACAATAATGAAAAAAAAAACCGAATTAATGAGATAGTTAGTGGGTGGTTAGCGTACTAGATTGACATAGTTAAACTAAGTTTAGCTGCTCAGTCTTAGCTAAGACGTTTTATGGGAAGACTTTCTTTTAAAGACTAAGGATTGTATTGGTACTCTGATTGTCTTAACTTTTTGGTTGCAAATTACCTATCGCAGGCCAATTTTTCCCTTTTCTCACTAGTTCTCTACCTTTAATTTTTATTTTGAAATATTTTCACTTTTGGAAAATATCATAAGATTATGGTATACTTGTAGAATACGATACGGGTCTCAGTTAAGACAAAACTCTTAGTCAATGACTGTATGTTAAAATAAGGGCGCCAGTTTAGTTAAACATTTATACTCAGTGCAAAGTGATGGGTGAAATTTATCTTAATTTAAAAAACTTTATTTTGATTGAAAGCCCAAATCGAAAGTTAAACTCTTATTAAGGTTATTTATTTATTTTTATCATGTAAACCATACAACAGTGATACTAATCGGCATAAACAAACATGTTAAAAAAAAAACAGAAACTAAGTGGTTCCGAAAGACCGTAATTGGGTGATACCTGGTTGACGAGTGACAGTCCATCGCGCGGATGCATTTGGCGTACTGGAGCCTAAAGATTTAAGCGTGAAATCAGCTCGGTACAATCGATTCGAGATCTGAAAATATCGCAAATGAACAATGCCGAAGCTACAATACGTCGACAATCTAACCGGTGCAGGTTCAATAGATTACAGCGATCTTGGTAGGATGGAACAACATATTAACAGACCGTACAGAAGGTAGACATCGAAGTGCGTATAGAACAAACTGCTTCTGAACACTCCCTATTCTATCCTAATGACAATGATAAGAAAGTGACCACACCGGCGATGCATATTCCAAAATCGAACGATCGAAATAACCGTACCGGTGATCTTAGAGAAATCGGGTGAATAAAGTCCATACAGTTCCGCTTAATAAAGACCAACATTATGTATGCCTTAGGTATAATGGTGTTAATATGTCTGGTAAAGATCGGATATAAACTCCACTCTGTCAACATCCTCATTATAGGTACAGACGATATTGATGGAACAGAGGTGACCGGATACGATCAAATGAAAGAGTCTTATACTTACTCACGTTGAGACCCAGTCTACTGCTAATAGACCAACTACAAAATCTGTCCAAATCATCTTGCAGCTTACGCAATCGAACACGCTGTTGACCCGGGCGAAAATTTTCATATCGGTCAACAATATCGTTGATAAACAATGTAAATAATAAATGACCGATATGACTTCCTTGAGGTATGCCAGATGTCGCGCGAAATAGCTGGGAACTAGAATCAAAAATCCTAACGGATTGGTAGCGGTCGGAAAGGTAAGAACGCAACCATACAATTGGGATGCACTGACAATTTAAGTTCTGTAATTTGGTGATCAGGAGCGAGTAGTCGATCTTATCGAAAGCTTTCGCAAAATCAGTATAAACAATGTCCAGTTGCTGTCTGGAGTTTAAACTTGTAAATAATTGGCCACAAAAACAAATCAGATTAGTCACTGTGCATCTGCCTTGATAAAATCCGTACTGAGCATAAGGAATTAATGATTTAGTATGGAAAACAAAGATCATGTGAACCATAGATTCAAATAGCTTGGGTACGACAGAAAGAATGGCAATTCCCCGATAGTTACCTACTTTGTTTCTTGTACCCGCCTTGAAAATGGGATGGAGGCAGACATTTTTTCAAGGCTCTGGAAAAAGCTCACCACGTAAACTTTCATTAAACATTAAGCTAATTGGGCGGGGCAAACTCTCGGCACAATGCTTAATAAGGATCGGTGGAATAATAAGCAAGATTAAGCAAGCAATCACATAGCCCAGTAAATTTAAAATAATTAAAGTCCACGGAACTGTGAGAGTTTGATGCCGTGGTAGGGGATATCGTGGCTGGTTCAAATACTGAGGCAAAAAAGCTAACAAATAAATTACAGATCTCCGAGGGTTGACTAGCGTCGGAGTTCTGGAAAGACATAGTGGAAGGAAAACCAATCAATCTTCTCTTATATTCATAAAACTCAATGACTCCTTTTGACTTTATGTCAATTCCTCTTCGATTCGCACAACGTATTGGTTATATAAATGCCAATTTAAACTTTTAATTGGGATAAAATTGAACTCCATACCGTCTATATAATGAATGGAACTTATTGTGGTATTTCTCCAGGTTTAACAACCTATTGTTCTACAATGGCTACCGAAAGGTTGTTGTTTAACCAACGGAACATCCGGGGGCACGGAGAGATACGCCCTTAGTTCTTGTTTATTACTGTTACGTCAAATGTGATTGAGGTGTCCAATTTGAATAGTAACGCCATTGTAGTAAATACAAGAAGTTTCAATAGAAATTATTTACCTGCGTCTGGCTCTCTATCACCAGTTCTGAATAGCGAATAATAAAATCTAAAAAATTATCAAAATTGTTAAATGTTTTGATTGTTTGATGGTATGATGGTACGATGGCATGATGGTACGACAGGATGATGGTATGATGGTATTATTGTATAATGGTATAATGGAATGATGGTATGATAGAACAATGATGCCATGTAATGATGGTATGATGTTACGTTGGTATAATGTTATGATGTGATGATGGAATGATGGTATAATGATATGGCGGTATGATAGTATGACGTGTAGTCGCTTAGTACTAAAATATTTATTCTCCTCGGTACAAATTAAATACGGCGCCTATGCGTTCAACTTGTACAAATAATATTTATTCCCCTAGATACAAACTAAAAACGGCGACTATGTAAACTGGTAATCATCGTGTGCATCGTACGCTTATTCTTATTGGTTCGTTTAAAATTGGTTATAGTGTCAATATACGTGTGATTTGATTGGTTGTTTTGCGTCAAACGTTTTAAAAAAAGAAAATGTAACAAAGAGACAAAGAAAAAGGGGATGCGAGTTAGTCGCATCATGCTAAAAGGTTGATTGTTATTCGGGATAAAATATTATTTTTTTGGAGTTCTTATGTTTTAAAAGTAATAAAATTAAGTGTCGAATTATTTATGTGTTTTATTCAAGTGTTATTCTAATAAAAAGCCCCTCAGATGGTATGATCGTATGATTATTTATATAGTATAAAGTATGATGGCATTATTGTAAAA
Organism: Tipula vernalis; assembly: GCA_958295665.1. Classification (NCBI taxonomy): domain Eukaryota; kingdom Metazoa; phylum Arthropoda; class Insecta; order Diptera; family Tipulidae; genus Tipula; species Tipula vernalis. The sequence goes on along the minus strand of OY282559.1, from coordinate 326,725,214 downwards.
TGGTATGATGGCACGATGTTATGATGTTACGGTTGTATGATGGGTTGATGATATGATGTTATGATGGTGCGATAGTACGATGGTTTGAGGGTCTGATGGTATGGTGGTATAATTGTAAACAGGTGCGATGGTAACGATGTATGATTTTATTACGGTATGATTTTATGATGTTACTGGTGGTATGGTAGTCTGATGATGTGATGGTATAATGGTGCGGTGGCAAGATAGCACTATTGTATAGTTCCTATATGGGATTTGTATTGGAAAAACAAGAGGCAGAAATGTCTTTTTCTTTCCAAAACTTCCATCAGCTATAGTATTGCTAATATTTTGGTAATCCCACAAATATTTAATAGCATTTTCCCGGGTAGTACCGGGTAATGGTACTAGCTAGTTCACAAATATTTTGATGCACTGGTGGAACTTGATGGTATACACAAAAAGTATATTTTGTTTTGGTTTCTGCTTTGATACGCTGCTCTAAGATAGTAGAAAATTTTAAAATAGAAAAATGATGTTGTCAAAGGGTAGTTGTTAGCTGAGAGACTTTCATTAGGGCTAAAGCAATGTGTTTTCATTAAGAACAAAACTTGAAATATTTTGGATTTAGCGTTGATACCGCTGGAACCATGAAGTTACCGTTCGGGCTTGTAAGGACCTAGCGGGATCATCTAGTATTACTGGTCTTCATATTGAGTTTCGGATAATATTGACCATATGCTAAATGAGTTTTATTTAAATGTTAAATCTTGGTAAAGATGGAACCGTGGCATAATCTAGACAACTGATTAATTTCCAAAAATAGAGAGGACGAACTTTTTGCTGACGAACTATAAATATATAAATGTATAAAATAGAACCGGTTTCTTCATCAAATCTAATCCCGATCGTTTTTGGAGTTTTGTCAACTATAAATTGAATTCCAATGGGTACCCTCATAATCTGTTTGCAAATTTTTTAAAAGTATTTACCTATACAATTAATTCAAACATTTCAAACTCACACTTTCGTTCCAGTTATAGTACTACATTTATTCCGAACTTACTGTTTCAAAAACCCATGGACGGTTGCATTTCAAAGGCTAACTCGATGCTTGGGTTTGTGAAAAGATTTCCTAAAGACTTCTATGAACCCCATGTTTTAAAAACGTTATATATATATTTATCATTTATGCATTCTCAATTTGAATACGGTGCCATCATTTGGGGCTCGTATTATTTATATTATTCAGATCGCATTGAAAAAGTCCAAAATCGTTTTTTTTATGTATGCCCTTCGGACGCTTTCTACAGATACCAATGTTCCCGCTTACATTCTTCCCGCGTACCATGGTAGCTGTAAGCTGTTAAATATGGAACCGCACTCCATTCGCACTTTCTAGTATCAAAAACTGATAGTGCTGTTATTCTGAAGCTTTTTGGCGTTTCATCATCCCTCTAATAAGATTCGAAGTTACAAGAAAAAACCTGAAAGGGTCAATATTATAGTTAAATGGATTAAGAGAAAGTATTTTCAGATATTTAAGAACACAAAGACTGACCAAGTGACCACATAGTGCCTCATTTAAGTATAACATAAAAGGTCCAGGGGCAACATATTTCACAATCGAAGTAATTGGTTACTAAAACGCCTGAATGTTCTGTTCTGGGCGAAAGCAGCTCCTGCTATATGAAATAGTAGGTCCAAACACGCTTCTCTTATTGTTGAATGGTCGCCTAGGTCGTTGACCTTGCCTTTAGCTGGTTACAGTATAGACTTTGGCTTACTTGGCGTCTGCTCTTCAGACTTGTTTGGATTATTCAAAATTTCTACGCGAATATAAAATTTTCCAACTCAAGCATTGACATGGTTACGACTATTTCGGTTTACGACGTTATTTTCAAAGTAAATCATTTCGAAATTATGGACTTGGAATGAAGGGAGCAGTAGTAAATTTGTAATAAATATTTTATCCTTTAGGTACGTACGTCCTTCCTCCTTTACTATTACAAAACGATAAACACCGAACGTATCCAACAAACTTATTAGGAAATCCACTGTGGTATATCTGTTAAAATGGTTATTTCTGCCAAAAAGGTTTACCTGACCCTGTCCTAATTCGCGGATGCACAATTTTAGGTGTTTTATGAGCCACAAAATTGCGGGACTACCGCCGTAAGATGCCTGGAAAATTAGCGAATTTCATGATGTTGTACGAACATCGATGATAATTTGTTCCAATGAAATAGTCTTCTGCACCAAACGAAAAAGTTTCGATGACTTTGCGCGTATCGGTTCTTTCTCTTCTTTAAATAATTTGTGATTTGTAAGGATCAGCAATTTAAATGGTTGTCTGACAGGTAATCGTACTGGTTAAATAAAATTGAATAAATCAAGCTGTGTATGGCTTCGATTACGAATGAAACTTTTATTCCGTGTATTGTTTTGCTATTAGAAACGTCAAAAATCATTTAAATAAAATTTTAAACTCTACTAAAATTGGTTTACACTTAGTATATACTAAGAAAATTTCAGCCATTTCAAAAATAGCTAGAGGGCGCTTTCAGGTCCGCCAACTGTTGACAACCCGTTGACTAAACTAAACATGCTGCTTTCTGAATGCCTACAATTTATTGAAAAATTCATGGTACCGTGATGGATCGAGTGTCATTTTTTTCTTCAGTATATATTTTTAAGGCCAACATATTACGAGATTTTAATGCGCATCAGAGATATTTCGCGACGCTGAGCAGAACTAATAGCACTTCATCACATAAGAAGTAAAATGAAGGTATCGTAAGATTTGAATGGGAGTGGAGAGGTTCAGTAGCGTAACTAAGTACCCACAGTTGTTGGAGCCCACGACATTCCCTTTATTAGTTCAAATTTAAGATTAGATAGCTCAGATTAAGTTTAACGTGCAAATTTACAGAACGGTACATTTCTAGGATATTTAAAAAAAAAGGTGGTAGTGTAATTTTTAGAAAAGGAAGAAATCGTTCCTGTTGCTATTAAATATTTGCTTAAGACAGGCTCAACCATTTATTCTCGATTTTAACTCCATAGAAATAAGTATGCTTTAGTTTCTGGCCGATATTTAGGTTTAGAAAAAAATTAGCTCAATTCGTTTGAAATCAAAGCGTTCGAGATCAAACGACAACGATTTTTGTGTTTGCTGGGTTGATTTATTTGTATTACAAGTTTTCCCCTTTTGCATTTATCAAAATTCAACCTTTTGCAAATCAATTTGAGCCTTTAGCCAAACAAATTTAACCTTCTACCAATCAAGTTTTGATTAAAAAATGTTAAATTTGATTTGAAAAAGGGAGCTTATAGTAGTCTGCTGGTGTTAGCAGCTTGCGATGTGTCACTGTGTGGTATTCATAAAAATCAAGGAGAAAATATAAAAATACATAACCGCGACTGAAACTAAATTCTTGTTTCCCTCACTTGAGCAAACCAGTGTCAGTCGCTATAATCAATTGTTCGTTCGACTTATAGTTTCTCATTTAGCGGATCTTTTGATTACCAGTTAACGGTAAATAAAAATGAAATTTACAGGTTTATTTTGAACAACTATTTAAAATATAAGGAAAATGCAAATGCCAACTTAATTTTGCCACTAGTGATCGTGCTTTTTTTAAATTTTGTTTTGAGAACCCCATCTCCTGGTTTTGGAAATTCTCAGTTCCCTTTTGATTACTTTTTCAAATTTTTCAAGATTTATGGAGTTTATCATGGAAATGAGATGCGCGATGTATAAGACTTAATTGGTGATTAGGTGTTACGAAACAGTCAGGTTCTCATGTTTGAGATTATATTAGGGTGTATTTGATAGTTCGATGTTATTCGAGAATTTTAGAACCTATTCGAAAAATATGATTCTTCGATAAATAAAAAATTACCCGATAAGATGCGAGGGTTTTATTCTTATTGCATATCGTTTTGTTGAGCTTAGCCCTCACTTACGTGACAAATAATTCCATATTTACACGAATTTTCAGAATTTTTCAAAATTTTCGTGAGTTTTCTAGACAGTCTTTCCGATAATATTAATTAATATCCAGATTTTTCGGTATTATTGAAATTGTTTGAGATCAATCGACATTCACATAATATAGAGATTTTTCGAATTTGTCTAGGGTAATCTAGATTGCTCAGCGCGGTTTATTCTAGATTTTTTTAGTTTTTTGACATTTGTAGGATTATTCAAGATTTTTAAAGGTTTTCCAATTTATTCGAATTTTGTAAGGCGATGTTCTGCGCTTAGCTTTGAGTTGTAAGGTCTTGCAGAATTACTCATATTTAAAACATTTTTTGAGATTATGCCAAAATTTCGATATTTCTCCGATCTCCTGTAGGTTATTCAACATTTATTTACGTTGTACATGGCAGTATGTAGCACTTATTCGACATTTTTGATGCTTTATCTATATATTTAGAACTCGTCGTAGCATAGAGATGCAAGATTTTCATTTTATTAGAAGCCATTTAAATGACTCAAGTTCTGTTTCATCTACTTGTGAATGATGGCCTGAATATGTCCACAAAATTAAATCTGAATAAAAATTTGTTTTCTTACACATGAAACGCTCGAAAATGGAAACACATTTTGGATAAAGGATATACATTGAGAACAAATATTCTGATTTTTTTTCTCAAAAAATACCCTTTGCACTTCAATAAGTGAAAGCTCTTAAAACTAAAAGTTCTTGAGATTTCTTGCAAACACATGATTTATGCTCATAGAACATTTTAACGGAAGACAGAATTTATGGAAAGGGCCAAAAATTACCAAGAATGTATAAATAAATTATCAAGCTTAAAGCTCATTGAAAACAAATACTATCCCAAAATACCACCCTCCTTTATAATATCAAATCTGAAAGTCAAATGGTTTGGTTTGAAAGCCTCTTAAAACTAAAAGCTTAGTGAACTATTACATTTAGCACAAATATTCTAAATCCTAACCAAAATTCCGTCATCCCTTGTAATATGAAATTTCGAAGTAAAATGGTTTGTTCAGAAAGTTGCGATAAGAGAAAGCTCTTAATACTAAAGCTTTTGGAAATTTCTTCAAATACATAATTTTACTCATCAAACATTTTATTAATAACCTGAAATTATTAAGAAGCTCAAAAATGTTAAGTTCAAACCCAAATGGAATAAATTAATTATCAAGTTTACAGCTCATTGAACACAAATATTCTAAATGTATCCTAAAATACCACCTTCCTTTATAATACCAAATTTTACAGTTAAATCGTTTGGTTGATTGATGATTAACTTTGACAACAAATATTCTAAATTTTAGCCCAAATTCCGTCACACTTTGTAAATCATATTTCTGAGTAAAATGGTTGGGTTAAAAAAGCTTTGATAATTGAAAGCTTATAATTGCTTTTGATTTTTTGCAAATTCATAAAACATTTTTAAAAGTTTTTGATATTTTACAAATACCCAAACTTGTTTAAATTAATTATCAAACCTTAAACTAATCGACAATTTTTGCAAATTTTGGCTTATATAATTTTTTTAACAAAATTTCAAGAATATTCAAGGTACTTTGAAAATTCGCCATTTTTGAGATTATTTCGGAATTTTTGATATTTTTCAAATTATATTCGAAATTTGTGATGCTTTATCAATATACATATATAGAAATCGTCAACAACAAAAATCATGCAAAGTCCCCGGTTGAATGCTGAGAAATTAATTTTCATTCATCATTACATGAAGCAGCAGAAATGAGAAAAAGCGAATTTAGTATGGCTTTGATTACTGATTCCTTCTAAAATTCTTACTATTTAGAGCTGATAATAATAAAAATGGTTCCTTCAATAAATCCTAGAATATTTCCATATTTGTATTTTTTTTTTTTTTTTTTGAATAGCCTGCGATCGGCTTAACGTGGTAACCGAATGCAGACACTGCAATTCATTCTAAGTTTCTTTACTTCTTGCACTAAGATGTTTTTCCCGAAGATTCAAAAGATTTAAATTCGAGAAGATTACCTGAGAACAGATCCAAACTACCGAGTTTCTATTTTCCTCACCATCGCTAAATTGCGAATAGTGTTCGATGTACTGTAATATCGGCAATAACATAATATATGGATAAATATAAAGTTTTAATTCCTCGTACGGCAAAATTCGCCTGCTGAACCACTCTCGACATTTACACTGGTATTAATTGTTAACATCGGATTGCTGTTATGGAATTACGAAATGGATCTCCGGAATCTATTCAACGAGGCGATTTTTTAAACGCTAAAAAACACATTTTAGATAGTTCCCATGATTCGCTCGAACTACATATAGTTGTCGATTACTCAGTAAGACGAACAACAAAATATCATCGGCGACTTATTACTATAAGCCTAACGTTGCCATCGAATAATACGCAACATGGCTTTAAAAAATTGTACAGCAAGCAACAGGTAATTATGGAGTTCTTTATATGCAAGAGAGTTTGTTCCAGAAGAAATTGAAGCTTTCACAGATAGGCCAATGATTAACTCGGAAAGAATGAAGACTGATATTCACCGGGCGCCCTAAATGGCTGCTCAGACAAACGGAAGTTTTAAGACAAAAGTCACCATTACCTTTGTTCACGCATTGCAATACATTTTTAAAATTAAGTACGTAGCCCTTCGAATTCGTAAACATTTTATTGTATATAAATAAATAATTTCTGTAGTTGAAGTATATAATAATCATAATTGTATGGTTAGGTTAGGTTAGGTTGGAGTGGCTGCTTACGCACACTTAGACCGGTGACGGTCCATTGTGATACCACAGGATGTATCTCCTTTTACCCCTATTGGAACCATTTCGAGCTACTTATATAGCGTAAGACGTCCCGCACTTTAATGTTTTCGAGATTCGAGAGGCAGTCCATCTTGAACTTACCTAAGTGTTTGTGCCTTCTGAGAGCCAATGCTGGACACGAGCAAAGGAAGTGGACCAACGTCTCTTCCTCCTCTTCGTCCAAGCAGCTTCTGCAGAAGTCATTAGCTTCCAGACCCAGCCTTCTTGCATGTTCTCCAAAAAGGCTGTGTCCCGTGAGAATTCCTACGACCGTTCTTAATTCACGTCTGCGTAAGGATATTAATGCCCTAGTCCGCCCCAAGTCCAGCTTAGACCACCTTTCCCCTGCTGAGGATAGCGCCTGCTTCCCAAGTGCTTGTCTCAGCGCTGTGATAGGCCTCCCCAGACTTGCCCTTTCCGGTTGCAGCTGGAGAGTCGTACCATGCCTAGCAAGTTCATCTGCCCTGCAGTTCCCCATGACGCCCGAGTGACCTGGGACCCAGACTGCCTGGATATTGAAATGCTCACCCATCTCATTTAGTGATGAGTGACAACTCAACGCCACCCGTGACGCCAAAGACACCGATTCTAGCGACCGGATCGCCGCTTGACTGTCCACATAGATTGTGATATCGTCTAAGGATAACACGTTATGCTTCAACCACGTCATGACCTCTTCAATCGCTACGACTTCAGCTTGGTACACGCTGCAGTAATCAGGGAGACGAATAAAAATATTTACATTTAATTTGTCACAGAATACTCCAGCTCCTACTTTGCCGTCTAGCTTGGAGCCATCTGTGAAGAATTGCAACGCTTCGGTTTCCGATAACGGTCTATCCCTCCAGGATTCCCTTGAAGGGAAGGAGGTCAGAAATCGCTTCTCGAAGCGTAGAGTAGGTTTAATGTAGTCAAGATTCGCCAGCTCATCCTTCAACGATCTAACAATAGTAGAGTGTCCTATACTAAGACACCTCCACCAAGAGACGGCTGCAAGTCGTACAGCCGTATTTGCCGCCATCTGTTTGCCAAAGATGTCGACCGGAAGAAGGTGCAACATAACCTCTAAGGCACTTGTCGGAGTCGTCCTCAATGCCCCGCTAACAAGCATACAGGCCGTTCTTTGCACTCTCTCAATCTTACTTTTATAAGTTACCTTGTCCAGAGCTGGCCAAACACCAACCCCGTCCATGAGTACAGGTCTCACTACAGCGGTGTAGAGCCAGTGTACCAGCTCCGGCTTCAGACCCCATCTATGACCAATGGCGTTCCTACACGAGTACAAAGCAATAGTAGCTTTGTTTATTCTCTCCAACATGTTGGGCTTCCAACTAAGCTTACTGTCCAAGATAATGCCCAGATATCTAGCTCTATCAGTAAAAGCAAGTCTCGTGCCATTTAAGGTAGGAGGGACAACTACCGAGATTTTGTATTTCTTAGTGAAGAGTACCAGCTCTGTCTTGGACGGGTTAATACCAAGTCCACATTTGCCAGCCGATTTCGTAACGATGGTAAGCGCATTCTGCATTACGTCTACAATCGTGCCCAGGAATTTCCCGGTAACAGCTAAAGCTACGTCATCTGCGTACGCGATAACTTCAATACCCTCTCTCTCCAATTCAAGTAGTAACGCGTTCACCACTATGTTCCAGAGAAGAGGGGACAGAACCCCCCCCCCCTGCGGAGTTCCCCTAGTTACTCGCCTCTTGATGGTGATCATAATTGTATGTATATATTAAATTTTAGAACAACTCTATGTATTGGAATTGTATATAATCAATTTTGTATGTACATCATGAAAATAATAAAGGCTGTATTCTTGTATTTTTCTGACACAGATCATCATAAATCTTCGGTGTTTTATTAAACAATATAAATCTATTAAGTTTACAATTATTTAAGTTGTAGTTAAATGGAAATAGTTTTAATATCTTCGAACAACTATTTACCATTTATTTTTGGTCCTTCGAGCCGGATTACGGCCAAATATATATATATCGGTGCATAGATGCTTACGTTGTTGCTGTGTTTAATATACAGTAAATACCAGGAATTTGTAACTATGCATTTCGGAATAGTATAGACGTCATATTGTGCAGTGATCTTCGCCGTGTAGCTGAACTTCTTCGAAACAGTAATACCGTTTTTGTGCGGAATATTATATTCTAAAATTATTTGAATGCGATATTGGGCGATTTAACACAGTGCGTGTATACGTTCAACTTTAAAGTTTGGTGCAGATAGTGCAAGACAACTGACTATTCATCCTCGACCGATTCGAGCAATTAATTATTTAAAACGGAGATACGTTTCTTCAACATAATATAAGTGAGTCCAGAGTCATCTTATAGAATTGCATTCTTCGTCACGTGTGAAATCCACCGTATTTGGCAATATTTGAATTAAAACATACGCATGGTGGTATCTACAACATTTATTGAATGGCCATCCAGGGTTATTAACCATCAAAGGAAAATAACGTTGGAAATTCATTAGTATTCAAAGTTCATCATTCTTCGAATTCAATTCAACAATCATCGAAATATCTGGAAATGTATACCTATATTCGTGGTCATCCAATAAGGTCATTATTATTGGAATCCAACTAAGACCATATCTACACAATATTCTTCGAGATTATTCGACATTTTTATGGTCACTATTCAAGGTCATAATAAATCAAGTCACCATTCAGAGCTATATACCATTCAGTGAAGGGGTATTAACTGGAATCATTCATCATCATCGAATCAATATCATCTTGTAAGTTTTTGTGCTATAATTTAATTAGTTTTATTTCTTTATTATTACCTAGTTTATAAGTAATTTTTATATAATAAGTTCACTACACATATTATCGTGTTCCTTAATATAGTAGTATAAAGGTTTGAATCCCGCAAATTGAACTTTCAACTTTCAAAATTCTTTCAATGCTTTTCGGAACTTATTGAGATCATGTTTAGTGCCAAGTTTATCAATCGTGCGCTAACAATTTATTTTTTGATTCTGTGAAAAGTGCATATACTTTTCATTCAAAACGTCGGAGTCAGGCGGTGAGTCTTTAAAAAGACAAAGAAGTGATTTCAAAGGGCAACTAACCCAATTTCGAAACAAATTGTCATCTACCGAAACTATTGGGTCAATTGAATCTAATATTCGAAGACTTCAAATAACATACGATAAATATCATCAGGTCCAATTGAAGCTCGAAATGCTAAATGAATCTGCTTCAACTGATCTGATCGTGTACCCTTCGAAGAAGACTACGAATACGTAGAAAGTACTTTATTAGACAAACTTCACAATTTAAAGCGCCTCGAAAGCCTACCGAAAGAACAAATAGTGTTTGAATCATCAGTAAATAGTACTCAAATTGAGCAAGCTATTCCTTCAATGTCTATTAAGCTCCCAGAACTCAAGCTACCGACATTCAGTGAAATTGAGAGCGAGTGGTTAGCTTTTAGGGATGTCTTTTTAGATCTCATTCATAAGAAAACTAATATAGAAAATACTGTAAAATTTGTTTACTCAAAATCGCATATTCGCTCCGGCAAGGCATTTAGTTTAATTGAAAGTCTTCCAGTCACGGCTGACAATTATTAAGTGGCCTGGAAAACACTATGCGACAGGTACGATAATGCTATTATCATTCAAAAGGCTCATATGAGAGAAATATATAACATCTTAACTCCTCTCCTAAAATATTAGACTTTGAGAAATTTATAACCCTTCTTCGAAATCGTGTTCGAGTGCTAGATGCGATTAAAAGTTCCGCTTCATCAGTGAAATATACAAATGATACGAAAAGATATGAATATTCTAAAAAGAAATCAACGTCGCTAGTATCACATACTCCTCATTATGTTTATTGTAAAAGATCACATTTGATATCCAATTGTCCAGACTTTACTAATTCCAAGATTACACCACAGATGCGATTTCAGTTCATTCGGAATCATAGATTATGTACAAACTGTTTGATTGGTAATCATACCGTTGATAGTTGTGGCAACCCACCTTGTAATTTCTGTTCGCAAAAACATAATTCGCTTCTTCATTTTGTCAAAACTTCCTATTTCAAGGGTACTAAGCAAATTTCAAATAATTTTTCTACTAGCTTAAGCAAACCTGCAACGGAGTCTCTAATTCAAGACGATACATTGTCAAATAGGCCGCAACTAAGTGGTATTTCGTCGTGCAAATCAGATCATTATTCGGTAGAGGTCAATCAAATTTTGATAGGAACAGCCTTAATAAAAGTTTCGTCGGATTCTAATACACGATTATTGTGCAGAGCAATGTTGGACAGTGGTTCGCATTTAAATTTTGTTAACGAACACATTGTCAATCAATTGAAACTCAAAAGACAGCCAACAAATAAAATAATCTCAGGTATCGGTGGCAAAGAAATTGAAATAAAAACTAAGGTTTCATTACTTGTATCGGGTGTCTAACTTTTCGGCTATACTATATTAGAATTTCATGTAATCCACCAACACGTCCTGTCAATTTTTAAATAAAATTAGCAGACCCATATTTTAATGTACCAAATGAAATCGATATTTTGATTGGTGCAGAAATTTATAATGAATTATTCACGAATAGAACAACTATTACTATTTTTAAAAATCTACCTCCCTTTATTTCGAGTGTTTTTGGGTATGTAAGGTTTTGTGTAACAATGTCATGCAAGAACAACAATCCACAGCGTTATGTACCTTCGAAGCTCTTCATAACGACATCAAGAGTTTTTGGGAGTTAGGGACCATTTCACTTAACAACAATCATTCATTAGAGGAAAAATACTATGTGAACAGCATTATATTCAAGATTTCAATCGTCTTTCTTCGGGCTGTTATTCAGTATCTCTTCCTCTGAATGATAATATAAATCAGCTTGGCCTTTCAAACTTTTCTTCACTTATGCAATTTTATGCTATAGAAAGAAAATTGACTCGTCAACCTGATATTTACCGAAATACAAAGAATTCATGGCTGAGTACTTGTCCTTGGGCCTTATGGAACTTGTTCAAAACCAAAACATTATCAATAACTCTCATAGCAAAGCATTTTACTTTCCTCACCATTTTGTTATAAAGGATAGTAGTATCATTACTAACTTAAGGGTCGTTTTTGATGGATCTTCGAAGTCATCGCCCAACTTATCATTAAACGATTGTTTGTACAAGGGTCCTACTATCCAACAAGATTTGTTGTCTATTATTCTAAGGGTTCGGAAACACATCGTTGCTTTTACGGCTGACATAGGGCGGAGAAGTGATCCGTCAGAAAGTATCAGCTGCTATAAATTGAAAACAGTCACTTATGGAACTAAGAGCGCTCCTTATCTCGCAACTCGTACGTTACAACAATTGGCGTTAGATGAAAATATCTCATTCCCTGCAGCATCAAAAATTTTAATTTCAGATTTTTATGTTGACGACTGTCTAACGGGCTCTGATTCACTTGAAGATGCAGTGAGAATTAAATCAGAGTTAAGCAAATTATTAGAAAAGGGCGGTTTCCATTTATCGTCATGCGTTGAATCTTCGTCAAATGTTTCTCTAGTACTTAGTCTATCATGGGATACTTTAGGAGATGACTTCGAAATGAATTTCTCCAAATTCTCTTTGAAAACTCCTTGTACTAAGAGAAATGTATTGTCAGAGATATGTCAATTATTCGATCCATTAGGGCTGCGCTCTCTCATGATTTCAGTTGCTAAAATAATAATGCAGGATATTTGGACGCTTCGTAATATAGACTGGGATGACCAAATTCAACAACAAATTAGAGTTCAATGGATCGAATTCAAAACGCAATTGATTAATTTAAATAAAATCACGGTTCCTCGATGTATTTTTGCACCAAAAGCTAGCTAAATTCAAATCATGGTTTCTCAGACGCGTCTGAAAAGGGTTTTGGTTTTGTGATTTATCTTAGAGTCACAGACGAGAATAATAGAAATTATGTCAAACTAGTTTGTTCAAAATCTAGGGTGGCTCCCTTGGGAAGACATACTATTCCTCGTCTCGAGCTCTGTGGAGCACTGCTGCTCGCTCAAACATTAAGCAAAGTGCTTGACAGCTTAAAATTGCAGTACAATAAAATATATCTTTGGTCAGACTCAGAGATTACTCTCCTTCGTATTAAATCAGAGCCATCGAAATATGCCACGTTTGTAGCCAACCGAATGAATCAAATCCAGGAATTGTCTCCTATTCAAAGTTGGTGCTATGTCCCTACGTCCCAAAACCCGGCTGACTTCGTATCACGTGGCTTAATGCCTAGTGAATTTTTAGAGCCTAAGTTATAGTGGTCAGGTCCTTCGCTTCTTTTAGAAGACCCATCTAAATGGCCAAAAAATTCTAACTTAAAAATTAGTTCAGATTTATTGTGTTTAGATCTTCGTCAAACCGTGTCAAGTACAGTGTGTAATTCTTCGTCGCCTTGGGATTTATTTGTTCGCTACTCTTTGTTTACAAAGCTTCTTCGCGTAACAGCCCACATTCTTCGATTCATTAATAATTCTAAAGTTAAAGATGGACTTAAGATAACCGGTGAGCTAAGTTCAACTGAGTTAAAAACGTTGTTACATTGTCTGATAAAAATAGTTCTGCTAACCGAACATTCTACTGTGCCGAACACTAGCAATTTAAAGGTTTTATCACCATTTTTATATGAAACAGGAATTATTCGTATTGGTGGTCGACTTAATAATTCAAGCCTTAACTATAATAGTAAGCATCCAATTATGTTACCATCCAAACATGCATTCACGAAACTCTTAATTGAATTTGAGCATAAACGTTTACTTCATTGTGGGTCACAAACGTTACTGTATAATTTAAGATCACAGTATTGGATCATCGGAGGACGGAATTTGTAAAGAAAGGTTGTCAATGAGTCTATTCTTTGCTTTCGGAATAAACCAAAACTGACTCACCAATTAGTGGCCGATTTACCTATCGACCATCGTGGGAATAGATTTTTGCGGACCGTTTTACGCTAGGCCCAAAGTAAGATCGAAAACTAAAAATAAAATTTATGTTTGTCTCTTTATTTGCTTCGTAGTCAAAGCCATCCATTTGGAAATTGTCCTGGATTTGTCGTCAGAATCATTCTTGACTTGCCTTCGTAGGTTCATTTCCCGACGAGGCTACTGCATACAAATATATTCAGACAATGCGACAAATTTTATTGGTGGTAGATCTGAATTGAATGAGCTTAGAAATTTTTTCTTGTCAGAAAAACTTCAAGGTGACACAAAGATGTTTTGTGCTAATAATCAGATTGAATGGTTGACAATTCCCCTACGATCTCCACATTTTGGTGGATTAAGGGAATCCGCGATTAAAAATGCTAAATGGCATATGAAACATGTAATTGGTACACGCTCTCTAACCTTAGAAGAATATCACATTTTAATCTACCAAGCTGACGCTTGCCTTAATTCAAGGCCCATTTCGAATGATCCAAACGATTATTCTGCTCTTTCTCCAGGGCACTTCCTGATTGGTTCGCCTTTGTTGGCGTTGCCAGAACCATCATTATTAAACCTAAATCTAAATAGATTGTCACGATTCTAGCTGATCCAGATGATGTTTGAATATTTAAATGGCCTTCAAAATAGATACAAATGGCAAAAATCATCGACTTATAATTACAAAATTGGCACGTTAGTCCTCCTGCATGAAGAAAACATTCTCTCCTATAAATTGAATTTTAGGCAGAATAATTGAAACACATCCAGGCTCTGACGGTCGGGTTCGAGTAGTCACATGTCAAACATCTAAATCTATTGTTAAGCGATCGATTACGAAAATTAGCATATTACCAATTGACTCCGAATCTGAAAATTAAAAGTTGCCAGTCATGCACATATATTTGTTATTTGAAAGTTCGACTTATTGATGATATAATAATCTTTAAGATAATCTAATTTTCTATTAACTAATTTATAATTATTGTAAAAGGAATACGAATATTTCTTATAATTAATCATAACTTGTATTGTATAAAATTAAATTTTGTATTTATTTCTAGAATTTGAAATAGTTATTTCAAGGGCGCGTCCTTTACACGGCTCTACAAAATCTCACCGGATAGTTCCCTTACAAAATAATTCAGACACAATCCAAACAATAATATTTACCCATTATTTTGTAAACAGACAGACAAAAAGCACACTCCCAATAGTTTTCCCTAAACAACATCGAATTAAAAATTAAAAATCTCATTAAAATTAATTAAATTAATTTTATTTAAAAATAAATACTAAAACTGAATAAATTTACATTTTTCTGCAAATATTCAGACATAAACACAAATACACATACACAAAAAAAATCAATTTATTTTAAAAATTTAAATTGAATTAATTTTCAACAAGCTTTTTGCTTTTTTTTTTTGTTCGAATGTAGCTTTATGTATAAAAGCACAACACAATATTGATTCGTCTGCTTATAAGAAGAATAAATTCAAAGAAATTTGTTGTTCTTTACCTTCACCTTACTAACCGACACACCGCAAATATTACATATAGGAGTATAATAAATAAATTAACGCGCGACTAAGGCGTAAATATTTACGTACACTATAAACACACATTAATAATACGCGACCTTGCGTCCAAAAAACGACAAAAAAAATAATAAAAGCGAAATTATACTCGTATTGTGTGTATTTGTCACGTGAACTTCAAAAAGTTCGATAACCGCATAAATTACTCTTACAAATAAATATGATATACAACACGATACGAGTAAGTAAACTTCATTGAACTTTGAGTAAATTTTTGCGCGCTTGTACGAGTATATAGTTTCTGTTTGTATTTTGTTGTGTGTAATTTGATTGATTGGGAAAACAAAATGAATTCAAAGCGACAACCGACGAGATAAATAATTGGAAAATCGAATTTTGTTAAAAATGTAATTTTGATGGACGATTTTAATGTTTTTATAGCGTTTATTATTATTATGTATAATGTCGGGGTCGGGCGTGGGTGGGTTGTCTTGTCTATCTTTATACGAATTTTTATATTTATATATGTACTCGTATACACGATAACAAGATTAATGACTTTATAAATGATGAGTTTATTGGTGTATTTTGAAATAAGAGTCTTTTGTTTGTGGGGTGTTAAATGATAATATGTCGTCTGGGTGTTTAATGTTATATTAAATGAAAATCCTTCATTAAATCGCTATCATTTGACGGATGGTGTAGCTGTTAACCATTGTTTATCGTTTTAATAAGGCAAACGTAAAAATGATATATTCGGGATATACATCAAAGCATATTTTAAATTTTTTAGATGGGACAAACAAGCGATTTTTACATATTCTGTTCTGATCGATTTTTGGCTTTTCTAATCCAACAATTTTTTTTTTAATTTGACCAGAAGTCATGGAACATATTGCTTGGTAATAATAACCTTCTTGTGATGGTCAAGTTGCTACTGAATAAAGTCTAAATTAACCTACATACCTAATAAGATTCTTTGGGGTAAATAAACTTTTCTCTTATTTCTTTTATTTTTGGTAGTAGTTGTAACGTGGTGCACAAATGTACATAGAAAGTTGCCGGACAATATAATTACGGGGGATCCAAAATTGTTTTTGAAAATATTAATAATTGATTTATTTTTTCGATTTAATTTAACTAGGGGCTCTGCTCCTGGTCAACCAACGTCAAACTTTGATGAGAATAACTATAGTATATAAGCTTTGTTTTCGTTATGTAATTTTACAAAATTTATGAGGATTTAACACTTGTAACATGGCAGATTAGACCGAAAATAGCGTAGTGTTTCCTGGACTTAATTATAAAACTATAAAATATGTATGTACTTCTTCCACACCACCATTGAGGTAGAGTATAGGCCCGTTTTTTTTATGTGGTGTCGCCTGTAGGCCTGATCCACAATACAAAGAAATCTAAACAAATCAAATAAAAAAAAACAAAAAGTCGTCCGAGCAAGAGTTATTGGTCCCTTTTTGATAATCCATACGTCTATGGTAACAAATATTACGTATATAATATAATACTGAAGATTAGGTTGTTTTGGGAACTAAGGGTCAATAATTTCTTTATAAACAATATTTCTTGTAAATACTCTATCATTATTAGATAAATGGCCCTGATCTGAAGTATCTGTAATGTCAAATCGCAATCCATCAAACGAACGAACTCTACTGGCAGCAACATACAATTGTCCATGGGTGTAAACACAGGTTGTCGTAAGAAAATCCCTACTTTTTCAAATGTTTGTCCTTGTGATTTATTTATAGATATTGCAAAAGCTGATATAACTGGGAATTGAGTACGTTTAAAATGAAAAGGTAAAAGTGTACCTGAATAAGTGAAATGAATCCGAGGAATTAAAATTCGTGTGTTACGTGCAACGCCTGTCAAAATTTCACAATCAATAGTATTTGTATTCATTTTTTTCACATGCATTCGAGTTCCATTCACCAATGCATTCTTTGTATTTAAATTATAGTAACACAGTATAATTCGCTTTCAAAACCAATTTGTGTGGCGGTAAACCGGTAACAGTCAAAGAGTTTAAAAATTCAACCGGATAATTGCTTTGTTCTCGATTATCATCGCTAATAATCGTATCAATACTATAGTATACTTTTCATTCCCTGGTATACGATTCATAATTTCGGAATTGATAAAATGACAACAACATTTTTTGGGGCCAAAATAACAATATTTAAATTATCCGAAGATAGAAAGGTTTCTGAAATATTGCCAAACATATCTTGTATGATATTTGAAGAATCAGACAGCAGATGTGTTGGAATTTCAATGATATCTTGACCGTATTGAGGGAAAATTTGCATATCACCATTACCAATAGATTTAAGGAATTTAACAAACCCAATTTCATGAGGTAGAGTTCTCATATTTTGTATTAAAGTAACACGGTGAAAAGTTGAAAATTCGGACCAAGATATAATACAATTCTCAATTACGGTGACACGTGATCCATGAGGTATTACTAGCAAAATTTACCGAAAGTCACCGTACAACAGAATTGTTTTACCCCCAAATAATTTTTCTCTACTTTCATTCACAGTCAAATCTCTCAATAATCTATCAATCATTTTTAAGGCATGTAGTGCACACATTGATACTTCATCAATAATTATCAATGAAGCTGATTTAATGTATCGACCTTGAGCACTGTTGGCAGTAATGCTTGATACTGAGTTTTCTAAAATTGGAAGAGGTAACTTGAAAACATTATGCAAAGTTCGGCCTCCAATCAAAAGAGTAGAAACCACTGAAAGTAGTTGGTATGCATGGTATTTGTAATGAATATAATTTATGAATGATTGCTTCTAGGACATATGTTTTTCCACAACCTACATGAGCTGTCAAACAAAATACATTGCTGCACCAGTATTATGATCTAATAATTCACGCCAAACCAAGTTTATAACATTTGCACATACACTGGAATTGGGAGCCCAAGTTGTTGACAGGAAAGATTGTGTGTTTGAAGAATATCATCAATAATCAAAAGGGATCTATTATAATAAAATTTTTTCATTATAATACTAAAGAAAAAGAAGAAAATCTTCACTCATGAATATTTTAAACTCATCCCATAGAAGTAAGGCATTTAGGCTGGAACATTCAAACCACAAATAAATCCAAATAATTCTCATAATTGCCGAGGAGATTTAGTTTCTTTTGCTTCATTCAAACACTCACGCCGTTCATTATATTTGGATGCAATACCTCGCGCTTGACATGCTTCGATAAATGTAGGATATTGAACATCTAAATACGTTCGCAAATCTCCAAATGACTTTGGGCCCCGAAGATGCAACAAAAGCAACCGCAAATGAAACAATTCAATATCCTTGGAAGACACAACATACAATCGAGATATCACTTTTTCACTTCCACGTTTTCTCTTATGCTGTGTGCCTCAGAAGACTTTTCAAACTAAACTTTTGTAAGACCCAGTAATTCATGCAATATTTAAATAGATGTCACTAGGTTAAAGTATTCAATTGTGCCTTGCAGCCAACTAAACTTTTCAATGTCTCGTTTAAATAAATGACGTCTAATAAAAAATAAACCGAGTCGTTTATTAAATGGATGTACATAATTCAAAATAAAATTTAAATATATAATTATGAGTTCGACACATGTGAGGTCATAAAAAAAAAATATTTTATTCTTTATTTTTTCTTTTACAATTTTTACATGTTAACTATTCTACGTTAAGATAAGAACTAACTTTTATTTAATTTATTTTCTTAAAGTTGAAATTGATTATGTCTACAATATTCACGTTGTACATATTCAGCTACTTTTTGTTTGTTCTAGTTACTCGTATGATCCTCATTGTTTCGTCTACGTCTTATGTTGCATTTCAAAATGTGTGAAATGCAACTATGCAATTTGTTGGAATGTAGATTGAAACTATACACTTTATTGAGTTGTGATTATATACTTTGTTCGCATATAACTCCTCCGGGGGGTGGAGAAAGGGCGTCCCCGTCCTTTAGTTTTTTGAAAGCTTCTCTTATGATATTTGATAGTTGATTTAATTGATTGGTTTCCTGTGTCTCGGAAATACTTGGCTTTGTTATTTTTATTGTCGCAGTTTGATAATTACGGAGGGTAATGTAAATTATTAAGACTATTATCGTGATTGATGAGAGTGAAACGCCACCCGATAGTGTCCATATCCAGTTTTTGTGGCTGAGTTGTTCCAGGTATACATTTTTGATTTGTTTCCTGTTTTGTATGTTTTCTTGGTTAATCGTATCGATGTTCAGCGTTTTCACTAATTGTCGGGTTGCTTGTAGGTGGTAGAGTGCTCCCTGTGTTTCTTGCACATCGCTTGTTATGTCGTAGGATTGAAATTCCCTGTTTTTAATTACTATAGTGCAATTCCAGAATGTTATTAGGAGGTTCCCGGATAGTGTTCGATTGTTGGGTCCACAGTCAGAAGATAATTTTTCGTTCTTCGCGTTGTTTATAATCAGTTTATTTTCTGAAATAAACTGTAGTTTCGTTTCCATCTCTGATATCACTTTGCAGATGCTTCTCGTTCCCATTATTAGTGGTTTGACACAATCGTCCTGGAACTCTTGAATTTCAGAATGTCTCTGGACGTAACTTTTGTGATTTAATGTGGAGTATAGTTTTTCTTTACTCTTAATGAGGTATTGAGGGTGGTCTTTTATGATTGTTCCATTAACTACTAGTGGTAAAATCCTCATTATTTCAGAGTTTTCTTTTTCTAATTTTGGTACTTGAAGTATGTAGAGCAATGTCTCGCCATTCACAGCTATTTTAGGTGTAACGTACTTGAGTGCTTCATCCGGTATTGTGATATTGATTTCCTGGTTGACCAATAAGTCCTTTATCATTAGTATTTCGTTTATTGCTAGAATTTTTCCACTTGGGAGGTTCGCTTTTGTTCTAGTTATCGCGTCTTGAATATCTTCCAGGATTGTATTAATGGAATCTATGCTTACTATTGTTGCCAGCATCTTGATTTCCGTTAGAACTATTTTGTTACTGATAGTGCTATTGGCTACCGCTCTGTTCACGGTATCCGTAATAATTTGAATCCTTTTGTCAATTTGTTGATTAATTAGGATTTGTTGATTGTTTGTGTCAATCAGCTGGTTCATTGTGGTGTTAATCACACGCAGATCTTCCGCATCCGGGTTTCCGGCAATCCATTTCCATGCAGAGCCTAAACTATCCCATCGTTTATACCTGTTATACTGTTTTGGTTTTATTTGGCGTAGGTTGCTATATATTCTCTTTAATTTTTGTTTGACTATATTGTCTAGTTCTAACTTATCATATGATACATTGATAATTAATTTGTTAATAAGTTCTACTGTTATTTCTATGTTAGTAAGGTTAATAGGGTGAATAATTTTAATATTTCCTGTTTGGATTCTACATTGACCCGATTTTATTATTAATATAGGGTCTTCTTGTAGGTTTTTTATTTCTAGTTTTTGCATCTTATATTGATAAAATAAGGTATTCAAAGCAAATATTTTCCATAACATTGTTATTTTCTGAAATTTAAAATAATAAAAATTTATATTCTATTTATTTATATTTTTTTTTTTTTTGTTTCAATGATTAATTTTGTATTTGTTTTTTTTTTTATATTTATTTATATTTAATTAACAATATTTTATAATAGGTTTTTAATAATAGATTTTTACAATTACAACTTATTATTAGTGAATGTATATAATTGTTAAGTTACTTTTTTAATCTCTTGATTTTATTTTTATTTCGTTTAATATTTTTATTTATATTGAATGTTTTAGAAGTTATATTTTTGACTTGAGCTTTGACTCCTCTAGGTTGTGTTTTAGATCTTGTGTTTGGCTTTAAAAATACCAATTGATCTTCTATTAGGTCAGGTGGATTTTCTTTGTTAGTATTTTGTTTCTCCATTCTTTTAACCGCGCCTTCTATATTTAGAGTTACATTTCTAAATATTTTATTAGTTTGTTTACTAATTTCATTAGGATCAATGTGGTTGGTTTGATTGAAGATGATTTCATTTGGCGTGTAGCCAGTAGATGAATGTACTGACCCATTGTATAGGGCAACTGACAATTCAATGGCGGTTGGAGTACTGGAATTTGGGACTTTATCTTTGTTTTTATTGAAAATCTCAATAACTGTTGAATGAGTTTTTTCTACTTGTCCATTTGATTCGGACGAAGAAGCATATTCCAACTTAACGTTAAGTTTATTTAGAAATTCTTTGAATTGAATCGACTGAAATGTCGTCTCATGGTCTGAGACGATAGTATTGGGTATCCCGAATTGTGTAAAGTATTTGGTTAGGGCACTGGTTGTGTCCAACAAGTTTTTTGTGTCAATTTGAATCCTGCAGATCTTTCGAAAACGCATCTATCACCGATAAAAAACTTGTTCTATTGATGCTAATTATGTCAATATGTATTCTTTCAAGGGGTTTTCTCGTGATTGTCGTCTAATTTGACTTTCCACTTCACTTATGCCCCTATGAGCTCGTTCATGTTCTTTCACAATGATAGTGTTTTGACGATGCTCGTTTGTCACATCTTCGATCATTGTTGTGGCAAAAACAAAATGACCGTTTCTTGAGAAGTTTTCTTTGAATACCTCTTGGATTTTCTGATACAGGGCCTCTGGTGCTAGGATAGCCGACCGTTTACCATTGTGGAATTTTTTTAAATAATTGAGGATATCTTCCTTCTCGAACGTTTTCTTAGAAATGATAATTCTATTGTAATTTTGAAAGATTTGTTCTGTGATTACAGTTTCTAATTTAGATATTTTAAATATGATTTGGTTCCTATAGTAATTAACTGGGCGTTCCGAGAAGTGTATAAAATAATGATCTGAGGTTTCTGCTGAATGGACCGTTTCTACCTCACTTGTAGTGCTTGGCGGGTTTCCATCAGTACTTTCTGATTCACGTGTAGTGATTTCTTTGCCCTCATTGACGTCGACTTCTTTTATGATTGGTATTCGACTTAGTGAGTCTGCTACGACGTTAGCCTTCCCCTCCTTATACACGACATCATAGTCGTAATTCTCTAACTCTAGACGCCACCTCAGAATTGTCGCATTCTTTTCAGAGGTTTTAATAAATGTTAAAGGCTTATGGTCAGTGACCAATGTAAATTTGCTACCGTACAGGTAGGGTTGATATTTTTTGACGGCCCAGATGATGGCCAGTGCCTCTTTTTCATTCGTGGCGTACTTTGATTCTGTATTATTTAGAGTTCTGGAAGCAAATGCGATGGGTCTTTCGACACCATCCTGAATCTGCGACAGGACTGCACCTAGCGCGAAATCTGATGCATCCATCGTTAGTATGAACGGTCTTGAAAAATCTGGGTACGCTAATATCTGATCAGTTGATATAATTCTTTTGAGGGTTTCAAAAGATTTAACGTATTCCGGATCTGTTAAGTTCATGTTAGTCATGTTTTTTGCTATTTTCGCCAGACAGTCCAAGGAACTGTTTTATTTCTTTTGGTGTTCTTGGTAACGGCCAATCTAATATTTTGTTTATTTTGTCAGAATTGGGTTTTACTCCGTCTTGGGTGATGGTGTGGCCCAGAAATTTTGTTTCCTTTTTTAAAAATTCACATTTATCAATTTGAATTTTTAGATTGAATTGGGATAATCTTTTAAATACTGTCACCAAGTTATTTATGTGATTTTCTAAATTATGCCCTATGACGATGATGTCATCTAAATACACGTGGCAAATTTTACCTATTAGGCCATGTAGTACATTGTTCATTGTTCTTTGGAAGGTGGCTGGGCCATTTTTCAGGCCAAACGGCATCCGGGTGAATTCAAAATGTCCTTTGTCCGTTGAAAACGCGGTTTTTTCCTGGTATCTCTCGTCCATTGGAATCTGGTGGAAACCAGATTTAAGGTCTATTGTCGAAAAGTAAACGGAGTTACCCAAACTGTCGATGATTTCCTCAATTTGAGGGATAGGGAATTTATCGTTTCGGGTTTTTTCGTTCAACTTCCGGTAGTCTATTACTACTCGTACATTTTTTTTGGAACCACCCAAATTGGTGATGAGTATGGGCTGTTTGAATTTCGAACAATGCCGCTATCCAATAATTCTTGGATTTGCTCTTCTACGTCTTTTTATAGCAATGCGGTACCGATACGTCTTTGTGTATATTGGGTTATCGTCTGTCGTGATAATCTTGTGTTTGGTTATTGTCGTTGCCGACAATTTTTCGTCTTTTTTTAATAAAATAGCCTGATGTTTAAAAATAACTTCTGTTAATATCGATTTTTCGGTTTCACTCAAATGTTCTGTTCTGATTAGTTTCGATATCGTTTTTCTATCAATACATTCATTTTTTGCGATGGGGATAGGATTGATTGTTTCGAAGTTATTTACTTTAAGTATTAATTTTGTGAGTTCTTAGCAGATTTTCAACTATTGTTTTTTTTGTCGCCTCTCTAAAAGTGGGCTTCATTAAACCGACTATTTCTGGTTTAATCACGTTTTTATTCGCGCCTGTGTCAATTAAAAGTGTTATTTCGCGCTTAAGATGTTCATTATAACACTTCAGATACGGGATAAAATTTAGTCTTCCGTGTCCGAATTCTGTGTCCCCTGAAAATTTCCTGCGTCTTCTTCAGGATTATTTTCATCTGGTTCTTGTGGCAGATTATCTTCACTTTCTTGTGCGATCTCATGGTTATTGATTAAGTTTTTGTTGAACGTTCTTCTAGATCTTATCGACTGATCGACTTCCATAGGAATTGGTGAATTTTTCACCGAATATGTCTGTTTCCGTTGGTTTTTCGGTATATAATCGTGGTTTTTTATAGTATTCGATCTATTTTGGTTCAATTGGTTTGGTTTTTGCTGTTGATAACTGGTTAGTGCCAGTCTTCTGGAATTTTCAGAAATTAGTTTATTTGAACTAAACTTACACAGAAAGGCGTAAGCCTCTTCAATGTCTTTTGGCTTAGCCGCTTGGGCATAACCAAAATACGGCTTTTTCAATCCAGATACAAATGCAGCCAGTGCGTCTTCTTCTATAAACGCACATATCGGCCTGTACCGTTTCTTTAATTTTTTTAAAGTAAGTATGCACAGTCATTATATCACTTTGTTTGTTAGCCCAAAGCTGGGACTTATAATAAGAAAGCTCTTGGCGGTCACCCAATGCTTCTATTAATTGTTCCTTGATTTCTATAAATGTTTGGGGGTTTCCAGCTAGACATAAAATGTCCTTTGCTTTCCCTTCAATTTTGTTCATTACGGCTTGTATATACAAACCAAATTGCTGGTCCGAGACCAATGGGTGGAATACTAGCAGGGTATCCTCAGCTGTTTTCAGCCAGGCTGCCAGTTTTTTCCGGTTCCCATCGAAATGTGGTATGGACTTAATTGGATCCGGGATCCTAAATAAATCTACCGCTGACATTTTTTCCAATTTCTTGTTGGATGTCATTTCAATATTATCTTGGGATTTTTCTTCCACTTTATGGAAAATTGAGTTCAGTCTTTCCTCTTGATACACCTGTGCTTCGCCAAGCTTTTTCAGCTCTTCAACGATCACATTTAATTGTGTTGTAATTTCTTCCATTGTTATCTCGTTGAGATCGATATTCCGATTTGTATCGTACTTTTCGATTGGTCGTTTCTTTACCATAGACAAGGAAGATGTAATTGCGGAAAGAGCGAAACAATTTTGTAACTATATCTGTCTCTATCTTGTAGTGGACGGAATAGCCGGCAGGTTCACGTCTATCTTGTAGTGCGTGGGTTTGCCCAAAAAAAAAATTTGATAAATTAACTAAGTATCCACCTCTATGTTATAGCAGATAGATGTAAGACAGGTTCACGTCTATCTTGTAGTGCGTGTTTTTGTCTTCAGAATTTTAAATTCCTCTTAATTAATTTATTTAGTATAGAAATTAGTAAAATTTCTTACCTGATTTGCTGTCGTGGTTTGGTTCCAAGTGATGCTGGTTGTTTGTGGTGTGGCGGAACCGCGAGTCCTCTAGACGATTTTAATTTAAAAAAAAAAAATCTTAAGCCTGAGATGTCACAAAAATAGAAATACACTTTTCACAATTTTTTTTTTTTTGTTTTTTCACAACAATATTTTTGTTGAAATCTGTGACGGGTTCACTTTCAGGTAATTTTTATTCGTTACCTTAGCACTATTTTTCACTACAAACACTTTCACTTGACCTTTAGGCTGCACCAATTATGAGTTCGACACATGTGAGGTCATAAAAAAAAATTATTTTATTCTTTATTTTTTCTTTTACAATTTTTACATGTTAATTATTCTACGTTAAGATAAGAACTAACTTTTATTTAATTTATTTTCTTAAAGTTGAAATTGATTATGTCTACAATATTCACGTTGTACATATTCAGCTACTTTTTGTTGGTTCTAGTTACTCGTATGATCCTCATTGTTTCGTCTACGTCTTATGTTGCATTTCAAAATGTGTGAAATGCAACTATGCAATTTGTTGGAATGTAGATTGAAACTATACACTTTATTGAGTATATATATATAAAGGGTGTTCAAATTTGATATATCTTTTTAAATTTTAAATAAAGTACATTGGGTCCGGTTATTAATGAAAAAGAATGCCGTTCAAGTGACCTCCTCTGCTAGCGCGGCAGGCTGTCAATCTTTTACCAAAATTTTGCATAACTTTGCGCGTAATGATAGTTCAATTAGTGATATTTGCTCGATGATGTAGTCTTTGAGGTGTTGAACAGATTGAGGATTATCCGTATAAACTTTACTCTTCTAGAAACCCCATAAGAAGTTCAATGGCGTTAAATCGCTTGATCTTGGTGGCCAATTCACGTCTGTTCTTCGAGAAATTATTCGATTATTAAACTTCTCTTTCAAAAGATCGATTGATTCCATTGCTGTGTGGCATGTTGCACCATCCTGTTGAAACCACATATTCTGCGCATCAATATCTTCCAATTGACTCCACAAAAATTGTTGGTTTGAGGCTTAATTGCTGTGAACGACGACGAATTGTTGTCCTTGGCTCTTCAGCAACACTTGTTCTCATAGCTGCAATATTTTCACTTGAACGACCACTACGATAATAAATTCTGCTTCTTTGATCTTGAACTGAACCAGTTTCTTCACATTTATCAATGATAAGTTTAATAGCATGGTTTGTCAGACCATTTTCTCTACCGTATTTTGAACGAAATTTTCTTCCAGGTTCTGAATAACTGTCACCATATTTAAAACAAGCTTTAATAATGAAAACACGTTGTTCACTCGTGTAGCTATTCATTTTAGCTAACCGAAATGTTTGTACTTGTCATCTGTACAGTACCAAAAATATAAATGGCGGAATATTTAAAAAGATACCTCAAATTTGAACAGCCTTGTTACGGTAATATTATTATTTATTTGTAGATAACACGAACCTATAACAAAACTGAAATTTGCAAGCATAAATTTGTTAATGATAATGCTTATATCCGCAAATACTTAAGACTGTCTGCTCATTCACTTAATAAAAGATGCTGTACATTCGCCCACCATAAAACTTTTAATTGTTTCAAATTTTCAGTAGAGCGAGCTATAGGCTCACTAGTATAATTTTCAATTGATATATTGATATCCTATGAGAACCATTATTCACAAAATTCTTGATATGTTTGTGAAGCTTGCACACATGCCACATAAAAATTGATTACATCATTAATTTAATGGCAGCATGCGACAATTCTGGTAAATTTATTAATATTTTTTGTGGATACCCCCGGGTTCCGTACATGACGAAAGGGTCCTACGGAATAGTCAATTATATAGCAAACAAACATTCCCACCTCATGGATTTTTTTCTATAAATGTTCATTATAGATTCGACAGCTAAGATCGGAGTTTTGAAGGAAGGAGGATTCTCAAATCGACAAATAGCTGAAAAATTTGGTAGAGAGTAACCCGTTATTGGATCCTTTATCAATAATATTAAAAATTATGGTAAAAATAGAGAAGGACGCTTCAAATTCATGCTTATCAGCGTAAAAAAATAAGGCAAAAGCCGGAGTCAAAGCTAGCTTACCAACGGTTCGACGTGTGATTAACAATGCTACGCATCTTAAATTGAAAAAACTCCAAAAGAATCCTCCTTTGAATGCATCACGCAAAGCAAACTGATTGGAATTTGCCAAAAACCACATTTCATGGAAGCAAGAATAGAACAGGGTTGCATTTTCAGAGTCATAGAACTGATGCCCGTCAGAACCATCCAAATTATTTTTTTTTTCGTTTATGTTAGTAATTTATTTTTATTTAATTTGTTTTTGATATTCAATTACATTTACTTACTACGCATTTTAAAAAATGTACATATGTCATACAAATTGAAATGTCGTCGAAAAGTAACTTAATAAACGCCTTTTCACTAAGCATCTATGAGGAAATAGCGAAAGCTTCAAAATTTGAAAAGTTTAGTTTGAAAAGTCTTCTGATGCACACAGCATTAGTCCAATTTTGCTCTCTATAATTCCAAACATAATGCAATGGTATTTCACTATACAATAGTCTATTAGATGAAGGATCATTATTGTATGCGATTGAAAGTGCATAGGGTACTGAAATATACGCCATGAAGCCTCAGTGGAACCAACATACCGCCCATTTAAGAAAATTTGTATCTCATCTACCTGAATTTCGTCATTTAATTCCCCAAATTCTAACAACGCACAATCATATCCTTTATACACGTACTTGTAAATGCATTTCACACTTTTAACGGTCGTACACACTTCTACGTTTAAATGACAATTAAATTTGGCTAAAAGATATGGATTGTATGGAACGACGAATCGATTATCAACAGAATGCCCACGAACATCAACATTCACACCATTATCACGTCGTCTATAAACAGGATACGCTATCACTCGTACACGCTATCACTCCTATAATCACAGAAATCTTTCGGAAAATGTTTGCTGCATTTTCCTTCTCTCAGGCAGACAGAGTTTGGATTAAGTAAACCGCATGGTCCATGAATCATATGACGCCTAACAATTTCATATAGTTGTGAATGTACTTGAATATCAGGTAGTTCAGCACACACAATCTTATCAATATCAACAACCCCATCTATTCTATCATCTCTATCCAAAGTGATCAAAATATGCGCATGAGGTAGACCACGTTTTTGGAACTCAATAGTATAAATTAACGCATTTACTTTACCGAAAATTTCTTTTTTGGAAATTAAATCGATAAGTTCCTTAAGCTTACTTTTAAATACAGGAACGACAATATCAGGACCAAAATTTGCACTACAACCATCAAGAGCTTCAATAATTTCTGGCCATTTTGGATTGCATGTCATAGTTATAATATACACTTATAATAATATAATTCTCGGTGACTTGAACAACAATATTATTGAACAACAGCCTGTACCTTATGAATATATTTGGATGATGGCTTCGCATGAGTTGAAGTCTCTGATAGATAAGGCAACTCGATTAACAAATAATTCAATAGACCATGCCTTCCTAAGACGTGGCACTAGATATAATTTTGTTTACGTATCTGCAATATTCATGACCTCCGTATTACTGACCATTGCATGAATTATATTTCAATGTCACCTAATTATAGTTACTCAAAATAGCTACTAAGCTATTTTGATTTTATTTGTTTCATCTTTACGTTAATCATAGTTTATAATAAAGGAAAAGCTTTGTTTTTTAGACTGTGGCTTAGTATAATATAGGTTGCTTTGCTTATGTCTACCCGGAGTTTAGTCCTCGCTAATATACCAAACTATGTAAATATAAAACAATTTGAAATTATTTATCAAAATACTCTAATGGCGCGGGGTTTTGCAGTACAAATAAAAATGTATAAACGACTCATTTTGTAATCACATAGTAACCGCTCTAATTCGACCTCTGATGGAATGGATGCAGTTTTCCTTCAATATTTTACTGGTACCAGGTAAAAATGTATTCGCCAATGTCTACCAAATGTCGCTCGTAGGAAAGCCTAGACTAATAAAAGCAAAAGAAAGGATGAATCGGACATTTTCTTTTTATTGATTTAACCTAAAAGTATCCTTGGTAAACAAACTCTAAATCTAAAATTTGTAATACGTGAAGAGGTGCAAAACTGAAAACCACATCCAAAAATAAGAAGCAACAAAAAAAAACCAATAAACGTGAGCTTCGTATTTTACCATTTTGTCTATTTTGACAATAATTTTCTATACGTATGACACAGTCTCGTCGACTAGTAGAGAAGAACATTTGAACAATTTTTTCATCTCCAAAAAATATGAAAAATAGTAAAAAAAAAAACATCTTTTAAGCTTCGTGACTCGTGACTACATTCTTTTTATGTTATAGAAAGAAAATATGTGGAATTTTCATTTTTTATGATGTTATTTATGTTGACTCTGGCAAATATTTTGATGAGAATGTCGTGAAATGTAAATGTTCCAAATAAAAGAATACTTCTTATGTACATATCTAAGATGAGCACGAAACGATGAAAAAACAACAACAACCAAAAATTATAGTTTTGTATTCTGAAGACGGTTTGTCTACCTTATACACATAACTTACCTTCGCTAAGTTCTGTCACAACATCTATCTATGTATAGATAATCAAAATCGATAGTTTATGTGTTAGATATGTTTTGTCGTTTGTGTCAGCATTACCATATAAAAGAAATGATTCAGCTGATTTATGCAACTGTACATGTAAATATATAATACTCAAATTCCTATATGACAAATTTGTCATGCACACAACCATACACATAAACAAATAATACACAAGAGCAATTTAATTCAATGAATGTAAATAAATGAATTTTAATTATTTTGAAATTAATTAATAAATTTATTTGAATGTTCTGAGAAAAGCGAACGCTTTTGAAATAAAATTTCGGTTGGAATATTTATTTTATTGTTTTAATTATAACGAGGAAGCGTAACATTATATAAACATACATAGCTACATTACAATAAAAATTACAAAAATTTATTTATTTTTAAACCGTAATATGTATTAATAATAAAAATTATTAATATTAAAAACACATTTTTTTATGTTTTTTTTGGTAACCAATCTACAAAAACCAAAAAATGGAAATCGTTTTGTTCGTTTAATTGCCATTTTTGTACGTACAATGTACATACTTAATTCTCGTTTAATATTACAATATAATAAAAATATATATATTTTTTTTAATTTAATTAATTAATACAAAAAAAATGTAATTATTATCGTAATTTGTAATTAATATACAGTCGTACACATGGTTTTGTCGTGTGTGTATACGCAGATAAATATCTTCGCATCTACTAAAATCTATTCGTTTTGTTGTCTCTCTTACACGAGTGAGGTTCCATGATCGCTCTTTTTTGATTCGCGGACTTCAGGTCTAAAACAATTCATCTAACGCAATTTACCTAAAAACGATTCATCTTGTGGTATTATGTTCTAACCTGATAATAAATAATGAATTAATTATAATCCTTCCGGCTTGCGGTTTTTATGAGCACGAATATAAAAAACAATTTACAACATAAATTAGAAATAGAATTAAACACACTACAACTTTTAAATACATTTATTGTTAACCAATTATAATAATTTTAGTAGCGTATTCCTCAACTTTCAAACATCTTGTGTCTTTGTTTTATTCTTCTTCTTTTAACATCTCTTAGTATACTTTCATAAATGTAATTATGTACACTTTGATTAAATTAACTGCGTTCATGCCATGTACTAGATTATGTTCATAAATATAAAAGAGTTATGCTCTTCAATATACTACTTTGAATATGCCTCACATCTAAAAACAATTTGTCTAAAATCTGTTCTTTCTTGTTTAAATATTTGTAGTCTTCCTTTGGGAATTTTACAACACCAATGCCGTGTATTTTCATTCTGGAATGAATAGTTTCAAACCAAGCTGTTGTTGG
Organism: Tipula vernalis; assembly: GCA_958295665.1. Classification (NCBI taxonomy): domain Eukaryota; kingdom Metazoa; phylum Arthropoda; class Insecta; order Diptera; family Tipulidae; genus Tipula; species Tipula vernalis. The sequence continues at coordinate 326,693,913 of OY282559.1, read as the reverse complement.
TATCGAATTATTCTAGTAATAATCTTGAAAAATTGTATTGTTTTTTTATTTAGTTTTTAATGTTGTCATCTGATAAAAGCAAAAATAAAATGATTATCGGTTTCTATTTTGAGCATAATTTGCATTTTCCTTTTATACCAAGTACTATTTCAGTTACCAAAGCAAGAAGGCTATAGATGATGTTTTCCGAAAGGGATAGATCGAGCGAAAGCAATATACTGTTACATATATTTGCCGCTAGGTGGCAGTACTAAATTAGAACAAAATTAATTCACGTTTTCCAAAAGGTGGCAGCACTAACCGGCACCAATGGTAAACTCTTCGCTCATTTATCACTATGTATCGTACCCTTATTTTTCAAATACAAAAATGGATACCGATAAGCTATAGGTATTAATAATACTATGCATAATTATTTAAACAAATATTTACAAATAATTTAAGCTAAATAAAATTGTTATTAAATTATTTTAGAAAATATAAAAAAGGAATTAAAAGCAAGAGGGGCAAAAACAACTGGAACAAAACATTTACTATGATTATTAATAATTTATTAAATCGTAAAAAACACTCACATAGTCAAAAACAACAACTTAATAAAATAATTTGACAGTATTATAAGTAGTAGTGACATCTAGCTCCAAGACTGCTTTCTATTATATTAGTAGTGCCAACTAGTGGCATCATGACCTTCCAATGTTTTCTAACAGATGGCACCGTTCGCGAAACTAGTATTTTCTTGACATTATTTGATCAAATTTATTGAGGACACATTTAAAAAAAAAAATTTGGAATGACCAAATTTTCGTCGGTAATTATTTTTATTTAAATAATTTTAGATAAAATGAAACTCTGGAAAAAGGTTTCGTCATTAAGTCTCAAAACGAATACTTAATCCAGCTCATATTGATCATCCTGTAAAACATGTATTTTTCATACATGAGGGTTGGATCATTGATGCCAATCGAAGGCATGTAGTAGTGACAACTAGTGGCATCATCTGGAAGGTCATGTTTTCTAGCAGATGGCACCGTTCTCGAACGTAGTATTTTCCTGACAATTTGACATGATCTATTATGGCGTTATTTTGTATGCAACACAAGGGACTACTTTTCTCTTTCGATGTCAACCAAACGCTGGTGGCGCCAAATTACATACAGCGGAAATAATTGGAAACTACGCAAAAAGGTTTGTATATTTGCTAAATTGTAGATACATTTTGTACTAACACGGCACCTTTAATAAATTTACTACTTTCTTTGGTTTAGTAAATATTGTATCTTTGCTAATCAGTGCCATCTATTTTATAATATTAGCCCTAATTTTGGAAATTCGTACGTAAGATTTTCTGTTGTTTAATAGAAATATAAAGAAGTAGAATTCCATTTTTTGATTGATATCCACTGAGATATATCCAGGGTAAGCGCTTAGTTTGGAAAATGCTCATTTAATTTTCTTTCCTGAAAAATAAAACAAAAATAAAACAAAATAAATATCTGAAAAATGGAGATTTCATGTTTTTGTAACAATAGTTACAAAAAATGTTTATAAGATGACTCGAAGTTATTCATATTTGGTACTAGTTTGGTATTTTGGAAAACTTACAATTTGGCAATAAAGCGTTGTTTTATGTTTTATTTTTAGTTTTTAAAAATTCTAATTTAAAAAAAATGCACATTTAGTTGAAAAAAGATCTGCTTTTAAAAAATTGGCACTGAATTTCATTTGTCGTCGAAAGTGTAATGCTGGAGATATATTTGACGTTACCCATACGTTGTATTATATCAAAAACGTTCTTTACGATACACCGAAGATAAAGTCAGTGGTTTAAATTCAAGTCTTTGAACGGTTAGTTATTACCCTATCGTAAATAGAAATATTTTATTAATATATCTGAATGTATCTACATATTTTTCCGTTTGATTTCAGCTACCTATAACAGGGCGTAAGTCATCAATTCATTGGGTGGAGTTCAAAATTGGTAGGGCGACAACCCGTGTTATCATATTGGAGATTTGTGAAATTATATTGCAAATTTTATCGCCACTTTTTGTAAACGAGCCCAGTATCCAAGATTACCACGAAATTGCGGAAAAATTTAATATTAAATGGAATTTACCCTATTCAGTGTATTCCTATTCAGTGTCCCTTACACAGTGGCTCTGAATTTTACAGTTATAAAAAAAGTTTAGTGTCATTTTCTGGCTGCGTGTGATGCACACTACACATTTACGATGGTGGACATTGGTGCTTATGGAAGCCAAAGCGATGGAGGTATTTATAATAAACCTTTTCTAGGTTTATAATACTTCCTAAATGCTTTATTTTTTATGTAGGGATTTTATCACAAAGCGTTTTTGGTAAAAAAACTCTTCTCGGGACAACTACCATTGCCGAAATTGCTAAATTCAGAAAAATATATTTTCACATTATTTTGTGGGTGACCCAGCCTTTCCATTAAAAACTAATTTGCTTGACTAAGAGAAAAAAAATTCAAACTACCGACTTTCACGAGGCAGAGTAACGATAGAGAATGCTTTTGGCATTTTGGTAGCACGATGAAGAACTTTGCGCACAACATTAAATTGCTTCCCGACTAATGCAGAAAAGGTAAATTATGATAACAAGTATTTTAATATAAATCTAAATAAAATCTGGTTCTGTACCTAGATTGTGTTAGCAACGGTCGCCCTGCATAATTTGTTAATGCTGAATAAAATAACCATTTCAATCAACTGCCCACTCCTATCACAATACTGCACAGCATTTCCGATATTTTGGATATCTTGAATTTGCAATTCGCATAAATATTTTGCTGAGAGTTTGCTTTTTTGTAGCTGCTTGCAATCCATCGAACAAAGATCTTAATCTTGTAAAAGATTCATCGTCAGGGTTTTTAATTACCGGAATTGAATTGTTGCGTTGTTTTTCTACCAGTAACTTGTTTATTGTCGATAACGTGGTTTTAATACTGTTTTCAATATAACCGTCTTCGTTGGCGCTTCTTTTCCGTTTACGAGGATTAGTAGACCGGCTAACTGATTCCCATTCGTCTACAATTGCTGCGTTCCATTTAACGTGGCAGAGTACACACAAGTACTTCTGACTGCACGCAGCTACACTTGCTAAATTTTATGAGTAGTTTGTTTTTTAAATTTATGGCGACTTCGTTACCAGAATATTTAGTACAAACAATCGATAAGAAATGGCTGATCAGTTTTTAAATTAATAATTAATTTTCCAGCTTTCCATGTTGCACGTAAATTATTTTAAATTAAATTTTATTTTCGCAACTAATTTTCTGCGTTCCATTTACCGTCTTCTCTCAAGTACTTATTTGTACTTTGCCACGTCAAATAGAACGCAGCAAGTATAAACATAAAGTAAATGGAATTAATCCCATAATTTCTGGTATAAAGTAGTGATTTGTGGGTACTAATACATATGTGGAATGTATTTATTTTAAGTACGGATTCAAACCCATAGAGTAAGTCAAAATATACTCTATAGTTGTCACTGCTAAGCTGAAAAAGGCTTTTCAAATACAATTATAGGCACGGATTGGTTTTAGCTGTCTCACTTGACAGGTGACGGTGGCAAATTTTGGAAAAGGAAGATTTAATGTTTTTTTTAATTAAATAAACAGCGATTTTTAGTTATTAATATTTCCACACCAAGAAATAAATGGCGCCACTTTGACTGAGACAGCTAAAACCAATGCTAGCCCAATTATATTTTGAGTCGAAATCAGCTGCATTTCGAATAATTGTAGAGATAAACAAATGGAATAAATTATTTGCATGAGTGAATCACTACATATCCTCGTCTTGATGGTCACTATAATTACTGACAGTTCTGAAAGAATCATTATATAAAAAAATCGTTCTCTGACATCAGGATATTCATAAAAAGATTTAACTTCTTTTCTACTTTTGATAAAATCAGTGAGAAACCTCAAGTTCTTAAAAAATTCCCACTCCTGCCTATATTTATTAGCGCTTCCGGACGATTCTTGTAATAATTTCAACTCCCTTGAAAATTTATTCCGAAAGCTTTTCCATCTTAATCTGCATATATCATCTAAAAGAAAGAAATTTTGTTACAACACATTATTAAAATATAACCATACATTTTTAATTTTACCAGATTTTCGGAGTTCTTCTCCTATTTTCTTCCAAGTTTCGAATTTAAGTTTTATACTTTTGTACCCTCTTGACGATTTATTATAAATTATTTCGTTTTTCTTTACAACGTCGATTAGTTTTTCTTCAAGACTCATTTTGAAAGCAGAATATTTTTTCTAAATACCAGTGGACACTAGAGACACGAGATATTTTAATTATTTTGAATCGTCAAAATGAAAAAAAAAAACAGAAAAATGTTTCAATTAGTTCATAAAATTTCTGTCAGATGGCACTATAACATTAGATAACAACAAAAAATTAAAGTTAAATCATCTTTTTTTTTTACTTAGTTACGTCGGCCGCGCCGAGTTTATCTCAGAGGTAAAGTTTAGCGAAAGATTTTTGCATTGATGAAGTACGTGTGTGTTGCTGCTGCTGAAACAAATTTACGACCGTTTACATCAAATTACGGTCGGTGGTAAATATTTAATATATAAAGCTATCGTATTTCTCATAAAAAATGCCCAGGCTTAGTAAGCGAATTCAGCACCGCGTATGCATAATATCAGAGCCTTCTAGAGTATAGAGTCATCATCATACGTCATAATTTTGTATGTTCTGTTTTAGAGATATAACGTTTCATTTTTATTTTCGTATTTTTAAAGGAGCCGGAATCGAAGCCGGAGCCATGTAGAATTGACGAACTTGGCTTCGGATTTTTGTTTGTTTTAGTCCTATTTTCCTATTCATGTGGCTCATTTATTTATTAATGAATGAGCGCAGTTCAAATTCAAATATGGTTTCTTCGTAAGAAATCTACGTCCTTTTTAGCTATTGAAATTTTGAGAAACGTAATTTTAAAATGTTCGGGAAGAAATTTGGATCGAGATTTTCAAGATCTTAATTTTTTCCAATTTTATATAATTCACGCAAATCTAATTAACTATTTTGTCATCACATTTTACGAAAAATTACTAATGTTAAACCAAACAAAAACTGGAAAAATAATATCAAAAAGAATTAGCAAGGACTAATGGAATCCGAAAAATGTCAAACATGTAAAATCCGTATTTAAACCTTTTAAAAACAATAATCACGCCTGAAATGTATCTTACAAATTAATGAAATAAAATCTCAGGATGTCAAAGAATAGATAAATAATCCAAAATCTCTCATCGCGATCCTACGGGAAACTCTTCTAGAGCTGGAAGTAGCCCTACCCGTACATGTTTTTTTAATGTAGAACTCAAATCCGCTCGTTAGCACAAGAATTGTACGTTTATGAAGCAACTGGAAGAATCGCAAATAACCCTTTGTTTATTTGTTTTTTTATGATCTATGTATTTTTTTAAAACAACATAATTAAAAATGTCACAATAGCTGTTAGGAAAATATTCAAAAACTGAAACTTATTTTTGAAAATTTAGAAAATTGTCGAGTTATTTCCATTCATAACTCAAAATTGACGAAAAATGCGGTTAATTTGTTTAAAAAAAACTCACACACACGTCTGTATCGTAGCAATAATTAGGAAAAACACAATGGATATGAAATAGCAATGACTCTTTTTATGTATGGGAGCATGGCTGTGCTGAAGGGAAAATTGAGGAGCGACTAGTTTGTCATCAACCATGAATGTTACCTCATGAAATAAACCGAAATTGAACATTTATAGAGGAGTGTAAGCTTTTATTTGTTGCCCAATGGAAACTAACCGAGGCAGTAACACTAATAAACGCACGATGTTTATGTAATAATAAAAATATTTCCGATATTATCCAATTAAAACGAAAACGCAATAATTTGTGCATAAAACAGTTCTCCGTAGTGCAATGAGCTTATCTTTTGATGTCGTTCACGTTTTGTTTCCTGACAGTAAATCATTTTCCGTTTATGTGTATACCCTATAAACTACAACTGTTCAAGGTCATAGTTCAATCTCGGTTTATTGAATTAGGTAACATTCCTAGTTAGTCCTCAATTTACTTTTCAGCGCAATAATGCTACCATACATAAGAAACATCATTGCCGCGAAATTATACAACAATCTTGAGCATAATTATTTGACTCGGCCAGAGTAGGGTTTCGATTTAAGCTTCGAGTTTAAACAAACTCTAACCATCTAGATACAAAACATGAGTGACTATATCATTATTTAATTTGCTAAAAATAATCTTAAATTTAATTGGTTTACTATTTATTTTAATTTTTTTTTTCATGCTGCACAAATAATAATGAGAACTAAACAAAATTCACATTCATTCAAATCCGAGCCATGTACATGTAGAAATTCCACATTTAGATATGACCTATATCGTTACTCGGCTGGCCTATTAAGAAGACGGGAAACTCATTTCGTATGAAATTTAAACGTATCGTCAGATTATTGAATTTATAGATAGATATCCTTGGAATAAAATTGTAGCTTTCCTTAAATGCACCGTATAGCAGCTTTCCCCGATAAATACCCTAATATTGCTGAGAATAGGCAAATATGGTATCCCTGCTTTAACATACTACTACAAAATTATATGTTTAACCGGTTGGTGGTCATGTTCTTGGTCTGAACACCCTCCCTTATGAAAAAAGAAAAATTTCATGGTAGAGGTGTAATTCTGCGGAAGTTTGCTTTTTCTGGTTTTGGTCGAGCCAAGTATTCGTTGTGCCAATTTCATTGGCATTTGAAAATCCTCATTTCTTACAAAATTTAGGCGGAAGTTTTTCGAAAGGGTATTTAGAAAAATGATGTCCTTGCCCAGCACAATTCCAACAATAAATTATGTGTTTTGGGATAAATGTACTGTTATTTGGACTGTGGACGATGATTTGATCATCGGTGGTTGATATAATTTATGTTACACAGCTTCAACCTTGAGGATGGCAGTATTGGGTGTACAAATAAGTTTTGAGGGATTTTCAAAAGATGGCATAACTAGTATTAAATGGCATCGGACCATCTTGCAACTATATTCATGTCAAAGCGATATCATTCCCTCTCAAAATTAGGGTGTGTCATTTCGCTGAGGTGCAAACAACAGATTTTTTTTGTGCTCTAACCATGGCAACCTTTGTGCCAACAAAACACAATTTACGGGAAGCGGTTCTTTTTTGTTTTAATTTGAAAAAAAGTGCTGCTGATGGACATCGATTCCTATGTGAAGTACACGCGGAACATGCTCCATCAATAAAAACACGTGAGTACTGACAAAGAACGCGAAGGGAGCCCAGTAAAGTTTGAAGACACTGAGTTGGAGGTGTTATTGGTCCAATATTCATACCAAATTTAAGAGGAGCTCGCTGAAACTTTGGGAGTGACTCAAAAATAAGCTAATTTGGTTCAACATGAGAACTCAGGCCAAGAGACGTCAAACGCCAATCCAAATATTCATGGTACGAAGCTAATGCTGTGCATCTGGTGTGTGGAGCTACTCCAGCATAACGAAACAATCACTGGAAAAAGTTATCAACAACAATTGATGCAATTAAGCCGAGCATTTTAGCTCAAACGCCCACAAAATATGCCAGAATACATGACAAAGTGGTCTTTCAACATAACACGCTCGGCCGCATGTTGCAAAAGTCGTCAAGGAAACTTGGATGCGCTTCAATGGGATGTCCTACCCTACCCGCCGTATTCATCAGACATTTCCCTTTCCGACTACCACTTGTTCCGGTCGATGACTGATATCCTGGCTGAACAGCACAGCAGAACTGCTTACGGAGAAGCCAAAAATTAGGTCGATTCTTGGATTGCCTCAAAAGGCGAGGAATTTTTTCGACGCGGAATCCGTATGCTGTCTGAAAGATGGGAAAAAGTCGTAGCTAATGATGGACAATACATTGAATTAAATGCATTGTACCAATTTCTCTGAATAAAGCTTCGAAATTATAAAAAAGAAACCTCAGAACTATGATACGTGGTCAAAATAGGTGGTAACATTTCATTGCTTAACGTCAGAGTTGTATACCAGGGCAAGCTCCAGTTACATGTTTTCCGGTCTTTAAAATTTCGATTCACCTTAGGCTTACGTGGGATTACACGAAATGTTTGTTTTTGTAAACGCAATCCTGGAACGAAACCTTCTTCACACCAAACTTCTTCGAAATTTCGGCAACGTGCTATTAATTGGTCAATAGTCGAAAATATTTCATTGATTCTGTTTAACCTCAGCCCAGGCCGCTTTCGACAATTCGAATGAATTTAATGCCAGAATACGGAATACTTAGTTCAAATAAACATATCACTAACTTTCGTTAGTTTCCCAATGTTGGATGCGTCGATCTATATGCGTTTTAATATTGTCATCAGTTCTGGTATCTTGAAAGTAACGTTGCATTTCACTGCGAAGTTGATGCCAAATGACTTCGGAGTAAATATTTTCAAGGCAGAATAAATCCGAGTGGGTTAACCAGTCTGTACTATGATACATTATACGTGTTCGCCAGGCATTCTAATTGAAATAAAAATTTGCCTGTAGCCTCTGTCTGTTATACTGCCAATTGCCATTGTGCCTAATATTATAATGCCTTAGTATCGTTTGATTAAAATTTCCATTAGAGCAATATTAATTAAATGCCATGCCCGAATTTTGGACTGTTAGAAAATTGGGTGGGGTAGTTTGAGATGGTAAATATGATGCGCTGACGGAAATGAAATATCTGACAAAAAATTCTGATAATTACTATTGGGATTAAACAAATTTGGTACAGATGCATGTTTCGATTACATGATGAATGGAGTGATTTGTACCAATAGAAAAACTCGACGGTTGACGGTTCGTGTCACGATAGAAATAGGAAACTGATTCTTTCGTTCCAATTTTTCCAATTTCTGTGTTAGTTCGTTAATATTTTATTCAGTTCTGTTTAAAGGATAATACTCCCATTTGGGTGGGTTTCGTATTTGATTTGCGGATTTGGTTAGTTCGTTATATTGTATGAAGGAAATAATTCCCACCCTGGCTGGGAGGTATCTTGTTATTGTTGCAAAGTAATTGGTTGTCTGTTGTGTAATGAAGGTGGGATGGCATTGTGATGGCTCATGCATGCTCTGTAGGTGGAGAAATGGGATGTACAACAACTGGAGTACTATTACTTTCTGCGCATTCATTACTTAACGACCGTCGACGTTAATTACTAATTAGTATTTTTGATTGATCAAGCGTCCCGCGATTGACGCAGCACCTACCAAAAAGGGCACAAAATCAATCAAAAATAGTAAAAAACGTCAAAAAATAAACAAAAATGTTCAAATGGCCCATTTTCAAAATTTGAAGAGCATTTTGTTGGTTTCACTAAAGTTAAAGATACATCAGGCATTGGATTCACCTAAATAATTTGTGAAAAAATAAATGAAATGAATATCAAGAAGGGCATGCAAAAGCAAACTTTAAATGTTAACCCCGCGGCTTTCTCTTGTTACATGTTCTGTATACATAGTAAATGATGATCTACCATAATACTAAAATTCTTGCTTTAGAAATCGGATGAGATTGGTTGCTCACCATTTTTTTAAATCGTCGAAGGTGGCTAGTATATTAATCGGGTATATAATTTAACCATAAGCAAAATTAATAAAATCACCGTTTTTTTTTGCGTAGCAGTTTTTCTAGCAGAGGTTAACTCTTTACTCAGTGCTAAGGCTAACGGTAACAAAATACCAAGTGCAAAAAATGTGCTCATTGTTCTTTAACTGGAGAGTGTCTGGATGCTGGTGGTGGCATATTAATAGCTATAATAAATCAGTATAAATGTCTGCAAATTAATATTGCATCCGGCGATAGTGAAATCCTTTTAGTAAAGGTAAATATGGCCAATGAAATCTTTTCGTTTGTGCTACGTATGTTCCTGGGAAATCTACAAGTGAGTTCCTTAATGAATTTATCGAATAATTGGAAATAAGATTCCGCCCAAAATGGAATAAAATGATAGTTTGTGCATAGTGGGAGATTTTAACTTTAAAAACATAAATTGGAAACGGATTGACGGAATGCTTACACCGTTTGGTAATACTGCCAATACCTCTTTGGTGATAGATTCATTTTTTGAAATGGGTCTAAGGCAACATAACGAAGTGTACAATCAGAAAGGCTCACTTTTGAATCTTGTTTTCACTGACGATAATTTACATCCATCAGTGCAATCTTGTGAAGCCCTGGCTCGGTCATCAAGCATTCATCATAAACCGTTGTCAATTAAGATAAGTTTTCAATGTTTCGACGATTATTTTCCAAATTTTTTTTTTGTTTTATTTTTTTTTTTTTTAATAATTTTATTTATGAGAACAATAAAATTTTTTTACAAAGTAACTAGTCATTTTTGACTAACAGCGTTTGACTCTGACAATATAATAATAAAGCACTCATATGTGTTCTTTACATAAAGTGTTGTTTTGGTTGATGTTGCATTGTGCGGACTATTCAGGCAACTCAAAAGGTTTTAGTCTTTTCAGTCGTCTTATTATACCCTCTTGATGAAGTAGTCTTGCAGCTTCGATGTTAGGGTGATGATGGAGCCTCTCCTGGTGTTTTTGAGCACATTTCTTTATTTCACTTGCGACTGTGTCTATTCCGAGATCTCTATGAAGGTCACTATTACGAGTGTACCAAGGGGCATTTACAATTCCTCTGAGGACTTTATTTTGAAATCGTTGAACTATCTGTTGATTGCTGATTTTGGTGCATCCCCATAGTTGAATACCATATGTCCAGACCGGCTTGAGTACTTGTTTATAAAGCATAAGTTTATTATGAATGGATAACTGAGAGTTTCTTCCTATTAACCAGTACATTTTTCTATATTTTAACTGAAGCTCTTCTGCTTTCTTTTTCACGTGTACTTTCCACTTTAACTTTGCATCAAGGTTCATACCAAGGTATTTTGCTTGATTGGCATGTGGTACAGAGATATTATTGAGAGTCACAGGTAGTGGTTCTATTGATCTATTAGTGAAGTTAATGTGAGTAGTCTTCGATTCATTCACTATAATTCTCCACTTAGCTAGCCAATCTTGTATATTATTTACGGCTATTTGTAGTTTGAATGTGACTTCACCGATTGAGTCACCAACAGCTAGAATTGCAGTGTCATCTGCAAACGTGGCGATAGTTGTATTGCTCGTCTGCGGTATGTCGCTAGTAAACAGCACGAAAAGGAAAGGCCCTAAGACACTCCCCTGCGGGACTCCTGCTTTAGCTTCTTTAATACTGGAGTAAACTCCTTCCTGTTTAACTCTAAAATATCTCCTTTTCAGGTATGACTTTAGCAGTTCGCAATACTCAAATGGCAGAGTTTTCTCCAATTTAAATATTAAACCATCTAGCCAGACTTTGTCAAATGCCTGCGCTATGTCAAGAAATATGGCTGAACAAATCTTTTTTTCCTCTAAGGATTTTTCTATTATATCTGTTATTCTATGGACTTGGTCGATTGTGGAGTGTTCCTCTCTAAATCCAAACTGATAAGACGGAACAGCTCCTGATTTTACAACTTCTGGTTTAATTCGTTTTAATAACAATCTCTCAAATAGTTTTGACATAGTTGGAAGAAGTTATATTGGCCTGTACGAGGCCAGTTCACTTGGTGGCTTACCTGGCTTAGGTATCATTATCACTTCCGCAAATTTCCAAGATAGAGGGACATAACGGAGTCTGAAGGAAGCATTAATTATGTCCGATATTTTTTTAATAGCTTTATTAGGCAGTTGTTTTAGAATCTCTCCAGTTATCAGGTCATATCCTGGTGATTTTTTAAGTACTACATGGTTCTTTATTACTTGTCTTACTTCTTTAGCATTAGTTAATGGAATTTCCTGTCTCAGGATAGTTGTTTGGTTTTCGAACAATATATCCTGTTGGTTAAGTGTTGTTAAATTTGGCTGAAAGGTACGCTCGAGATGACCCGCGAATTTTTCTGCATTTTCTTCTTTGCTTTTAGCCAGGTGACCATTATTTGTTCTTATTGGTGTTATATGCATAACTAGCCTTTTCAAATATTTGGTTGCTTTCCACAATGAATAATCACTACCTTTATCATAGGTGAGAGATTGTAGGTATGAATTTATTGATTTATTTTTAAATTCCCTTATTTCTCTACGTATTCGTTGTGTTAAATTATTTAATCTATTTTTGACGGTTGGGTCTCGTGTACGTTGCCACTCCCTACGGGTACTTCTCTTCTCTATAACTAGTGATTTAATTTCCATTGGATAGCATTTACCAGCTATTTTTTTGTTTGTTGTGTTAGTACTTTTCCACGCCGCTACCTGTATGTCCTTGACGAGCTTCTCCACCTCCTGTTCTAGTGTTTCTTCTGATGAAAGTTGTGTGTTTAAAATGATGCTATTGTTCAGTTCATTCCTAAACTTTTTCCAATCAGTACATTTATTTGTTAACAGTGGCTGTTTATCATTAGTAATTATTGTATCACTTATTATCATTAGAATAGAGGAGTGGTCAGATGTAGAGTCCAATCCTTCCTGCACTTGTATGTATGTGTATATTTCTTGTTATAAAGAAGTCAATTAGGTCTGGTGTTTTATTTTGATCACTGGGCCAATAAGTTGGTTTTCCAGTAGAATGCCAGTTGCAGTTGTATTTAATTATTGCTTGATGAAGCTCTTTCCCTTTAGTTGTGGTTAGTCTTGATCCCCAGTCAGTATGTTTAGCGTTGAAGTCACCCCCGACTACAAATTTTTCACCGAGCTGCTTGAAGAACTGAGTATAAGCATTCTCTTTGATGTTATATCTAGGTGGGCAATATATTGCGGATACCACTAACTTGTAGTTGCGGGTATTAATGTTAACGCTAATTGCTTGTATTTCATCACTTTCAAGTTTTTGTTGCAGATGGTATTTAATATCTTTTTTTATAATCAAGGCACTGCCCCCTCGTGCATTATTATTAGGATGAACTGCTGAGTGAACTTCGTAGCCGCGGATTTTTATATGACTTTGAGTAGTAAGGTGTGTTTCAGATAATAAACATATATCTATTTTTTCTAAATCAAGAAATTGTTGTATTTCATTTTGTCGTTGCAATATACCATTGCAGTTCCATGCAAGAATTTTTAAATTATTTGCCATGTTTTTCGAGTAGAGTGAGCCTTTGTAGGATTGATATAAGGGTTTTTTCTTGCTTTTCTTCTTGTGAACTAAGTCTATCAAGAATATCTTGTAGTATTTTATTAGTTTGGTTATTATTTGAATCATTTAATAAAAGAGAACTATGTTGTCTTCTCGAACTTCCAGTAGATAGTACATCAGCAAATGTTACATTTGGATTAGTTCTTGATGGCTGGATTAATGTTTGGTGTGGCCTTAAATTTGTAGGTATTCTTGTTGAGGCTGAGTTAATTTCTGGCCTGGTAATTATTGAAGTTTCCCTTGTTTTGTTGCGAATTTTTTGCAGCTCTTTTATAACAATGCAACCTCTGTAGTTGGCTGGGTGTGTCTCTCGACAGTTAACACATTTTGGTGGGGTGTCTTTTAGTTTCGTACATTCAGCCGTACGGTGTTTTCCTACACATTTCACGCATCTGGGCTCCTTATTACAAAAGTTTTGCGTGTGTCCGTAGATTTGGCACTTTTTGCACTGGGGGATCAGTTTAGATTTTTTAACTGCTTCTATTTGCACTTTCATATGGAGTATTTCGCTGATTGCATAAATATTTTTAAAGTCTTCTGTTCTTTCAAAAGACAACATATATAATGGAAGAGGTGTTTTGTCACCTCTTTTTAGCAGCTGTGTAACTTCTTTAATTTTGTATTTTTTCTCCAACAGATACTCTTTTATCTCTTCTGGTTTGCATGAAGCGTGTAGCTTGTTGTCTTTTCTTCATTAAGAGCTCCTGTTAACTTTCTATAGGTATCACCATCTGTAACATTTATTAGCTTGAAATTTTATATGATTGTTGTCCATTATGTTTCTAATACTCTGATAATTATTGCAATTAGATATTATTACTGGAGGTGGCCGTGGCACTTTTTTCTCCAGTTGTACATTCTTACTTCCGGTTGGGAGTTCATTACTTGATCGTTTCTGTTCCGACGGAACCTGAGCTTTATCCTACTGTTGCACGTGCCTACTTCCGGTTGGAAGCTGCTCAACTGATTGTTTCGCATCGGGTGAAATCTGTGGTGATTTACTCATCTTACGTTTCTTATTTTTTTTGTTACGGTTCAGAATCCATCCCGTTTCTCTATTGAGTTCTTCCTCGTCTGTTTCATACATAACCTCTATATGATCATTGGTGTTGTTTATCTTAGTGGTTTCTTTCTCAGACATTACTGCATTTAGAGCATCTTTTAACTCCTTGTTTTCTCGCTGTAAGTTTTTGAGGTCTTTGTTTAGATTTAACGTTAATTTTTCTATTTCGTAAATCTTATTGCGCAGTTCTGCGTTATCCCTTTCTAAGGTGTTCGCTATTGGTGGTGGTGATCTACCCACCCTGGATTGTTGTTTAAATGGGTTGGGTTGCCTTAAAGGGCTGTTAAACAATGATTGGCTCACCCCAGAATCCTTTGAGCCAGCCTCGTTAGAGGGTGGATTTGCCAGCTGATTAGCTGGGTTACCACCTGGGGTACAATTTCCTGAATCCGTTGTACTCATTGTTTATTTTACTGGTCATAAAGCATCTACCACTCTGACCAGTACGAGTTGGTAGTGGGTCTGGTTTGAGAAGATCATTTAATAAATTCTCGGTAGTCAGTTATACCGCCGTGTCTCGGTCGCCAGAGCCTCGTTAGTTATCTAGCAGGGTGCACCACGTGCAGGTGAGGATGACATTTGGACTATTTGTAGACCAATTACTTAAGCCCCCTTTCCAAATGATAATATTTTATTCTTTGATTTTCGAAATGTTGATTATGACTCTCTAAATGTATATCTTGAAAATATTTCCTGGGATTTCCTTTATAATGAGAAGGATATTGAAATTATGACTAACCGGTTTTACGAAATTTTGAATGCGGGGATGGATCTATTTATTCAAAAAATTGTCAACAAACATAATTCGTATCGCAAGGTATTTTTCCCCAGTGCTGGAAACTCTCGTATGTAATCCCAGTAGTTAAATCGGGACCTAAAAATTCAGTTGAGAATTACAGAGGAATAGCTATGTTATCTGTTATCCCTAAACTTTTTGAAAAACTAGTAAAGAATTGTATTTATCTTAGTATTAAAAACTTAATTGTTCCCCAACAGCACGGTTTTTTTCTGGTAGATCAACGACAACCAATCTTGCGGTATTTGTTAATGATGCGATATCCTGTTTAGAAAAATGTGCCCAAGTTGACACTATCTATATAGATTTCAGCAAGACCTTTGAAAAAATTAATCACAAATTATTAATTGATAAATTGATTAAAGTGAATTCTAATTTTATTCCTTTAAAATGGATATCATTTTATTTATCGCAAAGATCTCAACTAGTACGTATTGGTCAAAATTATTCTGATGTTTACAGTCTCATCTGGTGCTCCTCGGGGCAGTCAATTAGGTCCATTATTATATACTCTGTTTGTTAATGATATTGTTACACTTAAAATTCACGCTAATATTCAAAATGGTGTAGACGTTTTATTGGTACAACAGTGTACACGAATTAAGATATTAATTGTAACTCCGAACAGTTTACAAGACGTGGAAATAGACAGAGTTACTCAGTTTATTGATTTAGGTGTTTTATTTACAGGTAACCTTAGTTTTACTAAACATATAGAAATGATTGTAGCTAGAGCCGGCTCGATGCTTGGTTTCGTAAAGAGACATGCTCGTCAATTTTCTGGCCCATATACGTACTCTCAAGACATTATATAGTATACTGCTTTTGTTAGGCCTATTTTGGAATACGCTGTAGTTATCTGGAGTTCTGATTATAAAATCTTTAGTGATCGTACTGAGCGGATTCAAAAATGTTCTTAATATTTGCCTTCCAAAGACTTCCGAGGTTAACTTCAGTTGTACACTTTTGAACATTCGTTGTCTTGAATTCAGAAGGGAGATGATTCATACAGTATTTGCTCGGGATGTATTGCTGACTTATATTCATTTTACGTTCCTAAGAGAATTCTTCGTCCACGACAGTAAAGATTGAGTATTGGTTTTCATCGTACGAATTATGGAATTGATGAACCGGTCGCGCGTACTTCAAAATATTTTAACCAAGTTTTGAAACTTTTCGATTTTAACATTTCAAGGGATCTTTTTAAGAGTCGTTTTCGAAATAATAATTTGTAACACTTTTTTAGATGCTATTTGTTAGTGCTGGTAAATGAATAAATAAATATTTTTGTGGACGACACTATCGAACTGTTTTAACAATTTGTCTTTTTATGGGCAAATTAACGGAAAACCTGAAGTTAATTTCACGCATGGTTCTGTTAATTGGAATTCTAGTTTGATGCATCTAACATTATTGCCGATACTTTGAAATTCACACAGTATTGGCTTCACTAGAGCTGTCTCTGTTACCACAGCTCACGGGAGTTATCAAAGCCGCTGGCAAAACAACGGCGATGTATGATTACATTAAAAGTGAATTAGTCGCATATTTTTCGGGATGTAATAAACCGATTGTTATCCGATTTCACGCAGTAAGGCGCATGGCTGGAGATACAATGAACAATGAAGCCGTAGAGAGTCGCATGCTGAGACCGAGAGAATGGCGGCCGCCGTTTATTACGAGAACTCAAATTTGTTTTCCTTATCCGTCATATCCAATGATATGGCTGAACCTCAAGAGCATTTACGATAAGGTACCAAATTACACCACAAAGAATGTACCCTTTGCGCAAGATGGTAGAAACACTTCAAAAAGTGGCAAAGCCAAATGTAGCGACTCCGACAACTCCAGAAAATGATCAACGGAAACTGAAATCGCATTCGAAAATTCCTGAAGTAAACTAATTAATGAATGAGTTTTGAATCAATCAAATAACAAAAAGACACCGTTGAAAATTTGAAACGAACCACAATGTCATTCGAAGCCATACACCATTTATTAGCCAGGAGTTAGAGTATTGGAGTATTAAACGCCCGTTTTTGTATACATGACGACAATGTCAGGCCGTTGGACAAGACACAGTAGAACTAGAAATGTTATAAATCACACATGCAGCGAAGGGAAGCTACCATTTCGAACTTACTCCCTCTTTCGCTATTCTTAAAGTTCCAATTCAATATTACGCTTACGTTATAATGAACAAACAAACCAGCTAGTTTATAATAAGTTGGGAACATTATCATGGCTAAAAAATAATTATTGTATATTTGTATGACGAGCCTACCTATAAATTAAACCATCACAAAGAAGTAATTTACCTAATGAATTATCAATGCAGCCCTCATGACATTCAAAAAGGGTCGAAATGGTAATTTAATTCCAAAGAAACTTTTTTGCGATAACCTTTGAAAGGTTTTACCGGTTGTTTCTGTTTTACAACAGAATTAGGTGTTCTTATCATCCAAGAACAAGTAAAAATTAATAAATCCTCAATCGTATATAAATTATTAATACATATTATAGTCTATGAAAATTCAGCATTGTAATCATTTTTCCAATAATTATTTTATTTGAGTACTTATTTACCCTTCGACGTGCGCTCATGTCTATAGACCGTAATACTCATCATTATACTGTATAGTAATCACATACAAATACACGTACATTTACTATACAAACGTTATTTTATTTCCTATTTCCTAAAACTGAATATTGGCAGTTAAATTATAGTGAGAAATTTAACAATCGCCCACATAATTTCTATGAATCATAAATTAAACTCGAATAGCAAAAAATATTTTAGATTTTTATTGTTTAAGTAAGTTTTCAATGTTAAGTATTAAAGTTCAAGAAACCTATTACTTTATAAGTAAATAAATCAAAAAAAAATAAAAAATTTATCTATAAATCAAAAATACTTGCATAATAAACATTACACAAATAATGATAATGAAAAAGTGTTAGAAAAATAATTGAAATTCCTCGCAAAGTGTGCTTGTGAAGTTCATCACCTTGAGTTGTATTGTAAAACAGTCAATTCTGTTTTATTGGATATGCAATGCATATGCAATTTACGTAAATTTGGACACGTACAAGTTTTTTTATACATAAAAAATAAAAATCACTCATTTTAATTTCACTCAGAATTGAGTTAAATTTGGAATTATGTCCCAATGAGTTTTTAGTAAAATTGTGACCAAACGATTATTAAATAGGGCACTATTGCAAAAGTCCATCCTTCCGTCCTTCTAGTCATACATTTTTGTTTTTTCTCCCATTCTCACAAATATTGTTAGTTTTGATCCAAGGGGTTACAAAAACAAAAAGCATTCCGCGGTGGTGATATTAATAAAAGCAATAAAAAATCTGGTAAACTGTTTTCCGAGATAATATATAAAACTTTCCAAAGAAATATTGTTCTACGATTAATACACCTTGGTGCCTGTAAGGCAACGTGAATAGGTTACCGTGTGTAATTTGTGCAGTTCTTAATTTAACTGAACAACTTTGCTAATGGAAAATAATATTCTCAAAATGTTGAGAAAAAAATTATGTAATAAGCTTTTAAATCTAAATTCTTCCTACGACGTTTTACGATGATATTCCACTAAGATAAAAATCTTGTAAGACAAAAAATATTTGTGTCTGTACAAGTATGGCTTCTATAAAAAGTATCAAATCGAGTACTTTTTATGACAGTTACACTCACACTTCTATAAAAAAATTGTATAATGCGAGGAATAATATGTCGCGTGCTTGTATCAGCTGGCCGTGACATTAGTTGTCTCAACATCATTTCGTTCAAAATCGGCGTTTATCCAGTCCATTTCAGCAAACTGCTTCAACCACATATACGGCCTGTCGGAGCATTGGTCAGAGCGGTTTGTGCCTCGTCCAAAAAACTGCATACTGGCGGTTGTGGAATAATACCGTGATCCACCAATGTTAATATTAACGTTTTCTATCGACTTAAACTCAAATAATCGCAGCAACAATAGTCTTTACGTATATTACCACAAGAATATCGGGATGCGTACCAAATCTCATTCAATTTACTCATCTCTTTTGTGTTATAAATACACGTCATCGTTATTTTTACGGAAACCTGGTTGAGTGCTGATTTCAAATCGGAGGAATATTTTCCTTCATGTCAAATATGCTTCTTTTTGGCTCTTTATAAACTGATCAGGTGTTGATTCTGAGCGACTTTAATCTGCCAAAAGTCTCTCGGTCCTGGATCGATGACGAGTTTATGGGATTATCCGCTGATATCAGCGCCAATTCAAAACTATTTTTAACGAGCCTGAACGTATTTTGGATTTAGTTTTTTTTATCTTGTGATTTCATCGACATAGAATCTTGTCCGGATTTAGTGGGACATTCTAGCATATATTACACACCACTTTTAATTAAATTACTTCAGTCTAAAAAGACCCAAGTATTGAAATCCTGTCAAAAATGATCAAAAATTTGGTTGGTTCAAAATCACTTTTCTCGACGTTTTGAAAGTCCCTGAGTCTAAAAAAGCAACAAAAAAAAGATGTCCGTCCGTTTGTCTGGATGTCTGTATGTCTGTGTATCCATGTTATCTAGAGAACAGCTAGTTCGATTTAGAATTTTTTTTGCCTATGGTCGATGCCGAGATTTGAAAAGCTTTTGGCACCTGTGCATCAAGAGGGTCGGGTACCTACCATACGAATTGACTCAAAATACCTGATTATAGACATATTTAGCAATTTCTTATGTATGCTGGGGTATGTAGTGGGGTTGAGTTGAAGGTTAAGTTAGGGGTCAATTTGCGGGTTGAGTTCAAGTTGAGTTGGAGTTGAGCTGGGTTTGGGTTAAGACATAGTGAGCAGTTGACCAATTTTTTATATATGCTGGTTTGAGGATTGAGTTGAAAAAGAGTTCGCGGTTGGGTTGAGGGTTGAGTTGGAGTTCGCGGTTGGGTTGAGGGTTGAGTTGGGGGCCGTTTGCGGATTGAATTGGGGTTGAGATGGTGTTGGACCAGTGTGTAGTGAGCAGTTGAGCAATGTATAAAATAATGTGAATGTTTTTATGTATGTACAGCATATGTGTATGATACATATTTAAACAAATCCACACGACTCGACCGATTTGATCCAAACCTTATACAAATATTGTTTAAAACTTAAGAAAGGTCACTGTTAATATTTCAAACCTAAAATTAAACCTTTAGCAAATTAAATGAATGGCCAATTAAGATGGAACTTGCCTATTTCTCAACCAATTATTATTATGAAATGGGATTCTAAAATGATTTTTGGATGAAGTCCTGGAATATGGCCAAGTATGATTGGACTTGCCCATTTCTCAAGCAATTATGAAGAAATTCGGCTTGTGCATTGAAAATGGGATTCTAAAATGATTTTTGGGTGAAGTTCTGAAATATCGCCAAGTATGAGGGAACTAGCCTTTTACTATTATGAAATTCGGCTTGTTTGAATTGACCCCTAACTTAACCTCCAACTCAACCCCAAACTCAATACCCAAAAAACACCCCACTCAATATTCAAACCAGCAAATATAAAAAATTGGTAAATATTTCTATAACCAGGTAATGGTAATGGTAATGGTGATGGTGATGGTGATGGTGATGGTGATGGTGATGGTGATAGTGATGGTGATGGTGATGGTGATGGTGATGGTGATGGTGATGGTGATGGTGATGGTGATGGTGATGGTGATGGTGATGGTGATGGTGATGGTGATGGTGATGGTGATGGTGATGGTGATGGTGATGGTGATGGTGATGGTGATGGTGATGGTGATGGTGATGGTGATGGTGATGGTGATGGTGATGGTGATGGTGATGGTGATGGTGATGGTGATGGTGATGGTGATGGTGATGGTGATGGTGATGGTGATGGTGATGGTGATGGTGATGGTGATGGTGATGGTGATGGTGATGGTGATGGTGATGGTGATGGTGATGGTGATGGTGATGGTGATGGTGATGGTGATGGTGATGGTGATGGTGATGGTGATGGTGATGGTGATGGTGATGGTGATGGTGATGGTGATGGTGATGGTGATGGTGATGGTGATGGTGATGGTGATGGTGATGGTGATGGTGATGGTGATGGTGATGGTGATGGTGATGGTGATGGTGATGGTGATGGTGATGGTGATGGTGATGGTGATGGTGATGGTGATGGTGATGGTGATGGTAATGGTAATGGTAATGGTAATGGTAATGGTGATGGTGATGGTGATGGTGATGGTGATGGTGATGGTGATGGTGATGGTGATGGTGATGGTGATGGTGATGGTGATGGTGATGGTGATGGTGATGGTGATGGTGATGGTGATGGTGATGGTGATGGTGATGGTGATGGTGATGGTGATGGTGATGGTGATGGTGATGGTGATGGTGATGGTGATGGTGATGGTGATGGTGATGGTGATGGTGATGGTGATGGTGTTGGTGATGGTGATGGTGATGGTGATGGTGATGGTGATGGTGATGGTGATGGTGATGGTGATGGTGATGGTGATGGTGATGGTGATGGTGATGGTGATGGTGATGGTGATGGTGATGGTGATGGTGATGGTGATGGTGATGGTGATGGTGATGGTGATGGTGATGGTGATGGTGATGGTGATGGTGATGGTGATGGTGATGGTGATGGTGATGGTGATGGTGATGGTGATGGTGATGGTGATGGTGATGGTGATGGTGATGGTGATGGTGATGGTGATGGTGATGGTGATGGTGATGGTGATGGTGATGGTGATGGTGATGGTGATGGTGATGGTGATGGTGATGGTGATGGTGATGGTGATGGTGATGGTGATGGTGATGGTGATGGTGATGGTGATGGTGATGGTGATGGTGATGGTGATGGTGATGGTGATGGTGATGGTGATGGTGATGGTGATGGTGATGGTGATGGTGATGGTGATGGTGATGGTGATGGTGATGGTGATGGTGATGGTGATGGTGATGGTGATGGTGATGGTGATGGTGATGGTGATGGTGATGGTGATGGTGATGGTGATGGTGATGGTGATGGTGATGGTGATGGTGATGGTGATGGTGATGGTGATGGTGATGGTGATGGTGATGGTGATGGTGATGGTGATGGTGATGGTGATGGTGATGGTGATGGTGATGGTGATGGTGATGGTGATGGTGATGGTGATGGTGATGGTGATGGTGATGGTGATGGTGATGGTGATGGTGATGGTGATGGTGATGGTGATGGTGATGGTGATGGTGATGGTGATGGTGATGGTGATGGTGATGGTGATGGTGATGGTGATGGTGATGGTGATGGTGATGGTGATGGTGATGGTGATGGTGATGGTGATGGTGATGGTGATGGTGATGGTGATGGTGATGGTGATGGTGATGGTGATGGTGATGGTGATGGTGATGGTGATGGTGATGGTGATGGTGATGGTGATGGTGATGGTGATGGTGATGGTGATGGTGATGGTGATGGTGATGGTGATGGTGATGGTGATGGTGATGGTGATGGTGATGGTGATGGTGATGGTGATGGTGATGGTGATGGTGATGGTGATGGTGATGGTGATGGTGATGGTGATGATGATGGTGATGGTGATGGTGATGGTGATGGTGATGGTGATGGTGATGGTGATGGTGATGGTGATGGTGATGGTGATGGTGATGGTGATGGTGATGGTGATGGTGATGGTGATGGTGATGGTGATGGTGATGGTGATGGTGATGGTGATGGTGATGGTGATGGTGATGGTGATGGTGATGGTGATGGTGATGGTGATGGTGATGGTGATGGTGATGGTGATGGTGATGGTGAATGCACCATGATATGATGTTATGATTGTGTGATGGCATGATGGTATGACGGTAAGATGGTGCGATAATGTTTTGATATGATCATTAGACTGTTCGATGGTGTTATTTCGAGATGCTATGATGGTACAACGGTATGATGGTGGTGGTATGGTATGTTTTAATATGTTACGAAGATTTGATGGTATGATGGTACGACCTGATGATGATAAGATTCGTATACTCACCTAAGTCGTTACTTAAAATTACAGATTTTTACTTTTCAACTTCCTGCGCTACATAATGTATTATGAAAGATTGATCTACTTAATCTTTGCTTTTGCAAGCATTAAGCTTTACCATCTGCAAATCGTTTTATAGCAAATTTTTCGCTCTATTAGGTCAATAAAAATTCCAAGAACTCTAAATAAAGCGAAATTTATTTAAAAAGCAGGGATAGGAACGACAACAACTGTGGGCGTCATTACAAAGTTGGAGCTGGGGGGAAGGTGGAGATAGTAAACTGAATGAGGAAATATAATTATGGTTAAGTTTAGGAGCAAGTTTGGGGTTAAGTTGGAGATTGTGTTAAATGTTGAGTTGAAAGTTGATTTGGGGGTGATATTGGTGACTAAGTTGAGATTATGCTGGGATTGAATTGGAGGTTGAGTTGGAGATTGAGTTGGATATTGAGATTAGATTGTAAAGGGATTAAGGGGTTCAGTTGGAGATTGAGTTTAGATTGAGTGAGGAATTAAGGGGTTCAGTTAGGAATTGATTAATTCGGGAGTTAGTTTGAGTTGACTTGATATAATCTCACGAACGCACGTAATACAGACAGAAGTTCTGATCACCTCTTGAGGTTTCAGCCCTTTATATTTTTATTTTTTAGATTACGATTTTTGTAATTTTATTGACAGCGATTTTAAATTTGATTTTAGGAATGCTGATGTAGTGTCGCGTAACCACTTTTTTCATAATATTGATTGGACAGTTTTATTTCACTTACTGGATATTTCGGAGCTGGACAGAGCCATGGTTCAATCGCCGCTTAAAAAAACCTAGCAAATCGTAAGTATAAAGCATTTAAGAATTTTAAGCGTTCTAGGAATGTTAACGACAAATCTATGACAAATTTTGATTAATCCTAATTGGCTTTTTGCATTTATAAATCAAAAAAGAAAATCACGTGTCCTCATCAAATATGTGACGCTCTGCCAATTTTTTTCAAGCCTCTTTTGATAACTCTGATACATCTAACATTTCAGGTATCATTGATGGTAATTATGAATGAACTGGAATGTTTAGGTATCACTGCTGGTCCTGATGGTATCGCTCCATGGATTTTGAATAAGTTGTTCAGTGTTTCAGGTTTTGTAAGTGTCTATTAAATACTTACGACTTAAAAATGTTTGCTACAATTAGAGACTGCGCATTTAGAAGACGAACTTGATATATTATCCCCTTATTTTTTTATGGATGCACAAATTAGCGGAGTTTGTGATATTCGTAATTTTGGCGTTATTTTTTCATGCATCCTTACATTTAATAGGCATGTGGACTGTATTATAAGCAGAGGTTATTCCTTATAGGGTTTCATTAGGCGTAATGGGATGGAATTTTTCTATCACACGCATTTCGAGAGACCCGAAAGTATTAAAAAAAATCTTTAAAATCGATTGCCCTAGCCTTAAGATATCGCCTGGGTTTAATACGTATTCCGTTCAGTACTAACAATTTCAATAATTCTGCACCACTCATAAATGTTTTTAATACGTTCAATAAAAATTATCACTGCTTTAATTTCAACATATCAAGGGGGTGGTTTAGGAAACGAATGAGGCCGACATAATGATTGACTTGGAGGAAGATTAGGATGACATAAGCGAAGGAGCTGATTAACTTGAGGAAGAGGCTGTAAGGGGCCTGTACAGGCGGGAGGGTGCTTACCAAATTCCTACTAAGGGTACCAGGAAATATTTAGAAGTAAAGGTAAAATGATTACGCTTAGAATAATTAAAATTAACCTTCACCATTCTAAGGTTCCTTCTGAGACTAACAAGTTCGGATGAGGATGAGGTATTAATCCAGGAACTCTGGATTAACAATATTAAAATCTGTGGCCTCTGAACTAAGTATTACACAATTATGTCCTCTAGTAGGTCTGGGAAGAAGGATATTCTTAGGAAAAATCATTTAAATATTTTCCTACTTTCTCAATACAGCAATGGTGAGACAACTGCAGTCCGTCTGGAGGTAGGCACTTGCAGATTCTGGTGGGTTTCAGCCTACAAGGATCGGGAAAATGAGGCTCCTCTGGATAACCTCAAGGAGCTGTTCCACGAGGTGGGATAAATGAAGATTGATGTGGTACTGGGAGTTGTGCATCACACTATCTGAGAAAGCGAGTACTAACCTTTCAGTGTCTAATATGGGGCGGGACTCCCATTTATTCTTAGCAATAAGCAGCAGTTTCTAGATGTGACCCTCGCCTCAAATAATATTTTCCATATGGTTAAACAATGGAAGGTGGATAAATAGCACTCCTTTTCTGACCCTACTGCCCGTGTACCAAACTTCGGCTTAAGGTATAGGTGGGCCTGGTACAATGAAGGCGCAATAACCTTGTGGGTGGTAAATTGGTGCTTTAGGTTCAATAACAGCTGGTTGATGTGCGCTTGATTTGGTGTTGCAATAAAATGGTGTCTTCGCTGGATTTTAATACACGTAACGCAATGATATTTATTTTTTGATGACAAGCAAACAACTATTTAAACACGTTACAAGCCGTACGATATTAATTTATTATTTAACAATTTAGTTTTAGATTTTAATTTACAAATATTTGATCACGCTTTATATTTTTTATTATTTATTTTATGTCCGTTCGCTTCGATGGTTGATAGGTAAGAGAGAATTATATTTTTTCGTTTGAGAAAATGACATACAAGTTTAGTTTGTTTATCTACCTAAATCTAGGTGGCTACGCTATTAATTTAACATAAAAATATTATTAATAACTAAATTTGACGCTAGGTGACTACTTTTCTATGTTCTTACCGAACTCATAACCAAAATTGAATTTATAACGTTCTATTGTTGAAACGTCAAAGTTTGAGGTAAACAGAATGAATTGTTTCTGTTTATCTTTACAATTAATTTAAATTTAAGTAAATTGTGATTTCTAATAATAAATACAGGATAATAATAAATTATTGGATTGAAGATAAGTATTATTATTACGCTACAACATTATATAATTTGTTAATTATAAATTTAATGAATTACTATATTTTTAGGTTAGATTAGCATGAAAATAAAACGTCAACAATTTGAAGATATGTAAGTATACGTTTAAATTGTTATGAATTATTTTCTAATTGATTCTTAATTTTTTCTTCCAGGTATATTTGATTGTGTTTACGACATACCGGCCGCCTTGAATCGATTGATTCAATTTACTGGGAGTAAACACAGCTTGTGGATAGGACGTTTTATTATTCCATTTTTTTGTTTTCACTGTGACAACTCTGACGTTGCCGTCTGCACCAGGATGAAGATGCGTTGTTTTGCCCATAAACCATTTACAAGGAGGTAAATTATCGTCTTTGATGAGCACTATGTCGTTGATATTGATGTTTCTTTTCTCTTTGTGCCATTTAGTTGCTCGTTGCAGACTGGTTAGATATTCCAGCTGCCATCTTCGCCATATATTCTGGTTCATCTGCCTTATTAATTGCCATCTGGACAAATTGGATATTTTGACATCCTTTAGATTGTGGTCAGGAAGCTGTGTTGATGGTCGCCCAATTAAAAAATGTGACGGTGTTAAGTAATCGATATCGTCTTCTGCCAACACACAAAGGGGTCGCGAGTTTAGCATAGCCTCAATCTCAACGATAAGTGTTGATATCTCCTCTAGCGTTAATATTTGTCCATTGGTTACTCTTTTCAGGTGATATTTGATGCTTTTGACGGCCGCCTCCCACAGTCCGCCAAAATGTGGTGCGCTAGGTGGAATCGGTTTGAAAATGATTTGATCTGTTAATAAAAAATTTGAAATGTTATTATGGTTTTCCTTTAGGAATGTGAAAAGTTGATGTAGGTGATTTCGAGCTCCAATAAAATTGGTTGCATTATCGCTATGGATTTCTCTGCAAATCCCTCGACGAGCAATAAATCGTTTTAGTGCGGCTAAGTAAGCATCTGTCGTTAAATCAGAAACCAACTCAATATGTACGGCCTTTGTGGCAAGGCAAACAAATAGGCAAATATAACTCTTGCCGGATTTTTGGCCTCTTCGCCTCGTCGTGTACGTTTGAAATGGACCGGCATAATCAACACCGACCTTGTAAAACGGTCTAACCAAATCTACCCTCGGATTAGGTAGCTGCCCCATTACTTGGCTTAGAGTTCTACCCGCTTCTTTAACACATTTGACGCAGCTGTGTACGATCTTTCGAATGAGGTTTCTTCCGCCTAGTATCCAATATCTTTGTCGCAGCGTAGCCATCATTAAGGTTGGTCCAGCATGTAGATGTCTCAAGTGATGTTCTCGCAATATTAATTCGGTTAATTCGTCACGTGCTGTTAGTATTATGGGATGCTTTACGTCGTATGTTATGGCTGCATTTTTAATTCTTCCGCCAACCCGTAATAGTCCCGATTCATCAAGAAAAGGCTTGAAGTACTTGATTCGACTTGATACAGGTACTTCCTTGTTGGATCTAAGTAGCTGAATTTCTGTTCTGAAGTGCTTGTATTGTGCGTGCCGAAGAATGATATGATGCGATTTCTGAATTTCTGCTACGCTGAGGTACGGTGAAACAGAATTTTTTGGAATTCGATTTAGTTTTAGGTTTATGTATCGATATACGTAGGTCAAAATTCGAACTAATTTGTTGAAACTGGATATATTTTTGGATAGATTGTCGATTATGTTTAATGTTGTGATTTGCACGTTCAGCGACTTGCTATGTAGCTCTTCTACGGTATTTGATTGTTGATATAGGTTTTTTGGCCAAGCCTCGTCATTTATTAGCCAACTTGGTCCGTTCCACCACAAATCGAAGTGCTGCAATTTTTCAGGTTCGAGTCCCCTCGAGGCACAATCGGCTGGGTTGTCTTGCGATTCTACATGTCTCCATTGTGATCTGTTGAAGTGAGTGAGAATCTCACCAGTCCTATTACCGACGAAAGTGTTCCATTTGCTTGGATTTGAATTTAGCCAATCCAAAACTATCTTAGAGTCGGTCCATGCGAATATCTCGATGATCTCATTTTCCAATGCCCTCTTAACATTCAATAATAGCTTGCTTAATAGTACCGCGCCACAGAGTTCCAGTCGTGGAATTGATAATTGTTTAATGGGTGCCACTTTCGTTTTTGCTGATAGCAATTTAATTATGGGTTCGCAATCTGGATTTATGATTTTACCATAAACAACCGCGGAATAGGCTTCTTTGGAAGCGTCCGAAAACCCGTGAAGTACGATTTTGGTTTTGCGTGTGGTATTTAGAAATCTTGCTAATCGGATGTTTTCGGTATTGCTTAAATTGCCTCTTAACTTTAACCAATTATTTAATAGATTTGTTGGCAATTGGTCATCCCATTTTAGATTTTCGGCCCACAGTGATTGAATGAATATTTTTATAGAAATTGTTACGGGAGCCAGCCATCCTAGGGGGTCGAATAAACGGCTGGCTTCAGATAGAATCCCTCGTTTGGTTGTGGTTGGTTGTTCATTCAGGTTGACTTGGAATTGGAAACAGTCTCTGACTGGGTCCCAATGAAGTCCTAATACTTTGGTATGATTGTGGACGGAATTATCCACTTCTAACAGGCTCGGTTTTTGAATTGGTTCTATGGTATCACTCAGTGTTCTTTCATTAGATAGCCATTTCCGGAGGTGAAATTGGGAATTTGATAAGATTGATGTAATCTGGATTTTTAGCTGCTCGGCTTCATGTAGGGTATCGGCACCGGTCATCAAGTCGTCCACATACATGTCGGTTTTGATGCGTTCAACTGCTAGAGGAAATTCTTTGATATGGGTATTTGCTGCCTCTATAATTGCCCTTGTAGCTAAATAGCTTGCGCAAGCTGTCCCGTATGTGACGGTTTGCAATTCATACGTTTGAAACGGTTTTGTGGAATCTTCTCGCCATATTATCCTTTGATATTTGGTGTCATTATCTGCTACACGAACCTGGCGATACATTTTTTCAATGTCTGCCGTAACCGCTACTTTAAATTTTCTAAAACGAGACAATATTTGATATAAACTTGATTGCACGGTCGGTCCAACCGCTAAGCAATCATTTAGTGATTTCCCACTAGTTGTTTTTGAGGAGCCGTCAAAAACAACCCTAAGTTTTGTTGTGCTACTTGTGTCCTTGAGGACCCCGTGATGTGGTAAGTAACACTGAGATTGATTGTCCCTTTGGTTTATCTCGACTTCCTTCATATGTCCTAGGTTTAAGTATTCTAGCATGAACAATTTGTATGATTCAGCGAAACTTGGTTCTCTAACGAATCTTCGTTCAATTGAGTACATTCTTTGTACAGCTGTTTTATAAGAGTCACCCAATGCAGACGGTGGGATTTTGAATGGTAGAGCCACCTTGATTCTTCCAGAGCTATCTACGGTCTTTGTTGAATTGAAGCATTTCTCACATAACTCTTCTTCCGGTGTTAAATTCAGCTTCTCCACTTCTGGGTTTTCTATCTCCCAAAATCTCCGTAATAGGTTATCCAGATTGCTCTCGCAACTGTCCACTTTGATTGAGATGGATTGCGCTGGAATCGTGCCACTTGTCCTTCCTCCGATTACCCAACCCAATTTGGTGTTTTGAAGAATTAATTCGCTTTTTGTTATGATCTTCCCGTTGGATAACATCTCAAAAACGATGTCGGCTCCAATTATGATGTCAATCTCAGACGCCTTGTAAAAGTGCGGATCAGCTAGGTCATAATGTTTGAATTCATCTACGTTAATATCGGATATCGATGGTTGTTTGGCGGTCAGCTTCGGGAATACAAAGGCTTCTATCTCAAGTATTGGTTTTGGTTTGTTCCACGGTATCATCACTAACGATACTGCTCCCTTTGTATAACCGTTGGTAGTTGCTCCTATGCCCGATATGGCCAATTTAGCGCTGCTTCTCTTCAACTTTAATTTTTGGGCACATTTTTCGGAGATGAACGATCCTTGTGATCCCGAATCCAATAAAAGTCGACATAGTTGGTATTGATTGTTTACATCTGCCACCTTCACTAATGCTGTAGGTAGTAAGGCACTTCCTGATTGATTGGTTGTTGTAGTGTAGATTTGCTGGTTGGATTTGGATTGACTTTCTTCATTCGGTTGGATAACAGACACAGTAACACTTGATTTGTTTTCGCTTGATAGATCTTCATGCAGCAGTGTATGATGTTTTTTATTACACTGACGACATCGAAACCTTGATTTGCACATATAAACGCTGTGATTGTCGTTAAAACAATTAAAACATCGATTTTGTTGCTTTATTGAATTCATTCTTTCATTAATAGACATACCTTTAAATTTATTACACTCAAACAATCTGTGACGATCTTCGGGACATAGTGAGCAGAT
The DNA here is from genome assembly GCA_958295665.1 of Tipula vernalis. Taxonomy (NCBI): domain Eukaryota; kingdom Metazoa; phylum Arthropoda; class Insecta; order Diptera; family Tipulidae; genus Tipula; species Tipula vernalis. The sequence continues at coordinate 326,663,386 of OY282559.1, read as the reverse complement.
TGGAATTTCATGTGGACTTGGTGTGGACGATACAACGTGGCTTCGAACATAGGGTTTGGATTGGTTCCAATGTGACTGAGAGCGTTTGTTTGAGCACTTTATTGATTCTAGCGCATCGATTCTTTGGGTGAGGAAATCAAAAAACTGTCTTATATTTGGAAGATCGTACGCTGCCGAAATTTGAGCCCATTGGCTGTTGGTTTCACTATCTAGTTTATTTATTAAAATATGGATCAACCAGTGATCACGTGTTTCGGCTTCTTCGCCTAAAGCCTTTAACCCGCGTAATATCTCATCGGATGTATCGAGCACTTGCCTCACGTTTGCAGCATTTGCAGCTATTACTGATGGTTGATTTATGAAATTTTTTATAAATGTGTATATAGTGTGCTTTTTCCTGTCATATCTTTCTCGTAATTTTTGCAGTGCTTCTATATAGTTTGCATCCGTGATGCTAAAATGCTTTAATAGTGCTGCAGCCTCTCCCTTTAGTGTCCCCTTCAGATACTGCAACTTTTGCGATGGTGTTAGCCTAGGGTTGTCATGAATTGTAGCGCAAAACAGGTCGTGAAACGATTGCCATTCTGTATAATTGCCTGTGAATGATGGAATAGATAATTTGGGGAGTTTCACATCCACGTGTAAGCCTGTGCCTGAGGTTTCGAGAATCGTGTCGTTCAATGACAAGGTTGGCTCGATTTTCGTTCTTAATGCTAGATTTAATCCCGCAACTATCTTATAATAATTGTCTTCGAATTCCGTATCCAATTCCTCTTCGTTTTTTAGCGCGACTATTTTGTCCTCGATATCATTGAATTCGGTGCGGTATCGCTCGACGTTTGTTAACCTGACCTTTATGTCTTCCGCATTGGTAGAACTGCTTATTGAATTGAGAAAATTGATTAACTTTGTTATGTTCCCTTTAATGGATGCTCGTCTTTTCTTTAGTGAAGTTATGTCCGCCATTTTATAATCACAATAATTGGTTATTCACTTCACAACACGTTTTTTTTTTTTTTTAATTTTTAGGTTATAATTTCGAAAGGTAAGTTTTCGAACCGACAATGGATATGAGCAAGTGTATCGAAGGCCAAATTGTAAAATTAACTCTACTTATTAAAATAACACTCTTTGCTACGATTTATTAAGGTTTATAATAAATAAATAAGTTTGATACTTGCGGTTTATCGGCGTGTTTCCGTAACTGAGCTTTGCTGTAATTCCTGGATTGAATTTCTATCCGGCTCGAAGGACCAGTTTTATGTACCAAACTTCGGCTTAAGGTATAGGTGGGCCTGGTACAATGAAGGCGCAATAACCTTGTGGGTGGTAAATTGGTGCTTTAGGTTCAATAACAGCTGGTTGATGTGCGCTTGATTTGGTGTTGCAATAAAATGGTGTCTTCGCTGGATTTTAATACACGTAACGCAATGATATTTATTTTTTGATGACAAGCAAACAACTATTTAAACACGTTACAAGCCGTACGATATTAATTTATTATTTAACAATTTAGTTTTAGATTTTAATTTACAAATATTTGATCACGCTTTATATTTTTTATTATTTATTTTATGTCCGTTCGCTTCGATGGTTGATAGGTAAGAGAGAATTATATTTTTTCGTTTGAGAAAATGACATACAAGTTTAGTTTGTTTATCTACCTAAATCTAGGTGGCTACGCTATTAATTTAACATAAAAATATTATTAATAACTAAATTTGACGCTAGGTGACTACTTTTCTATGTTCTTACCGAACTCATAACCAAAATTGAATTTATAACGTTCTATTGTTGAAACGTCAAAGTTTGAGGTAAACAGAATGAATTGTTTCTGTTTATCTTTACAATTAATTTAAATTTAAGTAAATTGTGATTTCTAATAATAAATACAGGATAATAATAAATTATTGGATTGAAGATAAGTATTATTATTACGCTACAACATTATATAATTTGTTAATTATAAATTTAATGAATTACTATATTTTTAGGTTAGATTAGCATGAAAATAAAACGTCAACAATTTGAAGATATGTAAGTATACGTTTAAATTGTTATGAATTATTTTCTAATTGATTCTTAATTTTTTCTTCCAGGTATATTTGATTGTGTTTACGACAGCCCGGAAAGCCTTCAGGACCCCTGGAGGGACCAACTGGAGCAAATATGGAGAGTTAATGAGGGGGATTCTGGTAACAGAGGAGAACTGGAGGACATGGTGGATTGCCATGGTCCTAAAGTGCTGATTGCTCAACTCTAGGGAACTCTGGTTAAGAGTCTTTGGAGATTCTCTTCGAGACCCACTTCCCAGAAATCTTTGACGACCTGATCGTAAATAGTAATCATCATGAAATACTTTCAGTGTGCACAGCGGATATCGCAACTAGGAAACTCATCCTATGGGCACTATGTTCGGATCAGATTATACTAGCGGAACTCCAAAACAACTCAGAACTTGTCCTTACTTATCTGCAAGCTATAATAAAAGGGTGTTTAAAGCTGGTTTATATTCTTAGTTACTGGACAGAGGTTAATGTGGCATTTATCCCGGAACCGGGGAAAACTTACTGTCTATCCTAAGGACCTAAGGCCAATTACTCTATCATCCTTTCTGTTGAAAATTTAGGAAAGTATGTTGGCTGTAAACATTAGAGCAAAAATAATAAGGGTGGACATAATGTGGCCAGAATTGTTAGCTCGAAGCTGGAGGATTCCACCATTAAGAGGCGAGTGTTTAGAGGAGCATAGTGGTAAATGGATATTGCTGTTAGCTGGTAAGAGATGGTACAGAAGTTATTGCTTACGTAGACGACATGGCGATAGCTATTTCAGGGAAATCCTGGGAATGATTGTGGACGTAATGCAGAATACGTTCACAGTCGTTAGGAAATGGGCCAGCAAATGTGGACTGGGAATAAACCCGTCTAAGACAGCTGTAACTGTTTACTAAGAAATACAAAATTCCGGTAGTTGTCCCTCCTACATTAAAAGACACCAGACTTACTTTTACTCACTGATTTTGGCGTTATCTTGGACAGTAAGCGTATTTGAAATCTCAACCTTTTGGAGAGAATAAATAAAGCTACTATAGCTATGTACTCCTGTAGGAACGCCATTGGTAATAGATGGGGTCTAAAGCCGGAGCAGGTATACTAGCTCTACACCGCCGCAGTGCAACATGTACTCATGTGTGGGGTGAGTGTGTGATAGCCAGAGCATTGAGGTTGAACCGACACGTCCCTTAGAGATTATGTTCACCTTCTCCCGGTCGATCCTGTTCTATGAGGATTTAATGATATCAAATTGATTATAATGAAAACTGTGGTACCCTCCAACACTGTTGAATGAAATCCGTGATTAATCGGATCGGGTAGCAGTCTGGCACCGTTACGTCTGCAAATATAGATTGGAACGTTCGAGCGGCCTCGAGTCACCTCGAGTAACGGTCCATCCGTTTAGGCTGCCAGTGTACCTGAATTTCGAGAGTGATTGGTCTAAATTTTTGAAATAAAACGATAATTGGTTCGTCGAGTCCGGTGGAAACTACCATTCATACAGTAGGTGCTTTTTCTGGAACTCTCGATGGCACTAGGCAATAAGTCGACCGTTTCGTATGTCCATGATGAAACCTGTTTGCTTCAAAAAATCAGCGCTGATTATGAGCATGATAAATGTTCATTGGAGTTGAGTCCTGAATCGTTTGTACCGTTGTCGCTAAGTTTTGTTTAGTTTCACATTTTTTGGTTTTCCGAAAACTTTTTTCAGAAATTTACTTGATTTATCTACATATGTACTGTACATAAGTATACGTAATATACCTATCCCATATGTATGAGAAAGAAATTACAAGATATACCGCTATCAGCATAAACGTTTCTAAAGTTAAATTTACCGAAATAATTTAATTTTTTTGCCTAAATGTACACAAAACAAGATTACGTTTGCCTTACGCTTTCAGCTTTCAATTTGCTTCGTTTCGGTCTAAAACTAAATTATTTGTAAAAAAAACTTGTGGCATGGGCTGGTAGTTACTATTTTTTAAATTTTTAATTCTCTCTAACGAACGATGTATTGAAATGGCTACCGGCAATTTCAAATATTTCGTCTAGACAACAAATTAGTTATATACGTATGTACGTTGGTGAACCAATTTGAAAACTGCTTATCTGCTAATGCTTTGGCAAACCCAAAAATTATTTATGTTTCTCACAGGTGAATCACGCACACTAGCATAAGATGTAGGTATTTCTCAAATAAATCCCATAAATTATCTTAATCATAATTCAAATAAGAAAATTTCACCTCATAAACCATTCATCCGAATATTCTCTAGCCTATGTTTGTACGTGCTCATACATTTATACTGAATGTATGTATGTGCGTTCATTGTTGCACGCAAAACATTTAACCACTTTGGTTATATCGCGTTAAACCGCTGTAAATTATTACACAAATTTTTATTTGCACAATATAGAAGACACAAACTTCCATTTTCCTCGAGGTTTATTATACTCACGTGAAGGTCATAAATTTCAAAATACCTAAATAATCATTACACACGAGCTTTAGATGCTAAAAAATCGTACAAAAATCACATTTCACTCAGTTTAGTTTTTCGATGTACCATACATCCACATTACGCGAAAGGTAAATATGATGTATGTACGTACATACTTATGTAGTTATGTACATATTTATATGTAAGTACACATGTAAATCAAGCAAATTTTTTCATATTTTTTTTACCGCCGATCATGTATCAAAAAAAAAAGTTGTTTACGTTTCGGAATACGAAAAAAGTGGGTGAAGACAAAACTTAACGGTTTGTTGTAAGCGCGAAATAAAATTGTTATGACTGCACACAAAAAAAGTTGTTCGGAGTAAATTTTTTTTTTTTGTTGGTTTTCTTTGTGTTTAAGTATGATGTTGAATCTATAGAAAATGTTTGTTGGTTTAAGATGTTTGAAAAGAACCCGCAAAATGTAAGTTTGTCTAGGCGTTGTCGTAGGAAAGGTGATAATTTAGCGCATTAGAGAATGCTTAAAGCAAATGGTATGGAATATCAAGAGTACCGAAGCAGAATAAAAAATTTAATCAGATATAGCACATCTAGCTAAAAGCTGGCCAGCACCCCAGGTTCATGTTATGGGCATAAACATATTGTGACGGTGACACCTAGTGTGTAATAGAAGAAGTTAATTGAATAGCTCAATGTTTAACTGTACTAAAATGGAATTTGCCATGATAAAAATTGTTACGTGATGTTTCTACGCTATTCTAACTGGAAAAGTCATGAGCTTTCTAGAAGTTTGGTTTGTGTATATAAAAAGGAGAACAAAGTCGAATTGGATTAGTAATATTTGGTAAGCGATAGTGTAAAGATTAAAAGAAATTAAAAAGTGATTTAAAAAGTGGTTTTGTGCGAAATAAAAAGTAAAAGTGATCAGTAAAATTTGAGAATAATTTATATAAAGTGATTTTTGTGAATTTTTATTGATAAACTGTGTTGTAATAAATTTTGTGAAATAAATAAATTCGTTGGGATAAATTAAATTGATTTTGTATTATTCACAATTCAGTGATACGAACCTTGAGTGACAAGGCAAAAACGTAACAATTGGTGACAGCGGTGGAAAGTTCAAGAATTAAAGAGGGAACTTGAGAAACGGGGTTTGGCTACTGATGGTAGTAAATCAACTTTACAAGCGCGACTACGTGACGCCATGGAGAAAGAAGGGTTAGACGCAGATCAACATGATTTTGGAGAGAAAGTAACGGATGCGGAAACCGTAGAGCAGAAAGAAGGAGATAAAAAACCGTCAGCCGAAACAACACAACCACCATCTGGAAGTTTCGATTTGTCGCAGTTAATACTTGCTATGAACCAGATGACGGAACAGATGAGTCTAATGAAACAACAAAACGAACGACAGCTAGGAGAAATTAAAAATCAAATGGCGCAACAAGCAGTGCAGTCAAACCAAGAAATGAATAATGAAATGAAACAACAAGGAGAGGAAATTAAGACAACAAGGAGAGGAATAAAGACCAAATTATAGATGGTCAAAAGAGAATGGACGAGAAACTTCTCGAATTATCTACTAACATACACGGTGAAGTGGAGAAGCTGCAAATAGAGATTCAACAGGTTGACCAAAAATTAGAAACGGAAGTCAAACTTGTTAAAACGGAGGTTCAACGTCTCGAGAAAGAACTAAATGATGTCAAGGCAAGTGGAACAACGACGCAAGTGGTACAAACCGTTCAATCAGTTAAGTTAAAACCACCAAACTTCGACGGCACAACATCTTTCGGTATTTTCAAATTTCAATTTGAAACGGCAGCCAATCAAAACCGTTGGAATGATGAACATCTTGTCGCAGCGTTAATAGTGGCCCTTTAAGGTGAAGCTGCGGAGGCTTTACAAACAATTCCGGAAAAAGATCGCAACAGTTATCTCGAAATTATGAAGGCGCTGGATAGGAAGTACGACAGTGATCACAAGCGGGAAATCTATCGAATGGAATTGAAAAGCCGCTACCAAAAGGGAGGAGAATCACTTCAGGAATTTTCATCGGCAATCGAGCGATTAGTACATCTAGCACATACCAGTACATCGGCCGAGATCCAGAAACACGCAGGGCGGTGATGTTGTCACCTAAAGAACCTTTGCGGAAACCATCGCTTGTGCGTTAACAAATGAAACTGCACAAGTCATCACCAAACCGTCAATGAAAATACGCCGAGTGGAAATCGACACCAACATAAACACAGAACGGTCAACACCAAGATACCGAGACGGAAGCGGCAAAATCAAATGTTGGGCATGTGATAAAATCGGTCACATCTCACGGGACTGTTGGGAATTAAGAAGAAAAAGGGGAAGATCACCATCTCCTATGCAGCGACGACCGAGCGGGGAGCAGGAGTTAGCTGGGCAAGAAGGCCAAATGACGACGGAGTCGTTAAACTACAAAGAGTCAGCTTAAAGGGGCAGAAGCTGACTCCCACAACCGATTGCCCCATAACCTCCATCCGCGTTTCGAAAGTAGCAAGAAAAGCGGTGACAGCTTAACAATCAAAGGCGACATTGATGGCACGGATTGCATCATCACCCTGGATACGGGAGCAAATCGCACGATTGTCCGGAAAGATCTGATCGATGGAGGTGTACAACCAGATAATGGATTGAAGTTACAAACAGCAACTGGAGATAGTTCAATAATAAAAGGCAAAAAGATCGTGAAAATAAAAATCGGGAGAACTCTTTTCCAACACGAAGTGCTGATTGCAGATATTGTAAATGAAGTCATAATGGGGATGGACTTCATGAGGGCAAATGGCTTCGTGGTAGATGTTGGACGAGGAGTTTTAATTTACGATAACATCGAGTTGCCACTTCAATCTAGCAGTGTCGGAGCAACTATCAGGCGAATTATTATTGATCATCGGGAGAAGCTGCCACCGAATTCGGAGACGATCCTATATGGTAAATTGGAAAGAGGTTCTGGATCACCCAGGTTGTGGGTTGTGGAAGCTAACGAAGAGGAGAACGGAGCCAAGGTAATTATAATCGGAAAAGCCCTAGTTAAACCAGACAACAATTATAGAGTACCAGTTAGGACTCTAAATCTCTCGGATAAGAGAAAACCATCAAGAAAGGGACAGTCATCGGCAAATGTAACGAGGTTTCAACTATAGTAAAGTGTGAACAGAGAAGTCCGATTGAAAAAGCCGGCATGCAAGGGCAGAAAAAAATGGTAGAAGAACTTATGCAGAAATGGACCGAAGATCTTACCGAGGCACAGAAAAATTCTGCACATCAACTACTCAAACGGTACACGTCTATATTCTGCAGTACATCGGATAATAACGGAAGGACTTCAATGGTAAAGCATCGAATTGATACGGGAGCGGAGATGCCAATTCGTCAACCACCCAGGAGATTACCATTGGCAAAACAACAAGAAGTCAACCGGATGGTAACAGAAATGCAGACGGCAGGAGTAATCGAACCATCTAACAGCCCATGGAGCTCACCGGTAGTATTGGTCGAGAAGAAGGACGGTAGAATGAGATTCTGCGTTGACTACCGAAAACTCAATGCTGTGACGAAAAAGGATACCTACCCGCTGCCAAGAATCGATGATACGTTAGACACGTTATCGGGTGCTCAAATATTTTCGACATTAGATCTACAAAGCGGATATTGGCAGGTGGAAGTCCATGAGGAAGATCGCGAGAAAACAGCGTTCAGTGTGGGTAACGGGCTTTGGCAATTTAATGTTATGCCGTTCGGATTATGTAATGCCCCTGCGACTTTTGAACGATTAATGGAGCGCGTATTAAGGGGATTACATTGGAAGACGTGCCTATTATATCTGGATGACATCATCGTCATGGGTAAGGATTTCGACGAGCATCTAAGGAACTTGGCAGAAGTTTTAGATCGGATACAGGCCGCCGGATTAAAGCTAAGCCCAAAGAAGTCTAAACTGTGCAGAACTGGTCAAATATTTGAATCATCTTGTAACAACTAATGGAATTCACACCGTCGAAGAAAAGATCGCAGCGGTAAAGAACCGGCCAAGACCTAAAAATTTACACGAATTACGAAGCTTTATCGGATTGTGCACCTATTATAGACGCTTCGTGCCAAGATTCGCCAACATTGCCAAGAGTTTATACGAGTTGACCAGGAAGAACAAGGCATTCGAATGGAACGATGACCAGGAGGAAGCATTCGTGGAACTAAGGAGACTGTTACGTGTTGCGCCAATCCTCGCGTACCCTATACGCAACGTGAAATTTATTTTGGACACCGATGCAAGTAATGACGGTACAGGAGGTGTGTTATCACAGGAAATTAATGGCCAAGAAAGAGTTATTGCGTACTACTCCAAAACATTATCGAAACCGGAGCGTAATTAGTGCGTGACACGGAAACAATTGTTGGCTATAGTAGAGTGTGCCAAGCATTTCCATAAGTATCTTTATAGCCAAAAATTCCATTTACGGACAGATCACGGCGCTTTACGGAGGCTGTTACAATTCAAGAATCCAGAGGGAGAAGTAGCACGCTGGATCGAACGTCTTCAAAGCTACGATTTTCAAATCGAACATCGGAAGGGAAGTGCACACAGAAATGCCGACGCATTATCAAGACGGCCGTGTCCAGTAGAATGTAAACATTGTGGCCATGTTGAAGCAAAGGAAGACATCATCGACGTTCGGCTTACGCAAGTGCTGCCTGATGAGGAGTGGACCGACGAAATGGTCAGGAAAGAGCAATTGGATGATACGGATTTATCAGTTATAATGGAATGGAAGGAAAAGGAACACCGGCAACTTGGAGCGAGATCGCGGACAAAACTCCCATTGTCAAGGCTTATTGGGCTCAATGGGCTCAATGGGATAGCCTCCGTCTTGAGAAAGCTGTTTAAAATGATTGTGGGAAAGCACGGATGGCAAAGTGAAGCAATTGTTGCTGGTGATACCAAAGTGCCGGATTGCGGAAATCCTGAATGAGTATCATGGAGGAGCAAGTGGGGGCCACCTAGGAATTAACAAAACAATAGCAAAGATACGTCAACGATTCTACTGGGCAGGATGTAGGCAGTCAGTGATAGAATGGTGCCAAAAATGTGACCAAGTTGCGGCAGTGAAGGAACCCGCACGCAAAAGTCGTGGAATCATGAAACAATATAACGCTGGTGCGCCATTCGAAAGAATTGCAATGAATGTAGCGGGGCCATTTCCCACCACTGAGAGCGGCAACAAATATGGTATGTGCTAGTAATCATGGATTATTTCAGCAAATGGCCGGAGGTATACCCCGATCCCATTCAGGAGACGACAACAATAGCTGATGCCGTGGTAAACAACTGGATTAGCAGATTTGGAGTACCGATGGAGATTCATACCGATCAAGGACGGAATTTTGAATCGGTGGTGTTTCAAGAAGTATGCCAGATGCTCGGTATAAATAAAACGAGAACAACGCCTTTGCATCCACAGTCTGATGGTATGTTGGAAAGATTCAATGGTACATTGGCGGAATATCTAGCAAAGGTCGTTGAGAAAAACCAACGCAACTGGGATCGACATATACCAATGTTTCTGATGGCCTATCGATCAGCAATACATGACACAACCGGAATGACACCAGCTAAAACGTTATTTGGAGATAATCTACGGTTACCTGGAGATCTAAAGTTTGGGGCTGTATCATCATCGGCTTTATGTGGACAGGATTACGTAGACCGAATGAAAGAGGAACTTAATGAGATTCATTAACTTGTACGGGAGAGAATACGGATGTCAAGTGACCGGATGAAGGCTCGATATGACATACGAGCAAATAATCAGTGCTTCCAGGAAGGGCAATTAGTATGGCTTCACAACCCGCAACGGAAAAAGGGATTGTCACCGAAGCTGCAACCAGCATGGGAAGGACCTTACACTGTCATCACAAGGATGAACGACGTGGTTTATCGGATACGGGAGGGACATCGAGGTAAACCAAAGGTGGTGCATTTGGAGGGGCTGGCCCTATACAGAAGAGGTAATTTGGGTCCTGTTCGGGACGAACAGGCTTAGGTGGGGGGTAGTGTGACGGTGACACCTAGTGTGTAATAGAAGAAGTTAAATGAATAGCTCAATGTGTAACTGTACTAAAATGGAATTTTCAATGATAAAAATTGTTACGTAATGTGTCTACGCTATTCTAACTGGATAAGTCATGAGCTTTCTAGAAGTTTGGTTTGTGTATATAAAAAGGCGAACAAGATCGAATTGGATTATTAGTATTTGGAACGCGATAGAGTAAACTTGTAAGATTATGGGTAATAATATTTGGTAAGCGATAGAGTAAAGATTAAAAAGGAATTAAAAAGTGAATTAAAAAGTGTTTTTGTGGAAATAAAAATTATAAGTGTACAGTAAAAATTTGAGAATAATTTATATAAAGTGATTTTGTGAATTTTTATTAATAAACTGTGTTGTAATAATTCTTGTGTGAAATAAATAAATTCGTTGGTGATAAATTAAATTGATTTTGTATTATTCACAATTCAGTGATATGAACCTTATTTGACCAGGCAAAAACGTAACAATATTACCATACTTTCTGTCATTTGCTGCGTTCCATTTGACGTGGTAAAGTACAAATAAGTACTTGGGAGTAGATGGTAAATGGAACGCAGAAAATTAATTGTGAAAAAAAAAATTAATTAAAAAAAATTTACATGCAACATGGAAAGTTGGAAAAATAATTATTAATATGAAAACTGATCAGTCGTTTCTTACCGATTAGTTGTACTAAATATTCTGGTAACGAAGTCGCCATAAATTCAAAAAGCAAACTACTCATAAAATTTAGCAAGAGTAGCTGCGTGCAGTCAGAAGTACTTGTGTGTGTACTTTGCCACGTTAAATGGAACCAAGCAATTTGTACCAGGCGAGCAGAATCAAAAACTGTTATAATTGATTTTAACAAAGGGGGGTTCGTTTCTGGGATAATACAGATAAATATAACACAAACCCAAAGTGTTCTACTTTTTGTTTTATCACAGAAACGAACCCCCCTTTATTCAAATTATGATAACTGATGCAATTCTTACTTGCCTCCTGCTAGAATTGAATTTTTTTCTTGTTCGATCGAGGATTTTCATTAGAAACAAATTTTTCTGATACCAGGAAAGCATAATTACAAACATAATAATTTTTTTCGAAAAACTGAAAAACCTTCGGGCAAAATCATCAAAAAGAATTCAATTGCCTACCACCAGGCAAGCAGAATCTCAAACACAAATTTATTTATTTATTTATTTATTAATTTAAATTTTGAGATACGCTATTTTGAGCAGGAGCTCATTTACAGTCGTGTTTTCCATGAGAACTGCACTAGAACTCGATAAATTTTAAATTCCTTTTATTCTATGTAAGCAGAAAAAAAATTAAATTCATAAAGTGATAATGTGTAGTGCATTTCACATAAATACACATTTTAAATTGTTACAGCAATAAATAATGACAATTATAGCTTATTTTTTAGTTACACTGGATAAACCCATGAATTTATCGAGTGTAGTTGCGTGTAATGACGTCAGCAAGAAATAAGAAAATATTGATAAAATAACTAAAGGGGGAAATTTTTAAACTTAAAATATGTAATTATATCAAATACACTACACATTCGCGCTTTATGAATTTTTTTTTTTTCGTTTTACGTAGAATAAAAGGAATTTAAAGTTTATCGAGTTCTAGTGCAGTTCTCATGGAAAACACAGCTTACAATAGTGTGTCATTGCACAAAAATGAATAAACCTCAAATTTTTGCATATGCACAGCCGCAGCAAGCAGCGATACCATTTCTTCAAGCAATATTGTGGTTTCTCTTCTATCACTCTAAACATGTAAAATGGCGGCGATTGAATTATCGACCAGATTTCCTGAAAATATGGCTATTTTACACATTCCTGAAGGCATCCTTATTATTGAGGTACTCGTTCTTTAGAACATAACTTTGCTTATTTTAATTTGGTTACGACAAATATTGAAGTTTTTGAAGAAAATTAAAAGAAAACACCTCTGCCTGACTCCAAAGTCTAAGCCTAGGTTTTCAAATGATTCTGCTTATACTACCTCGGCTACCACATCATATACAAGTTAATAAAAATTTGTTTGTTTTATGCAATCGTGCGTTTTTTGTATTTTTATAATTTACAATGGTTACAGGATGAGAATTTAATGCGGTATCGAAAAGAAAATGGTAGGTACATTTGAGGTAAGAATTTATTTCGAAAACCAATATAGTTGCAAATAAGTAACGAAAAATTTATCTCCGTTCTGTTTATAATAATAAAACTGTATAAGAAACACTTGATTTCAGTTGATACGCATCTCTAGTGTTTTGTTAACTTTCTGGTTATTTTTGCAACATAATCATTAAAAAACCGTAAGTTAACTGTCCCAAAATGTATCGAAATATTTAAACTAAACAAATAATGTCTGCAGACATCCTGGTACATTTATTCCGCTTGGCTTCAGTTTTGAGTTTAGCTTAGAGACAGAAGGTTTTGTATCCAAAATCAGAAGAATTGTCTGCAAATTTTAAAAATTCGATTTTTCGCTTTAGGCTAAATAAACATTGAATATTAAATAAAACCATAAAGAGTTTATTTTCAGTGATAAAATTATTTTATTATTAAATTATTTTATGTTTATATATTTTAATATTTAGTCTATAATCATTCAAATATTACATATAATTATAAATAATAGTTCATAATTAAAATTGGTATACATAACTCCGATAAAACAAAAATTAAATTTAAAAAAAAACCAAAATCTCGTTTTTCATTAATTTCATAAAATTTCATTTTGGATAGTAAATTTATTTTGAGCACAATTTGATTTAAAAAAAAAACGATTTATATTTAATTTAGAAATTAAGACAACAATTCTCAGTCACATAAATTTGTTTAAATTTTTGATATACATGCAATTAAATTTAGTTTTTGTGTATATTTTCCCATTTACATTTAGTGAATTTAGGTAAGTAGATATCGTGGATTTATAAAAAAAAGGCACTTTACATTTTTTATTTGTTATGTTTTAAGTAAGTAAGTAGAGTAAAATCCGAGGAAAATACATTTAAATTTAGCTCCTATCTATCAATTCACATACAAAAAAAAAAAAAAAAAAATTTGATTTAATTAAATAAATCCAAAAAAGTTATAAAATATTTCACTCAAAATAATTTCATTTTGATTTTTAAAAATTTCTCTGGCACAATTCTTAAATTCTTATTTTGTATTTAAAAATAATAGTTGTAATTATGTGTTATTAAAACTAAAAAAATAATAAAAATAAAAATAAGTGTAATTATTATATATAATATAATATAAATCTAATTAATTAATACTTTGGAACATTATCATTAAGTAAAATTACAAAAAAAAAAATTTGTTTGCGTGTTAATTATATTTTGTAAAACTAAAATCTTGGTAAGATTTTCTTCTCTCTTGTATTTTGTGTGTAACTACTCGTAAAAATACGATGTACAAATTAAAAAAAAAAAATATTTTGGTAAAAAAATCTGATTATTCAAAATTATTTAAATAATCTAAAAAAATTTTTTTATGAAGAACGAATTATAAAAATATTAAATTCCATTCTTCTGCCAACAAAATGTGTGCGCACGCTATATTTGGATGTATAGCGCGAACTAGACAAAAATACAAAAAAAAAAAAATATTTTAATAATCAATATTTCCCTGAGCTCCCGTTATGATCACATCGATCCATATTCGAGCTGCTGCATCCGATGCGGCTTGTAAATGGTAACTACGTTTTTTTGTCTTAACAATAAAGGTACAATGCGGTCGACCACTTTTCGATGTATTCAAATGGTCTAGATAGACGTCATCGATGGTTGTGAAATAGGCACCGCCGCGTGGTTTGCGTTCTGATTTATCCGAATAATAAATCAGTGCACGTCTTTGCCGGTCAAAAACAAACCAACGTCGTGACCATCCGTGAAAGGTAGCACCCAATTTATGTAAGTATCTGAAAAGGGAGAAAAAAAAAATTAAAAATCGTTTTATTAATGTTACTGTTATAATAAAATTTACAAAATATTTTTAAAACTGAAGTTACCAGGTGCCTTATTTTAAGTTGGTAAAGCAAACTAAACTACTAAAATCATGAATGAATGAGCAAGTCGAGAATATGTGACCTGATAAAATTGAGACATTTAAATCCTTAAATCCAAAGTATTGGTCAAATTCATCAGCAGTTAACACAAATGTAACACACAGTGTAATACAAAAGAATTCAAATTAAAGGTGTTGTGTTACAAAAAAAAAAATTATTATGCGCCTTGGAAGTAGAAGTAAAATCGAAAAACTAATATCGAACATAAAAGCGCGATATCTAAGTTTGCAACATACAACTTTTAATCTAACTTTCATCGATTGTTCGCATCTGGCATAATTAGCGAACTTAATCTGGAAATTCTAGGGATATTTCAATATTTCAAAAACCTTTCAACTGGGCTGCTCAAATATTCCTCCTTATCGGTAGCTGGAAAATTCAACAAAATGATTTAGTTGAGTTTTAAAAATGACTTCCTGAGAAGTTAAAAATATTTTCACGGTCGGCCGATCAAAGACATTTTTTTATTCGGCCCCTTTAGTATAAAACTTGCCGACCCTTGATTTAAAATTTAAAGCATATTTAGAAATTAAGCCTAACAGAAGCCATTTCAACATATATATTTTATTCATAATATATCGAGGCTTGATTACTGCTAAGAGAGTCCAGCTCTGTTAGTTACCCAAAATAATGTAATCCAACTCCAAATAAAACACTAATTTCTATTTAAACCCTGATTATCTTTTGATACGAGCAATAATACAAAAATCCGCAATTTGTAAATTCCTCTATTTATCATACATCTAAATTCCAATAATCCAAAAGCTTTTTAATTTTAAATTCCAGAATTTTGACCTTCCGTATTTATAATTGTTTAAATGGATTTTTGTTGTTGGGTTTTTCACCACCTTTTGTCTGATATGTTGGAGGGTAGTATTTTTAACCGACCGATCTTTTATTTACGGTACGAAAAGCTGATATGGAGCTATGCAATGTACAGTTAGTGTAGGTGCAATAAAAAGTTGTAAAGAACTCAGCATTGTTTTATCTGATAAGGTCAACAACAACGGTACAGATAATCAAAAGGCATCAACAAGGGATTCAGGCACAGTCAATTACTAGAGGCATCAAAGGTTGAGTCAAACCTTAAATTCGGCCAATTGCCAAAATTCAGGCAACAGTTGAAGCAATAACACATCGGAGGATGATGATGCTAATAATGAACCGTCATGAAAAAATATGGTATAAAAATACCTGTAGAAATCCCTGATTTTCATGGGAACTACATGAAATGGGTAGGTTCCTCAGCTTATCACAACGCATAAAATGAACTACCTTAAAACTCACCTTGAAGGATCAGTTGGGAAATTATTTTGAATTATTTAGAAATCACTGTGTTGCAATTTCTAATTTATCGTATCTAATTTGCACAGCACTTTATTGATTCAATGAGGTGTTGAACACAAATGCTTACATGACACAACAACCGAGTTGGAAAGGAATGCAGGCATCAACATCGAAAACTCTCAAGAAAACCCAAGATAATTTCAAGAAAGAAACAAATTTTTGAAATTTCTAGAAAATCGTTTCTAATCTTTGGAAGCAATTGGTAGCAACAAATCAATACCAATTATAGTAGCTGCCACAATATTTACGTATGCTGTCAGAAAAACCACAAAACCGATTCATGTCCACGTTTCAATGACCTCAGTATTTCTCAGTATGCCACATCATTTGCAGAAGTAAAATTAGTTGTTTTAACTGCAAAGGCCTGTCCTATCAAAGACAAAGGTTTTAACTGAAGTTTTCGGAATTTCAGCACCAAAAGTTCACATAACCAAATAGCAATAAACATATCACTAAACCACTTCCAGACAAGAATTTATTGGGTTTAGATAGCGACCTATAAAAAGAAGTAATCCTAGTCGACCCTAGTTTCGGTACTCCCGGACCTTTTGATCATTAAATAGGCAACAACATATATGGAAAAATGGTTTTAGAAAGCGTAGATCTGGATATGGTCGTCGCATCCCAATCACTCGGTTGAACCGCCACGTCACATTAGCGGACGTAGAGAGCAATCAAAACGTTTTCGGGAATCCGAAGAACTGCATCCTAAGCGAAGCCTAACCGCTGAAAAGATCGGATGTGAACAGTCTTATGAAGAAATACACAAGCGGTTAGAAAAATGGACGATACGAGGTTCAGATTCCACTTGGCAAGGACAAACTCAAAGAAGTGCGAATAGCAGAACCTAAATGCAAATTTTAGATTTTTGTGGCCTAGAATTTACTGAATTATAGTAAGGTGATTTTCATGAGAATCGAATTTTCTATGAAATGTATGGGAATAATGAAGCACCCCAAATGAACGTTGGCACAATATTTACAGGTCCCTAAGCCTGTCTTTAGAGATATCAAGCACCGCAATCGGAGCATGATTGCAGATTTTAGATTTTTGTGGCTTAGAATTTTCTGAATTATAGTAAGCTGATTTTCATGAAAATCGAATTTTCTATGAAATGTAAGGAAATAATGAAGCAATCCAAATGAACGTTGGAACAACAATTACAGGTCCAGAGACCTATCTTTAGAGATATCAAGCACCGCAATCGGAGCATAATTGTAGATTTTAGATTTTTGTGGCTTAGAATTTACTGAATTATAGTAAGGTGATTTTCATGAAAATCGAATTTTCTATGGAATAAATGGAAATAATGAAGCAATCCAAATGAACCTCGGCACGATAATTACAGGTCCTGAGGCCTATCTTTAGAGATATCAAGCACCGCAATCGGAGCTTATTTGTACATTTTAGATTTTTGTGGCTTAGAATTTGCTGAATTATAGTAAAGTGATTTTCATGAAAAGCGAATTTTCTATGGAATAAATGGAAATAATGAAGCAATCCAAATGAACGTTGGCACAACAATTACAGGTCCAGAGACCTATCTTTAGAGATATCAAGGACCGCAATCGGAGCATAATTGCAGATTTTAGATTTTTGTGGCTTAGAATTTATTGAATTATAGTAAGGTGATTTTGATATAAATCGAATTTTCTATTAAATGTATGGGAATAATGAAGCAACCCGAATGAAAGTCGGCACAATAATTACAGGTGTCGAGGACTGTCTTTAGAGATATCAAGCACCGCAATCGGAGCATAATTGCAGATTTTGGATTTTTGTGGCTTAGAATTTACTGAATTATAGTAAGGTGATTTTCATGAAAATCGAATTTAATATGAAATGTAAGGAAATAATGAAGCAATCCAAATGAACGTCGGCGCGATAATTACAGGTCCCGAGATCTATCTTTAGAGATATCAAGCACCGCAATCGGAGCATAATTGCAGATTTTAGATTTTTGTGGTTTAGAATTTACTGAATTATAGTAAGGTGATTTTCATGAAAATCGAATTTTCTATGGAATGAATGGAAATAATGAAGCAATCCAAATGAACGTTGGCACAACAATTACAGGTCCAGAGACCTATCTTTAGAGATATCAAGGACTGCAATCGGAGCATAATTGCAGATTTTGGATTTTTATGGCTTAGGATTTGCTGAATTATAGTAAGATGATTTTCATGAAAATCGAATTTTCTATGAAATGTAAGGAAATAATGAAGCAATCCAAATGAATGTCGGCACGATAAGTACAGGTCCCGAGACCTAAGTTTAGAGGTATCAAGCATCGCAATCGGAGCATAATTGCAAATTTTGGATTTTTATGGCTTAGGATTTGCTGAATTATAGTAAGGTGATTTTCATGAAAATCGAATTTTCTATGAAATGTAAAGAAATAATGAAGCAATCCAAATGAACGATGGCACGATAAGTACAGGTCCCGAGACCTAAGTTTAGAGGTATCAAGCATCGCAATCGGAGCATAATTGCAGATTTTGGATTTTTATGGCTTAGAATTTGCTGAATTATAGTAAGGTGATTTTCATGAAAATCGAATTTTCTATGAAATATATGGAAATAATGAAGCAATCCAAATGAACGTCGGCACGATAATTACAGGTCCTGAGGCCTATCTTTTGAGATATCAAGCACCGCAATCGGAGCATAATTGTAGATTTTAGATTTTTGTAGCTTAGAATTTACTGAATTATAGTAAGGTGATTTTGATATAAATCGAATTTTCTATGGAATAAATGGAAATAATAAAGCAATCCAAATGAACGTTGGCACAACAATTACAGGTCCAGAGACCTATCTTTAGAGATATCAAGGACCGCAATCGGAGCATAATTGCAGATTTTGGATTTTTATGGCTTAGAATTTGCTGAATTATAGTAAGGTGATTTTCATGAAAATCGAATTTTCTATGAAATGTATGGAAATAATGAAGCAATCCAAACGTACGTCGGCATGATAATTACAGGTCCCGAGACCTATCTTTAGAGATATCAAGCATCGCAATCGGAGCATAATTGCAGATTTTGGATTTTTATGGCTTAGAATTTGCTGATTTATAGTAAGGTGATTTTCATGAAAATCGAATTTTCTATGGAATGAATGGAAATAATGAAGCAATCCAAATGAACGTCGGCACGATAACTACAGGTCCCGAGAACTATTTTTAGAGATATCAAGCATCGCAATCGGAGCATAATTGCAGATTTTGGATTTTTGTGGCTTAGAATTTGCTGAATTATAGTAAGGTGATTTGAATGAAAATCGAATTTTCTATGAAATGTAAGGAAATAATGAAGCAATCCAAAAGAACATCGGCACGATAAGTACAGGTCCCGAGACCTATCTTTAGAGATATCAAGGACTGCAATCGGAGCATAATTGCAGATTTTGAATTTTTATGGCTTAGAATTTGCTGAATTGTAAGGAGATTTACATGAAAATCGAATTTTCTATGAAATGTATGGGAATAATGAAGCAATCCAAATGAACTTTGGCACGATAAGTACAGGTCCCGAGACCTATCTTTAGAGATATCAAGGACTGCAATCGGAGCATAATTGCAGATTTTGGATTTTTATGGCTTAGAATTTGCTGAATTATAGTAAGGTGATTTTCATGAAAATCGAATTTTCTATGAAATGTATGGAAATAATGAAGCAATCCAAATGAACGTCGGCACGATAACTACAGGTCCCGAGACCTATCTTTAGAGATATCAAGCATCGCAATCGGAGCATAATTGCAGATTTTGGATTTTTATGGCTTAGAATTTGCTGAATTATAGTAAGGTGATTTTCATGAAAATCGAATTTTCTATGAAATGTAAGGAAATAATGAAGCAATCCAAATGAACGTCGGTACGATAATTACAGGTCCCGAGACCTATCTTTAGAGATATCAAGCATCGCAATCGGAGCATAATTGCAGATTTTAGATTTTTGTGGCTTAGAATTTACTGAATTATAGTAAGGTGATTTTCATGAAATCATCATATTCTGTTGTTTCTTCCAAATGTACCTATTGCTTATTTTGTCAATTAAATCCATGTTATAAGCGTTTGTTATTGCTATATGTTGGAATGGGTGGTTAGATGATTTGCCAATGGCGTGATCCGTTTGAGTGGCTTTCCTGTATATTTTGAATGTATAGTTGTTGTTAACATTTGTTATTGTCAAGTATAAAAAATTAATGGATTGGTTCGTCTCTGATTCTAGAGTAAATTTTATGTTCGGATGTTGCTGAGCTATCTCATTATGCCGTTAAATAGTATTAGAATATCGTCCACGTAGCTGTGCCAGTACCTGATTAATTGGTTTTTGTTGTTCGATTCTGTTAATATATGCTGATTTTCAAAGTGATTCATGTATATGTTAGCTAAGGTTCCTGATAGAGGATTCCCCATTGGAAGTCCATCAGTCTGTGAATAGGATCGTGATAATTTCGTCAATTTGTTCTTTCCTTATTCCATTTTTCTGTAACAGTTCCTTGCTTATTTCAATTGTTCTTGAGTTGGTATGTTTGTATACATGTCGGATGTCGAATGATGCCAGTTTCGCTGTAGGTGGTATATCTATTGATTATATTTTGTTGATTAGTTGAATGTTATTTCTGATTTAATGATCGTTCTGTAATTGTATATTTTTGCTGAGAAAATAATTAATTTCTTTACCAACTTTGTACGCTGGTGTAGTTGTGAAATCTACGATTGGTCTCACGGTCATTTTTGGTTTGTGAATTTTTGGTAGTGCTCTGATGTTTAGGTGCCGTTGGTTTCATGGTTTTAAGTCGTCTTTTTTGTCCTGGGTTAAACAACATAGAATAGTTGTTAATCATTTTGTTTGTTGGGTCTTCTTGGAGTTCAACTATGTTATTGTTTTCGATATAGTCATCAATCTTCGAGTTATAGTCATCTGTTTTAATTATAACGAGTTTATTACCTTTATCGGCTTTTGTTATTAGAGCGTCATTCTCTAATAACCTAACATTACTGTCTTTCACTGTTTGCCGTTATGTTAAACAAAACCCAACGGCAAACAAAAACAACAATATCTAAACGAACAATCTTACCAGAGGCATCAAAGCTTTTCGATCCCCTAGGATGGTTACCATCAGTGGTGATCCAGGCGACAATTTTTCTGCATGATTTATGGGATTCTGGTGTAGGATGGGATGAAGAACTCCACACAAATTAGAGGAAATTAGATACTTAAATTTTGTTAACCTGCCTACAGGTACATACTTGAAAAACATAAGTTAAAGCACTTACTTGTTTTCATTCTCTCCAACCACGTGTTGTCCAACAAGCAAAACTTGAAGACATTCATTTGTTAATAAGTAAAATTCTTGAAAAGTGTAAGTAAAAGCTATTACTTTTTTCACTTCAGACATTGAGATGAGTAGCCTCCTATCGGTAGGCTTTAACCAAATTAAATTAAAAAGTTCGTTCCATACAAATTCCCATTTGGGGATGAATTCTGATGTAATTTGGAGTCGTTATTGACCAAAAAGAAAAAAATCCGTTTGGCACTCCGTGTTAGTTGAATTTTTAACGTTTTCATTTATAAACAACGCCAAAGAAAAAACGCAACAGGAAAATTGTTCGAAAAAATACCCTGTTTTTAAGCGTTTCTTGTATCTTGAACAAATGTCAGATTACATTTCTTTTGTCTTTTCAATTGAAGAAAATTTGGTCTACTTTCCGATGCTGCGATTCGATTTCATTTGTGGTTTTTTGGGACTCCTTTTTGAGTCAAACAAAAGTTTTGTAAATGAATGTTGTCACTTTTCAAAGGCGCGTCAGTATGACGCCATCTGATTAGTGTTGCCCGTTGTGTGGGTAGGTTTGTAATGTACATGGCCTTTTTTTGGTGATATTATCTCCTCTTTCATTTGGATAAATTCGATTTACGAATTAAAAATTAGGAATTTTCATTGACAGTCTTATTTTAAGAGACAGTCAATGAACATTCCTAGAAGAGATAATATCACCAAAAAAAAAAAGATCAGGTACATTACGAACCTTCCGCCTATGATCTGATATTTTATTCACTAGTTTGGTATTTGGTCTAATATATCGGGCAACACTAATCAGATTGCGTCATACTGATGCGGGTTTGAAAGGTGACATTTTATTCTACAATTTTCATGAAGATAGTTTTGTATTTCGTCAATCGTGTGAAAAGTTATATTACCGTGAAAATGAGTTAAAATTCTGAAAAAAAATCGCTATATTTTGCAATTTTACTACGGGAAAGGCAAAAATGCTGCCAAAGCCTGGGAACAAATTTGTGGTGTTAATGGTCAAGATACTTTATCGAATGCAACAGCATACGGAGGGTTTACTCGCTTCCGTTCTGGAAATTTCGTCAATGAAATCTTACAAAAAATCGAAGAAAACCGACATGTAAGCATAAGCAGTCATGATATTACTAAGGAATTAAATATCGATCACAAAACAGTTTTAAACCATTTTCATACGGCTGGATACACAAAGAAGTTCGATGTTTGGGCGCCGCATGAATTGTCGATGGAAAATTTGATTGACCGAATTTCCATCAACGAAATCGACTCATTTGTTGGAAGTAAATCATTACTGGCGATGAAAAATGGATAAAATACGAGCATTTCGTTCAAAAAAGATCTTGGTGAAAAAAGATGACCCACCACAAATAACCTCAAAGCCGGGCCGGGATTGACGTCCGACAAGGTTATGCTGTTTGTATTGTTGGATTGAAAGGGAATCATAAGTTATGAGGTTATATAACCTAGATCAATAGAAAGGTTGTTGTCTTCCATCATGACAATGCCATACCACACACATCTTTGATGAACCGGCAAAAATTTAGACAGTTTGGCTGTGAAGTTTAGATGCATCAACCGACTAGCTCGGTCCTTGTACCCTTTGGCTACTTTTTGTTGCAACCTCCCTTGATGGTCTAAAGTTGGCTTCAAAAAAGGATTGTGAAAATCATTGGCCATTTCGTAAATTACGTGAGAGTTTTGGTGCCATTTGATAAAATATTGATCATTTTGAAGAAACTGGTTGAGTGGAAGTTCGTAGACCGTATCAACATGTTCATCCAGTTCGTATTCCTGATGCAGTGGCAGTTGTTAGTGAAAGTGTTCGTAATAAACCAAGTACATGAACCAGGCATCGTTCACAAGAACTAAACATTAACGAACCACATCACGACGCATTTTGCATGTTGATCTTCATTTGCATCCATACAAAATTCAACTAACTCAAAAATTGAGGCCTAATTGGATGCTTGGATGAAATAAAGGTTTTTTCATCAAAACGTCAATACGTAAAATTGTCGAATTTGGGGAGCAGAGAATCCTCATGTTATTCACGAAGCAGAATTTCATCCTTCACGAGTCACTATTTGGTATAGTTTATGGGCTGGTGGCATCATTGGGCCGGTTTTCTTTGAAAACGAACAGGAAAATGTCCTTACAGTGAATGGGGAACATTATCGCAACATGTTAACTGGTGTTTTGTGACCCAAATTGAATGAAATGCGTGTCAACGACCTTTAGTTTTAACAAGACGGAGCGACGTGCCACGCAAATCTTGCAATAATCCATTTATTGTCAAACAAATTTGCTGATCGCATAATTTCAAGAAATTGTGAAGTAAACCCGGATTCAACACCACTTGATTATTTTTTGGGGGTTATTTGAAAGGTAAGATTTATGCTAATCATCCACAAATAATTCAACAACTTAAAAACAACATTCGAGCTGAAATTAATGTCATTGATATGCTTTTATTGGAGAAAGTAATCGAAAATTTTGATGTTCGGATGCAGGCCTGTAGACGAAGCCGTGGTGGGCATTTGAACGATATTGTTTTTCATACATAAAAGGCATAGAACCACCTTTCATTATCAATAAAAAATTTTGACTTTTCATCCCAAAATGTGTGTTTTATTTACAAATAGACAAAGGACTAACAGATGGCCCACCCTGTAGTATTGGTAGTGTAGGTGATTAGGTTCCTATTTCTGCGAATGTGTACGAACCCTTAACCTAATCCAAAAGCCACCCATAAATGATTCCCCAACCGAACAACTCACATAACCCCAATGCAGGCTAACTAAATCCTAACTCTACTTCAAATCAACTTAGCTCGAACCAAATCTGAATCCTATGCTCAACTCCATACTTATTGACAAACCCAATCTACCCTCCCACTAAAGCCTAAACTCGACGCCTAACCGAACTTTTCTCTCAAATTAAACTCAATTTCAACTCAAACCCTACTCACCATCATACCATAATAGCAACGTACAATCATACCGGCATACGTACCATCGTACCATCATAATCTTGAACAATCATTCCATCATACCATCATGACACTATCCAATTAAACCATCATACAATCATACCATAGAACCATAGTAACGTCGAACTATCCCACCGTGATATATATCTTACCATCAATCCACCAGAGCTTCATACGTAACCTCGTACCATCATATCATCATGACATCATACCACCAGACCATCATATAATCATTTCATCATAATGTCAGGCCATTATACCGTCGTACCATTATACCGTCATACCATAATATCCTCATACTATCTCACCATCATTCTAGAATAAATACCGTCATAACATCATACGTTGTATCATAAATACAATCATACCATCATATAAACCATCTTACGACGATACCATCATACCATCGTATCGTCATATAATCATACCATCATACAGGTTTTACACTTCAAATTGATCCTTTTACATTCCAAATTGAACCTTTTACAATGGCCAATTAGAATGGACCTTGGCTATTCCTTAACCTTTTATGACGAAATTTGACATGTGGATTGGAAAAGAGATTCTAAAATCAATTTTAGATGAAGTTCTGGAGTATGGCCTATTAGGACAGAACTTGGCTATTTCTTTACGGATTTTAGTCAAATTTGCCTGGATTTTTGGATAGAGTTCCGTAATATGGTCAATAAGAACATAATTTAGCTATTTTTAACCGATTATGATGAATTTTGACGTTTTCAACGAATAGAAGGAAATGTGACCCAAAAATTATTTTTAGACGAGATTTTGAGAAATATATCAATATAAATAGCTTCTATAATCTTGTCTGTTTAGGTTTCTGTGAGTCATGCAGCTGTTGAAGATTCTTTAAGACAGCTTCTGTTTCAATTGCTAAACGATCTCCATTAGAAACTTTCCTTGCCAATCCTGCGCCTTAAACTTTGGGTTATGTTTTCTGAGTATTTGCTGTCAGAATATAGTGTGTAGCGGACACGCGCTAACAGTAGTGTAGAGTCTCGCAATTAGAAATATTATTTTAAATCCTCATTCCTAATCTCGAATTTCATTATAATCGGTTAAGTAATAGCAAAGTTCCATCATACTTGCCCATATTCGAAAACTTTATCTAAAAATTATTTTAGAACCCAATTTCCATTGCACATGTAAAATTCCATTAAAATCCTAACTGGCCATATTCCAGAATTTCATCTAAAAATAATTTTAGAATCCCATTTCCAATGCACAGGCCCAATTTCATCATAATCGCTTGAGAAATAGGCAAGTTTCATTGCCACATTTCAGAACTTTATCCAAAAAAAATTTTCGAATCCCATTTCCATAGCGGATGTCAAATTTCACTAAAATCCGTTAAGAAATTGATAAGTTATATTACATCCTAATTGACCATTCATATAATTTGCTAAAGGTTCAATTTTAAATGTAAAAGGTTCAATTTGAGGATTGAGATATTAACAGAGACCATTGATAAGTATTAAACAATATTTGTGTACCTTACCTTCACACCATCACACCAACATACCATCATTTCATCATACCATCATTTCATCATACCATCATTTCATCATACGATCTTACCATCATAATACCATACGACGGATACCATCACCTTCACCATGATCATCACACGATTCTTATACACAAACCATCATATCGTTATACCGTTCTAAATCACTGTCACTATTGCCATCACAATCATGTTCATCACCGTTAAAAGAATTATTATGCAAAAATCACCTCAATTGGTAATCAACTGCTCACCAAACCCTAATCCAACTCCAACTCAACCCCAATTCAACCCGCAAACGGCTTACTCAACCCTCAACCCAACCTCAAGCTGTCTTTCAATTCAATCCTCAAACTAGCATATATAAAAAATTGGTCAACTGCTCAATATAGCTTAATCCAACCCCAACTCAACTCTAACTCAACTTCAACTCAACGCACAAATTAAACCCTAACTTAACCTTCAACTCAACCCCAAACTCAATGCCCAACTCATTGAAACCAGCACACACAAAAAATTGGTAAATATTTATATAACCAGGGGGAGGGGCTATTTGGGAATTCGATTCGAACGTGATCGAGTCTTCGATGTATAAGATTCATATTTGATTTAAATAAGAAACGAATGAATCTGATTCAATTCAAATAGGAATCTAATATATCGAAGACTCGATCACGTTCGAATCGAATTCCCAAATAGCCCCCCAGGTGTTTTGGGTCAATTCATATGGCAAGTACCCGACCCTCTTGTCGTACAGGTTCCAAAAGCTTTAGCAATCCGGACAAGCCGTTCTCGAGATACCATGGGTACAGATAAAAGTGATTTTGGAACAACCAAATTTTTGGGCATTTTTGACAGGATTTCAATACTTTGGTCTTTTTAGGGGAGGGGAAATTGCCAAAAGATTATTACTGAGTACAAGTAATATTTTGGAATTTCGAAGTTAGCAAATACAGAATTCTGTATTTTAAAAATTTCAATTAGGAAAATTCAAAATAAAACTTCCTCCATCTTCAATTGGTTGGTTCTTGTGAAATTAGATAATTTGCATTTTAGAGACCGTCATTTAAATCGTAACTCTTACAGTAAAGTAGGGCACAGTTATTTCAGGACCAACCCAAGGGGTTACTGACTTTTCATTTCAACATTGAAAGAAACCAATTTGCACGGATTCCGTAAAATATTTCAAACTTAAAAGCCTCCTCTGAAAAACGATGTTTTCGATGTTTTGTTGCATGCGCATGTGGTATAAATATTTTTTTTTCAATTTCACTTTAGCTATGAATTTGTGACAAAAATGTTAAACAAAAATAAAAAATGTACTCACCCTCTACAACAAAATTCATCAACAACAACATGCGGACATAGTGTTGTTTGATGGCCCGCCTTTTCCACGTGCTGCCTTAAATCTAAATGCGACGACATAATTGGTAGATATCGTGTTAATGGCCTCTGTGATTTTGGCACATTACTTCGTCGTCCCGATACGACTCGGGCACCGGCATTACCACCACCTCCACCACCACCATTAATCTGATTACTACTATTCACATCATTCTGTGATGCAAAACTATTACGATTACTATCATCATCGGTTTGGTCATCTATTGTATCGCCATTACTCAAACGATTCGATGAACCATTTCGCCTTATATCATTCGATGACATATACTGTTTATCGACAAGTGGATCATAGCTGGCCTCGCTAATTTCTGATAGTGGTCGATGTAGATTTGGATCGACTTCGGGATGTGAGTGGCGCTGCTGTAATTAAAAAGAAGAAAATATTTAAAAAAAAAATACTCGTACATAGAAAATGAATCACATGAGAAAGATTTTTTTTAATTATTTTTATCATCCGAACATACCAAACAGTTGTGGATAATTTTTTGTTTTTCTATTTTTAATGTAACAGTTTTTCTTTTTTTACCGAGTTGTCTTTAGATAAATAATCAAAAAAAATTAATTTTCTCTGCTTTCGAGTTTTGTTGTGTGTTGTGCACAAATCAAAGACACAGATCCAAACAAATCGCACACACAGCAGTGACGACAACAACAACCACAACACCAAAAACTATAAAGCAAAATAATTTAAATGTGAGAAATAAATTGGGAACACCTACTTTGAATTTGTTACACACACACAGTGAAAATGTCACGTAAAATTATTAGATTTTGAGGGAAATATGAATTTCATTTTTTTTTTGTATGTACGTTTTGCGTCACTTTCGGTTGCTTTTAACCTATTGAACGAAAAATGAATGAATCAATTAAAATGGAACAACAACAAGTGCACGAGAAAATACGTAGATCGTTTAAAAAAAACGGGATTTATGGTTTTGTGGTTTAATAACAAATTTTAATTGGGAAAATGGTATTTAGACAAATTGCTAACAAGAATTAGCGTTCGAAATTTATAGATCTTATAAATGATTGATTTTACTACACCCTAGAATAACAGAAATGTAACTCTTTGAGCGCTGCTAAAAATAAATTATTAATCGTATACAGTAATCCGCGATTTGGCTTATCAGCAAAAATTCACAATTTCCAACGAAAATCGGAATTATAAATCCATGATAAAAACTAAAATTATTTAGATATTGATTTGTTTCGAAAGCCGCCGTAAAATGTGGAAACACGCCAAATGTTGTTTAGAATCCAAAAAAAGACAACGTCCTGATTTATTTAAATCCGCCTTCATGTTACATTTTCCATTTCCTCCGAATAAATTTTTGTGTGTAGTTTGTTTACAAAAATCTAATTATTAGTTTGACCCACTAAAATATACTACGATGATGCAGCAACGCGCTAGACAAAAACAAATGAATTTAAATTCATATCGCAAAATCTCTCGCATTCACTTTTGTAAACCACCACAAATAACAAAGCGTAGAAATGTCGAAAATAAGCGAAAAAATTTTTGGCGTTTTTACAAAAGAATGAAATTCAAAATCTATGTATGTATGTTATATTCGACCGACATTAATGAGTTTATCCTGAAAATCTATGTTTGTGTGTATAAACGAAATACAACATTTTCTTGATATTTTTGCAAAAAATAATTAGACAAAAAAAAAATGTACATCGTCGACCGTCGAGTCAGATATATCATCCGATTTTATCATCGGTCAGACAAGTTAATTGGTTTGTAAACAAAAATAAAATGTTTGTTGCAGAGAGACAACAGCGTACGTAACAAACAGCAAAAACAATTTATTTTTATTTTATTTTTTATCTCGACTGATTTTCATTGGAAATTTCCTTTATCGGAGAAATGCTTGTATGTTCGATTCCAATCGAACAGATGTAATACATCGCCATAAGAGCATCCATCAAAGGCGTTGAAATATTTATTCATGATGCATACATTCGGTATTGAAAATGGAAATCAAATTATTTTCAAATTTCAATACACGCAAATTAATACAAATCAATCGATTCTGGCACGCTCGTTTACAAATGTAAGCATTTTGAAATTGAAAATATTGTGGGAAACGTAAATAGAATTAGTTATTTAATGAATCAGGCATAAACATAATGCTTTAGAACAAATATATTACCAGGAAGCCACACGGTGTCCAATTACCGATAGGAACGGGATGCAGAAGGGAGTTTTTATCAGCCATGATCTGGGAATGTGCTGGTGACCTACGTAAAACGGTTCCTGATTTGGCTACGTGCGTTAGGCAGGACCTTAAAATGAAACTGCGAAATAGTTAGAAGTGTCTCGAACAGATTTGTTAAAGATTAGCAATAACCGATTTTTTTTTTTGTTTTTTTTCCGAAAAATAACGCCGAATCCTACACTGAAAAAAATAATAATGATCAAAATAGATATAAGGCGTTTTCTCTTAAATTTAGCTGTTTTAACATTAAATTTATCTGAACACCTGAAAAAGATTATTGAAATCGTTTATATTTTTATCTGACATAACGAAACTAATTAAAAAACCATATCGGCTGATTTTTATTTAAATGGGATATACAAAAACCTTGAACTATAACAAAAGTAATCAATTAAGATTTTTTCGGTACTGTTCCAGATCTGGTAAAATGTTTATTGAGTTATAAACTAATAAACGTAATATTGAAAATCTCTTACAGTAGTAACTTTTGTTACATGAGGTATGAATAAACCTATACATCCACTGAATATAACCAAAGCTTACCTAAATATACAAGCCGTCAGGCTCAGACCAATTTTAAAAGAAGCTTAATTTAAGGGGGATACATTTTACGATTTCCCATAAGAGAGCCCATGTAAAATTGAACATTTTTGATTCAAATTTTATGAATGAAAAATACTCGTAATAGAAAATATTTTTAGGTTTATATTTAAATCAAACCTTTGAGTATAACATATTTTAGAACCAATAACTTAAATTTAGTAATTTGATTAATATAATTAAAATAAAATTGTACAAATTTACTTTTTCTTTGTATGTATATGTAAAAAATTTGGAAAAATATAGTATAAACGGGTTAGCCCCTTAATCTTGCAATACATAATCTTGCAATACAAAATCTTACATTACAAAATCTTGCATTATAAAATCTTGCATTACAAAATCATGCAAGTACAAAATCTTGCATTACATAATCTTGCATTACAAAATCTTGCATTACATAATCTTGCACCAAAAATCTTGCATATAAGAATTTCCCGTACATTTATAGAATCGCGCGCGCGATTCTATAAATGTACGGGAAATTCTTATATGCAAGATTTAAAACTACACTGTGTTATGATATGAATATAATTTAATCTAATCAAAGTTGGATTTTCCACCTCATAAACATATATAAAAACAAAAGTGGGTCAAAAGCTACACGTACAAGAAGCTGGAGTTTATAAGATTATAAAAAAGTTGTCAGATGAACTTATTGTAGCAAAAGCTCAAATCGAAAAAGTGAAATCCGGAGAACGCCTTCCATAGAAAAGAAAAACAATAATTAAAAATAAAAAAATTAAACGGATTCTTAAAAAAAGGGAAAAAATCTGTAAGACTGATTTTTTAAAGAGAATCGCGCACAACATGATACTTTTTTAAATTGCCATATAATTTATTTTATGTTATGTTTCTTTATTTTTAATGTTGCCTATTAATTTATAATTTTATTTTATTTTTAATAGCCATGTATGTGTTTTTAATTGATGAAATTAAAATAAATAAATACTCGAAAATCACTTAAGTGTGTATTTAAATTTATAATTGAGAATTTATAAACTTTTAGGAAAAGCAAGATTATGTTGAAATTAATAATTAAAACTGCAAGATTTTGTAAAGCAAGATTTTGGATTTGCAAGATTTTGGATTTGCAAGATTTTGTAATGCAAGATTTTTATTAAATGCAAGATTTTGTACTTGCATGATTATGTAATGCAAGATTTCGGGGCGCTCCCAATAAAAATTCCTCTAATTTTGATAATGTACTATTGAGGCTTTGAAAATGGGTTTCGCTCCAAGAATGTTTTAATCAAGATAATGGCATTCTTGCGCACCAAGGTACTTTTATCGTCTAACCAATCGATAGCATTCACTAATATTTTATGTTGATATAACAACGGCACAGCATAAGCCTCTTTCAGCTGATAAAATATATTCAATGCCTTTGATCGTACATGTGATTTAACATCCATCATGTGATCGAAAAGTTTTTCGAGAAAATCATCTCGCACCAGCTTCTTTTACTTCGGTCAATTCTTCCGACGTTAAATCTTTCAGTATTACATCGCTCATCATTTTTAATATATAAATTCTTAGAGCGTTCAACTCGGTTACAAATAAACTTGTTCGATGTGGAACTATTTGCGGTTTTGCTAGAAACGATAAATTTATACTAATCAGCTAATAAATAATAAAATAATAAATAAAAATAAATAAATTAATTTAAATAATTTAAAAAAAAAAAAATTCAACTTACTACTTTTCTCCATTGACAAGTATGACATTTGTTTAGAATATGTCAAAAAATTAGCTTTTCCATTTTGTACACTGTCAAGTGAGAAACTAGTGACATCTGTAGTTTACCACAAAAAATACATTTTTCGGTTACTATTTCTGTTCGAATGAGTTTTAAAAATTAGTAATCCGTTTTATTTGGTTTTCCCCGGACTTATTATGGTTAATAGAGCAATCAAATGTCAAAGTGGTTTTTATGTGCGAAATTTATGTGGATTAATATTAATTATTTGAAAAAAAAAACAACAATTTTATTTTACAACGATTTTAAACATTTATTAGAGAACAATTTAAAATGTGATACTTTTCCAAAACTAAATAATTTAATTCGCTTTTTAAATAATATAATTTTGCCGGTAAAAAGTATCACCGATCACAAAATTTTAATTCAATCTAGCCTCGAATCTTTGAAAGCTGTAGAAGACGTCACTGAAGAAACAACAAAAAAATTAACGATCCTTCAAGAACAATGCGAACTTTTATTTTTAAATTCTATTCGTTATAGCCCGGAATTAATTGTTTTTTCTTCAATGATGTCTTATTCGTATCCAGCTGCGTATAGATACTTACGAGATAGTAATATTTTAACATTACCGAATCCCACGTATTTGAAATCATTTAATAAAGGTAATTTAGAATCGGGTGCAGCAAAAAATTATTTAATTAAAAAAATTTCAATATTAGAGCCACACGAGAAATACGTTAATTTGATGTTAGACGAAATCCATGTAAAGTCAGCTATGACATACAAAGGTAGCAAAATAGAAGGTTTGGCTCATAATCATCCTGAAATATCCGAAAATTCTTTTACGGTAGCTAAATCCATACAAGCGTTTATGATTTCTTCACTATTATCTAAAAACAAAGATATTGTCGGTCTGTACCCGGTTAATAGAATGGATTCAGATTTTTTATTTTCTAAGATAAAAGAAATTTTGGATGTTTTGCATGAGGTAGGCTATGAGGTTGTTTCTGTTATATCTGATAACAACCAAGTCAACCGGAAAACATTTAAAAAAATTTCTCCTACTGGTGAACTCCCTGTTTGCATAAACTCAAAATATTTATCGGCCAAAAAAATTTTTTTTTTATTTGATTCGGTTCATTTGATTAAATCGGTTAGAAACAATTGGTTAAATACAAAAACGCGCTCGTTTACATTTCCCGATTTTAACGATCCTGATAATATCTGAATTCTTTTTGTTAAACTCATTTCCATCGTTAGAGATAGGAATATCATTATTCAAATTTCATTCAAATCATTATTGCAATTTTTGAATGTTGAAAACAAACGCATCGTCCGAATTTTTCGACTTCAAATCAATAATGTCCGGATGAAATAGATTCGCATGCTCGTTAATCTTTTTATTTACTAAATTATACTCCTAACTTGCTAAAACATTATTTTGATTTGTTTTTCTGAAATATGAATTTATTTCAATTTCTTATTACCGCCATCTGATTTCAAACACGAAAACTACACGGCCATTTTGTTTTTTTTAAACTTTTTTAATTAGTGGAGTTTATAAGTAGGTGTCACTATGGCTTATTACAAAAAAAAACATGAACGAAAGGTATGACGTCATGAGGTGGTAAAGATGTGTTTGTAAATAAAGGGGTTTTACTAAAACATTAATTAAATATCTATAAACAAGATTTTATTAATTGATTTTCAAATCGTATATTTACCAATCATTCTTCTTGATAACGTAGAAATCAAAATTCATTTTTGTAAGATTTTTCATTTAAAAAAAACGATATTAAAAAAACATAACTTTTCATATGATTTGTATGAAAAATTCATTTTTTTTTGTCTTTCTATCCCCCTTATATTAAGTTCGAATTTTAACCTGACGGCTTGTATATTTAGGTAAGCTTTGATATAACCATCATAGATATAAAAATATCGAAAATATATTTTTACTCCTTTTATTGTGCTACGTTTCAATCCGTCTCTTTTTAGTCGGTAAGTAAGCGAAATAGATACTGTTACAGAAAAAAATTATTAGTTAACAAGTTAGTTGTTTTAAACGTGGTGTCAATATCATACGATCAAAGCGTAGCAGAAAATAATATATTAAATTGTGCAATTGTATGCAATTGATTTAACAAGAATACTATCCTTTAACATATTTAAATTTTAACTGAATATGTTCGTAAGTATAGTTTATAAAATAATTGTGAGAACTGCGACAGTGTTAACTTTATTAATTTTTCTTAGTGTCGTAATTGAAAATTATAACTATACCTTAAAATAAATTCATAACTATTTTTAAAAAATATTTTCATTAATATTAATTAGTTTAATTTAAGTATGTATAATATTCTATTCATTTTGGTATAGTCTTCGAGTCCAGCCGTGTACGATAATCTGATTGAATTATTTTTATTTAAATTTCATAAAATTACTGGAATTTTAGGTTAATTTACTGATAACATTAAATGGTATGCATAAATACTTTTAGGAGTAATCTAGTAATAAGTTTTAATTATATTATGAATTGTTTTAGTTGTAATTCACTAGTTAATTGTTATAAATCGTCTATCACACACATAAAAACATTCCATAAATCATTATGTGTTTTTATATGCAATGATTGTGATCCAAGAAGAGAATTCAATATTTTTGACTCCTTTAGAAAGCATATTACAAAACATTTCAAAGTTAATGAACAATCTAAAATTAAAGTTCCTTGTAATTCAACTAAAACATTTAATGATAAATTAGATGGCAATCCAATCAAAAACACTATGAAATTTAATCAAACGCCATTTGTTTTATGTGAAGAACCTTATATAAATAATATTCAATATTGCAACATGAATTGAATAAGTAGTTTGTAATCAGGGGACCTATTTCTGAATACGATACGAATTTGTATACGAAACGAAAATGCTATTCGATACGAAAATTAATTGGTATTTCTGAATACGCACGTACGACCTATTTTAATTTTTGTAGTGTAGGCAAAGGGAAATTTTGTTTTACGTGAAAAATCCTTAAAATGACAGTGTAAATCTGAAAATAAACGTAAATATGTCAAATTTTTGGCATCAATTTAGTTTTAATTGGCTACGTGAATAAATAAAATCGAATCCGCGCCATATTGGATAAATATTATTTTATATCAAAATAAAAAATTTTATTTAATAAAGGGAAATACAAATCTGTACCTAGAAAAATTCATAGCTATATATTTCGTGAAATTTTAGTTTTATTTATTTAATTTACATTGAGGGACCCGGTAATTAATCAACAAATTGGTATATACATAAAATATGTGAAATTTTGCTGAATAAAAAATATTTTCAATTAAAAAAATTTGGCTTTTAGTACTTTAAAAATTTGTATTTCTTTTAAAAATTAAAAAAAAAATTAAAAATATAAATTTTTTGTGTACATCTTGCATTTTTTGCTTGTTTATTATTGGTGTCGTTAACTATTATGTCATCGAACCAAAATCCGTTCATGAACGAACAAAAATTGCTCGAATTCGTATTGTGAAATAAGGGAAATTTTGTCACGAATCATGCTTACACGAATACGTACAAGAAATAAACGTATTCGTATTCAAAAATACCAATGATACGAATTCGTAGATTTTTTGTTCGTATTCGTATTCAGAAATAGGGGCCCAGGTAATTTAAATAAATCCCAAGTTCAAACGGTTACTCAGGAAATAACCAATTATATTTCAAACATTTCGACTGAATTGTATAAAAATATTTTAACTAGAATTAAAGAATTAGGAGAGTCGGATAAAAATCTAGCCACATTTGAAAAAATTCTAAATTTATCGCGGTATCCACTAAATAATTTGAATACGGATTATAAGCGCATTAAATTTCTGGAAAATAAAAATGCTTTAATAAAACCGAATTCCATAAAAGTTGGTGAATACTTGAATACAAAACGGGTCCAAAACAGCCTCATTTTAAGTCCAATTAATGCCAAACTTAGCTATATTTCAATTGAGCACATTCTACAAAATTTCTTAGAACAGGGTAATGTTTTGAAGTGCATTATTAAATATACCGAAGAACTTAGTATCGAAAAGTCTACCATAA
Organism: Tipula vernalis; assembly: GCA_958295665.1. Classification (NCBI taxonomy): domain Eukaryota; kingdom Metazoa; phylum Arthropoda; class Insecta; order Diptera; family Tipulidae; genus Tipula; species Tipula vernalis. The sequence goes on along the minus strand of OY282559.1, from coordinate 326,627,448 downwards.
GCAATATCGTTCAAACGACATTCTGGCAGCAAAAACGAGACCACTTCCCTACCCAATCTTTAGTAATTCCTTTGATAGTTTATTTCGATGATTTCGAAACTAATAATCCGCTTGGAAGTTCTGCTGGTATACAAAAATTAGGCTGTATATATATCTCAGTAGCTAATTGGCCTCCAGAAGTTAGGTCCAAATTAGAAAACATTTTTCTCGTTATGCTTTTTAATTCAATTGACAGGCATGTTTATAATAACAAGATTATATTGGCCCCTCTAATTTCCGAACTAAAGCGATTGGGGGAATTTGGTTTCATTTTATCATTAAATGGAGAAACATTTCAGGCGTTTGTTATTGTTGTTGCGGTTGTAGGAGATAATTTGGGAGTTAATTCCATCCTTGGTTTTAATGAAAGCTTTAATTCGAACAGTTTTTGTAGAATATGTGTTTGTACTAAATCAGAAACAAAAATGTTGTGTAAGGACTCCTTTAAGTTAAGAAACGTTGAAAATTATACACGTCAATTACGAGATACTAATCATAAGTTATTTGGAATTAAAGAAGAATGCTGCTTTAATGAGGTACCGGGATTTCAGTGCACAGAAAATATAAGTGTAGATATCATGCACGATATCTTTGAAGGTGTTGCAAAATTAGAATTGGCATTAATACTCTACAATTTTATAACTGCCAAAAAATATTTTAATATCGAATTTATTAACTTCCGAATCAACAATTTTGATTATGGAATTAATAATAAAGTCAACAAACCGAAAGAAATTACTTTGGATGCATTAAAACAAAAACGAATTAAGGGTAGTGCATCAGAAATATTATGTTTGCTCAATAACTTAGGCATGATCATTGGTGATGTGGTTCCTGAGTCTGATGAATTATGGGTTTTGTATATTTTATTGCGTAAACTAGAAAAAATTGTTGTATGTACTCAAATAAATGATACTGTTATTTATGTCTTAGAAAATTTGATACAAGAGCATCACAATTTGTACATTAAACATTTTGGTTATAACTTAATACCAAAACATCATTTTATTACACACTATCCAGGCATAATGCGCAAATTTGGTCCTCTCACCAATATGTAGTCGATGAGATTTGAAGCTCATCATCAAGTATTAAAAAAAATCGCTGCTAATACTAGATCCCGGAGAAATATTTGTTTAACAATTTCGAAAAGAAACCTTTTACAATTAAGTAAACGTAAAATTAATAATAAATATTTAAGTTTACCAACAATTTTAGGGAAGTCGGTTGAAGGGTATATTCCGCCTAGTTTGACGGCCGAAGTCAATATTTTGTTGTAATGATGATTGTAATGTTGAAAATTGGCGTCAACAGTTTACCAATATATGGGTTAATTAACTCAATTTTTTCTTATAAATGTTTTAATTTTTTTATATGTCAAGCGTTAGAAACATTTTACTACAGTGATCATTTTTGCGGCTCGGTAGTAGTAATGACACATAAATTCGAAATACTTAATATTGAAGACATGATCGATACTGAAACAAAAAATTTGGTGAAATCCAATACATATTTATATGTTATAGGGTAGTAATTTATAATTAAGCTAATTAGGTAATAAGTTTATTCCAATACGTGTATTTATTGACATTGTAAATAATAAAATATTAATAAAATGAATTAAAATATCAAAAAAGTTAAACTGAGTTATATTATTTTTAAAACAGCTATGAACATGTAGTGAAGAGAAGCTATCAATATTTACCAGAATGAGCTATTAATATTTTTACTTAAGGTAATTATAATTACTTGCTCGGTTCAACATACTATGTGAAAGGGTCGAGCTTTATATTTAATTTAGACAAAGCATATACTTTTATGGGTAATATTTATTTCTGTTATCGACTAAATCTATACTAAAAATTGATATAATCAATTTCGAAACAAAGAAAAATAAAAGTCTCGACAAGATAATTAAATAACTTTTGTAGGTAATTATGCAACCTCCATAGGTACTTTTGTAACTTGTGTAGTAATGATTATACGATATTATTTATATGTTTTATCGCGAATTTTGCTATTTAAAATTTCCTGAACAATTACTTATTTAGCTTAATGGCAATTAATTAAATATATTTATAGCTATAAAATGTTTAGCTATATTTTTCGTTTTTCGGGGTATAAAATATTCTTATCCCAAAACGAGTTATAATTTATAACTGAAATGATGGAAACCATAACTCTTTATGATATAATTTCTCTCAGTGCAACGAATTGTTTCGACCAAGACGGAAATACAAAAAAAAATCGCTTTACCAGTCGTCCCGATTTCCCAAGTTCGCTTAACGTTGAATTGTGTTACACTGTACGAATTATTTAAAATTTTGCCTTGGGAGATTTTCGTATATATTTGAAATTATTCGAGATTTTCTAAGCGATTGTTTGAGACATCAAGATTTTTAAGGTTTTCAAGATGTATTAGAAGTTAACTGACGGAGCTTTGAATTGCTTAGTACCTAGATTATTTGTGATTTGCGGTATTTGTGTCGAAATTATTTAGCAAGTTTTAGTTTTAGGATTGAATTGCTTCTGTGGTTGCATTTCGAAATTATTTTTGAAATTGTTGTGAATACTGAAAATTGTTTGCGAATTGAGCTTACTCAAAAGCACCATTTCAACTTATTCAACGATTCGGACGTACGTACATTCGCACGGACCAAAAAACTGGTTTGACCAAATGTTCTGACAACACCATTATTAACCCTAGTATTAACACCGTTACATCAACACCAAATCATTTGTCACCTTATCAGCTAACATAATTTCATCTTCAGCTTCTATATCCCTTCTATATATGATTCCGATGTTATTTCATCGGGACTAGCTTAGATCTATAATGAATTCAGAGAAATTTTTCCCTTCTAAGTGCATTGTACATAGAAATGATCGATACTACTTCGACATCGATCTCCTTTGAGAACGGTGTTATACTATAGTGATAGAATGTACCAACAAAATCTGTATTTATGTATCTATATATATATTGCTATATCAAACATGTTTATGATAGTATAGAATGTTTAAGAATTATTGAAAAGTCAGTCTAAAAATAACAGTCTGTGAAGCCGGTATTATATAATAAAGAAATGATCATTAAATATATAAAAGTGGCGATGATGATGGGCTACCCTAATTGTTAACCAATTTATAAAACTAAAACTAAAATTAAGTGATCGAAAAACCATTAATCATTAGAATTACTGATAATCTGTTAAATAGTTAAAACGTTTAAAACAAAATTACATATTTTGTGGCAGTAACAGTGTGTACGAAAATATAATCGTGCGGTAAAATTATTCCATGCTATATACTCGTAGTAATGGTGGATACAGAAAAAATATTTAAAATTAAGAAAGAAAAGATTGTAGAGTGTTGTGAATGTGAAATACAAGTTTAGTGGAAAATGGTCGGAAAACTTGAAGCATTTGTGGAAGGGGCAAGTTGGATAGCGTATGAAGATAGACTCAAAAATTATTTTAAGGCAAATAAAATTCCGGAGGATGAACAGTTAGCAAATTTTATTACGGTGATAGGTGCCGGGTTGTACGAAACACATAATGAAGTTAATGGTACCTCATTTACCATCTGAAAAAACACTGGAGGAATGCCTTTCGCTTCTACGCAAACATTTTTTTAAAAAAACGGAATATCAGAACAGAAAGGGCCAAATTTCACATGGCCAAACAAGAAGTTGGCGAACCATTAAATGATTTCATAATCAGGTTACAATCATTGGCGTCTTCGTGTGATTTTGGTGGGTTTTTAGTGAAGGACAAATACAAGGCTTACGCTACACTAAGAAATGTGCTAATAGAAGAAGCTCTTTTGCACCGATTTATTGTTTGTGTGAGAGACGAAAGAATATTTCAAGCTCTATTAAATATTAAAATGGAAGAGGACAGTTTTGAGTCTGCATGTGAACTCGCTTTGAATTTAGAAATGAGTTTTTCTGAATCCCAAGTAACCCAAACTATAGCTGCTGTGACACGTGATTCTGATGGCTATCAAGGCCGAAGTAGAGCAAGGTCACCTAGTAATAATCAAGGTCGAAGTAGTACAAGGTCGACCAGTAGACATCGAGAAGTTTCACCAGTAAGATATTACGGTCAACAAGGTTATCGTGTCAACTCAGGAAGTCGTGTTCGAAATTCAAAGTTTTCGTTATAAGTGTAATCAAAAAGGTCATACGTCCAGGGTATGCTACAATGAATCCTCACCCAAATAATTGTATTGTATAAACAACATTGCTAGTGGAAATAAAACAATCATTTTGGAGTTATCTGTTGAGGATACAAATATGGAATTCTAAGTGGATTGTGGAGCATCAGTGTCAGGGATATCCGAAGCTGAGTATCTAAATAAGTTTAGTTTAATTAAAATAAGGAGAATGCATGGAAATTGTTGGGAAAATTTCAGTGGGCGTTCAAGAGGGTTCATTAGATCAAAAGAAAAATTTGGAATTGGTTATCATTAAGCCTAAACGGCCATTTCGTGCTTTATTGGGCCGGGATTGGCTGGATGTTTTGCGACCAAACTGGAGACATAATTTGCTTTTAAACCAATAGTAAGTATAAATTACTCCGGTAATACATTATATTAAATCGAAATTTTCAAAAATACTGGATACGAGTTTGGCATCTTCGATTTTGGGATATGTGGCGGATATTGTATTGCGAGAGAATGCAACACCCATTTTTCATGCACCTTACACTGTACCTTATCATCTTAAGGAGCAAGTGGAGAAGGAAATTGAGAGGTTAGTAAGTCAAAATATTCTAACTCCAGTCCGATATAGTCGTTTCGCAAGTCAAGTTGTTGTCGTTCCAAAAAAAGATGGTGAAATTCGTCTTTGTATTGACTGCAAAGTGACAATTAATCGTTTTGTGCAAACGGAGCATTATCCAATTCCAACGGTTAAGGATATTTTTACTAGTCTGGCGAACAGCAACTATTTCTGTGTCATTGATTTGACTAGGGCATACCAGCAACTTCTTCTGAGTGAACAGTCACAGGAATATTTGACAATCAACACGCATAAAGGGCTGTTTAAGTATACTAGGTTACCTTTTGGAGTGTCCTCTGCACTTTCTATATTCCAGAGCGTTATGGACCAAATTTTGAAGGGAATTAAAAATGTTAGATGTTACCTTGATGATATTATAGGTGGGGCCGCTACTAGAGAAGAAGGTAGAGAGGTTTTACTAGAAATTTTAAAAAGGTTAGAGCAACACAATATACGCATTAATTTAAACAAATGCAAATTTCTTGAAAGGTCGGTTGAATATTTGGGCCACGAAATTTCTAGTGATGGGGTGAAACCAAACGGTTAAAAAGTCGAAGCTATTGTTAAAGCGCCAGCCCCCCAAAATTTAAAACAGCTTCAGTCATACTTAGGACTTGTTAATTATTACAGGAAATTTATTCCAAACTTATCTTCCGAACTTTTTCCATTATATCAATTGCTTCGTGAGGATCTAGCGTAAGTCTGGTCAGATGAACGCGAAAAAACTTTTAAAAGAAGTAAAGATTTAATTTTGAGTAATCAGATGTTAGAGTTATTTGACCCTCAGAAACCAATCGTATTAACATCGGACGCTAGTCCGTATGGAGTGGGTTGTGTAATGTCGCACATATTCAATGGCTGTTACCAGCTGAAAAAAATTATTCCCAACTACACCGTGAGGCACTAGCTGTGATTTTTGGGGTAAAACGTTTTGAAAAATATTTGGTTGGTAAGAATTTCACTATTTGCACGGATCATCAGAGTCTCCAACAAATTTTTAACCCAAAAAAGAGAAACTCAGCAGTTGCGATAGCGAGATTACAGTGCTGGGCTGTATATTTATCCATGTTCACGTACGATATCAAGTACAAATCCGCTCAGAAGGTCGCAAATGCGGATGCACTTTCTCGATTACCAGTCCAAGGCAGCACCAATATTGAAGATATTAAAATTTGTTATTTTCGCAGATCGACCGAAGTTCCGATAAATATTGAAAAAGTTAGAAATCATACTCAAAACGACCCGGTATTGTCACAAGTTTATGAATATGTTTTGAATGGATGGCCAAAACTATTACCAGAGCACCTCAAACATTATTTCGCAAAAAACGACAGTTTTGAGTACGGAGGATGGTTGTCTTTTTTATAACAGTCGCATTATAATTCCAGAATCATTAAAATTTGAAATTTTAAAATTGCTTCATGAAAATCATCTAGTCTTATGTCTGGTGGGATAAGATTGATGCAGATATCGAAAGAGTGTTAAAGTCTTGTCTCTCTTGCCAGGGAAATCAGAATAGGTCCAAAGAAATTGTAACCTCAAAGTGGATTCCAAGCCAATATCCAATGGAACGAGTCCATTTGAATTTTTTTCATTTTTCCGGCAAAACTTTTTTAATCTTTGTGGACTCTTTTTCAAAATATGTAGATATTGTTCTGGTTAATTCTACTAATGCAAGTACGGCGATAGAAAAGTTGTTGTCAATTATGTCTGGATTAGGATTATGTTCGAAGTTTGTTACAGTTAATGGGCCACCATTTCAAAGTTATGAATTAATTTAAAACATTTTGCGAATTGCATGTTATAAAACTAATGCATTCTCCGCCATACCATCCGCAATCAAATGGACAAGCTGAACGATATGTCCAAACTGTTAAGAAATCATTGCATAAGTTTTTATCTGGTTCAGAAAGTAAATTATCAATCCAGAATCAAATTAGTAAGTTTTTATTTTATAATCGGAATACGCCTAATGTGACAACTCAGAAAACCCCGTCTGAAATTATATTTTGTTATAAGCCGAAAACATTTTTCGATGTCATTCGTCCTAGTAAAGATAGGAACTTAGAATATAAAGAAATAAAACAAGATAAAAATGTAAGATTTAATTTGAAGGAAGAAATAATAAACAAAAATGTGTGTCAAACAAAGCCAAAATGGTCAAAATTTAAAGTAGCGGATAAACTTCTCTATCGTAATCATTTGCGGAATCATATAAACTGGTTACCAGCTCGGGTACTTGAAGTTCTTAGCCCTTCATTTATTTGATAAATGTTCAAAACCACATAAGATTTGTACAAGAAAATCAGATTAAAGAGAGTAACTTGGGGGATGATGTACGAGTACATCCGGATATGAGACTTGATGAAATAGAGTTAAATGAAAATAATTTCCAAAACACTGAGCACGAAAATTCAATACTGATTCAGAAAGAATTGCGAAAGATAACTATATTAATACTATCTCAACGTCTCATCCAAGCCCAGTCATAAGGAAGTCAAAAAGGGTTAGAAATGAACCAAATAGGTTAAGATATAATAGTTTTAGTTAAATTTGAATGTATAAAAATTGATAATAATAATAATAAAAAACTATTTCTCGTCACCCTAGTTGGGGGACCGAATTAGCACCGTGGGAATTAATTCCACCGAAGATTTTTGTATGGTGAAATTAATTATTTTTCTATAAGAATTAAATCCACGACATCTATTTTTTTAAATGAATTAAATTCGTTGTTTTTAAAAGTTAAATGTCGCAGATTTAATTTTTTCAATATGAGAAAATGAATTAAATTGGCGCGGAATAAATCCAAATTTATCGGCGAAATTGATTCATTTCCAAAGGATTTTAGCTTCGCCGATAAAAATGAATTTATTCCACTACAAAGATTAGAAGGTTGAAAATTGCCGTCGAAAGTGGAATGAAGTGAACTCTTGAAGTGAACCTGAAATGTTACACATACATAAAACCTTTACGAAAATGACAAATAAAACTTATTAGACTATAAAAAATGGAAATGAATTTAACGTAATTAATTAAACAAATAACAGTTTGTTTTTCATTGTATTTCGTTGGGAAATTATGTAATTCTTAATAAAAACTGAATTAATTTCGCGGTGGATTTAATTCAGTTTTAAAATAAAGTGAAATTAATTCATAATTAAAAATGAATTATTTCACGCAAACTTAATTCACGGAGCCCCCTATGTCGTTGCTTTCACCGCCGACATTGCCAAAATGTACAGACAAGTCCTGATTGCTGAGGATCTACAGTATTTGCAACGGATGAGGTGGAGAGATCATCTTTTGGGTAATGCTAACTCTTACAAACTATCTACAGTAACGTACGGAACTAAAAATACTTCAGTTGCCAAGAGCTTCGAAAATTTTGACGAATGATTTCTATGTGGATGACATGCTGACGAGCTCTGACACAATTCATGACGCTATTATTATAAAAACTGAATTACTAGAACTACTAGAAAAGGTTGGATTTCAACTACGAAAGTTTCCGTCAAATATACCCATTCTTTCGTCCCCTTACGAATCTTCGTCGAACATATCATTATTACTTGACCTCTCTTGGGATACTGTGCATGATGAGTTCGAAATGAATTTTTATAAGTTCTTATTAGAATCAATTTGTATAAAGCGAAATATATTGTCAGAGATTTGCCAGTTATTTGATTCGTTAGGGTTGTGGCTCCCCAATGATATTAACTGCGAAAATTATAATGCAAACCATTTGGACGCTTCACAATGTAGACTGGGATGACGTCATTACACATCAAGTACGAGATGACTGGATAGAACTCAAAAGACAGCTAATAACACTCAATGGAATTACCGTCCCACGATGTATTTTAGTGCCAAAGTTTGGACTAACGCAGATTCATGGATTCTTAGATGCAGCCAAGAAAGGTTTCGGTTGTGTGTTGTACCGCGAATCACGAATCAAAAAAGCAAGCATCAAACAAATTTAATATGCTCAAAATCTAGGGTTGCGCCGCTTAAGAGGCAAACTACAGGGTGACTGACACGAAGTGTTACCAAAACAAAACGCCACAGAGTTTTTATTTTTTGATGAATTTTATTGAATCAAAGTAAAAAATGTTCACAAATATTTATATTTTCGAATTGCATTAGCAGTTTTCGATTTGGCCGACCTTAGCTGCGATTATGGCCTTCAAACGGCCGACAAAGCAATTGCATGCAGCACGAAAGTGGCTCTGGGGTATTTTGGCCCATTCCCGGCGAAGCGCTTGCTTGAGATGATCGATACTTTGGTATTTTTTTGTCCCAACCTTGCTCTTCAAAATACCCCAAACCGAGAAATCTAGCGGATTTGCATGAATTTAGTGGCCATTGGGCAGTGGAAATGAACCGCGGAACGTTGTTTCTCAGCAAATCTTGATTGACGCGCGCTTTATGACTCGGCGCCAAGTGCTGTTGAAATGTGCAGACTCTCGGCCGAAATGTTTTTGTGCCCAAGGTTCTAACGCTCCCTCCAACACATGATCCCGATAAATTTGAGCATTTATCTTGATGCCACGGTCCAAAAAAAAACGAGCCCTGAACGGCTTTCGGCCGTTACGGCGGCCCAAACCATCACCATCGGCGGCGCTTAGTTTCGAGTGGCAATCCGTTGGTCCAAATTTTCAGTAGAACGGCCGGGCAAGTAAATCCGGTCGTTTTGCTTGTTCACATATTGCTCAATAACGAGTGGTGACTCATCGGAGAAAACCAAATTCGGCAAATCGCCACTTTCGTGCAAGCGTAACAACTCCTTTGCTCTTTCCACTCTAACTTTTTTTGAGCATCGGCGAGACCATACGTTTTATGGAATTTTAAGGCCTTTAGTCCAAGATGATCTTTCAATATGTGCTGCATCCGTTCGAGCGAAATGTTCGCCTCACGAGCCATTTTTCTGCCGCTACAGCGCGGATTCCGATTGGCCTTCACCTTCCGAATGATATACGGCTATGTTGCAGTGCGTTTCGGTCTACCACCATGGCGTTTTGCAATGCTGCCAGTATCGTTATAACGATTTATGATGCGATACACAAACATTTTATTCACATGCAGATGTTTAAACTGGTTAACAATCTGCGGCTGTGATTTTCCAGCCAAATATAGAGAAATCACACTATTACGCTTGAATTCCATTGCGGATAACTTTTTTTCTGAATATTTCCCACCAAAAATGCTTCTGTACGCTTGTAAACAATGGAATGAACTGTCATTACTGTAAATTTGAGCGCTCTGTCATCACTGGTTTGACAGCAATAACAGTCTGAAGTTGGTACCACTTCGTGTCAGTCACCCTGTATACCCCGATTAGAGCTATGTGCCGCTTTTATTTTGGCACAAACTTTGTCTAAGGTAATTGAAAGATTAAATATGAAGTTTAGTCTTCCCGATGCATTCTGATTTGATGCGGATGGTGTTTTTCATCCTCTGCGTCGGCCGAAAACAACAACCCAAACACTAAAGGGTGTTGTTCTAGATATGACGGAATTCCACCTATCTTCTTCAAAAGTGTTTGGATCCTCCAAGTCGGGTGCAAGGAGCTGCAAGACGATTTTGTACTAATCTATTTAATAGTACTAATTCGAAACTTCAGCCCGACGTAATTTATACCGATTTCGCTAAAGCATCGACGAAATTGATCGCGCTATTTTAATTGATAAGTTGGACACTTTGTGCTGGGGAATCGTCCCTATTGGTATTCATCTTACCTTCAGGACGCAAAATGTTTCGCAAAAGTGATCTGGACAGATTTTGCAACTGGTCATTTCACAACAAGATTTTCTTAACCGTGACCAAGTATAAGACTATTTATTCCTTTCGTATCTGCTCTCCTACAATTCATCAATGTTGCCTGCTTAGTAGAGTTATAGAAGAGTCGACTACTTTTCCAACTTAATGAGGCGGGGAGGTTACCTTCACTAAACATATCGATTATATTATTGCGAGCTGGGTACAATAATCTGGTCTTCATAAAGCGTAAAGGTAACAATTTGTCTGCCTCCCCTGTTTAGTCCCCGTACTATGGATGCCACTCGGATAGAATTGAAATTGTGCATGATCTTACCATGCTTTTCGCCTTACCAGCACTGGTGCAACCTACTGATATTGATACAATGTCGCGTTTAAACATTTCCGTACCTGTTCGTTGCCTACGTCGGCGTGGTAACTTTCTCCGAAACGCCTCTATACTCTCCCACCATGGTCTTTGGGAGCCAGTTTTTTGAGTATATCTCGCCTTTTTAATTCCGTATTTCACTGAATTCCGTGTTCAATTTTGAGATTTTTCGAGTTCTGAGACATTCTAAAATGTTTCGGCGATATTCCAATCACAAACCAAAGCACCAAAACAGATAATTCGACATTGATCGAAAATTTTAAAGACGTGTTTATTTTCCTTTTTAATTTTATTTAAATCGTACAGGTGGATTAGCAAATCTGGGGCCTTACACCATTGACTTACTGCGATTTAAAAATCAGATTTAGTAGACAAATGAAGAAACAGGCAAACAATAGCACAATTGAAATACTATTTTCTTTTTCTTCCTTTGCCAATACCAATAAAAAACGAAAGTTATCAATAATCGTCGTTAAGAACCCTGAGCTTGCCATCATATTATATTTTGCACAGGGCATGATAGTTAATTGTGTCAAACTGGTTTGGACGACCTTCAGGCAATGAATTCTCGGCCCTAAAAAACAATAAAAAATTGCATTTTTGACGACTGATGACAAGTAATCAAATTGGACGTAGAGAAATCTAAGCAAGGTTATTTGTGTGAACAAAATGATTGCGCCGACCAAGAATGAAATTTTAATTTATAAAAGTGCGATACACCAAAATCATGTTGCACAGGGGGCCTCGATGAATAATATTTTAAATATTCACGGTAATCTCAACCTCAGGGAACTGTGGTTTCGTAAAACTAATCTGCTTTAGACAAGTAATCGAAATCATGTTTTAAATTTGTGTGGCCTTCGATAATTGCAAATATCAAAAGAAATTAAGATCTTACACCTTCTCATTTAGTTAGGGTCATTTCTCGAACCGAAAAACGATTGCATTCAACGTTTTGAGTTTCAAGCTGATCATTAAAGAATTAAAGCCAATTATCTCTTGAAAGTTTCAAACAAAAAAAGTCGAGTTTTTAGTTTGAAGCAACGTAGAGAGCAGGTGGTTGAGATTTGGGGGTTTATCGTTTTAGAAATATCGATATATCATGCAACGCTCATTGCTGCTTTTCGCAATATATATCTTCTCACATACTCCTGACCTACAATTGACAAACTACGGCTAAACTCGAAACTAAATTCAAAAGTTATTTAAACAGAAGATTCAGATGAGAATATCAGATATTTCAAAACGAACAAATGCCATCAAAAATTATCCAATACCACAAAATTTAGATGAGATTCGACCATTTGTTGCGTTTTGTAATTACTATAGACGATTTGTAGAAAACTTTGCAAAAATTGCGGAACCATTGCATAAATTGCTACGAAAAAAAAATAAAAATTTAATGGATACTAAAATGCCAAGAATCAATTGAATATTGAAAAAAGGTAAATGGAACCCTCTTTATTGCAATATCTTGATTTTGGTCAACCATTTCGTTTAACAACCGACGCACCAGATACCACATGTGGTGGTCACGATTTACCCAAAGCATACGCAAGGTGTTCCCGATTTATTCATAACATACGCATCAAAAACATTTACCAAAGGGGAAAAAACAGAAACATTCAGCCGTAAAAGAATTGACAGCTATTCATTGGACAGTTAAATATTTCAGGGCATATTTACTAGGTCGACAAATTAACATTTTTACTGATCATCGTTCATTTATTTATTTATAAATTGTGTAAAATCTTTATTAATTTTTATTGGAAATTAAAGTACATTGGTTCCGGTTAATAATGAAAAAAAATGTCGTTCAAGTGACCTGCTCTGCTAGCTCGGCAGGCTGTCAATATTTCACCAAAATTTTGAATAACTTTTTCGCATAATGATAGTTTAATTAGTGATATTTGCTCGATGATGTTGTCTTTGAGTTGTTGAACAGTTTGAGGATTATCCGCATAAACTTTACTCTTCAAGAAACCACATAGGAAGAAGTCGAATGGCGTTAAATCGCATGATCTTGGTGGCCAATTCACGTTTTTTCTTCGAGAAATTATTCGATTATTAAACTTCTATTTCAAAAGATCGATTGATTTCGTTGCTGTGTGGCATGTTGCATCATCCTGTTGAAACCACATATTCTGCGCATCAATATTTTAGCGATCCATTTTAACTAAACGAAATGTTTGTACTTGGCACCTGTCAAATAACACATGGTAGTCTAGTACAAGAAATATAAATGGCAGAATATTTAAAAAGATACCTCAAATTTGAGCAGCCTCTATAACATGAAGAATGTTACGCTGATGTTGTTTTTAATTATTTAACATATAAAAAGACCAAACAGCTTTTCTAAGGCACTTCAACAAGATTTATTTGCTTCAGTCAAATCATCATGCGAAGACAAACTTCAAAATTCAGATTAGTGTGCAAATAAATTTATTTATTTCTGCTGGCCTACTCGCTCGCTTTGACTGAGTCATTTTGTTAGTATTACACTTTTAAAAAAATAAATCATTCGGATTTAACAATTACTCATCATAATTCGCCAGAATAATTTGATTTCACCATTAAAAAACTTCACACTGTATGTATGTATGTTAAAATATTAATATAAATATTTTCATTTGCCACAATATAGGACATTAAAATTCCAAGAAAAGTGACAAAATTTTCGAGGGAAACTTGAGAATTTTAAAATTATTTTTAAAATAAATTCATTGTCGCACATTCTTTGCTGCATTCCCGTAAAATGAATGCACGATTAGATCAGCGTCATACGAGGGGTGTTGTCAAAATCGGATGACTGAATTTCGTCATAATTGTTAATTCAACAAGGAAATTTATTTATGGGTTCTTACCTATAAATAATGCTGACAATACCGGGCAACAGTCCCTGTCAGCATGATGTGGTGATCGTACGGGTTTTCATTACAGTTAACTAGGTTTTTAAGAATTTTTAAAGGCCATTGAAATAAAGGGACTTTTAATATTTGAAAACAGCAAATTACTGACTGTTTTCTGTGAATTTCAAGAATACGAGCCCAGAACAGTTAATAGTTTGGTAACCAAAATATTGTTTACTTTACGAATTTTGAACATGTCGTGACGTATAGGAACTTGTGAAAAACTTCCATAATTTGGCGTAACATGTCTTAAATTAAGCACATTTTTGGGTTTTTTCTCAGGTTGCTTAGTTACAGTTTTTTCTCTTTCCTTCTTTCAAGATTTTTATAAATCGACTGTTAATGACAGACATTTCAGTAACGATAGAAATATAACAATGATAGAAGTCATTTAGCTTAGATCAAGTTTTAAACTCAGTTTTGCAAACTGATCACATTCGAAAACCAAGTTTTCTAATTATGTATTTCTATTTGTTCAAATTTCATTAAGTAATTCTATAATTAGAATTTGTTCAGTCAGGTTTTCTTATTATTTTCACTAAGATCAAAATTTTAAGAGAAACCGCAAACATTTTTTACCACATCGTCAACAATATCACAAGAAACAACAACAACAAAATTTATTACATTGAGAATTTAAGATTTTTTTTTTTTATATTTATTATTGCAGTTGTCCAAACATAACTCTTGAAAATGATAACAATGTTGACGCGCGCAGCAATTGAGCATTTAAATATAATATGTGTGTCCAATAAAATTTCATGTACAACAATATTTCTTTAAATTTAATTCACGGCAAGCTAATTTTAATACAAATAGGTACAAGTATTAATGGTAAATGCATGACAATTCTTACTTGCGATTGAAATTAGTGTCGTAAGCATTACAAATTTTCAATTAAATGTAAACACAAGATACTCGAGTAGGATGTTTAATTTTCTGCGCAATCACATAGTTCAGTAAAACAGTATATAGGTATCTACGTAAGCATAAATACCAAAATTTAAATAAATACAATTTTACGCGAATGAAGTAATTAAAAATTTGTATCGGAATTCGACCATTATCTATAAATAGAAGAGGAAGGTGTTTCCGAAATTAAATAAATTTTTAATTTGTTTATTTTAAACGCGCCAAAGTTTATAAACATATAATTTAGCAAATTGTGTTGTCGAATCACATGCTAAAATGAATTAGAGGAAAAACACACGTGCTATTATTTTTGAGTATCAAGGTCGGAAAATATTTATAATGTCCATCTGGTGCCCCACCTCCATCCTCACGCCGCGGGAATTCACATTACACACTCAGTAAATATTTCGAAAAACCCCAAAACCATTACAATTTTTATCAAAACAATTTTATTATTAGAGTTCGAATCGTTAAAATGATGAAAATGAACCGTTTAATTACTTGAAAATTAGTCAACATTTTTTTTTTTTGTAATTTTATTGTTTTTTTGTGGTAAATGAAATCGTGTGTGACAGGCAGAGAGAAAGAGAGAATGTGGAAGAGACTGAGGAAAATTCAAAGTTAAATTGGGACTTTTTTTTTATTTAATTTTATTTTATGGATGAGTAGATTTTATTGCCCAGAGAGAATTTTTTTTTTTTTTGTGGGTTTGGATCATTATTATTCTCGTTTTATTATATCACATCATTGTGAAAATATTGGAAAATTCTGTTGATTAATTTCTTGTAAAAATATTTGATCCGTCCTTTTTTTTTATTGTTTTGAATATTTTAAAAATTAAATTAAAACAAAAAAACGTTTATTCCGCGAAACACAAGTTCAATGAAAATTTTATTCGGGCACATACAAAAAAAAAAAAAAAAATTATCTGTGACAAGTGTCAAATAAATTGGATGACATTGTTTTACTTTCTTTACAGAATGAATACAAAGGCATTTTTGGAATATTCTATAACTAAAGAAATTAATGATAACTAAGCAGTTTATCTGGAAATAACTGCAAAATTCGTTATCTTTTATGATAACTTTACAAAATCGACGGCATTATTTAGGTATTAATCGTTTCGAATCTGCTAATTTAACTGTTAAACAACAAACCTGAACACAAAACTAACTACTTATGTTTGAATATCCGTTTAAAGTCCATTTATCAAAAAAATTAAATTAATCAAACAATTTATAGTCAAAATAAAATTAAATTTAACCCTAATACTTGCGCAATAAAGAAAATAATTCAAATTCCCGTGTATTTGTGCGTGTGTTTTTTGATTAAAATGAGAAGAGAAAATGTATGGTTTAAAAATTCGATAAACTACTTTCATATTTTAAATAGAATCAAAATATTCATTAAAAAAAATTCGAAATTCGTTTTCCAAAATTTTCAATATTTTCAAAATTCGCATTAATAATACAAATTAATAATAAAAACAGCTAAAGCCTGTATTCCATGAGAAAAATTGACTGACGGCCAAAAAAAACGAAAAGAGAAAAATAATCTGATGCCCCATATAAGAGACAAAGACAACGGTTTTTATTTTATAGAAAAACAATATTACTGTAAAATAAAAAACGATGTCCTTGTCTCTTATATGGGGTCCTTGTCTCTTACATCAGATTATTTTTCTCTTTTCGTTTTTTTGACTGTCAGTCAATTTTTCGCATGGAATACAGGCTTTAGAAATTACAAAAGAGTTTACTAGATTAATTTTCTTTTAGTTTCTATTCAAAAAGAAATAAAAATTTTGAATTACGAATAATATAAAGGGCATGAGGTTTCAATGAGGTGATCAAAACTTCGATCTTTAAAATTAGCTCAACTCCCAAATCAATCCCTATAACCGAACCTCTTAAGTCAATCTTCAGCTCAACCTCTAACTCAATTTACACAACTCAACCTCCAAAAAATAAACTAAAAATAAATTAATTAAAAGCAACAAAACCTTTGCGTAGCAAAACATATATTTCGTGTTATTTTAGTTTTATTTATCCAGCTAGTATCAGCATTACACGTATTCATATTCAAAACCTCCAATGATACAAATTCGTATATAGTATTTTATTCAAAAACAGGGGCTCAGCATACGTGCCGTCGTATCATCATAACCTTAAAAACAATCATTCCATTATACCATCATGACCCTATAGCCGCGTTTTTTTATTCGCTCCGGATAGCTGCTATCGAAAGCCGTCATAAAAAATTTGGCTCCCGATAGCACTCTGTTTAAATAGGTAGAGCCAAATATTTTTTATATCACGTTTTCGCTAAACAATTGAATTAAAAATGATAGTTTGATGTTAAGGCCCGATTTTATGAACGACACTAAATAAATAAGAATCCGAGGGTATAGATTAATCTTTAACCGAGGATTCTATAAACGACGATAAATAATAATTAATGCACGGTTTTATAGCAGTTTTTACAGCAGTTTTTTGTATGAATGGCAACACTTCTGTTTGACGTTTGCCTTTTTATTTACTAAAATTTCTGTTATTTCATCAAAAATCAAGAATTTAATTTGATTTAAATTTGATTTTAGGATGGAATTGGAAACATCATCTTCTTCGGATTCTGACTTCATGGAAACGAGAGATCTGACCCTGTTGTTTGGTATTCGCCGACCCAAAGTGTATAAAACATATAACAGTCCACTGGAATTTTATTCCGATGAAGAATTTCGTTGTAGATATAGATTTTGTAAGTCTACCTTTTTTTATATTGTTGGCATAATTAAATAGATTTGTATCATACTGATATGCGAGGTCTTCCTCTTTGTGTCGAGGATCTGTTATTGATAGCATTGAGATACTACGCTACCAACAGTTTTCAAAATGTTATAGGCGATTTAGCCGGTATTAGCTGTTCAACCGTATCAACCGTTTGTAGCACCGTAAAAAAAGTTAATCAAATTTCGCTTGTAACTTTCACAAGTTCGTCAAAATGCCAACGGTGGAGGAACAGCAAAACACTGCTGTAAAGTTTTACTTGAATAATGGTATTCCAAGAGTTTTGGGGCTGATAGATGGAACACACATTCCAATAGTTTCACCCGGTGGAGCTAACCCTGAACTTTTCCGGAATAGAAAGGGGTGGTTTTCCATAAACTGCCAGATCGTGTGTGACGCAGATTTTAAAATAATTGACTTGACTGCTAGGTATTTATGTTCAAATCGTTGAAATGCCTACGTAATATTAACATTTGTTTTTATTTTTAATTTAGATGGCGTGGATCAGCACAAGACCAAACCATTGTTAATTTTTCGTTGGTGAAAATTATATTAGAAAACGGAGAGTTTGGCAACCGATTTTTGCTTGGTGATAGTGGCTATTCCAACAAAAATTACCTGTTGACTCCAATACGAAACCCCTGTACCGAGATAGAAAAAAAATACAATATGAAGCACAAAAGCACGAGAAATTTGGTGGAAAGATGTATTGGGATTTGGAAACGGCGTTTTCCATCGATAGCCACAAAAAGTCGGCTTCGCATCTCCAATACATTAAAAATGATTGTAGCTACCGCCGTATTGCACAATATTGCAATATTAAAAAGAGAGCCACCACCTTCTGAACCGGAGATAGAGGTTCCTCTTATTTATAACGGACCAGTAACAACTGCCCGTAATCCGATGGAAAGTTTTCCTGATGACAGAACAAGAAAAATAATAATTCAAAACTTATAATCAAATTTAATTAAATATGTATTTAAATAAAATAATTCTAATTATTTTCTTTGTGTGTTTTTTTGTTATAATATTTAATTTTTGTGTTAAGGTATTCCTGTTTTAATTTTTCAGTTTTAATAATTTCAGACATAACTTGATTTTTTAAGTTTTCAAACTTGGAAATCCTAGAAGCACGCGATTTTATTATGTTCGATCTGGAATTCCCAGAAGATGATGGCTGGGGTGTTGTGGTGGGAATTGGTGACGTTGTTTCATTTAAGTTACTAAATTCCGGATTGCTCTGAATCGTTATTTCAGGTTCTAAACCTGTGTGATGGTTTTGGCCGGATTCTGGATAATCCATTAATTCGTCATCGAGCATTTCGACTTCGAAATACTCGTCGTTTACATCATCGTCCTGAAACAAACAAAATATTGAAGCAATGCTTTGATGAAGTGAATTAATATACATATTATAAATCACGCACCTCAAATAATACGTTTGAGGAATCAATATTTTGAAGTGGGCGAACAGAAGCTTGCACAAAAGAATATAGAGGATTTGATTCACTCAATTTGACTTTGTAAGGGCCACCGCCCGTTTTGAACCTTTCACCGCTTTCTTCCGCTATTTGTTTTCTAAATTCACCTAATTTGTTTCTGAAAGTATGGCGTAGCTGTGTTTCACTTTTTTTATTAATATTTTGTGAATTATAAGCCATTGTAACTTTTTTCCATGTTTCATTTTTCAATCTGTTAGAAACCGCGTCGGTTTTTTTACACATCAATATTTTTTTATATTTTTCTACACAGGAGAATAAAATTTCAATTTCCGAATTTGACATTTTCTTCTTTGTTGAGTCCATAACGTTCTTTTTTAAAAATGTCTCGTTTGTATGATACACCACATTTGAAATATCAAAAACAAAACAAATTTTTTTAGTCTCTGATTCAGTCACCAAAACCAGTAGATAAAACAGAGGATAAAAAAAAATCAGCTGATTACTTTTCTTGTTTACTGTCGTTCATAAAATGCAAACGACGATTAATCCGAGAATTAATCTTCTATCCGCGTTCATAAAATCGGGCCTCAATAAGTTTAGTTTAGCAATAAATAGCGCGTCAAATTTAAATTTAGGCACAGAAAAATGACGGCTCTCGATAGCACGAATAAAACGAGGGAACGAATAAAAAAACATAGCTTATACCATTAAACCATCATATAATCATACCATCTTACCATAATAACGTCGAACCGTCACACCATCATATCATGGCGTAGATAGCATATAATAATATCAATTAACTATACATTCATACCATCGTAACATCGTTACATCATACTACCCTATAATCATACAATCATAGTATCAAGCCATGATATTCATACTCGTACCATCCAACCGTCATACCATTATACTACCGTAACATCATACCATCATATCGTCAAACGGTTATACCTTCACACCATCACACCAACATACCATCATTTCATCACACGATCTTACCATCATAACACCATACGACGGTTACCATCACCATCATCATGATCATCACACGATTTTTACACACAAACCATCATACCGTTATACCATCATATATCATAACATCGTACCATCATCAACGTCACCAAAAACATCACCCTCACTATTACCATCACAATCATGTTCATCATCGTAAAAAGAATTATGATTCAAAAATCACCTCAATTGGGGGATAATCAACTGCTCACTAAATCCTAATCCAACCCCAACTTAACCCCAATTCAACCCGCAAACGGAATCCAACTCATTCCTCAACTCAACCGTAAAGTGTACACCAAACTCAATCCTTAAACCCATATATGTATATAAAAAACAACTCAACTCTAGCTCAACTTCAGCTTAACCCGCAAATTGAGCCCTAACTTAACCTTCAACACAATACCCAACTAAATATTGAAACCAGCGTATGTCAAAAATTGATTAATATTTTTATAAACAGGCGTTTTCGGCCAATTCGTACGGCAGGTATCCGAACCTCTTGACGTACAGGTTCCAAAAGCTTTTCAATTCTCCGCATTAACCATAGAAACAGATTGGCGAAAAAAAAATTACAAATCGGACAAGCCGTTCTCGAGATACTTTGGGTACAGACATAATGCCATGGTATCTCGAGAACAGCTTGTCAAGGTGGACGGATATTTTTTTTTTTTGCTTTTTCAGATTCAGGGAATTTCAAAACGTCGAGAAAAATGGTTTTGGACCAACCAAATTTTTCGTCATTTTTGAGAGGATTTCAATATTTTGGTGTTTTTAGACCGAAGTAATGAGGAAATTAGGAATATTTTAATATTTACAAAATTTAGAAAATTCCCAATTTATAAAATACAAGGATTGCCTAAGTATAAAACAAATTAAAGAAAATCTAATGAATAGGTGCATGGTTAAATTATTATTTATTTATTTAATATTTAATACTTCAAGTTCACACGAACTTGCTCCATTATTATTTTACTTTTTAAATACTAATTACTAAATTTACGTACTAAAACCTACAATCTACAACTAACCCTAATTATGTCTAGCTATGTTTAATCCTTGTACATTCTCAATGTAATAAAGAATCCGCAAGAAACTTTTCAAAACGTTGCTACAGAATTTTTAATTTTCAAATTTAGACCATTATACAGTGCTTGCATATTTGCTTATTTTTTGATTTTAAATACATTTATGACCCAATTAAAAAAAAATCTACCTGCAATTTGGAGGGCAACATCGAAAAAATGCCCAAATACTCGATTTGGGACTTAAGGGCGTAGAAGTACTGGAATAAACACTTTTTGTTTTTTTCTTTCTGTTTTTATTGGTTTATGGAAGTTGCACCGCCCTTTGCTTTCTTTATGGCGGTACATGCCCGCCAGTGCAATGCGACAAAATTGGTCAAACAATTAGTTTCAACAATTAAAGCAACTTTCAAACAAATTTCATCAAGCTTAGTGAAGACTTGTTAGAGCTGGTTTGCGAGCAACTAAAACAGTTCAGAAGCCAGAGTTCGGCATTACGAGTCAAACAAAAACGTTTGCTGTGGGCCAGGAGCGTGTTTTTTGGACTCAAAAAATGTGAAATAACGTGATTTTCTCCGATGAATCAAAATTCAAGCAGCATGCCTTAGAGGGTAAGATAGAAGAAACAAGTCGAATGTGTTTCTTTAGTTCCAAAGTAACAGCAGTTGTTTATTTGTGGTCCTACACAACGAATTTGAGCCCTCTGTGTTACAGTTTTACGGAGAGACTTGCAGACTTATTTTCCAACAGGAGAACGCTTCATGCCATACTGCGAACGTTGTGAGTAACAAACATTTAATAAATTTAAATTTCAGATAAACAACTTTTCAGATAGAAAAGTACTTCGCACAAAAAACTATCGATGTGATTGTCCGGCCCTCGTAAAGCCCACACATAAACCCAATAGAAAATGTTTGGTCTATAATGAAGCTAGAGGTAGCAAGAAAGCGCCCAGATTGAATTCAAGCTTTAAATAGTTTGTTGATGAACATCTGGAAATCCATACCTTCTGCGACTTTCAAAAATTTATCGAACTCATTGATAAGGAGGTGTACCGTACCGTCTTAATAAAAGCAAAAGGCGGTCAAACAAAATATTAATATTAGATATAGAATTTCTATATATATTTAAAGTGAAACAATACGCCAATCGGCTGACAGACCATCTGATAGACCATCGGACGTACAAAGCGAGACCGATACCGAAGCAACTAGGCAGTTTGTAAACAGGCGAAGGTCGGCCATTAACTGAAGTGCGGCTCGATGGTATAAATCACTTAATGTCACATGATGATGCGAAAGAAACTACTCGGTGCAAAAATTAAAATTGGAAAATTGTTGCTTAATTATATATAAATAACTGTTTTTCTTTTGTATTATGGATTTGTTAAAAGTATTTCAAAAAATAAAATCCTTAAATGGAAACCTAACTAAACCAAAATTAATAGGAAAATCGAGAGAAACACTTTTTTTTCTCGTTTTAACTAGACATAACTTGACTGGTATAGGGCCGAAAGGCCGAATGTATCGAAAGGCCGAATGTGTCGAAAGGCCGAAAGGATCGAAAGGCCGAAAGGGTCGAAAGGTCGGATATCGAAAATCCGAATGTCGAAAGGCTGAATGTGTCGAAAGGTTGAATAGGTCGAAAAGCCGAATGTCAAAATACCGATTGTGCCGAAAGACCGTTTGTGCCAAAATTGATTTTAATTGTTAATCTTTTTATGAATGAAAATTTCCAAAAATTATATTTTTATCAACATTTTTGTATAAAACTGTTTAATAGTGAATCGCCTTCAATATTAAAATCGTCCTACGTTTTTTTTTGTCATATAATTAAAAATTAAATAATTATAATAAAAAACGAAAAATAAATAATTTTTTTTTTCCGACAAAATTTGACCACATTAATATGCTACACAGGCTGCTACACCGGATTTATTAGCACGTATTTACAATTTATTTAAATCATTTTACATTAAGAAATAACTTCAATGGTTTTAAATATTGATTATAATCAATTAAGTGAAGGAAAATTAAAAGAAAATTCAGCTTTTCGACCCAATCGGCCTTTCACACGTTCGGCCATTCGACCTTTCGACCCACTCGGCCTTTAGACATTCGTCCTTTCAACACTTTCGGCCTTTCGACCCAATCAGCCATTAGACATTCGGCCTTTCGACACATTCTGCCATTCGACATTCGGCCTATCGACATTCGGCCTTTCGACATTCGGCCTTCCGATATTCGGCCTTCCAACTTGGGCAGTTTAACTTGGACAATTTCACTTTTTATGGTGAAACCAAATAAAAAATATTTTATTAAATACAAAAAAAAATAAAAACAAACAAATATGTCGAAAAACCAATTTTCTTTTTTAGTAAACATGATTTTATCGTTTTAAACTTTTTTAAGAGAACATCACGTTAGTTCCTTGCTTATTCAAATTTTATCTATTATTAGCACATTGAGTGACATGGCTACCATTTCCGATAGCCACTAATATTTCCTTTAGCGCTATGGCTATCAAATAAGATAGCCACATACTCGTACGTTCAATCGCAATCACAAGACCGTGGCTTTAGAAAATGATAGCCGTTAAATAGATTCATGGCATACTACTGCTACCATTTTTGAGAGCCATTCCGAAATAGATTCTGGATAATCAAAATTAAGTCAGACTGACAAATTTAGCAATGTATTGTTTTATAATGAAAATAACACAAATTACAAACAAAAATTTTGGTTAACATTCCAAAATTGGCAAGAAAATTTTTAAATTACCAAACTTCTACAATTGTGACAAATAAAAAATCCTTCATTTTGAAAAAAAAATTATGCTTTTCGAATTATGACGTAAAATGTGGAAATTTTCTAACATTCTCAAAACCAGCAATACTTAAATTTCGAACCAACCTAGTTTGGTATAAAAACTGGACAAGAGTTATACCAATGTATTACTCTTCAAAAATGAGAACCCTCCATGAGTTCTTTATGTTGGTAGTTTGGTTTCGTACTGAAAAGTTGGCCTTCTCATCAGGTAGCTACGACCAAACTACAAAAATTCCACTCTAGCCACTTACATTAAGTAAATGGCCAGAACGTACTAACATAGCGAATTATTATTTACTACATCAAATATCAAAAACCCTTGGAGAAATCTCATTTGTGTGTGTCCACACGAATATTTATTAAGAATTTAATATGTCTGTCTGTAATCAATTGATCAATTGAACACATGGAGGGTTCTCATTTTTAAAGAGTAATACATTGGTATAACTATTGGTCCTTGGGCAAAAATTACGGGGAGAGGGGAATGATATTTCTACTTTTTTCAGTAGATATGTTATGAGGGATTGGCCTCTTTATTTTTCTGATTTACCAAATCGAAAAAATTGGATTGCCATGAACATATTTTAAAAATTTAAAATTTAAAATTCTGAACTGGACGATTTTTTAGCCGAGCTTAAAATTTGAATTGAAATAACTTTGAACTTTTTCTTAATTTGTAGGTTTAAGATAAATTTTCGACTTAGAAATTTAAAAATTAGTCCAAGATATTTATATGCGACCTTACCTTAAAAATTAAACAAAACAAATTTTGGTCTAGCAATTCAAAAATTGAGAATCAAGAATATCTAGAATAAAATATATTGAATTTCTGAAAACTTTCCGTTTTAATTTAGAAGTTTAAATTTTGATTAGAAAATTTAATTATTGTTTCCTAAATTTATTTAGGTTTAAATATTTTGAATTTCTAAATGAAAATCTCTAAACTTTGAAAAACTTGGATGTTCATTTTAAAATCTCGGAGAAATAATAAAAAATTAAACAACTAAATTTAAGTTTCCGATTTAGATTTTATCGGAAATTAAGAATTTTACATTGTTTGTCCGCATTTTTTAATAATTTTGCTAGTGTCACTTTACGTATTAGAATGTTAGTTCTAGGATTACAACAAAAGTTTACGGAATGTCTTGTAAGTAGATTGATTGTAAGATAAAAGGAAAACAAAAAAAAAAGTTCTGAGTTTTAAATTAAGAATAAATTTAAAGGAAAAATGATTTTAAATATTTACAAAAAAATAAATTATGAATTTTTGTTTTTAGGACGGGAGCTTTCAGTTTTCTTTACTTAAAAATTCATGAAAAAAAAAACGATTTTTTGGCAAATAGCTTTAAAAATCCTTTACAATATTACACGTTTCTCTGGTTTGGCTGATGATATTGTTATCCAATTATTGGGTTTTATTATGGCTTTTTGTTTAAATACCAAACCACATATAACACATTGCTAAGGAATAACTTTGTAACGTGGCTAGACCAGTTGAACTTGAATGAGACCATAATTATTTGCAATTAATCACTCAGATGTATTACTCCAAAAATATTATGGTCTTCCTTAAGTAAGGTTCTGATTAATAGGTTTAATCATAGGGCCCCACCGTTTATTTTTAAATCAAGACTGAACAACAATTAAAGAGACCGCACGGCTCGTCTGAACGCGGCTCAACCCAAAAGTGCTTGCACTTATGTTCCCTAAGGTCTAACAAATAAGATGAAAGTTTTTTTGAAATCATTCACCGACCAGTTTACATTTTCGCGCCAAAATTCGAAAATTGGAACCAAAAAACGGTTTTTTGGCCTGAAAAAGTGAAATATCTTATTTTGTATGCCCTTCCCAAGGATTCCAGTATACAAAGATCGAAAGAGGAAAGTCTCAGGAAGAGAATGCAGAAAAGTACAGGTCAAAAGGTTGCTAATTTGCGAATTATTTCTCTCTTTGTCGACGGATGTCTTCTAAATACATACGTGGGGATATAATGAATTATTTCAAACAAATCAAAACTCATGAAAGTCGAGAAGAACAGAAATCTTTATTTCAGTAACATTAATTCATATTTGATTCAATTTATTATATGTGGTAACTATTATATTCAATTACAGCTCTCATTAATTTATCATTCTAATCTGGGTGGTTTTCAGAAACTTGATATTTGTTCCACATTGTCTTGAAATCAGAATGCACTGTCTCCATGGCCTGTTCACTGTAAAACCCCAACCCTCTTCTATGGCCTTCACAAAAATCTTCTATATGATAAAATACTGCATGTACTTTTGGTGTGACTGATAGCCCTAGGGCCAAATAGCTAGTCTTGAATTGAGCGATAGATTCTTTGTAACAATCATTTAATTCGATTCCAAAACAATTGTGAACTACACGATCAAAATCCTTCAGTGTTTCCACATATTTCAAATAACCAATGGAGCAAAACGATCGGAGACTATCCACTTTTTTCAATAATATTCTACGTGAATATTATATACCATTGAATTTGGTACCTTCTTGAGTAAATTCTCGTTGAACATAGCTTAGGTTGATCCATTCTGTTGTTTCAGTAACAAATTCATCTTGCATTAGATGCATCAAGCATTAGATGTAGTTCTGGAGGAGGAATAATGTCAAGAATCTTTTTATCGTCATCAGCTGAAAAAACTGGAGGATTGATACAGCTTTTGAAATTTTTCGCATTTTTCATTGATCCGCCAGCGTTTCTCCAAGCTTCAAAATATGAGGTTGAGTTTCCCACAGTTCGCCGAGGTCCGACGTGCTTCAAACTTGTGCTGTCACAAAGGCACCATGTACAAGGGTACGTCGATGAATCAGACATAATCCCTGTCAGAATATTGGCTAATTTGAGATCAGTCGCTATCTTATCAGAAAAATCCTCAATTTTCAATATTTTCCATATTGCTGACACGTTTTCATAATTCTCTTGAGCCGATTTCACAATAGCAAGAATAAAGATTTTCTTAACGCCTGAGTCAGCAAAAGCTTTAGCAAACATGCCATCATCATACTTTTGACGTTTTTTCTCCTGTTGACAAATTTCAGTTGAATCATCTTGAACAGACAGGCACACCTTCAAAAAACCACCGCCACCGTCAATTCCAAATTTTAAGTGCTGATTTCTAATATCCTGCTGTTTCTCGATATGAGAAAGAAAATCTTCAAGAGTATGGCAGTAAACTATGGGACATTGGATTGGTGTGCTCAATCGAGCTTTGATGGTTACAAAACCTATTGTCTTAGCACAAAAGAAACGTTTTACCTCGCCATTCTTCTATTCCAGGCTTTTTTTCAATCCTGGCTCAATTATCGCCCGCTTTTTGGTATAGCAACTCTCATAGCGGTCGCTATATCAAGAGTAGTCTTTGTACTAAGATTAAATTTTGTTTTGATTTTTAAGAAATCGGCTGTGGATATATTCGAAGCTGGTTCCTCTTCATTTTTCTCGTGGGGATTTATGAATAATTTCATGGAGTTTCCTCCACGTGCCAGAGTAAGGGAGACCGTGGAATCTTTTTTGTTTACTTTGTCATCAATGTCATGTTGAATTGCAATTTTACTGATTAATGTTGACGCCACTTGTTCCATTACCTTCTCCCCCAATGTATTTATATAATTGCATACATTATCAACTTGGGCAGTTTTGGTGCATTTATGAGGTGTTCCTCGTTTGGGATCGATAAAACATTTGGAACAACGTTTGATGCATTTCCCGTCAGCCGATTTTTTTTTTGTTAAGAAGATGCATGGGTATCACATTACTTCGAGCAATCTGGCACAAATAGCACTGACAGGGATTTTGAGTCCTAGATCTCGTAGTTAAACTTAAACTCAAAAACTTAGAATAATCAGGTAGCTCGACAGTCTTGGAGGGAACGATTCCTGGATCGGCACTGGGAAGTTGTCGGTAGACATTCCGTTTGCATCCGGCACAAAGAACATTCGGCAGTCTTTCTTCATACAAGATATTGTCCACACGATGTTTCAGTAATTTTTCTAGATTCGATTGCAGCGAGGTTTCAATCTTGAATATTACATTATTCTTACAACAAACAAATTTTACTCCGGTTCTCTTCGTGTGAAAGTGCACAGGCCACTTTTGGAGGATTAGGAGGCGAGGAAGAAAAGTTTTCTGCTTTTCTTCTAACCTACCTACTGCATTCTCTTCCTGAGACTTTTCATAAAACATAAGATATTTCACTTTTTCCGACCAAAAAATCATTTTTTTGGTTCCAATTTTCGAATTTTGGCGCGAAAATGAAAACTGGTAGGTGGATGATTTCAAAAAAACTTTTATCTTATTCATTAGACCTTAGGGAATATGATGCCATAAAAAAAACAGAAGTGCAAGCACTTTTGGGTTGAGCCGCGTTCATACGAGCCGTGACCGGGAAAGCGGCACTCGAATCTGTTAAATGAAACATTAAGTTATTCTGGATAATAGCCATAGTATAATATCCCATTAAATGATACCCAAGACCTAAGAGGAAAATAATGATTCAGATGATTCCATTCCCGACCACTAAGCATATTATCAAAGCATCAGATTTGTGTTTTGTCATCCGGTTATATTTTCATTGAAATTTAACTTTATTTTAACACCTCCGCAAATCTCGTTATAGCGAGAACTTACACATTGTCATTTTCTCGCCTTACCACACTCTTTATTGAAAAACATTGAAGTAAAGTGAGTGAAGACAAACTGTCGTGGCGTAGACACCGAAAAATTGTCGATGGTAGTTTAGCAACACAAACAAAATGTGAATCGAATTTAATATTAACTATGATAAATTAATAGTCCATCAACAAAAATGCCTTTTAAACAAATAAATCGCACCACATTGGGTCGTTGATCGAACAAAAAATCATCGCATCGTATAAACAAAAATATCAAATCTTATTTAAAAGAAAGTTTGACTGTATTCTTGACAAAAAAGTTTCATAAACACAAATCATAAATTTACCCAATATTATACCGAAGCAAAATCAGAATAATTTTCAATTTCCCCCCCATTCATAAAATGTAACGAGAAAATTATGATTTGTGCCGCTCATTATTTTTTCTACAACTATGTACTCACAGCAGCAAAACACTTGTCGCCGCCCACTTCTTCTTAACTCATTAAATGATTTTCATTTTCCTCAATAATAATACCCCCCGCGTGCACGAACGGTTAACCTTGTGCGGTTGCCCGCACACTAAATGATGATGATGATTGAAATCAATTTATGAGTCAAATAGAAAAATTTGTTGTTATTTTGTGTTTTGTTATGTTGTCCGCGCTTAAATTGTATATTATTATGAAATCAACCTTGAAATACCGTGTACTCTCTAATCTGTCGCAAAAGATGTTTTTCGTCGATGCGATATATTTTCTACTTGAGTTTCAAAAATTTTAATTTTCATTTAAATTTTTTTTGTCAGGATGGAAAGTGAAAAGTATTATTATTTATCGTGTTTTTTGTTGATTTATTTTTAGAAAATTGGAATCTTAATGAGATATAAATTCAACTATTCTAGAGGCGGGGTGGATGTGACGCGATTCTCATTTTGGGCGAGAGATAATGTTTATGGTTAAAAATGCAATTATTTATGTTCATTTCCCGATGGATTTGCATAAATAATTATACGATTATTAGATTGAAATTTAATGATAAATTGTATAAATTTAAATTAGGATTATTTACGTATAGCGAATTGATAAATTCAACAGTCCGGGAAGTAATTATACATATAGAAAAGATATGAACAAAATATCAAAACATGAAAGGACCAACCTTTTGGGGAGTAGTGTCTCTTCTGTTACTCCACAAAGTAACTTTAGACGTAACAAACAACTGAGAGAATGGAAAAATTGACTGGCTTGATTATTGTCGAGGAAAATGACGTGACACAACTATGAGAATTGTAGTGTAAGTGTTCTCATGCTGAATAAGATCTAGAACTTCCTCTTACGCGTCAGTAGTTGTGGGCACAAAACATTATTCCAAGGTGACAGTCGTGTTAGGTCGATAGCGGCCTAAGGCCATCAAACACTAGTTAATTAAACCGTCTTAGTAGTTCAATAAAGTTCTTGTATAGGCATAAAATTCCAGCTAACATATCAACGGGTCCTGACGATATCATCCCAATTGTACTTCAATTCTTTTGCAATTTTTTGGCTAAACCCTTATCGATTCTGTTCAACCGATGAATAAACACACCTCCCAACACCTGGCTATTACTTTTGTAGAAAATCCACAATGTTTGATTTAATGATGCGAACTACTTATTCAGTAGAATTTTGTTATAATTATGATAAGTATATTATAAGTATAGTATAAAAGTTTACAAATGTCAATAACACACCTATTAATGCTACATAGTATATACAATCAAACAAACCTAATACTCAATTATTCAGCCTTATTCTGACTGTCGCGTCGATCAACACTCGACTCTTCTTTTTCGCATCGTTTCGTATTCGCACAGTTCCAATCCTTCTGCCTTCTTTTAAACAAAAAATCATAGGTGAAAGGGTCACTTTACAGAGAGAGGAATTTTGGAGTGAATGTTTTCGCTCCATATTTCTACCATCAAAGATGCATCTATTTTCGAGTGGATTGCTTTACAATTTTGTTAAGCTTATGCAGCGCCGACAATGCTTCAGTTCTTTAACGATAGTTTGAGCCACATAATCATATTATGTATAACACAATTATTGTCGAATGATATTGAAAATTTTGTTTTCGCGCGGAGTTAATTCAGTTTTTAAAAATTTTTTATCGCGGATTTAGTTCATATTGAAAATGAATTAAATTCGCTCGAAACACTTATTTATTGGCCAGTTTAATTTTTCAAATTATACATTCACCCAAAAGTCTAAAAAACTTATTGGATAAATGAATTAATTTCGCGGCGAAGCGGTTGTAAAATTAATTTATTTTTTCCCGGTGGAATTAATTCAAAGAGGCATTTGGTCTCACCGAACCGAACAAGATGTGCAAAAGTTTTGAAACCCTCGAATGTTTCTGGGCAAACTGCGCCTGGACAAAGTAGCACAGGAGTAACCTCTCGTCTTGTCTGAAGTGCCTGTGTTTCAGTAACTGTCACCGACTAAAGCGGCAAAACAAAATCGCTAAATCTTTGTGAGAAGAAAATATTAGGAAATGTTTCTGAACGCTTTCAATTCTATCCGGATGGCTCTTCTATAGAGATTTGAAAACAAAGAGATGTCACAATATAGTTTAATGCTTCAGGATTGACAGAATATAGATGCTGTTAGAGCAAATTTCTGCGATACTGAAACCGGTACGATAATTCCGGTTTTGTACTTTATTTAAAAAAGTATTCCAATAGTATAATATCGAATAATGAAATTGTGACAATGTTAACGGTGAAATAGGCGATGCGAATCACAGTGATATTTTTTACAACATCATTCATCGAGGAAAGATTCTGTTTAAAGTAAGAACCGAGGAGAGACACATTAACTAATGGCAAGCTACATTCAAAAGGATGTTTCTGATATTGGATCAATCCAATTTTATGAGGAAAACAATTTTAAAATAATGGAAGTTATATTAAAAGTGCTGATACCAATCGAATTTATCGATTCTAGAATCTTGCTATACAAACCTCGAAACAAAGTAAAATAATGATGGAACTACTTCGGAAACTGTATGATATGTGACGTAATAAAGATTAGTATGTTTAATCAGAATTACAAAAATTCGGAGCAAACGGATTTTGAACGCCGAACCTAAAACATACCAACATTGGCCCCGCTTTCAAAATCATCCAAACAACATCGACATCTTACGAGAGAAACTTCGGAATGTAATGTAGTAAAAGATTAAATGTTTTAATATTTTTGAAGTGTTATCCGGGCGTTGTAAATTGAGCTAATTGCATAAGTTTTTTCTTAAACCCCCTACATTTTGCTTTACTTTCGTTGTTAACTCGTATTAGCAATGCCAAATACCAAACAAGTGCCAACAAGGATATAACTTGTTAGTAGTAATAAAAAGGACTTGCACATGAGTTTTTGTTTTTCATTTTTCCTTTCATTGGTTCAAAACGCAAATGAGCGGCACAAAACGAGCGATGCATTTTTTCAAAGTATTCGTTTACTTTAAATTCCGATTCCACAAAATTTCGTCTATAAAAAATCCCGATTTAAATTTCCAAACTGAAATTTATTAAAGAAGCATTAGTTGTATAAAATAATTAATTAAGGCCAACCTTCGACAATATATTTATGGTGCTATTGATAAATTCTTCTTCAATTGACCAGAAAAAAGTTTTGTAAGAAGGTTCAATAAGTTTTTGTTTTTAACAAAATCAAATAATTATTGGGGTAAGTTAAAAATCCAGTCCAAGAACCAATATGGTGAATTGTGCTCGCAACTACCTAATATAATTTTCACAATTGCCAAATATGGGATCCTTGTTAAAATTAAATATTAAGAAACGCGAAAAAATCCCGACTTTTAAAAACCACTTCTCGCGCGAGATTTCGAGTTTTTCGGGATTTTCTATAGCCCGGATTTTATCAAGTCTAAATTTTATTAAATCAGGATTTTACTAAGTCGATATTTGTTAAGTCGATATTTTGTGCAATGGAATTTTATTATCCTGGATATTCTGAATCGAGATTAATTACCATGCCCAGTAATATCAAATAGCAACAAGCTTGAATGGCTTCTTTGCGGAACTAACACTAACCAGTTAGATGACGAATCTTTAATTTTCGCGTTCAGCCAACGGTCATAGAAGTCCGATCCAATAAATAATTTTGCAACAATTTCTGATCATGTTAATGGAGATAGGTGAAATAGACTTAATCTCGCTGATATCGCTTCTTCTGAGATAGTTCCTCCACAATAGTTGAAATTTAAAAATTATACAATATATTTTTTAGTCTCTGCTCTGTTCGCATCATAATGCTTTGAAATAACAAAAATATCGCCCAACTCAAATTTGGTGTGAAACCATGGTTAAATATGACACATTTTATTGAAATTCTAGTTAATACAAAATTATTATTACGAAATTTCAATATACATATATGAGAAAATAAAACTAAAAGCCATATTTTAGATACAGCTAGGAAAGTTTAACTATATGAATGTAGGTATAGTCTATGGGTCCAAGTTAGAAAGCGGTATTCGGGCCTAGCTCTCGAGGTATTTGATTACCCCAAAGTAGATAATCCCGCTCCGGGCTGAAGTGAACGTTTTCAGACCATACACGAGTATCTCATAAGTAGTATTTGGGTTACCCATTAGCAAAATTACTATTTCTTATATAAAAATTAAGAATTTCCTTTTGACGTACGGGAGTTCCAAACTGGGTAGCCGTGGTCATAAACCGTGATGGTAATACACTCCTGGAGGTACTATAAATATTATATTGTGAGTGCATACAGATATTAGGTACTGCAATACTTGTTTACCAAATACGGAAAAACCGAACGAAATACGGAAATCAGCATAAAAACTTACTTTCTGTTTTGATCAATGTCAATCTGTTCGAGCTGCTATATCCACGATGCACAAATTGTTGCATGTTTCAATATTTACACAAAAAGGCAACAAACACTAAAAAATAAGATGTTGTAGAACTAAAATTTGTAGGACAACTGTCGAATATTACCGTTCGCAATTAATATTGAAAATTGTCGAGCGACTTTATATATTTCAAAATTAAATTTTCTAATGGTGCAAGATTTAACAGATCCGTCTGAAGATATAATAGAAATGAATATGAGTTCTACAGACTAAATAAAATCTCCAGGCTAAAATGTATTAAAAGACGGAGAATGTCCAAGTAACGGTGCTTCTGGTCGAATATTTACCTAAATAAAATCACGGGTGCTATTCTTGAACCATTACGAAAATTTTCGTATTGCGAATTAGTGTAAAAGTAACACAAAACTTCAAGTTTTCGTAATACTTTTACACTAACTCGCAATACGAAAATTTTTGTAATGGTTCAAGAATAGTACCCCAGGAGGCTATGATTCCGAGTATTACTAAAAAAGATCGAAAGATAAAAAAAGGTTAAAACGAAGTTTCCTACTTTCCAACAACTTCTAGAATCAGAATATAGCAAAATAAGTGTACGTATTTTACAACAATTGATTGATTGTTTTGAAGACAGCTGGATTCTTCGTCTTCAAAATAATTTAAAGTGGCGTTTAACATCATTTTCAATAACAATTTGGAAATGCTATGCTTCTTTAATCTGTGATTTGCCAAGGACTAATAATTCTGTAGAGGATTGGAATAGAGCATTTGTACCAACTATATTGTACTATTAATCAGGCACACGAGTTGGATGAGCTTAAAATCAAACCGTACAGTTCCTCTATTTCATTTTTCTTTATTTGTTTTATTGCTAAATTATACAAATTTGTAGAGAATTGAATAGCAATAAGCAAAAAGATCGAAAGAAATATGACGACAAGCAGGATGGATGCCGCCCGATTTTGATTCTGCATTTCGCCTTATTTGTTTCGAACTTTTTATTTTCGATCTAGAGTAAATTTAATTTTGAATAAAAAACAGAAATCGCGGAATAAACCGTAGAACTTCAAAATCTGAATTTCCTTTGTCCGGTATTGCAAATTCTAAATGGTATATTGTAATTTTCAATACTTCCGGTTAATTTTCGATATGCGGTTTCTCTCTTGTTCCAACAATAAAAGTGCGCTCTTTAGCGCTCATTCTTTATCACCCAAATTTTTGTCAACGATATTTGTCATTGTGAAGAACAAGAAGAGTACAAAACACAACAAAAACTAGTCGAAAATGATGTTGCAACAGGCCACTCCAGCCGAAATTTTATTTGGGTGATTTGCGTTTTTTCGAATGCCTACCGAAAGTCTCCTATAATTTCGGGAAGCCAATGTGTTTTCTTTGTTTAGTACGTTATAAACAACTAAGTTACAAAAACGGCCATCTTTGGATGTCAGGTATTCTGCCAACTTTTTATAATCAACTTTATTTGGCGGAGAGTACGACAAAGCCACCTGAGAGGGATGCCAAAGGTAAATACTTAATATTCGTGTAAACAAATAGTTACTTGGCTAGCGAGTAACCCAAATACGGTTCATGAGTTGAATGGTCTGAAAACGTTAGTTTAGTCTAGAATATAATTTAAATGATTACAAAATTCGTAAAAATTGATGCTACTGTTTTTAAGAAGTGGTTCTTGATAACATTTTAAACTAAATTTAGAGAATTAGCAATTTAACATTGAAAAATAAAATTTTAAATTCGTATCGGAAATGTTACTCAAATATATGTACTTCCATCACTATATAAATACATCCGCTACGCTACATTGTAAACTACTCTATATTCCTATATATTAACTAAAGTATTTTTAATTTTCAAAATTAAAATTAAACATTTGATTATCAATAATTTGTTTATATAATAATTTTCGTATAAAACGATAAAAAAATATTATTAATCGAAAAATTGAAAATTGATTGAAAATCGGACATTTATTGGTTATTGCAAAATTTATGTTGTTTAGTTCCCGGGCTTAAATTTGAAATTTAATGTACATATTATTGTTATACATTGTTGCATAAATAGAGGAAGGAAATTATAATGGTTTATTATAATTTAGTTTGAAAGATATACGAGAAAAATTATAAAAAATTTATTAGCACCCATAATTCAATTTAGATTGGAACGAAACATAATCGGTGAATCGTTTGACCCACCGCACTTTGATGTGCGCGCAAGATTTTGATTTATATAAACATTTATTTAGCTGAACCGCATTTTTGTTTGATGTAAGCAACGGACAGATATTACTACTGTACATACATATTGAAGCTTCGGTTAGTCATCGTGTATCTCCTATGTGAATTTAATGATACAGCAGACAAATAGTGAAAAACTCATAAATTATTTGTATACTAGACAGTAAATTACGTATATTTTCCTGTGATCGTAAAGATTTTTTTGTTTTTTCTGTTAAGATTAAACGTTTTGCTGCTAGAGTGATAAATAGAAATGGTCGTATAATAATAAATAAAAATCTATGTTTTATAGTCACTATACACAGACTTTGACCAATTTTACTATTAACAAATCAAAATCGAAACACATAAATCATTTTTGGTAATTTCATAAAGATTGTGAAGCAAATATGTAAAGAGCAATTGAGTTATGTAATCAATCGCATGTAATAGCAGATAAATATTTTCTTGATGACGAAAGTTTATTCCCATTGTTGAACGGTGAAAATATATTTAATATTTTCTCTTTACAGTAAACATGTCAGTATGCTTACGTCAGTATATGATACCTTGTAATTATAAAATGGAAAATATGACGTAGAACAAAACAACAAAACACTATCATCACATATCCAAAAAAAAATAGTGAATGCGTCAAAGATTTGTTTTTTTTGAAGAACTGGCCAAAAATAACTGAAAAATACGGAAAAATAAAACAACAGCAAAGAATGACGCTATGTAGTCAAATATTCCTTGAGATGGTCAGTAACTAGTAACGTCG
The DNA here is from genome assembly GCA_958295665.1 of Tipula vernalis. Taxonomy (NCBI): domain Eukaryota; kingdom Metazoa; phylum Arthropoda; class Insecta; order Diptera; family Tipulidae; genus Tipula; species Tipula vernalis. The sequence goes on along the minus strand of OY282559.1, from coordinate 326,591,025 downwards.
TGAAGGTGTATCCACAGTGTATCTATGTGCTTCCATGTGAGAAACAACTCCCTTACAAGCATCTCACGATTTAAGCAACTTTATTTATTTCAAAAGTTTGATATAACCAACCTCAGAAAATAAGAAAAGTTAATTTATTTTCTGATATTGTCTTAATAACAAACCGTTCCCCAGTAAAATGAAGGAAAAAACAAGAAATTAATCTAAGCTCCCAAGAAAAATTAGAAATTTTAAGGGAAGTCGAAGGTGGAATGAAAATTGGACAAATTAAACAAAAATTTGATGTTGATAAATCAACAATTACGAGAATTAAGCAAAATAAAGAAAATCTTAAGTATAACGAATAAGAAGAAGGAGTATCAGGAGAAAACTTTCTTGTGACACCCAATTCTTCCACAATATTTGTTGAAAAATCTTATAAAATAATTCTAGAAAACTTGTTTTTACCAGAATAAATTTATAACTGTAAAGGGTTGCCCAAGAAGACAAACGTTTCTCATCAGGAAAACTCAGCTCCTATTAGAAAAACTCACAAAGACAGAGACACTTTGGACTATTCTTTTCAAAGAATGTTCGTTCCTCAAATTACTGCACATTTAACATCAAAAGGACTGCCAGGAAAAACACTCTTACCTCTAGAAAATGCACAGAAAACATTTTTAACGAAGATGAACGTTTTAAAGTGTAATATCTTCCGCCAAATATGATACCATTTTTGCAACGATTAGACCAGCATGTTACTAAATCGCAGAAACTAACGATATCGGAAACATCTGTTGACGACTGCACTAGTTTAGCACTAAAAAAGATAAGTTTAAAAGATGTTGTGATATTTCGCCATTGAAGCTTGGCAAAAAATAACGAAACATATTATTCAAAATTTATTGAAACTTTTATTTGTATCTATGGATGAAATTTAATTTAATCCTTAGACCTTTTCACAGATGAAGATGACATCCTAATATCAAAATTATGTAATCAGCTTATACATAATAATAAATTAAATATCCGATAATGAAATTAAGAAGTGGGCTAGTGGAGAATTTAACAATAGTTTTAATATTGATGCTTCAAATGAAGATTTCGGAGTACCTAAAAGGACCTGTAGTGATTCACTCTTGTAATCCGTTTATCTCTAAAATTATTCGAAATCTTACCCATTTCGACTATTAAAATATATTTAATTCTTAGTAGTGACAACTACAGAGTATATTGACACAATAATCATATTCTGTGGTTTGAGTCTGTAGTACAGACTAAAAAAAAACACAGAATGTGATTAGTGTGTCAATATACTCTGTAGCTGTCACAACTAAGCTACTAAGAAATAAATTTCCTAATCAATTAAAAATCGGTATCGTGAAGTTTTGCAATTGGTGGTGTTTATTAATCTCCCGTTGTGATTAGATTATATTATTCCGGGCGCGGCCCGGAAAAAGTATCTGATGTCGGCATACGAGCCCCAATATATAGTTGGATAAATATATAACGTTTATACACATATATGGTAATTGATAACCACAGCATAAGTGTGGTTATAGACCAAAGAACCTGTCAAAAATTATCAAAAATATTGTTGGTCCAAAACCTCGTTTCTCGACATTTTGAAAGTCCCTGAGTCCAAAAGAGCAACAAAAAAAAGGTTCGTCCCTCCCGTCTGCATGTCGGTCTGTACCACGGTATCTCGAGAACAGCTCTTCCGATTTGAATTTTTTTCGCCAATCTGTTTCTATGCTCAAAGCGGAGAACTAAGAAGCCATCCAGTTAGGGATTTAATTTGGTGTTGAGTTGAAATTTGAGTTGAAAATAGGGTAAAATAGGTGTTGAGTTTGTAACAGTTTGTCACATCAATAACCCTTCCTATAGTAATCGTCTAGATTAAACAAGGAAAAATTATTAATCACACAAACTGCCGCAGACTCCTCTTTGGCTTGATCCATGCAGCTTTTTTCAGCCGGCTAGCTTGCAGTGGCTGGGGGGGTTATTTATGGACCAAAGAAGAGCTTGATGAGCTGCTGATGTTATACTTACAAAAAAAAAGGTGACATGCCACTGTTGGGTATGGTCAAATCAAATACATCTCCAGTGAATGAGAAAAAAAATTAAATGTACATCATGTATCTCATAACTGAAAAATTAATTAATTAAAATACGATTGGATTTCATTGAATATTAATAAATCATGCCAAATACTGATTTTATTGAAAAATGAAATTTAATATGCTTCCAAAGAGGAAAAAAAAATATAAAAACAAAACAAAGCAAATAATGGTTTTAATTTAGCTTTACAAAATGGAAGCTATACTTAAATCTAAGAAACTTATTTTTGGCCATAAAAAAAATCTATCTTAAAGACGTATTGTAACGAAATGAAATTTTGTTAACAATCAAAAATGATAAAAGAAATAATAATAATAATAACAATATAGTAAATAATTATAGAAAAAAAATAATATGAGTACTCATCTACGACGCGTTGTGGATCCAATACCCATAATTCCCGTTTTTCACAACGTAGGAATGATGCCAATTCACGTAATCCCAAAATTGATGAAATCACTTTTATAATTTGCTGGTGATGCACAGTAGTATTATCCACTGGTAGCTTAAGTTTTTTCTTATTATTAGTATGTATTCGTTTATGTTATATTTTTTTTTTCATTCATCACTTATTTGGTACATTTGTTTATAACTTAGTTTAATGAAATTTATTTTTTTTTTATTGAATACAGTTAACTTTAGCCACTTATTATTTTACCACTAAGATCGTTTTATATCCACTATTATTTTATCCGGTTAAAACTATATTAAGCCATTGTCTGAACTTTTCATAAGTGGCACACACACACACATATCTACACTCGATATTAGATATCATTCGTTTGCTGTTTTTGTTTTATTATTAATTTTAGGATTTGTCTATTTTTATTTTATAACTTTAAAACACTTTTTAAATATTGTTTATTGTTGAACTTGAGTAATCGCTCAATTCCTATTGCACTTTTCTTTTAATTCCAATCAAAATTATTTTGCATTAATTTGCCACCATAGCCAAAATTTTCAAAAAAAAAACAATTTTTTTTCATCTGACCACTTTGAATGTCCAAACTCTAATCCTCCTTCGATTTTTTTTCAGTTAACACCATAAAAGTTTTTTTGATTCTTTTTTTTTTTGTAATTGTTATGCCCATTTCTCAGGGATTTATTACCTATCAACTAGATAATACAATATACAGTCGCTTCATAAAATGTACTATTAGCTAAATTAAAACCTATTAAATGTTTATATAATCTATGTGATACAATTAAACTTGTCACAAGTTGGGGTTGATCGATGGGATTCAGTGAAAGATTAATATGAGGGGAGGGGGGGGGGGGGTCGGGGTTGAGGTGGAGATTAGATTAAGTTGAATTCACGTACGAATGTAATTTTGATACCTTGTTAATTTAGGGTTTGAGTTAACGTTGAGTTTGGGGTTGATTGGTTGATTAGAGGGTTGAGTTGGGGGTTGAGTTGAAGGTTGAGTTAAGGTTGATTTATCGTAGAGTTTAGGGTTAGGTTGGGAGTTGAATTGAGGTCGAGTTAGGGTTGAATAGGGTTTGAGTTGAAGTTGAGTTGGATTTGAGTGAGAAGTTCGGTTGTAACTTAATTACGGGTCGAGTTGAGGGTTTAGTAGGAAGTTAGATTGAGTTCTTTTGAATTGAGTTAAAACATGCACATAACCTTCGAATTGAGTTGATTTTGGGATAGAGTTCACCGTTGAGTGTTGAGTTGAGGGTTGAGATTTAGTCCGGGAATTGAGTTGAAGTTGAGTTGGGGTCGAGTGAGGGTTTGATTGAGGAATTACTTGGGTCTTGTTTCGTGGATTGAGTTAGGCGTTGAGTTTGGAGTTAGGTTAAGGGTTGATGTAAAAGCTGATTTGAGATTGAACGGGTAATTGAGTTGAGAGTTGGTTTGGCGGTTGATTTGGTGATTGCGTTGGCGTTGAGTTGGAGTTTGAGTTGTAAAATTAGTTGGAGGTTAAGTTGAATTACGTTATGAGGTTCAGTTAGGGATTGATTTGGAAGTTGACTTAATCTTCAGGACCGAAGTTCTGGTCACCTCGTGCGGTTTCAGCCCTTTATTATTATAAAATATAAAAATATTTTATAATAATAAAGGGCTGAAACCTCACGAGGTGAACTTCGGTGCTGAAGATTAAGTCAACTCCCAAATCAATCCCTAACTGAACCTCGTACCGTAATTCAACTCAACCTCCAACTAATTATTCCAGCTTTCAAAAATTTGTATTCATTGTTTCACTGTAACCTACATAAAATCTTTTTACAACCAAGTTTACTATCAATAACTTTTTTCAGCTCCAATTTTCGATATGAGCGCTACAGTTTACTCTAATTATTGACATAATTATTTGCATGGAAATCACGATACGTATTTAAAGGTTCTCTTTTTTAATTCCTTCATTTATTAATCGAAATTTTTTTTTATGTTTGTCTCGGCAGATTGTGAGGTCGCAATAACTGCACAGTTTTATCGTACACACTCTTCGGAAATCCGCATACATAAGTAAATAAACATAAATTCGCATGATTACGGAGGTTTACCTGAAAGTGTGTAGCTGCTTCTAGCCGTAGATATTTCATACGGCGTTCAATCAACAGTGATTAAGCGTATAACTCACAAGAAGAATCTTGACATCGAATGAAAAAAAATGAACTCTTGCATTAGTGAAGTAAAATTGCAATTTGCATACGGAGCTCGATACCCATTGACGGATTTTGATAATTTCCTGTTTAATCGGTTTGATCTGATTTAATTTGATTTTAACGTTTTCTTAATTACTTTTAACAACATGAAAGAAAAAACGTGGAGCCCGTTGCGCATTTCAGCTAAGCTAAGCTACGCGATGTGGGCTATGTGCATAGCTTTCGGTTATAAATAAAGACTTTTAATGGAACGTTGTACACTTGAGCTAAACTACGTGGACTATTTGAGCTCGAGTTGTCTTCGCCTTGCTATGTCAGCTAACATCGCTCACATATACGCTGTTTTTGCATATTTTATTATTAATTCGTAGGCTACTTAGTTATGTTAGGTATCGTTTCATAAATCATAATAAATGAATTAAGCAAAAACATCAATAGCTATGCGGGCTAAGCTATGCTACAAAAAACTATGTTTTTCGCTTAGCTTAGCTGAAATGAACAACGGGCCTGAAAGGCGGATTTCTAATGATAAATTCTAAATTGAAGTGAAAAAAAAATATTACAGCTCAAATAAATAAAATGAAGAAATACAATTTTGTCACAGTCATTTTGATTGTGCATGTCAAACCGAACATGTCAAATATGCGAACATTTCAACCAGATCAGAACAACCTCAAATACAAAAAGCTATTTTTTTGAGAATTGGAAGGAGAAACTCAAGAAAATCTCAATAAAAAAATCTGTCTAGCAGAAGGCAGGATGCGCCAGAATACTAAAAATTACTTTAAATTGTCATTGTGGATATTTCTTATATCTTTCTTCTTTACATTCAAATCTCTTAATCTTCCTTTTACTCATTTAAAGATGATGTAAGGAAGCCAGGATTTTATGCAGCTCGATATGGCAAGCTTCAGTCATGCAAAACGCATTCAAACCAATTTTTAATTTTACCAATTTAAATAACCTAGACGAGAAAATTATGTTGCAAGATTAAATAAATAAACGAAATTTTCATTACATTGAAGGCGTATTGTCCGCTTTTCAGCATGAAATGTTTACCTCAATGAAACAAATGGTCGACAAAACTTCACTATTAGTAGGTTACTGATTTTTGGCTTCATTCGTTTCACACTTTGACTTATACGCCAACTAATCGGAGGCAATCTAGAAGGTTCTTGCTTCATCAGAGTATCACCTTATGTCCTGACACGGTTAGTTTTATTGTCGGGTTACACTGTGGTGAAATAATTAAAATAACCTGTGACAAAATTTCGAAGTTTGAATAAAAGGCAAATTTGCTTTTTGTTTTAGTTAAAAGCCTGTAACGAGTGGGTCGTTTATTTGTGGTTTAATGTCTTGTTAAGATCAATTCTAAATGCGTAGAAATATTTAATGTTCACGTTAGTCGGTGCACAGCTGTAAGTTGATGAGTTCTGTCAGTTTGAAAATAAAAAAAAATAAATATTGGGTTTCTAGTTCGGGTGCTATCCAGTGTCTTGTTTGGCGCATGCATCAGAGAAGGGAGTTCGGCTATATAATGTATTTGACAGAAGAAGACGAACGAAGCTGAAGAGTTGTGTGTAAGACAAAATAAAACTTTAAAATAAATAAAAAAAAGAGAAATTGTAAAAGCCGGAAAACAGTGCTAACAATGCTTTTATAATAATTGGATATATCGTTTGAGTAACCGGGTGGAACAAAAAGAAACCAAAGTTTAATTTTGGTTGGCAAAAATCGGAAATTAAAAACAAAACAAAAACAAAGTTTAACCGACCGCTTTACCAACGGTAAAATCCAGTTACCACCGAGTATTGTGGTATTCCAGAGAATAAATTCTGGTAATTAGTGCCAGCAGTAAGCGGATAATACAAAGGGTCCAGGGTGTTCAGCGACATCATCATACACAAACCTGCTACAAGAATCGTTCTGTTGAATGTCGCTTCAACTTTTCTCGTCTTTCAAGTGACCGAACTCATATTGTCGCAAATACGTCGGACGAATTTATTAAAAACGGAGGACAAATGTGTATTTTGAAACGAAAACCGACAGAAAACTTCATCAACAATTACAATGAGAAGCTGCTGAAATGTTGGAAAGGAAATATGGACATACAACCATGCGGTAACAACGAATCAATCGCAACGTATATTGCCAAGCATTGCTCAAAGAACGAGCCAACTGAAATGTCTGCAGGTCCGCGAAATGCAATTCGAACTATACGACAAGAACAAAGCAACACATCAGCAAAACTGTTCAAGATTTGCATGAAAATTCTATAAGAGCGTCAAGTTTCTGCTTGCGAATGCATCTATCGTTTGTGTCACCTTCCTTTAAAGCAATCTTCTCGTAAATGTGTGTTCCTAAACACGCGCAAGCCTGAACAGCGTTACAAAGTTTTCCGCTTTGTGAATGACGATGTTGCTGGCTACTGCACCAACATATTTGAGCGATACACGAACCGACCACATGCACATCCAACTTATGAGTTTGAAAACATGTCACTAATTGAGTTTGCGATGCTCTTTGAACCTCATTACAGAACAGTTGTCGAGGATGAAGATGTTGGAGATCAAGATGCTTACGATGACATATTGAATGTTCCTCCAATAAGTTTTCTGACTCTGTTAAATATAACAAAAATGAAAATAAGAAGCCGCCCTGCTGTCATTCGAGTACAAAACTTCCGAGAAGCAAATGATCCAGATAACTACTACTACAGTCTTCTAGCTCAATGTACGCCGTTTCGTAATGAGGCTGATTTGCTAAGAGGATATGATTCATCAAAAGAAGCTTTTCTAGCAAGAGAAGCTCAACTGTTAGCAACAAGCAGATACATGGAAACTCATCGAGTTCGAGATCGTCAGTTGGATAATGCCATTAATCAGGCAAATGCGTTCATTCAGTTACAGAATCCTGTCAACGATGAAATTGAATTGGAAGATAACGACTACGACGCGAATGACGTTAGACCCACTAACACTGAATTTCAGCGTTCATTGTCAATGATAAATGTTGGCCAAAGGGATCTTTTCAATTTCATAACGAAAAGTATTCAACAGCAATTGAAAGGATTGGCGAATCGAGTCAGACTCTTCATTACTGGCGGTGCGGGGACAGGCAAAACAGTCACGCTGAGCCTGATAAAAGAACAGATTCGTCGCTGCTATGATGGAGAGATGGATTCAATTAAAGTTGGTGCTCTTACTGGTGTCGCAGCAAAATTGATCTCGGGTCGAACTCTTCACTCAATGTTTAAATTGCCAGTACAACAAGATGGAAAGTTGACAAGACTTCCAAATCTAACTGGAATATATTTGAAATCTTTGCGATTGCAATGGCGACAAACTCAATTTCTCATTATCGACGAAATATCTATGGTTCCATATGAAATGCTTGATCATTTGAATTCGCGACTTCAGCAGCTCAAAGATAGCAATGAACTTTTTGGAGGTATCAATATTCTCCTGTTTGGTGATCTCATGCAGCTACCACCAGTTCGAGGAAATGCTGTGTTTCATCAACCAAAGAGCTTGGAACCAGCCACTCATCTTTGGCGTACTTTGTCTTTCTGCAAATTAGTTCAGAAAATGCGACAGCGAGGAGACTCAACATTCATCGATTTACTCAATGAGTTGCGAATCGGAGAGTTGAAGCCAGAGCACATTGAAATTTTAATCAGGAAAGTTGACAATTATCTGTGTGGTGAATTTGGAGTTGGAAAAGCTGTCCGCATCGACCCAACTAACGCGCTGGTCGAAGAACACAATTTTCAAGCTCTTCATCATCACGAACAGCAAGGCGTGAAAATGGTAAATCTTCGAGCAGCTAACCGAATATCGTACGCTAATAAAAAGTTTAAGGAGCATCGGCATAGAGAAACTCATTCCAAAAGATATCAACAAGACCGGTGGGCTTCCTAAGGCATTGACGCTTTTTATTGGTGCCAAGGTGATGCTCCGATACAACGTCGATACAAGCAAAGGCCTCGTTAATGGTGCGATGGGTGAAATTGTCGAAATTATTTGGCCTTTATATCGTCGAGCGCAAATGTATGCAGAAGATTTGCCAAATATCAAAATAAATTTTGCTGAGATCGGCGAACACATCATCGAGCCAAAAACTGTCGAATTTCCAGCAAAATTATCGGCAGGTACAGCAGAAAGACGAATGCTTCTGCTTATACTCTGTTAGGCAGTAACAGTTCACAAAATGCAAGGTTCAACGGTCGATCGAGCAGTCATCAACTTGGCATCAAAAGTATTTGCCAAAGGACAAGCATACGTCGCGCTGAGCCGAGTAAGATCGCTCGAAAATATCAGATTGGAAGATCTTGACATTTCAAAAGTTCAAGACAAGAGGTTCTGCAACCTATCAGCATTGGAAGAAATGGAACGTTTGCGAAAACTTCCATCATATCAAAATATAAATTAATTTACATACGGAGCATTCACAAACTTTGAGATATTTATCTGGTGAGAATTCAGATATTACATTGATATTGATTGATTAATTGATTAATAACAACTTTAACTTTTAGGTGAAACAAAACATAAATAAGTTCTACAAAAGAAGCGATGAGAGTAAGAATAGGAAAGAATAGTGGTGAAAATAGTATCTATAAAATCAAGACTAAAAGACTGTGAAGAAACAAACGGTGTTCCTTACAGTTATAATTTAATTTTGTTCTTTGCAATGTGAAGATATGTAAATCAAGTGAATGCTGTGATAGGATAAGATAGTTAAAACAAAAATTTTAATAAATATCGACCGAGTCTTATATATAAAGGATATATAGTCAAAACCTTTGTTTTTACGGGGTGTGTGTTTTTTTTTTGTTGAATTTTTTAATTATTCCTAAACATTGTTTCGGACTGCTATTTTTGTGAACACCATGAAATGGAATTTTTTATTTCTATTAATTTTTAATCAAAAGAATAAATATTTATTTGTCTTTTTATAGCTTAATATGACAATATCAAATATATTTCATGAATAAATCTTAATCAAACTTGCGTTTTTGAAAACTTGTACGAGTTTTTTCTTCTTCTGGATAGCGCTGCTATTAATATGAACACAACTGTATTAATTACACTTATCATATTTATGTTTTTCATGTTTTTGACAATAAATTTGAACTAAATTAATTTATAAACAGAAATATTTTATTTAAATTTTAAACTGTAGTACTCATCCTCTGTTGCAACCTCATCAAAATGACACTAGCTTTATTTTGTAATAAGGCCAGCGCTTGAAGTATTTCGCGACAAAGCTAAGGCAAAATTACAAATCGCTTCGACAAATGTACAACAAGTTGTTCAGAAACCACGTTATCCTGTAAAACTTCCAAAAATTTCAATAACGCCATTTGAGGGTGACTATACAAAATGATTCGACTTTTCAAAATCATTCGATAGTTTAATTCATAGAAACAACGCGTACGATGCCATTGCGAAATTTCAGTATCTCCGTAATTCTGTTGAAGATACCGCCGCTAACACCATATCTGCGCTTGAGTTAATGGAAGCTAATTATGATATAGCAAGAGATCTACTTAAAAACCGCTTCGAAAACCGAAAAATAATCTGCAGACATCATATGCAACAATTGTTTTCAGCGAAAGCTGTTGATATACCTAGTAGTGCAAAGCTAAGAATGTTAATCGATATTTTAAATTCAAATTTAAGGTCACTCTATTCATTAGGCAGACCGACTAAACAGTGGGATGATCTTATAGTGGAGATAATAAAATCAAAATTAGATGAGGAGACTCTACACAAATGGGACGACGAGGCTCCCTCTAACAGAATAGAGACACTAGACGAATTGATGGGGTTTTTAAACAAACGTTGTGAGACACTCGATTGCATGATTCAACCATTGAGACCAGGTCCTAATGTTAAATCTTCTACTTCAGTTCATCGGCAAACCACGCATGCAGCATTCAGTTCCTCGAATACTAAACCACGATACCAGTGTGAGTTTTGTTTGAAGGCTGGTCATCGCATTTATCGATGTAGAAAAATTCTGTCTATTAAAGGGCTAGAGCGTCTACTTGATGTTAAACGTTTAAATTTGTGTATGAACTGCTTGTCATCTGCCCATCAAACTACTGCGTGCGAGTCATCATATCACTGCAATGTACCCAACTGCAATGAAAGACAACATTCACTCTTACACCAGTTCGACGGGAATGCGAGAACAAGTGAAGTATCAAACAGTGCTCCACACATTAATGCTCCATTTAAAAATCCTCAATCGCCAGCCTTAAACAATTCATTAATAGTCTCGTGCTCCCAAGAAAACGTTAACTCCGATGTTTTTAGCACACTTTCTAATAATGACAATTCATATGTTTTTCTGGCTACAGCTTTAATCACTGCAATCGATGTCAATGGCACGGCAATTTTATGTCGAGCTCTTCTGGATAGTGGCTCGCAAATCAATTTGATCACGGGGGCCTTGGCGTTACAACTCGGATTCCAGCGCTTTCAATACCAAACTCAATTGGGAGGAATCGGAAATACAACACTGAATTCCAAATCCAAGATACAATTCAAGATCAAATCCAGAATAAATGACTTCTCAGCCAATATTGATGCATGTGTGCTGCCGAAAATTTCAAATGCTCAGCCACATTCAGCAGTCAACATCAAACAATGGCCAATACCTAATAACATAAAATTAGCTGATCCGCAATTTCATAAAACACAAAAAATTGTCCTTCTTTTCTTATTGGAGCTGGTTTATATTACAAATTGTTATCTGTGGGTCAAATTTCGTTAGCTGACAACAAACCATTGCTCCAAAACACACTACTCGGCTGGATTGTAGTTGGAAATTCCGTTTCAGATTCGGATGTCAATGCATTGCTGGTTCCAACTATCAATCAGGTTTATCATGTTTCTGATCGTGATGACCTCAATCTAGATTACCAGCTCGAGAAATTCTTTCAAATTGAAGATGTTAAAGAAGCAACGAGAAAACAGTCAGTCGAAGAAATTTTGGTGGAAGAACATTTCAAGAAATATGTTTATCGAAATCAAAATGGTAAATTTGTAGTATCCCTACCTTTTTCGGAACATCCTTGTGTGTTAGGTGAGTAATTACAAATGGCAAAACATCGGTTTCATGGAACAGAAAGAAATTTAAATAAAAATTCACAACGGAAGCAGGAATATGCAATGTTCATGGAAGAATATCTCAAGTTGGGACATATGGAGCTTATTTCATCTGATATGATCCCACAAACTCATTATTTTCTTCCACATCACTGTGTCATCAAAGAACACAGTTCATCAACCAAACTCCGCGTCGTCTTTGACACTTCCGCGAAGACATCATCCGGAGTTTCACTGAATGACATCCTGATAGTAGGACCGGTTGTGCAACAGGACCTTTTTTCCATCTTGCTGCGATTTCGCTCACACCAGTTTGTTTTGAGTGCCGATATTAATCAAATGTACCGCCAAATCTTGGTACATTCTCCTGATACCAACTTGCAGTGTATTTTATGGCAAAACGATCCGGATACAGACATCAAACTATATCGGCTTCGTACTGTCACATATGGCACTGCCAGTGCTCCATATTTGGCAACCAAATGTCTTCAGAAGCTAGCCCAAGACGAAGAGATCAACAACAAGCGAGTGGCTCAGGTAATTAAGTACGATATGTATGTCGACGATCTTCTTACTGGTGCAAACTCTCTAGCCGACATTCAACAAATCAAATCAGAAGTCATCGAATTGCTAAGCACGGCTGGAATGGAACTTCGAAAATTCTGCTCTAACAGCGAAGAAGTTTTGACTGACATACCTCAGGAGCATCAAGAGAAATGTCTGCATATTAAGGACAGCGATTAGATTAAGACGATAGGCATGTTTTGGAATCCTGTTCAAGATGTCTTCATCTTTAACGTACCCGAAACAACCAATCACCATCAGACAACGCGACGTAAAGTACTCTCAGAGATCTCGCGTATTTTTGATCCTCTGGGGTTGGCTGCCCCTGTTATCACCTTAGCAAAACTTTTCATGCAGGAGATATGGAGCTTGAAACAACACTGGGATGCATCATTGCCACAGGAGGTTTTTACACGATGGCAAAAATATCGAGGAGAATTACATTTGCTAGACACATTGCAACTGAAACGTCAAGTGATGCAGCCAAACACATCCATTGTTCAACTCCATTGCTTTGCAGATGCTAGCCAATCCGCCTATGGGGCCGCCATTTATGTAAGAAGTGTGGCATCGAATGGTTCCGTATTATCATCACTTCTTTGTTCTAAATCAAGAGTGGCGCCAAAATCCAGAACAAAATTAACAATTGCAAAGATGGAGCTATGTGCTGCTCTTTTAGTAGCACAATTAGCTGAACGAGTGATTCCAACTTTGATGATCAACATTGACAAAACAATTTATTGGAGTGACTCAACAATAGTCTTGGCTTGGTTAGGAATGCCACCTAATAAACTTACCACATTCGTTTCAAACCGTATTCTAAAGGTTCAACAACTCACAGACGTAGAAGATTGGCACCACATCGCATCATCAGAGAACGCAGCAGATATTGTTTCTAGAGGAGCTCTCCCTTCAGCTCTCGTCAAGTCGACATTATGGTTCTCCGGCGCATCGTTTCTTTCGCACGATGAGCATTCCTGGACAGACACTACTCCACCAAAGACAGCCGTCATTCCTGAATGCAGAATAGCTAAGGAGATCACACACGTAATAGTTAACGATCTAGACATCATAGAACGAATGAAGTACAGGAACAATTTCTCATCTGTACGAAATATCATGGCCTACGTGATGCGGTACATCCACAATATTAAACCTGGAAGGGCAAGAAGGAATGGGGCGTTGACAACCAGTGAACAAGAGCTAGGGATGACAGCCATAATCACGGTTATGCAGGTTTCGAGATTTACTCAAGAAAGAATTTTATTACTACAAAAAAAACCGTTGACTCGAAATTGTCATCTAAACTCACTTTCCATCTTTCTAGATGACAATAACTTGATTCGAGTAGGAGGACGCCTTCATCACGCCTCCTTGTCATCTTCTTGCAAGCATCCTCTCCTTCTCCCTTCCACACATCCTTTTACCGTCATAATCTTTAAACATTTCCATCTTTCTCATCTACACGCAGGTCCTCAAGCACTATTGGCAGCAGTACGGCAACAATTCTGGCCAATAAATGGGAAACGTCTAGCGCAAAGGGTGTATCAGAATTGCATAAGATGCTCAAGAATCCGTCCACGAGAATTCTCGCAAGTAATGGGTAACCTACCGTATGAGCGTATAACGGCTGCACCTCCATTTCATAACGCTGGACTGAACTACTGTGGACCAATATACGTGCACCGTCACCGAATACGAAAAAAAGGACCTACAAAGACATATATCGCTGTATTTGTTTGTTTCGCAGATAAAGCCGTTCACTTGGAGCTGGTTTCGGATCTCACGACAGCTTCTTTTATTGGTGCTTTAAAACGCTTTATTGCGACGCGAGGTATATGTAAACATATTTTCTCCGATAATGGTACCAATTTTGTAGGGGCAAATTCTGAATTGCACCGTTTATATCAACTATTTCAATCGCAACAACACATCGATGAGATGAAAAATTTCTGCTCTTCAGGTAAAATTGAATGGCATTTCGCACCACCTAGCGCACCTCACTTTGGTGGTATCTACGAGGCAGTCGTCAAATCAGCTAAAATTCATCTTCGAAAGGTAATGGCAAATGCAGCGCTAACATACGAAGAACTCTACACGCTCGTGAAACAGGTAGAGGCTGTTTTGAATTCCAGACCAATCACTCCACTCTCTTCGGATCCAGCAGACCTACAACCACTAGCACCCGGACATTTTTTGATAAACAGACCGCTCACTGCTATTGTCGAGCCCAATATAGAAGATAAGAAGATTCCAATACTGAAGCGTTGGCGCATTCAACAACAATTGCATCAACATTTTTGGAGTCGTTGGTCCAAGGAGTATATCACTCAATTGCAACATCGCCGTAAATGGTCTAAGGCTTCCGATAACGTCGCAGTCAATGATTTGGTGGTTATTAAGGATGACAATTTACCACCTCTTAAATGGAAACTAGGACGCATCATCGATATTCATCCGGGAGTTGATGGATACGTAAGGGTAGCCACTTTGAGGACCATGCAGGGCAAAATTAAACGTCCGATTATCAAATTATGTCCTCTGCCTATGGATGACTTAGAACATCATTTGAAAGATAAATTCTTTTAACGGGGCGAGAATGTTGCAACCTCATCAAAATGACACTACCTTTATTTTGTAAAATTAATATTTCTTTTATTGGGTCCAAGTTTCAGTTTGTATGTGTGATTGTAATAACTGCTAAAAAATTTCCAGTTGCTTAGTTATCAATATACATATATACATATCTCTTTCCAATTGTGGCTTTTGCAATTACGATCACACAAATACAACTGGTTTGAAAAAAAAAAATATTACCATGAGGAGAAATTTGGATTTAGTATCGATTTGGCTTGTGTACATCATATCATGTATTGATAAAGATAAAAATTAAAATAAAAATAAATTCTAAAATAAAGTGAATTTGAAGTTGTGCTATTTTTTTGCAAAGTTCGGATTGTGCGGATTGTGATTTGAATCCCAAATATTTGTTTTTCATTTCCAAAAAGGCTTGGAAAATATTCATCCTCCATTAAATCTGCATGGTCTGTAATGTTATTTTGCTATATATGTATTTGTATTAATTGCAAAATTTTGTATTTGCATGATTTTATAATCATAGATTTCATTAGTTGCAAGATTTTGTAATGAAAGATTTTATTTTTGCAAGATTTTGTACTACCTGCTTGCAAGATTTTTAAATTGCAAGATTTTGTACTTGCTATATTTTGTAATGCGAGATTTCAAGGCGCTCTCCAAAATTACATTAAAAAAATTATATTAGCAAGCCTAGTTTTCAAACGAAGAAATCATTCTTTGCGACGTAGAACTATTTAAAATTTGAAGAAAATTTAACTCGTGAAACATATACCAGCTTTATACACCCAACTTGCTAAAAATAGCCAGGCTTAAATAGCCGGTGCTATGAAACACATCAACAATTTTAGTTACTCTTAACAAAAATTACAATTATCACACTGAAATTAACATTGTATGACGAAACTTCAAAAATTTAGAGCACTTCAATCACCGTAGGGAATTATAAATGAAATTAGATTCAGAGCCCACATATTTCATGTTTATGGTTCATTTCGATAGTTTTATTTTAATGATGACTATAAATAATATTTATATCTATACTTAATGTACTTTTTTTGTGAAAACAAATTTTAATTTTATTAATGTAATTACACGACTTAACATAAAAATAGATGACAAATTATATCAGAAATAGATCGCTTTTAATTGTTAATATCTTGTTTGTTGAATGATCTGGGCCGACGAGCACGACACATTTTTCTTTGATATATTTATTGAGATATTTAAAAAAATTTACGATCGTGTCTTTTAGCGGTTTTTTAATGCCCACTAAAAACAAAATGGTAATAATGTGCACTCAAAAATTGCAAACACTTTTGTAAGATATTATCGCACCCCACCATTTTTATAATACCAAAACAATTGAATATTTTGTTTTATTTATTTATATTAATATTTAAGAAAAAAATATATTTTGTTTAAATATAGATTCTAAAAATAGTTGGGTGGAACATTTTTAGCTCGCAAGCATTTATAATTGACGGGACAACTGTTTGGAATGATGTTAAAATAAAAAAATTAAAATTATTAAAACTAAAAATTTTCTTACACGAGGATTTTTAACACGACTCATATTCCACTTTCTTTGGTTAACATAAGTCATCCAGACAGACATGATATTTATTGTGTATATATTTCAATCAAAATTTATTTGATGTATATATAACAAAATAAAACACTTCTTAACTATCTCATTAAATTTCACACAGTTTTTTAAACAAAAAAAAAAAAAACACTCCAATAAATTTTAAATCACTCAACTTTTTTTATAAAACAAAAATCACATTCAACAAACACCGTATAACACTTTAATCACACACACTGCGCGACCAAAAAATAATACGTTAATCTGATCTTAAATTAAACACAAGACTAAAGAAGAAACATAAACACGAAATGAAAAAAAAAAATGAAATTCCCAAGGAAGGAAAATAAAACAAAACAAAAAAAAATTATTAATTGACGGAATGAAAAGTATTTTTTCCTCGCCTTAGTGCCCCCCACCACACATTTGAAATGTGACGCAATTTAAATAGAAAATTATTATTTTTTTTTTGTTTGTTTTATTATCAACTTTTCTTGCAAAATTCTTTCTTTTTTTGTTGTGAAAATTTTATTTTTCATCGATGATCAAGATCGTCATTTAGTGAAAAATACTCATTTGTTTTTCTTCTTGAACTTATTCAAGTTTTTTTTTTTTTTTTTTTATTTGTGAATACATTTTTTGCTATTAAAGCGGAAGAATCAGATAATTGATATTTAAACGATTTGATGTATTCATTTAGTTGGCCTGGTATTTGCCATTCAGCATAAAAAGTCTATTGATCAGTAACTACCATTGGCTAAAGTTGTAAATAAGAATAATTTTCGGGTGAAGACCGAAGAAGGTCTCGATTGCTCCAGTCGGCTATTACTTTGCCTGCTTTTCAATAATATTAGGAAACCGTTTAAAGTTCTAGGACTACCTAGATGGTGTAAGTGGAAAAATAGCTCCAAAGTTATACATATCAGATTTTTTATATTTGGCAAGGTTGTTTGAGATATGTAAAGAACAATGATGGTTGTTAGAATTTTAGTAACATACTTACAATGACAAATTGAGACAATTTTATAGATATTTACGTGTAAAAAGAGTAAATGTTGTGAAAAGCTTTCTTAGTGTGAAAATGTCAACAGTCACCATTACCATTTATCATTCATATTTACACGCGCCATTTTTTAGCATAATGTGATGAGAATAGAATTGTTTCTTCTTTTGTATTGTATTTGTTGATTTAAAAGGTAAGGTGACCTCTAAACGTAAATACTACATTTTCTATTTTCTTTAAGTTTGATATTTGCAACATGTTACAAAAGATGTCTATGCTCTCTATGTCTCGGCAGTCGAGTCGGCTGAAGGCCAATTATTAATATTTTCAAGTGATGATCAAAACAAGAAAAATAATTATTAAGTAAAAGTGTATCTATTTACTCGTGTATGTTTAAAATCAAAAAACACGATCTTAAATTAACTTATAAGTTTTGAGTGTGAAATTAATAATCTTATGTAGGGAATGTTATCGCATTACTAGTGAAGTGAAGTGATTTTTTTTTTCATTTTAATCAATCAACAGAATACGTTACTATCGGATAGATAATAAAATTGTAAAACTACCTGTTTGACTTGCGGGAATAATTATATCGGAATTTCAGAGTATCTATACTTACGTAATATGAGTACAATATACAAAAGTTTTTAATTGGATGTGTTTTGCATACCTGGAAAAAAAGAGAAAATTATTATTAGAAAGTAATCAAGACTTGTTTTGAAAACTAATTATTACATCAAAATTGTTTATTATGTAAACCAACTCATGGTTAGGTTACTAGCCAAGCCTTCTTCGACTTAACGTAAGAAAAGTTTTCCTTAAATAATGAAATAATTGTGATTAGTTCAAAAACAGAAAAGTGCAGCCGAAAAAAATAGTTGTCCACGTGAAGATATTGAAGTATCACTAATTAAGATCGGGAGGCATCGAAATAAGAAAGATCTACGTTTACTGAAACGGTCGGAACCACAACTTGTATTTTATGCATCAGAATGAATTACAACAAAAAGAAGTTAAGTTCGAAAGGTCGATGAACAGGGAACAAGGCTTAAATTTGAGCTCATAAAAGACGTTAAACAAGTATTATAACGAAGTTCAAAAATATCGACGGGATCGAAACTCTAAATTACGCCATGAAAGTACATACTCGTAACTCTCCTTTATTCAAATTGTTGAGTTGAGTTCCAAGTATTTAATGGTTCTGGAAACTCTTTCAATATTTATGTTGTGCTTTCTCTGTACTAAATTTTGATATATTAAACTGAATTTGAGATATGTAGAAGCCAATTATTTTTTTTTTAAATGCTGGCTTTATTCTTGAATCTTTCTGCAAAAGAACTAACAAGAAGTATTCAAATCTTAACATAAAATTACTAAACTTTTAATTATTACAGGTTCACAGTTTCATCAGCCCTAGTGAATCTGCTCTTCTCCGTTGCCTAAATCGTGGATGTTTTAGTATATCACAGGCCAATTCGTCGGGATGCTTCTAATTTTGAGTAATATTTTGAACTGAATTCTTTAATTGTTTTTTTAATGGTTTTACCCGTGGCGTACTGCAGCTATGGGGGGGATCACAGGTGGAGGATAGTGGACGGCCTATCGATAGGTAGGTTAGCGGTGATTAAAACAAGCCGCCCCCAACCGCAGTCCAGCTGGTGGGAGAGTCTCAGGGAACTGGGGAGTGGTTAACCTCAGTTCACTAAATTCTGATGGACAGAAAACCATCGACCAATAACCACGGCGGAGTGTGCGACACGTCCCCTCTGCACCTCCGGAGTCTCTGCAGGTGATGAGTGGGGTACGAACCCTATAAACGGGTGACCCTGGGAATGGAATGGATCCCATTGGATTGGGCTCTCCATGTAAATAGGTAAATGAGAGAGAGAATATGAAGAGGAGAGAAGGAGTGCTGGGAGGCCGAGGTGCTAGCGAGCCGAATGGGCTGGATTAAGGTGTTAAGCGACCCGTGCTGATGATCAACTAGGCTGGGGGCCCATTTAACAAAGCCCAGTCGCTAACGGAGCCATCTGGATACCTGGCGACCTCCAGTTGTATTTAGCCTTACCTGTGTATACGGATCTCTGCACAGGTGGACCCATGTTTATCCGTTACTGAATGATACCAAAATCAAAGAAATAGGGGCCGGTACCCTTCAAAAACCGGGAAGCAACAAGGAAGGGAGTAGCTTAAACCTTAAAGGTGGGGATCCCTCCTTAGCGGCGGGGGGAAGCAATACCGTGATATTAAAGCCAGGTAGAAGCAGAACTGAAGCCAAACAAAAAATCAGGGGATCGGAAGGGGTCCCTCCGGCGAAGCGACGATATCGTGAAAAACGGTCGGCGCACAGAATTTTGGAAAGGCTGACTGCGACCCCAGAGGGGCAATTAACAGCAAAACAAAAGGAATCTGTGGCATGGGCGAGGAAAGTTATCGGCAGCGGCACTTTGAATAAGGATCTTGGTTCGAAAAGAATGAGGTCACTTGATGAGGAAGTACCTAGCGACGCTAAATGAGCCAAGGTGACCACAGGAGCCCAAAATGACCAAAAGATGAAGCTGTTCAGCAAAATCTTGAAGGAGCGTGCCTTGATGTTAGCCGTCATTGACAGGGGTCAGAAGAAAAAAACACATTAGGCGAAGAAAATTCGCTTTTTCACTTATTCCCACCCAGCTCACTAGTCCGCAGTCACCACCGCCAATTGATCGAATTACTCTATGAAGTGTTGCATTATTCACCGTTTTCTTTAGATTTGGCCGCTGTAACTAACCTATTTCTAACCATGCAAAAATTTTACATCCAACGAGGAGATGGAGGTGAATAATAAAATAATTTTGTTTTTAAATAAAGCTTTTGAATTGTTTCAAAATTGCTTAAAATAGAATAGTAAAGTGTTAAAGCTCATTGTAAATACTCCAAACTGAGAAAAATTCAGGTTAAACGCCGAGTTTAGTAAGCAAAATTATTCTTTTTACTTGAAATACTTTAAAACTACATAATCAACAATTAAAAGACCAGTTAATCTGTAGGAATCACACCTACAGCAGCAACAAACCTTATTAATTTAAAACTATTACATACTCAATATTTAAAATTGGTAATTTTCGGAAATATAAATTTCTCTTACACATATCAGTTAATGTATTACATAAATTTGGAAGCATGTAATAAAAATAATTCCTAAATTTTCTGCATTGAATTCTATATAGAGTCGAGGCAATGAACTAAAAAAGTTCGGAATTTTTTAGTACAGGACGGATCGGAATGTGGTTTTTTGCATTCTCTTCCAAAAATTTGTAAAAAATGTGGCTACTTTGTACTTTAAACAAACCGGAAATTACATTGCTGCAGCCAAAAATGCATTCAAAAAATGCATTTTTTGAGACGCCTTTTGGAAGATTTAATAACTTTGTAAATAAGTGTCAGAACTGGCCCAAATCGGGTACCAGGGGGTTTTTGAGGTCGCTGATCGCGATTATGATGTTCAAATTGACCCACAGCCGAACTGGAGCTCAGGAACGCCGATGAACGTCATCTCCGTGGGACTCTCCCAAAATTCACGCGGGGAAGGAGAGAAACTCGGCGCCAGGGGGTTTTATAGGTCGCTGAATTCAAATATGGCATCGGCGAACACCCTACGGATACCTAAGAATGCCAAAAACAACCCGAAAATCATTGTGGGGGCGTTTTGTGGGGCGCTGAATTCGAATTTCAAATCGAAAACGACCCCCCGAGCACCTGGTGCACCGGAACCTGGCCTTGAGCGTCATCTCCGTGGCTTTTCCTGACACAATCGAAAAAGACGAACCGAAAATCGTTATGGGGGGTTTTTTGGGCCGCTTAATCCAAATATCACGTCGAAAACTACCCTCCCAACACCTGGTGCACCGGAACTTTTATCTTGACATCGATGTAATTCCCATGAATGTCAATCAAACCTGATGTCTTAGAGACCGACGTCAATACTTCAATAGCTGTGTGGAATTGTTGATTCTAGTTAAATTATGTGAGGAGGAAAGAAATAGAATGAACAGAAAGTTAATATTTATGTAATTGGCGTTTAAAAAATTGTTATTGAACTCAAATCAAATACAATCCAACTGTAACTTAACCTTACCTCATTAATTAATAACTTCAATTTTTAAATACGTAACTAAATATCAAATTCTCCATCAAGTGAGACATCGCTAGTCTGTTCATTTTCTTCGTCATCTGACGTATTCATAAGTATATCATCTTCCTCATGTAAGGCCTCTGTCTCTGCTGTAATAACGTTTTCAATTGAATAACTGTCAGTATTGTTGCAAGTTGAGCCTTCACAAATTTTACAGGCAAGATTGCAAGAGTGGCCGTGCTTCCTACAACTACAGGACATCAGATTACAATCTCCTGCGCATCCACAGAATATTAGTTCCATAATATTCTTGGGCGCAGGTTTTTGTGTCATTTCTACAGGGACCAGTGTGTCGCTTTACTTTCTCCACCCCCATTCAGTTGGGTCCATGGTCACCTGGTCTCCGTGCAGCTACTCTTGCACTCGAAAATAGACCCTCTTTAGATGTTGTTGAATGGCGTCTAGTGTGGGGAGAATTTTTCCTAAATTAACTCTCCCCTTTACAGCGGTTTTTGTATACATTTGGAACCTGTACTTCTGTAGTAACTGGTCCCATTTTAGCTTGTACTCATCAGGAACATTCGGCTTCCTGAATGACAGTTGAGCACCGTACATTGCCAGGATTAGCTTCACCCCATTCTCAAAAATTTCTTCGCTTGACAAACTAGCTTCCTTGAACTTCGCAGCATAAGCTTCAAGGTCTGTGAATTTCTGAAAGGTCTTGAAAAATTTTGTTTTTCCCTGGTAGTACGTTGCTGAAACGGTATTGCACCCCGTTATTGCATGGAGCAACAAAATATTATTCGCAACTACTGCCATATGAGACAAGCTAAGTGAAGAGTATACTTCTTCGGGTTTATTGAGCCTTGGAGGTTTCTGTAGAAATATTTCATCATCTGCCGGGCAGAGTGCGGTCAATATTACGGCAACGTCTATATCTTCGGCGACTATGACTACCTTTTTTGTAACGTCCCTGGGTTCTTTCAGAGCTGTCGTTACAATCGTACGATCAGCGTCCGCTGCACATTGGTCTGAAACTATCCCGACTGTGGTCAGTTTGGCCCGGAGCATTTCAATAATCTTATTTTTATTATTTTTATTTTGTAAAAATGTATCCTGTTGTATTTGTACCGCCATATTTTCGCTAAAACGGACGTCTGCTGAACTTCCCCGATTAGCGCGACGGTTTCTTTCAGATTCTTTGGTACTGAGGGTTTGGTAACCATCAAAAATAACTATCGCGCATTGGCCGTAGTGGTTCAAAATATACTTTATGTAATTTTCCATAATCGCCGAGAATGTTCATCCGATTGTCCATCTGACTTTGTGAATCAGTAATCCTCCATCCAGAACAAAAAATGTCCTTTCAGGATCACGAATATTCGTAGGAGTTTTTCTGAACAATGAATAAAAATCGGACTCTGTATTCTTCAGCATTCCAAAATTATTGAAGTATGCCTGAGGGAATGGAGACAATTCCCACTTGAGGTAGTCTATCATTTCTTCATGACGTTTTTTTAATGCCCATATTCTGTGAAAGAGGACGTCGGGGTCAATTTCTATCATTTTATTGCCGACTTTGATTTTAGAGTTGCAAGAGGCGATAGATTTAATGATTTTTGATCGTGATAATTTTAGATCCTTGAAATTTGATCCGGAAATATCTTGCATAACCCTGACACCTTCCTCAGAAGCATTGTGGCAATTGCTTTCGGGGCTCCTCATTCCATTAGCTATGTTTATGAGGCATTCTATGGATTCAGGGAATGGATCGTATTGCTCAAACGTAAATTTTATTCAAACGTTTCCATTATAAACGAGAAAATGCGTCTATGGCTACCCCAGGGGTAAAGGAGAAAAACAAAACGACGTATTGTTTTATACAAGTTGGCATCCTGCGCCGAATATAGAGTGGTTGGAAACCAGTTTGGGGTTCATAAAGCTTCCTTACACAGAAGTTTAAAGAAGTTTTGTGCCGCGGTCATCAAAATTGTATTACCAGAAACATTATTAATATGTGATGAATTTAAACGAAGAAGTTCCCCTCAAAAACCCCCCATAAAACCTTTCGGTTCGTCTTTTTTAATTGTGTCAGGAAAAGCCACGGAGATGACGTTCAGGGCCAGGTTCCGATGCACCAGGTGTTCGGGGGTCAGTTTCGACATGAAATTCGGATTCAGCTCCCCAAAAAACGCCCCCACCAAGATTTTCGGGTTGTTTTTGGCACTCTTGTCAGGAAAATTCTCGGAGATGACGTCCGCGTACAGGTTACGGCGCACCAGGTATCCGTGGGGTATTCGCCGATGCCATATTTGAATTCAGCGACCTAAAAAAAACCCTGGCGCGGAGTTTCTCTCCTTCGCCGCGGGAATTTTGGGAGAGTCCCACGGAGATGACGTTCATCGGCGTTCCTGAGCTCCAGATCGGCTGTGGGTCAATTTAAACATCATAATCGTGATCAGCGACCTCAAAAACCCCCGGGTACCCGATTTGGACCAGTTCTGACTCTTATTTACAAAGTTATTAAATCTTCCAAAAGGCGTCTCAAAAAACGCATTTTTTGAATGCATTTTTGGCTGCAGCAATGCAATTTCCGGTTTGTTTAAGGTACAAAGTAGCCACATTTTTAAAAAAAAAAATTTTGAAAGAGAAAGCAAAAAACACTAACTGTAACACTGTACTAAAAAATTCCGAACTTTTGGCCGTTTTAGTAGTTCATTGCCTCGACTAATAATTGATTTACAAATTTTAGTTTTATGGAATCAAACGAAGATTTTTGAATATGGAAACTTCCCCATTCAAATTTTTTAGAAAAGTAAAATTCCGAATTATTCAAGGAATTTTTAAAATTTTAGAGAATTTATAAATTGAGAAGATGTAATAGTCTAGATTGTTAGAAGTTATATGAATTCTTAGATTACGAATAAATCTAGCTTGGAATTAATTGGAAAATGTACACTTCGAGATTTGAAATAAAATTTAAAAATTATATCATCTCTATAGTTTCCAAAGTAGATTTTGAATTTTACATTACCAGAGTTTTGGTTTTGGAAGTTTAGTTTAGATAAAATACGAGCAAATGCCGTTTTGTAATTTAGCTTTATATTTTCGCAAGGGTAGATCAAATTGACGCATTTGGCAACAAAATGCGAAGTTATTGTAAGCCATTCTCAATTGAAAAGGGTTCTCGAAATGCTGCTCAAATTAAACACCAATCCGTTTACTCTACATTTTTACATCAATTTTAAACAAAATTTTAGTGTTATTCGCGGACAAATATGCAATCAATAATGGTTTCCACCTCTGCCAAGCTTCATTTGTATTAAATTCATCAAACAAATTTGGTTGTAACCAAAATTTTGTTGGGATTCCGATCTTGTTATTACAAATTTGAAATTTAACACAATTAATTAAAATATCTACAACAAAAGTTTATATACCACGTGCCATGCTGCTGAATTTTACCCGGAATTTTCACAACTGAATTTTTTGTATACCGACGCCTTTTTATAAATGAGCTCAAGCTCAAAAAATGGCGTCCCAAAATTTTAGCAGTAAATAAAATAAAATAAAATAAATAAATAAATAAAATAATTTAATTTTATATACTTCCTTATGATTAAATTATTTTTATGTTTAATTTTCTTAAGATAGATTTCGATTAACAAATAATCATCTTAAGTAAATAAAATTAAAAGTAAAATAAAATAAATATTTGTTTTATTCTAATTAATTATATTAATTGAATGAATTTTGATCTGAAATGAATTGTGCGTTTACTTGGAAATTTGTACTAAACAAAGACAGTAGTTTACACAGTTTTTAGTAGTTTTGGGAATGATATACAATTAGGTCATTTAGGCCATCAGCATCCAAACAGGCGTGTGAACATGCGATTACAGTCAGTTAATATTGGGTGTTTCGTCCTAATCTAATGGTTTCACCATAGATGTATCCGACAAATTTCTTTCAAAGGAAATTTCAAATTGGGTATCAAAAACACTCGACTCATATTTTCAAAAACTCCATTTTAATAGGCGCATTCGAGTTCCGTTCGGTAACATCATATCACTTATGGTGCAACTATACAATTATGAAATTTGAATAGAGCATAAATTCATTCTGCATTTTACCGACGTGAAGTTATTTACAAAAAATAACCAATAACAAAAAATATGTATGGATTAGAAATACTCAAAACAAAACTCTTATTGGAATGAGCTGAGTGATTTCTTTCCGTTAAGTTTCTAACAAATAATTAAAACGTAATTATTTGATCCAAACTAAAAACATTGTTTTAGATTCCAATTAAAACGTAAATAAATAAGTGTTTTCATAAAAAGCTTAAAAGAAGAAGTTATTTCGAAACAGACAATTTGGAATCTGGTTAATGGCAGTTTTGCACTTTAAATACATATTGAGTATTTTCTATTGATGGCCAATTATCAAGCATTTCAGGGATTTGGGCAAGGTTGGGCTATATAGGTCACGTAAGCTATAAGGAAGTTTTTTCGAAACGGAGGATTTGAAATCTTTTTAATAGCAGTTTTGCACTTAAAATATTGAGTACTTTCTATTGATGGCCTATTAACAAACAATACATGAAAATACTCAATATTTTAATTGCAAAACTGCCATTCAAAAGATTCAAATTCTCCGTTTCGAAAAAACATCTTCTGGATAATATGCCCCCTACCTTGGCTTATATGATCTATATAGCTGAACCTTGCCCAAATCTCTGGCAGAGCTTGTTATTGGACCATCAATAAAAAATACTCAATATTTTAAGTGCAAAACTGCGATTAAAAAGGTTCCAAATCCTCCGTTTCGAAAAAACTTGTTCTGTATGATGTGCCTTCTACCTTGCCTTTGTATGACCTACATATATAGCCAAATATTGCCCAAATCTCTGGGAGTGCTTCTTAATGGGCCATCAATAGAAAATACTGAATAGTTTGAGTGCAAAACTGCAATTAACAGAATTCCAAATCCCTAGATTGTGTAACCGGTAAACCGGAAGTTTTAGATTACATATTTTTATTCACCACGCGCGATGATTGTGATCTCTTTGGGCGATAGGTTGCCCAGCACTGAAAACCAAATATTTAACGGAAAAGAAAAAAACAAAGAAGCTGACTTGAGGGGAATGGGAGGTGTAATGGTAGAGTTAGCGGAATGAGATGGGATTGGATTTTTGGGTTTGATCGAGAAAAGAAGCAGAGAAAATTTGTTGTGAAGAAAAAAAAACATATTTCTTTTTGAGTTTTTTGTGTTAAAATTTTAGACATTTAAGATTAAATTTTAATAAATTATGGTGGTATAAACTGAATTTAATAATTGTTAATATAATTCTAAATAAACCTTTATGAATGAATAAAACTTTATGTTATTGAAAGTGATGTTTTTACTTCAGTGATTGCATTTCATGATTGGATAATTTGATTTTCTGCTGATAAACCAAAAATAAAATTGATAGTGTCAGTATTAAGAATGACTACATTGAATTTGTAGTCTTAGAAAAAAAAAGAAACTTTATTTTGGGCCTTAAATGTTTTGTGTAAACCAATTAAGTGAAAAACAAAAAAAAAACCTTAATAAATAATTTATCGTGGTGATTCGATCCATTGTGAGTGTAACCGTAAGCAGTTTTTTTGTTGGAACGTTGCGTTGCGGTGATTCGAGGGGCATCATTTTGTTTTATTGTTTTGGTGAACAATTCTTGAATGGATTCTTCTTTTTAAAATTTATGGTACGAGCAATTATAATTTGAACAGCGATTATCAACATTTTGTGCTGAAATAATTTGGACAACTTGGTGCTAACATATGCACCAAGTTACAAGGTATGTAGGGACACCTTAAATATTAATCGAAGTACGGTATTGTTGCCTGGATACTAACAGGACTATTTTTTTTTATGTTTTGGACCACCGATAATAACGAGGAGCTGAACTATCTTCATCTCACCTTTATCAACGGGATTATACAAATCGTAACAGAGGACGCTAAAATTTGTTTTTCATGGCAGTATATCAGTGGTGTTAAGGAGTTTCAGCAAGTATACCGATTACATTTAATTTTTTTTTCTCGATTTCGATTTGTCGTCATTATTTTTATAACTTATTCATTAACTGGATTTCGTTTTATTCTTCTTTATTTAGTTTTTAATATTCAATTCTCCCTGATTATTGTACATATTGAATTTTTTTTCCACAATTTTTCTCTGACCGTTAATCGGGGATTATCAATTAAGCAACGTCCGTGACAGTAATTTTATGTTATATTTTCTTTTCTTTTTCATATACAATCCCATCTTTCTCAAAATATTTGGTTTTATAGTAGTTTGTCAGATAAATAGTATGTCTGGCTAAATAGATTATTATAAGTTCTTAAGCAATTCGTTCATGGTCTCAACTGCTACTCAGTTCGGCGTAACCCGGTATATAGCAGCATTTACTAGCTTCCTCTTGGCCCAGAAAAGAACTCCCCCAGCCACTGCACGCTAGCCGGCTGAAAAAGCTGCACTGGAACAACCGAGAGGAAGTCTGCAGCAGTTGTATTCTCGGTTTAATCAAAACTTGAGACTACAGCTGTTACAGTGGCGCCCAAACAAACTCAAATTAATTAAGGTTTAAGCAAATACAAAATAAACTGAATTTTTTTAATATATTCATTCCACGTGCTTTCTTTTTTTTTTTTTATTCATTTGTTAGATGCCGTGATGTTTGGTTTGGATGTCTCACATTTATTCTTCTATTGTAAATAGAATTTTTTTTTTTTGAATTAATGATTGGCGCGACAATTCCTTACGTTACTAATCATTTTCTATTTTTTTTTCGTTATAAAATCATATGATTCCTAAATAGTTTAAAATTATCGGCTGAACGATTTTTTTTTTTGATTTCATATGACAATTTTATAACTACACAGTTCAGTATTTTTATCGATTTTTTTTTATTTATCAAGTGAAAGGGATTCAACAATATTCCGTACTGTAGACGTTCTATCAAATATTTTTTTTCTTGATTATTGTTGATCTAAACTTTCTCTAGGTAATTTATTTTTTTATTATTTGCCATATCAAGGTTTTCTAGATGATTCCTAGTCCGGGTTTATACCGTTTTTTCTTTTGATATGGAATTATGAAAGAGGACACTTGTTTTTGGTAAGTGATAATGAATATCTTTAGTTTAATAATTAGCATGTGGATCCATATATTAATTTTATTTCGCTTGAATTGAGGGCAGTTGGAACAAGTTGGACTGTTGTTAAGGACTTATTATTTTTTTTTTGTGAATTAATTTGAAATTTTTAGCTTCATAAGCTTACTAATTAATAACTATTATTCGCTATTTTGGCATTTTTGTTAGTTTGTTTTTGTTTATAGTGGGTGATTTGGGTTTTTTTTTCTTATTTTTTTTTTGTTGAGGACATACTACAGTAGATATTACTCTGTATATAATTTTTTTTATATATCAATTCCATTATTGAATTATTAGCTGGCAAAGTTATATTATTGCGGTTTACATTTTTATTTTAATCGGTTTATAAACCTCTGATAAAATTTCCCACAACATTATGGCTACGATGGACCCCACATTTTTGGATATTGACGAGGTCGTAGTAGAATGTTTAGTACGAAGTATTTCCGGTTCTCTTATGGAACAATTAGACGCGTTGAACTCGGCTTTAAAATTGGAAAATGAAGGAACGGCTAATCCTCCGGACAAAACACATTCCGCCGCAAGGAAAGCACCTCGACGCGAGTTAGACATTTGTTCAGCAAAACTCGTGAGTCTAAAACCCCAAATTCATGAAATTTCAGAGCTTGAAAATGATTCAGAAAGAGACTCGAAACTTACTAGGTTGAGTACGCGTATCTTACATGTCAGTGGACGTCTCCAGCGTCTTATGAAAACTTCTCCTACTTCTGTCAAGTCTGCCCAAGATTTGTTAAGTGCTTGTGACAAGGTTATACAAGTTATTCAGTCGCTGATTGAAGCAAGAGTTACCGGCGATGAGTTTGAGAAATCTATTTCCGAGGCTCTTCCAAACAAGAATTCTGCTGATATGTCTGACTCATCTAAACACGATTCATCGTCCGATTCTGATGATGGTGCTATTATTACTATTCAGAAACAATCACACCCAGGGCCTTCCGCTGCAGTAAATTTAGATTCTCAATCTATTGGTAATACTTCTTCTGGAGTGATCACTGTACCAGTTGCAGAATATGAAAAATTGATGGCTTTAGTGAAGCAATTAACTGTTCCTACTAGTGGTCCACCGCCGATTAATAGTCAGCGTTCTACTAAACAAAGTACCCTGCATGAACCGAGCTCATCCCGATACGTTTCTTCACATAATCACCCTGTAACTGACTCGTCATCTCACACCATTGGTGTCCAAAAGTGGAACATTTATTTTGATGGTTCCCCTACTGGTCCGGCAGTCGAACGGTTCTTATATCGAATTGAGCGGTTATCAAGCGCCAATAAAATACAACCTGCAAAATTGGTGAATGATCTGTATCTGGTACTCCGAAAAAGCGCTCTCGAGTGGTATTGGTCTTTCCTCGAGAGACATGGTGATGTGGACTGGGAAAGGCTAAAACAAGGAATGCTCCACCGATTTGCAGACCGTAGGACCGATGCTGAAATTAAGCAGCTAATAAATTCAATTAAGCAGAATCCTAACGAAAGCTTTATGGACTTTTACTCCCGTGTCTTAGATTCAACTTTGGCTCTGAACACGCCTCTCCAGGATGATGATTTATACTTTATACTACGCAGAAATATGCAGAGATCATTGCAGTATAAACTGGCAGGGCGACAAATTAGTTCCGTATCCGAATTGGTCCGTCAATGTATAGACATAGAAGATACTTGGAAGAGGTTGAGTACCGACAAAACGGTTAAAAGGGTTGATTTTCGAAATGTGGATGAACTAGATGGCAATATTCGTCGATACCAAGAGTTTAACTCCCCGGAAAGAAGCCACCATGTCGAGGCTTTTGGAAATTCTCCATCTTCCTATTATTCACCGTTACACGAATTTCGAGATAATAGAAATAAGCAGAACCAAAGTCAGGTTCGTATCACGCATAACGAAAATCCTTACGAATTGGATGCGATGGAACATGGCAAACAGCAGTTCACACACAATTATCTGCCTCCTTACGGGCGGCAACCCTCAACTGCCTTGCGCGAAGCTTCTAATTGGAGAACTACAAACACAAATGGTACCCAGGCAAGGTATTGTTATGGGTGTGGTGCTCCCAATATAACTAAACCTAATTGTCAAGCTTGTCAAACAAGAAGTACGGGAAACCTGGTACGGGAGGTGAGAATTCTTGGTGCTCAGACTCCCCAGCACGTTACTCATACCAGGACACATACGGAGGACGCTGCTTCCAACACTTGCCCGGAATTGAACCAAAACAACCGCTAAATAATTTCGCCATTGACAACCAACCCATAGTTCCTCCTGTACCAAACTTTTCAAATCATCTTCATAACACTAGTTATACAGTAAATTCAAAACTACATAATTCTAATCATCGTTTTTCCTTTTTATCTCCTAGTGACCATCCAAATCTTCGGTCAGCTCCAAAGTTAAAATCATCCTCTCGGAATGGCAAGTATTTTAAGCTTCGTCGTACTCTCAAAAAAATGATATGTGAATCAAATATACCTAATCATGCCATTGATCAAAGACCATACGCTCAGGTGTTGATCGCGGGAACTCGCTATTCTGGGTTATTAGATAGTGGTGCCAACATTAGCGTGCTCGGTGCTGGTTCAGAAAAATTGTTAACGCAGAATGGAATCAAAATACACTCGTTACCTTCATTCTTAAAAACCGCAAGTGGAGAAAAACAGCGTATTATTGGGCATACTATTCTACCTGTGACGTATAAAGGGCAAGTAAAACGTCTCCGTTTTCATATTGCACCCGGATTGATACAGCCTCTGTATCTGGGCATTGATTTTTGGAGGATTTTTGGTATTGCGCCCGACATTGTCAGCTCCCTTGAGGTAGAGCCTAAAATTCCGAGTAATCGACATCAATTATCTCCTGATCTTGAGAATCGTTTGCAGCACATTATTGAAACATTTCCTTGTTCGGTTATAAATGGCCTGGGTCGTACCTCTTTAATCACCCATATAATTGATGTAGGAGATGCTCGTCCGGTCAAACAACGTTACTACCCCGTCTCCCCCGCGGTTCAGTCAGTGATGTATGCGGAGCTGGATAGAATGTTGGAGTTGGGAGTGATAGAGGAATCTGCAAGTTCATGGTCCTCACCTATTGCTATCGTTTCTAAACAAACTGGGAAGGTGAGGCTATGTCTTGATGCCCGAAAAGTAAATGAAGTAACGACTAAAGACGCATATCCGCTGCCACTGATTGAGGGATTGCTAAGTCGACTTGACCACACAAAATATATATCGTCAATCGATTTAAAGGATGCCTTCTGGCAAATCCCTCTTGACGTGGCCTCGCGTGATAAAACTGCGTTCACTGTTCCGGGCCGCCCCCTCTATCATTTCACGGTCATGCCCTTCGGTCTATGCAATGCTCCGCAAACATTGTGTAGACTGATGCACAAGGTGATTCCTTATCAGTTGCATGACCGAGTGTTTGTCTACTTAGACGATTTGCTTGTTGTCTCTGCAGAGCTCGAAGAGCATTTCGCGTTATTAACCGAAGTTGCTAGACTACTGAAGATAGCTAACTTGACTATCAATGTTGAAAAGAGCAAGTTCGTCTTAACGGAGACAAAATACTTAGGTCATGTAGTTGGTAATGGAGTCATTCGCATGGACCCTGACAAAATAATGGCAATTGCTTCTTATCCAGTTCCTCAGACTGTCAAGCAGTTACGGCGTTTTTTGGGTATGGCGGGGTGGTATCAGCGATTTATTTGTAACTATGCTTCCATTACGACTCCGTTAACAGATTTATTGAAGAAGCCTCAGAAAATGCATTGGAATGAGGCTGCCAACGAAGCTTTCATAAAACTTAAAGATGCACTGACAACAGCCCCCGTTCTACGGAATCCGGATTTCAAACGAGAATTTTTTATTCAATGCGATGCGAGTTCTTTCGGGATAGGAAGCGTATTGTTCCAAAAATCGGACAATGATGAAGAACACCCTATAGCTTTCTTTAGCCACAAGCTAAATTCTGCCCAACGTAAATATAGTGTCACTGAGCTCGAATGTTTAGCTGCTGTAATGAGCGTGAAAAAGTTCAGACCATATGTTGAGGGTTATGCCTTCACCATCATCACCGACCATTCTAGCCTGAAATGGTTAATGGAGCAACGCGATCTTTCTGGTAGATTAGCGAGGTGGAGCCTGAAGCTTCAAGGCTTCAACTTCAAAATAGAATATAGGAAAGGTGCCTTAAATATAGTCCCGGACGCTCTCTCTAGAATGATTCTGGATGAACTAGCTCAGGCAGATGATGGTGATGTTGCTGGAGGTATGACTCCTCTGCATGTGGATCTGAATTCCGCTGCATTTCAGGACACTGATTACGTTGGCAGAATTACCGCACTTTTAAACCACCCTCACGCAAAGAGTAATTTTGTGACAATGGATGGTAAGCTTTACATCTTACCTAGTGGCAATGTAAATGAAATGAAGGACCTTTCAGTTTGGAAATTGGTGATTCCTGCTCCTTTAGTCACCACCTTGATAAGTCAGGCTCACGACTCCCCAACCGGTGCGCATCTTGGACAATCAAAAACGTTAGAACTCCTGCAAAGACAATTTTATTGGGCAACGATGGCCAGAGACATTAAGAAATATATTCAAGAATGCGACCGATGTAAACAAATAAAAGCTCCTAACTTCCTTACTCGACCAGAGATGGGTAAATTTACGGAAGTACATCGCCCCTTCCAAAGATTATTTATAGATTTTTTGGGACCTTATCCGCGTAGCCGGCAAGGTAACGCTTATTTATTAATGGTGCTAGATCAATACACAAAGTTTATGTTTGCTGAACCGCTGAGATCCGCTACTGCTAACCATGTGGTGTCATTTCTAAAACATCGTATTTTTAGTGTTTTTGGAGTTCCTGAAATGGTAACCACCGATAATGGCCCACAATTTAGGGCACAAATCCTTTCTGAGTTGTTTTCTCGTTATGGCATTTTGCATCAATTCACCCCTGTTTATGCGCCGCAATCCAATGCTTCAGAGCGCGTGAATAGAAGCCTTCTTTCTGCGATACGCGCTTATGTGAAAGATGACCACCGAGATTGGGATCTTCATCTCCCCGAAATAAGTTCGGCATTGAGAAACGCAGTACATGATGCCACCGGATTTTCACCTTACTTTTTGACTTTTGGACAGCATATGGTTAATCATGCATCTTCGTATAGGTTAATGCGGAAGTTAGATGTATTGAATGATCGACAAGCTTCAGTAATGGATATAAATAACCGTCTTTCCACGGCGCAGGAATTAGTACTTTCTCATTTAGGCAATGCTTATCAGCGAAATTGTATAACTTACAACTTACGTAGCAAACCACGGAGTTTTGAACCTGGGCAGAGTGTTTTTGTACGAAATTACGTGCAAAGTAAGATGAGCGCAAACTTCTCATCTAAACTTGCTCCAAAGTTTATAAAAGGAAAAATTATTAAGAAACTTGGTAACGTTGCTTATGCGATTGCGGATGATAAAGGTAAACAACTCGGGGTTTATCATTGCAAGGATCTTCGATGAATCAACTTTTCTGTTCGTTTCCTTCATTTTCTAATTTACATTTTTTTTTGTTTTTTTGGTTGTGATCTTAATCCGTTGAATATCGGTAGTATTCGATCGGTCAATGATGCAGTTATATGTGTAGTCGGGTTTATTGGTTAATTTTTATTGGTTAAGTATTGAATGTGCCCGGCTTGAGACTTGCTCAGGGCGCTGGGTCTGCCCCACGATTTGTAACCGGTAAACCGGAAGTTTTAGATTACATATTTTTATTCACCACGCGCGATGATTGTGATCTCTTTGGGCGATAGGTTGCCCAGCACTGAAAACCAAATATTTAACGGAAAAGAAAAAAACAAAGAAGCTGACTTGAGGGGAATGGGAGGTGTAATGGTAGAGTTAGCGGAATGAGATGGGATTGGATTTTTGGGTTTGATCGAGAAAAGAAGCAGAGAAAATTTGTTGTGAAGAAAAAAAAACATATTTCTTTTTGAGTTTTTTGTGTTAAAATTTTAGACATTTAAGATTAAATTTTAATAAATTATGGTGGTATAAACTGAATTTAATAATTGTTAATATAATTCTAAATAAACCTTTATGAATGAATAAAACTTTATGTTATTGAAAGTGATGTTTTTACTTCAGTGATTGCATTTCATGATTGGATAATTTGATTTTCTGCTGATAAACCAAAAATAAAATTGATAGTGTCAGTATTAAGAATGACTACATTGAATTTGTAGTCTTAGAAAAAAAAAGAAACTTTATTTTGGGCCTTAAATGTTTTGTGTAAACCAATTAAGTGAAAAACAAAAAAAAAACCTTAATAAATAATTTATCGTGGTGATTCGATCCATTGTGAGTGTAACCGTAAGCAGTTTTTTTGTTGGAACGTTGCGTTGCGGTGATTCGAGGGGCATCATTTTGTTTTATTGTTTTGGTGAACAATTCTTGAATGGATTCTTCTTTTTAAAATTTATGGTACGAGCAATTATAATTTGAACAGCGATTATCAACATTTTGTGCTGAAATAATTTGGACAACTTGGTGCTAACATATGCACCAAGTTACAAGGTATGTAGGGACACCTTAAATATTAATCGAAGTACGGTATTGTTGCCTGGATACTAACAGGACTATTTTTTTTTATGTTTTGGACCACCGATAATAACGAGGAGCTGAACTATCTTCATCTCACCTTTATCAACGGGATTATACAAATCGTAACAGAGGACGCTAAAATTTGTTTTTCATGGCAGTATATCAGTGGTGTTAAGGAGTTTCAGCAAGTATACCGATTACATTTAATTTTTTTTTCTCGATTTCGATTTGTCGTCATTATTTTTATAACTTATTCATTAACTGGATTTCGTTTTATTCTTCTTTATTTAGTTTTTAATATTCAATTCTCCCTGATTATTGTACATATTGAATTTTTTTTCCACAATTTTTCTCTGACCGTTAATCGGGGATTATCAATTAAGCAACGTCCGTGACAGTAATTTTATGTTATATTTTCTTTTCTTTTTCATATACAATCCCATCTTTCTCAAAATATTTGGTTTTATAGTAGTTTGTCAGATAAATAGTATGTCTGGCTAAATAGATTATTATAAGTTCTTAAGCAATTCGTTCATGGTCTCAACTGCTACTCAGTTCGGCGTAACCCGGTATATAGCAGCATTTACTAGCTTCCTCTTGGCCCAGAAAAGAACTCCCCCAGCCACTGCACGCTAGCCGGCTGAAAAAGCTGCACTGGAACAACCGAGAGGAAGTCTGCAGCAGTTGTATTCTCGGTTTAATCAAAACTTGAGACTACAGCTGTTACAATTGAAAAAACCATTTTCTAGATAATGGGCCTCATATTTAGACTTATATGATCTCTGTGGAGCTTGTTAATGGGACCTTAATGTAAAATACACACCGTTTTTTGTGGAAAACGGCCGTTAACAAAATTCTAAATCCTCCGTTTGGAAAATACTTGTTACGAATGATGTGCCTTATAACTAGCCTAGAAGTACGTGTTAATGGGCCATCAGAAAATACTCAACATTTTAAGTGGAAATCTGCCATTAACAAGATACCAAATCCTCCGTTTCGAAAAAACATATTCTGGATAATATCCCCCGTACCTTGGCTTATATGATCTAATCTCTAAAATCTCTGGAAGAGCTTGGTAATGGGCCATCAATAGAAAATATTCAATATTTTAAGTGGAAAACTGCCATTAACAAGATTCCAAATCCTCCGTGTTGAAAAAGCTTTATTGTACAGACATAGGCTTAAATGACCAATATAGCTAAAACTAGCCCAAATCTATGGAAGTGCTTTTTATTTTGCCCATGATAGAAAATACTCAAAGTATACGTTTACATTTTAATTGGAATCCTATAGAGTTTTATTATTCTTATTGGAATCGTGTACGTATACGTTTTTGATTTTTGTCAGAAACATCAAGAGCTCCTGCATTTTCTAAATTTCGAGTTACAGAGGTTCCGTTCGCTTTAACGAAGTATCCCCATAAAATTTTTGAAAATTGAAGATTGCAACTCCAGGAGTTAAGAACCACAACATAAGCCATAGGTTGAAGGACGGTTTAAACGTTGTGGCTGCAGAGAATTCATAAATCATTTTGTTGGAACTCTAAGGAATAGCAACCCT
Source organism: Tipula vernalis (assembly GCA_958295665.1). Classification (NCBI taxonomy): domain Eukaryota; kingdom Metazoa; phylum Arthropoda; class Insecta; order Diptera; family Tipulidae; genus Tipula; species Tipula vernalis. The sequence continues at coordinate 326,553,954 of OY282559.1, read as the reverse complement.
AAAGTCTAGTACTTTCATTCAGCCTAACTTTCCTATTTGCTAGAAGATATACTAATTATAATACCATTTCCAAACACGTACACTTACGGTGGATGCTTGAGATGGAGTTGGTCGTATAAAGACAATTTGGAATTATTAATATTCAGAAAAAGTTTAAAACAACAATAAAATTTACTTTTATACGTGAAATTGCAACTCTCAAGTCCCATTTTACGATCAAAATTGCTCTGTTGACGAATGGGATAATCTAGCCCGACACTTAAAAAATTATAAATTTGGTCATGTTTAACCGTAGTTTTTAAATTAGTTTTGACATAATTTAATTGAATGTCACCCTGTTTAATACCATAGACCACCGAGTGAAGTCAGTAGTAATTAGTTTATAAAAGCAAAAAGCAAACAAAAACGAAAGAACAAAGAAGGAATAATAATAAAACGGTACATTACAATAAAAATAAAAAAAACAAAAAGAATTTGAGAGTTGTTAGTCTCGTTTACATACTAGTGCAAGAAGCACCATTTTATTTATGTATTTAGTGTTAAAATAAAATTAAAGAAAATAAAGGTGTACAAAAATATAAAGGGTGAGATTATTATTTCTCGGAAAAACACAGTCCACATCGCATCGCAACATTTGGTCCTGTAGAGCCGGATCAGGCTACTTATACATAATTATCATCGGATACACGGTTGTCAGCGCATACATATTTATCATCGGGCACACGGTTGTCTGTGCATAATGAATTATTAATTAACCAACAACGGGTTTATTGTCAAAATAATTCTAATCGAACACGATTGTCAGCACGTATCATACAGTAGCGGTCTACAAAGTAACAAATAACCTTTATAAGCTATATAAATTAAATTACAATCGGACACGCGGGTGCCAACGCATAACCTAAAATTTGTATGAAGTACGTTTTAGCCATAAATTGAAACAACGATTTTCAGTTTTCTACATATATCTTTAAATCTGTGAGGCACACGACTTGTCTACAGAACAACAACAAAGCACACAGAATTTGGGTTTCATAATTGAATATGAAATTAACATCACATAGCTGGACATTAATAGTGACGCCATCTACCAGCAACTAGCATAAGTTAAGTAGTTACATAAAATTAAGTAATCAGTATTGTAAAGCCGGTTGAATTCGTTCTCAGTTTCAAGCAATTATGGAGGCTCAAAATAAAATAAACAAAAAGAAATTTGCCACATTAATGCAAAGTTAACTAACATTAAAAAATTTATAGATCAAGCTACGAACGACACAAAACCTTTAGAGTATACTGTGCGATTAGATTCATTGCGGAGAACCTTCATTGAATTCGAATCTATTCACAACAATCTGACTGAACAAGTAGACGACGATCAGGAATTTTCAAATTTAATTGAATCCTTTACGGAATTCGAAGAAACTTATTTTTTACTTCTTAGTAGCCTTCAAAGTTCGTTGCCTGAACACACTCAGGACCACGATGGTAATTTAGTGCTTTCAAGGCGAGGGTCCAACGACGTATCAAATTCATCCGATTCAGCTGAAATACAGTTGGAATCCGTTAAAGCTGAAGCGGCTAAACTACCACAAATACAAGTACCTACATTCAGCGGCGATCCTTCCCAATGGCTTACTTTTAAGGATACGTATATTGTGCTCATCCACAACAACGAGAAAATATCTAATATTGTGAAGTTCATTTACCTTCTCGATAAACTTAGGGGTGACGCACACGAAACGGTAGGGCACATAATTTTGACAGCTGCTGGTTATCACAGTGCATGGTCTGATCTAGTTCAAACTTATGACAATGCACAACTTATTGTTAAGGTGCACATCGATGCACTGTGTAATCTTTCGAAGATCAAAAAGGATAGTGCACAAGAACTTCGGATAATTTCGAATGCCGGTCGCAATCACATATCATCTTTTGAGGCTTGCGGGCTGGAGATTGCTGGTTTGGGAGAGCAGGTTCTAATTCACATAATTAACAAAAAATTTGACGTTCAATTACGTAAAGATTGGGCAGATAGACTGACTGCTACCGAAATGCCTACTTGGCCGCAATTGAAAGAATTTCTACGAATAAAAAGTAGAGTGCTGGAATCGGTTGAACCAACAAAAAGACAGTCAGATAGCCAGTTTGCCAACTCAGTAAAACTTAATAATAAGACTACGAATAACTTCAACAAAGGCTACAAAAAGGGCAATTCATTTGTTTTTCAATTGAGTCTACGAAAGACGATAACAATCGATTTCCACATCACAAGATAAACACAAAACAAATAGATAACGGACAAAACTTGTGTGGGATGTGTCAGACTAAATATCATCCTTTATTTGTGTGTCAATACTATTTCAAACTATCCCCTGTCGAGCGCTTACAAAAAGCAAGGGATTTTAAAGTTTGTATTAACTGTCTGGGAAAGTCACACGCTGTGGATGCATGTAAATCGATTGGCTGTCGAGTCTGTAACTCTAGACATCATACGTTGTTGCACGGTTCGATTCGACATAATACAGCCGAATTGGCTACTCTTAGTATCCAAGATTCACAAAATATGCACGCAGCAACAAATACACAGAACTTGCAGACAAGTACAGAAATATTGTTGTCAACAGCAGTAATACAGATTCAAGACAAGACAAGAATTGCCGAGCACTTTTGAATTCAGGTAGTCAATCCAATTTTATTGTTTCATCACTAGCAAATAAACTTGGCATTGACAAGACTAATATTACCAATTTGACGATAAGTGGTATCAATCAAACAAAGACATTAATATCCCAAGGTGTTTCAACAAAAATCAAATCTCGTTCAAGCCTTTATAACAAATTTTTAAACTTCCTAGTTGTTCCGCAAATATCTGGTGCATTGCCACAAACAAGTTTGAACATTTCACCGTGAAATATACTGTCAAATCTGGCATTAGCTGATCCCAGCTTTTACATTTCAAGACCAGTGGAAGCACTATTGGGTGCAGAAGTATTTTTTGAAATACTCGGAATGAGTCAGATTAAACTTAGCCAAGGTATTCCGACAATTCATGAATCCTTGTTTGGATGGATAATTAGTGGTAGATCTGAGACTCCACTGAATCGTATCCAACAATCCTTTCATACACAGACTGAGACAAATTGTTTCGACGAACTCTCACAATCAATCAAAAGATTCTGGGAGATTGAAACCATTCCTGCAATAAAATTTCTCTCAGACGACGAAAAGCAGTGTGAGGAAATAGTTTCAAAAACATTCTCCAGAACAGAGTCTGCCAGATATGTTGTATCACTTCCAGTAAGAAATAATGCAACCCTAGGGGAATCGAAAACAAGTGCATTAAAAAGTTTTCAATATTTGGAGAAAAGTTTAAGCTCTAACGCAGAGCTAAAACTGGGATATACGGAATTCATTAATGATTCTCTTAGCTTAGGTCATATGATAGAAAGCCCGAATCAATCGAACCATACATACTTTTTGCCACACCACGCCGCCCTGAACCCCTCGAGTTCGAATACGAAATTACAAGTGGTCTTCGACGCGTCGGCCAAGACATCGAACAACTTGTCGTTAAATAACAAACTACTTACCGGCCCTACCGTGCAACAAGATTTGTTATCCATCGAACTTTGATTCAGGAAGTATCGGTACGTATTTACTGCCGATATTTCAAAAATGTATCGACAAATACTTATTAATCCCAGCCAGACCAATTTGCAGACCATTCTTTGGCGTGCGACGGATGCCGAACCTATTAAAGCTTATAAATTGCTCACTGTCACTTAGTGGACAGCATCGGCGCCATACTTGGCTACTCGGGTTTTAATGCAATTGGCTGAGGATGAAAAGCATAATTTTCCCAGTGCATCAAAGGTTACCAAAACCAACTTTTACGTGGACGACGTTCTTACTGGCTTTGATACGACATTAGACGGAGCGTTGTACATTCAAAACGAACTAATTTCTATGCTAAAGACAGGTGATTTCGAACTTCACAAGTGGTGTGCAAACAGTGACAGATTGCTTGATTCTATACCGCTATAAAATCGAGAGAAATTTAATAAAAATGAGTTGTTGGCATCCTTTCACCCAAACATTTTACAATACTAACAAAGAGAATTATTCTGTCTGAAATAACAAAACTGTACAATCCCTTGGGTCTGCTGGGACCTATAATTATTGTGGCAAAAATGCAAATTCATTCGTTGTGGAAGTTGCAAGTAGACTGGAATGACGAACTCACATTAGACCAGTGCACCGATTGGATCAATTTCAGGGATGAACTATGTAGAGTGAACCAAATCAAACTTGGCCGTTGTGTAATTTCCGCTAATTCAACACGTACGGAATTACATGGGTTCTCCGAAGCGTCTGAGAAGGCGTACGGTGCATACGTCTACATCAAGACCATTGATGACAGGAACAATATTTCTGTAAATTTACTTTGCAGCAAATCGAGAGTTGCTTCTCTGAAATCTTTAACTCTACCTAGGCTAGAGCTATGCGGAGCTCTTTTGCTCTCTAAACTTGTCAATGCCGTTATAAAATCAATGAATATAGACTTTAATGACGTCATCTTGTGGTCAGACTCCACCATTACTTTATGTTGGATTAATACCGCTCCGTTCAAGCTTAAAACGTTTGTCGCCAACAGGGTTAATGACATACAAGAAACGGTGCTGACAATGAATTGAGGAAACGCTTGCTAGAATTAAATAAACAATTACAAGACGAAACGTTAGTTAATTTTTGTTGCTCAGAGGGAACACAATGGAAGTTCATACCTTCCCCCGTGCCCCTAATTTCGGCGGTTTATGGGAGTCCGCGGTCAAGTCCTTTAAGACTCATTTGAAACGAATAACTAACGGAACGCATTATACGTACGAGGAATTTTATACGTTGATTGTGCAAATTGAGGGAATATTAAATTCTCGGCCATTCTCTACCCTCTCATCTGATCCTAATGATCCTCTTCCGCTCACACCTGGTCATTTTTTGACAGGAGGTCCAATTAAATCCATCATCGAACCACTCCTGGAGGAATCGCAATCAGTCCTGTGTATATGGAAAAAGGTTACTCTAGCCATACAAAGTTTTTGGAAGCGCCATTCCTGATCTCAAGTTGTTTTAGAGGCAAGACGGAGCGCAGAGTAGTAACAGTTTGCTGCCCTATTCAAATTCATCAGTGACGACACATAATTAAAAAAAAAACTTAAAGTCAATCGTGCGAAGACTAAGGGTGAAGGGGTCAAATCGTATTTGGCGGCCAATTGATACACTCTTTGTAAAATTAGGCCAACCATTGAATTCGATTAATCGATAAAGCAATTTCTAAGGATATTTGCCATGTAGTATTTTAAGTTGCCAAAGGTTATTTGAACCAAATTTTGATTAACGCTCGGTTAAAATAAAGAAATTCGGTCTTATCTAAGCTAATTGTAAAACTAGACCGTAAAGAATGCTAAGTTTTCACCGGCAATTTTGCTTATTTACACATTTATTGAACAATAAAGCCTCAGCCGAAGAAATTCCTTGCAAAACTATCAAATCAATTTACAAACGACTATTGAAAACGTCGTCGAATCGATACGTTAGATTCGCTGCGGGTCCTAAGTATCTCGGTGACCCGAGTAATTATAAACGAAATGTAAAATAAATAACGTTAAGCAGCTGAAATATTTTATCTATTTGATAAAACACGAGATTTAAGAAGAATAAATTTAGAATATTTCTAGGAATTTAGGAATAATCTAAATAGGAATTTTTCTAAGATTTAGAATTACGTTAAAGTTACGTCCAATCCTGTACTGAAAAAGCAAAAAAAATTTAAAATTCGTGCCATTTGTTAAAAACAAGTTCATCTTAATTTCGAAAATGAAATTTTTTGTTGAAAATTGTAAGAGGATTTATGACCAGAGTCGGTTGAGCGGAAATTAAATAATTTTAAATTTTTAAAATTAGTAGAAATTTCGATAAGCAATGATTTCGTTTAATTCGTTAAAATCCACAGTTTTCTTCAAATTTCTTTTTCACATTGCTTGTGCAAATTTTAAAAATTTACCCTCCATAAAAGGGTATATCTGTGGTCTCCCTAAAGTATACATTTGTCTCGGCGAAATCTGTAATTGGCGTAACGCCAAAGTGTGGTGCCTCAATTAATGGCAGATTATGACTTAATGACTCTGATATTCCGAATTTAAACTATAATTGGAGCCTAATCGGAAAATTGTACTGTGTAAAATATTGAAAGTAATCATTTTTAATTGTGACTTGAGGAAATTATCTAATGTGTTTGTAATTAATATTGTGAATGTGAATGGCAAAACAACAGGGCAAGCAACAAATAAGGGCTAAATCTTTACCAACAACTAAATCAAAATGAGAAGCAAAAGTTCTCATAAATAAATTGACAAAACAAGTTCACTGCATCATTCGAATGTAAAACACATGGGAAAACAGATCTGTCGATAAATTTTCTTTTTTATATCCACACAGTAAAATACTCGTTAAAACTTATATAGAGTTTAAGGTTGCAATTAAACCAATTCTGAGCACGATTAGTATACAATATAAGTGGTTTATTACGACCTTAAACTAGCCAAATTCCTTTGTTTGTTTATATTATAAGAGGGCGCGAGCAACTTTTTACATGTAGGTATACAAAATCGTATTTGTAGAAGAAGGTTGTGGATTAGGTTGGCTATTTCTAATTTTATATAAATCTACTTTCTAAAATTTTCTATTTCTAGTCCAACACAAACACACACCCAAATACATAATTTTCCGAAAATTGTTTTTATTATTTTGTTCTTTAGACGTAAGTTTTAAAATTCTAATTTATGTACATAGTGTATTAGTCACTTCTCACAAATCTTGTGTTCGCGCACTTAATTTTTTTTTTTCTGATTAGATTTATGGGATTAACAAAAAATACAAAAAAATATGTATTATGTTTCTTTGCTATAATATTAATGTACTCGAGAGGCATGTTGTATGAACAATATACGGAAAATGTAAATAATTTGGTAATTTATATGTGGAAATCGTTAAAATCGTTTATGATGTACTTGAGTGATTTTTACCGCGAACCTGATAAGTAGATTGTTTAACAAATTGTATCATGCGTATGTATATTCGATAATAATTAGTAAATGTGTAATGCGTAAAAGAGAGTATTTTTATGTATTAAGCCCGGCAGTTGTCGATAATATGTTAAAAACTATTTTTTGCCCAACAGTTGGCTCCATCAACCATCACATAACGCGGCTGAGTTTTAAATTATTTTTTAATAATTACTTTTGAGTTTTTGACATTAGCCAAATGGTTTGTTTATCTAAAATATGATCGAAATAATGTACACCACTGTATAATAAATAAATAAATGAAATGATAAAATTTAGAAAATATTGTGGTAATTAAAATTTTAATTGACAACAATAATTATTATTAAGTGACGGTTAAACATGCTCGATTACAACAAATAAATTTTTAATGTTTGGCAGGTGAACATGAAAATTCTGAATTCTGTATCCTATAAGTTTTCCACAGCGTGGCTGATTTGTTTTTTTTTTTTTTTTTTGAATCGTTTTTCTATGTTGATGGGAAACATCTGGTTCGCGTTAACATTTTTGCTATTTCAATTTTCAGTTTTTTTTTGTTTTTTTTTTTAATCAATTAATGTTTATGAATATACAAATGAAATTTATAAATATTTGTGTATAAATTGTAATTTGATTGTACATGGATAGATACTAATAATATAATTATTTGTTTTATTGATCTTGTTGAAAGCAATTGCATATGAATACTTTATAATATTGTTATTAAATTTTCGTTTTATTCCTATTTTTTGTTGGTGTTGGAGTTTTTATGGGATGTATTTTTATTGGGTGTTATATAAATGTATGTTTTATAAACTGATGCATGTATGAACGGAAGTTAGATTTATCAAATATTTATTGATATAAATATTGAGTTGACACATTTAGTATCAGGGTTGTTCAGGATCGCTAGGCTGATTCGCAGCGTCACCAAATTTTGACAATTTATTTTTACAAAAATGCTCTAGGACCCTATTCTCAAATATTATGATGGATAATCAACTAAGGTGCAGGCAGTTTTGAATTTTTCGTTTTCAGTACACAAAGCAGGTAAGACTAAATCCGCATTGCTAATGCAGAAATTTAGTATTTTACTAACTTTTATGGTTGCTAAGGCTAGATTAAGTAGTTACCATACCTTCTTCTATTTCAGAATTGTTAGTATCAGATTTAGAATTTTTATTTTTCAATGTTTTCATTAATCGTCGTAAAATCTTATTTGGTACCGTCTATAACCCACCAAAAAACTAGTAAGATGTCGTATGCCCAATTTAAAAAATCACTTGTAGACTTAGAAAATAAATTTATTTAGTTATTTCTCTTGTAGATTCGATGAAATGTATATATCAGTTGACTTTAATATCGATATACTCCAAAATTCCGGCTTCCCTCGGGATTATTTGAATCTTTTAAATAGTCCTTATTTATCCGTATACAATACTGTGGCACCAACGTGTTATTGTCCAACCGCTAGCGGTGCCCCTTATTCCCTTATTGATCATATCATCTCTTTCACTAATAACTCTATTTGTTGGATACCATACCGTGAACTGTTACACTCCACCTAGTGATGTAAACGGTAATATTCTCGCTGGTAATATTACCGGTAAAATAGGTAATTTTATCGATAGGTTAGGTTAGGTTAGGTTGGAGTGGCTGCTTAGGCACACTTAGACCATTGACGGTCCATTGTGATACCACAGAATATATCCCCTTTACCCCTATTGGAACCATTTCGAGCTACTTATGTAGTGTAAGACGTCCCGCACTTTAATGTTTTCGAGATCCGAGAGGCAGTCCATCCTGAACTTACCCAAGTGTTTGTGCCTTCTGAGTGCCAATGCCGGACACGAGCAGAGGAAGTAGACCCACGTCTCTTCCTCCTCTTCGTCCAAGCAGCTTCTGCAGAAGTCATTTGCCTCCAGACCCAGCCTTCTTGCATGTTCTCCAAAAAGGCGGTGTCCCGTGAGAATTCCTACGACCGTTCTTAATTCACGTCTGCGTAGGGATATTAATGCTCTAGTGCGCCCCAAGTCCAGCTTTGGAAATACTTGTCTTGCAACTCTACAGGTGAGGGTGTTAGACCACCTTTACCCCGCTGAGGATAGCGCCTGCTTCCCAAGTGCTTGTCTCAGCGCTGTGATAGGCCTCCCCAGACTTGCCCTTTCCGGTTGCAGCTGGAGAGTCGTACCATGCCTAGCAATTTTATCGATAACATAAATTAAAAATGTTTTTTCCAAGCAACTGAACTAGTCTAAATGGAAAAAGAGTTATAATACCACTGCATTATACTACCTTATATATATTAACCTACTACACCAAATTTTTGCTGTAAAATATAATAACCTGCACATGTTTCCTGTTTCATTGATATATTCATTTGGTAAATACGTAATAGAGCTGGAATCTGACCCTGAATATGATCCATCGCTCTGTCTGGAAAATGCTGGAATTTCGTTGACAACATGAGACCAAAGAAGCACCAGATGGTCGATGAGCTATTACTCGAGCAATTTTTGTTTCTCACAAAGTCGGCTTGTATTGAATTATTCGAGAAATTACGACCGTTCTATAAACTTCCTTCGAAATACAAACTTTTCATTCAATTGTTGGGCCTTGAATACCATCGCGTCGAAGGGTGTTGCAGACCGATGCTTGGTCGAACATACGCAGGGACTCCATAACAAATTATGTCATCAATACACCCAAAGCTTTTTTCTATAAATCTACTCACTAACGAAAATCGACATTTGGCTTTTAAAGTTGCTTTTCGAGTAAATTGAAGCGGTGTTAAAAATAGTCGAGATTTATAAATTTATTGTACTTATTACTTACAATGGAACGCACAATAAAACGTCCCGAAAAATAGTTAACAATAGCTAGCCCTATATTACCGAGTAAGGGTGCATCTGCCATGGACTTAACTTGCTCATTGTCGATATCTTCAAAATTCAGTCTATCAACAGTTTGAAATTTTCAGTCCGTCGTACGAATGGTTTCAGAAATAAAAAACTCGCACATTTTTCATGCTACATTCGATCTACATTCATGCTACATCAGGTACGCCCTGAAGGCGCTGGCTATCGAAGACGAAGTGAAGTCAAGTATGAAGGCATCTACGACCTCCTATTCGAAATTGTTCACTGCGTGTACTACTTCCGATTGCGAAATGGCCATCTTTTTTTGGAGAGTTTGTTGTTTTGTCCAAAGTGGTGTACTGTTTTGTTAAAATAAAACAAACTTTTGAACAAAATAAATGCACCAATTACGAAGAACTTATAAATATTCTCAAATCACAGGCTGAAAAATGCTTACAACGCTACATTTTGCCGCAAATTTGTTTGAACCAGCAATTCGAGGAAAGAGTCTTTTGGAATCACAGAAACTTGAAGCGATTGAATTTATTTTTAATGTCGCAGAACTTCAACCAAAATATAAAGACAAAAAATATAAGGGCAACAAAAGGCAAATCGGGAACTGACCTGCTGGACCGCCACATGCTGACCGCTGATAACTAAATTACTGATCTATTAGTTTCTATGCCAAAACAAGGCGCTAAAGGAGTTAACCTTAAACAAATCGGTGGGCTGGGTGGTTAAGGGGTTATCGTACCGTACCCATAATCGACCAGACTGGGTTCCCAGTTTAAAAACTAGCTCAGTCGCTAATTGTGGATCCGGATCCCTAGCGGGCTTTACAAAAGATAAATAATATTTCGCCGGAAGACGGGTCGGATAAGGATAGAGGGGCTCTTCCATGGGCAAAAAAGATCACCAAACCAAAGTAGGAAGGCTCGTCTGTAGGCCCACAGCCGAAAAGAATTAGATCGCAGGAAGAAAGCCCAAACTCATGAGGCCTTTCAATGAGGTCGTCAAGGATCAGCTGGTTGTGGCAATTATTGGCCAGTCGGAAGTTGGATGATGCTCCGACTTGCCGAGATGGGGATTGGCACAGGACTGCCTTTGCTGATCAGAGATCTCTGCTCCTTTATAAGAAGGCAGTGAAGAGACTTAGCAAGGTATGACCCCGAGCCAGCCTTGCTGTAAGTTACTAGGGAAGAAACCCTAAAGTAATTCTGGAAATGCTAGAGATCGGCAACCAGGATTTGAAAACGCACAACTAGAAAGTTGCCAAGCTCGAGGAGCCAAAGGCTGATTATAGGTCAGCCATTATTATCATAAATAGAGAGTCATTCACCCCATTGGAAAAAACCAACGGTACTATTAACGAGGGTTTCAGTGCAACCCCACTCAAAGTTTATAAGAAGTATGCGGACAAGCCGCAGGCGCCGAACGCAGATGGGGGCGAAGCTCATCGGGCCCCCTGAGGAAGTGGATATCCAACTCCAAACTATCTCTACCGATACTGAGTTGACGATGTTTATCGAATCACTACGGAAGCTCTCCGTGGTGGAGGTGAAGAAATCTAAATGTTAAGATTTCTTCAAATCAACCTGTGCAAGGCAGCATCAGCTGATCTCCTGCTCAAAATTGTGAAAGAGGTGTTGTCTTGATCCAAGAACCTTGGGTGCCTGGAGGCCGGCTATTTGGACTCAAAAGTCCTTAGCATAGTTTAGTTCACGTGGAAAAAGGGGTAGGATTCGATCGTGCATCCTCGTTAAAAATAATATAAGTGGCTTCCTGCTGTCAAATTACAGCAATGCAGATGCAGCAACGGTTAGCATTGAGGTCGACAGACATACTCGTATGTAGTGTTTTTTTATTCACTCCGGATAGCTGCTATCGAGAGCCGTCATTTTTATACGCATAAATTTAAATTTGACGCGCTATTTATTGGTAAACTAAACTTATTTAACATCAAACTATCATTTTTAATTCAATTATTTAGCGAAAACTTGATATAAAAAATATTTGGCTCTACCTATTTATACGGAGCGCTATCCGGAGCCACTTTTCATATGACGGCTCTCGATAGCAGCTATCCGGAGCGAATAAAAAAACACTGCAATAATCTCTGGCTAATATAAGCTCGTCTAGCATATAACGAAGTGAACTTTCCAGCGGTCAATCTAGGGAAACTAATTATGGAGGCTCAGAAGCGCAAGGTTGGAGTTATCCTGGGAAGCGATGCAAATTCTCATCACACAATCTGAGGAAGTACGGATACTAATGAGCGAGATGACTTACTCCTTCATTACATGATAAATACTAATCTTCATTTATGCAACATTTATTAATATTACATTTGTCTCAAACTTTCCGATCATTGTTATCTACAAATGGACACAGAATCTCCTAAAACCCCAATAAATAGGAACATGGGAAAAACTGACTGTAATACCTTTAGAACTATGCTGGGTAATTTACTTCCAATTCCGGTGCCAAAACCTCCAGAAACTATGCAAGAACTAAGGTAAGGGATCAAAGTGGACAAGCTATCCAAAGCTTTTAATGTAGCGAAGGTAGTCTTTAGCCCTCTTAGTAGGCCTCGGGGTCAATCGCTGCCACCTTGGTGGTCCAAGGAGATTCAACAAACCGATCAAAAATGTAAGAGGTTCTTAAAAAACTGACCTACTGTAGACTGGGACTCGTAAAGGGTCTTTCAATAGGGACGCTGGAAATTTTTTACGTTATAGTAGCCATGTTGTTAACGCAACATCTGTCAAATTTGTTGTAAATTGTTCAGCAGTGTATGGCAGGTCACCATGGTTATAGCGTTGAACAACGTGTGCAACATCAAATTTTATTTTCAAAACGAAACTGGCATTGTCCTAACCGTCAACTGCGAGCGCTACAGATAGATGATAAGCAACTTTTTGTGGCCTAAACTGGATGATATGGATACCGACGACATGTGGTTCCATTAGGATGGATCTATGTGCCACACAGCGCATGCCACGATGTACATTCTGCACGAGCGATTTGGGGGCATGGTTATCCCGCGCGGCAGCGTGTGAGTTAATGCCTTGACTTCTTTTTTTGGGGCTATCTTAAATCGCTGGTCTATACAAATGAACCGCAAACAATTAATGCCCTCAAAGTCAACATCACGAATGCCATCCAGCAAATTAAGCCAGATTTATGCGACGAAGTCATCAAAAATTGGACCTCCCGAATACGTACCACCAAGCAAAGGCGTGGCGGACATTTGAACGTTAGAATGTAACGTAAACTTCGGGCCATAAAATATTCTTTCAAATAAAATAAAAATTGAGTGGATCTCTGGCCATCCCAAGTTATGTTCAACGGCCGGATGGTATATGGACCACTACTAGTGCGGAATAGTCGGAACTTCTGATGGAAACACACATCCTAGGTTGTTCCGAATTTGTGCCTGACGTCAGAACGTAATCAGACAAGTAGCCTCCTAGGTCCAATTATGGGAAAAAGGAAAATAGAGAACGTAACCAGGCAAATAGCCTCCTAGGTTCAATTATTAAAAAAACGAAAATTTTGTGGACGATAAATAATTTTATTAAACCATAACTATGAATCCTCCCTAAACGATTTGTAAGTAGAAGTAAAGCGCAAGGTGGTGTACTATCATCCTTTACTTTGGAATTTGGTCATTTTGATGAAGTTGGTTGGCTATGCGAATGACGTTGCTAATGGTGCTTGTGGTAAATATCCAAGTACCCTTAGTGAAATCATGTAAAATGCCCTGTGCATTCGTTCCATAAACTCCTATGGTTGTAGGCTGAATGTAAACCCATTGCCGCTTCTCTTTCTAGCAAATAAAACTTCCTCTGTCCACAGCTTGACCTTTATATATGAAGCGAAGTATCTGGGTCTTCTTTTAGCAAATTAAATTGGAAACCTACTATTTTGAAAAGGGTAAAGAAAGCTACGGTAGGGCTATATTCTTGCAAAACTGCTCTGGACAAAATTGCCAACCAAAAACTGTTGAAAGTTCAGAGAACAGTCTCTCTGTGGATTAGCGGTGCACTGATGAGCACATCCATCCCAGCACTGGAGACTCTGCTACATCTGACTCCTCTAGACATCTGGGGCAAACAGATGCCAGCATATACTGCCATATGACTGAAATCCTATCATTTATTTTGTATAACAAAGAGATTCATAAGACCACCGACTTTACTATCCCGTCACTATCTCTTGACGTAAAGTTGCTGACTGTGATTTCTGTTATCATGGGGGGATCGATGCAGTTCTGAAACCAGAAGTTACTATATAAACTGTTTCAAGGATGGTTCGAAAAGGGAAGGGAAAGTCGGTGTTGAAATGTTCTGTGAGGAACTTTTGATAGACCACTCCTTCGTCCTCTAACTATTGCAGCGTTTCTCAAGCTGAAGTAACTGACATAAAGAAAGTCGTAGGCTGGTTGAGAAATAATGTAATATCAGCCGGTGATATTCGCATTTTTACAGACCGTCAGTCTCTCATCTCGTAAAAAGATCCAGATAATATGGGTGCCGGGCATTTTAATAGTAAAGGGAATATAAAAGCTGGCTTGACTTGGCACCATGGGCTATATTACAAAAAGCAGAATGAATATAGAAAGGCCTCTTGCATAATGTAAACTATTGCTTCAGGAAGATTTGTAATAACCCGGCAGGTCTGGCCAATATTAGTTTTGGCGAAATCTAAACTATTTCTCTCACTTCAGCGGTGTCAGGTCAGGATGGTTCTCGGAGTGATTACAGGGCACTGTCTCTTATAGACGCATGCGAGTAGATTTCGGTTCTTCTCGAAGACGAGGAAAAGGCAGTACTTCATTTTCTATGCACCTCCCCTAAAATATTTAGTTCCAGGTTTTTAGAGCTACTTACATCTAATTTTTAATAGTTCCTTATGCCTGAAAAAAACATTCATTATTGCAATTGCAAAATTTTTGGCAAGCCCTAGATTTTATTTTCGGGCTTTCGGGGGCTGTCATATGAAAAGGTTTTAAAAGCACTGCTCTAAGGTATAAAACGAATTAAAATAAGCTTTCAAAAATTTGTTATATTTAAAAGACTTATTTGTTGGGGATTTTTTGTTTGATAAATCGAGTTTTAAAATATAAATCAAATAAGTACCATATGTAGATTGTATTTCAAGATTCTGCGTTTCGGGGTTTTGTGTTTCGTTTTTATGATTTTCCTTACTTCAGGAGGGGGTACCAGCAGCATGGGGGGAGAAGCTGAGGGTAGGGGGGAGAGTGAATCCGGCGACCTCGGTCTAGCAAGGATTCACTTGGAAGATGAGGAGAAGCACATAAGCGAAGAAGCTGGTGTACCGATGGAGGAGGATGTCGGCAGCCCGGCCAGACGGGGGGCACTGATGAGGACTTGTCAGTGCCCCCCGTCTGGCCGGGCTGCCGACATCAGGGGGACAGAAGATATGAGGGTTAGCGAGACGGGCGAATCCGGCGCATCCCAAAATACCGAAATATTCCTGCGGTAGCAGGAATATACCATAGAGGTAGGTAAAAGTTAAAAGGTTATGGTTAAGAAAATTCAAATTAACCTTCACCATTCTAAGCCTGCTTCGGCAGCTCTACTCCTCAGGCTGGCTAGTTCGGGTGAGGATGTAATACTAATCCAAGAACCTTGGATTAATAACAACAGGATCTGTGGCCTCAGAACCAAGGGGTACAAAATTGTATTTTTTAATACAAAC
The DNA here is from genome assembly GCA_958295665.1 of Tipula vernalis. Taxonomy (NCBI): domain Eukaryota; kingdom Metazoa; phylum Arthropoda; class Insecta; order Diptera; family Tipulidae; genus Tipula; species Tipula vernalis. The sequence continues at coordinate 326,538,272 of OY282559.1, read as the reverse complement.
AATTATTTTTTAAAATACAAAATTATATCCTCTAGTAAGTCTGGGAAGATCAGATCTTGTATTCTTGGGAAAAATAATATTAATCTTTGCCTTCTCTCTCAATATAGCAATGGTGACACTACTGTAGTTAGCCTGGAAGTAGGCACTTGTAGATTCTGGCTAGTTTCAGCCTACATGGACCGGGAGAAGGAGGTTCCTCCGGATAACCTGGAGGAGCTGATCCGTGAAGCGGAACAATCAAAGGTAGGTGTGGTACTGGGAGTTGATGCTAATGTGCATCACACTTGATGAGTATTAACCTTTCAGTGTGTAATATTGGGCGGGAACCCACATTTATTACTAGTAACAGGCAGGAGGTTGTAGACCCTTGCCTGAAATAATATTCTTCATATGGTTAAAAATTGGAGGGTAGATAAGGAACACTCCTTTTCTGATCATCGATATTTAACCTATAGCCTCGATATTCACCCTGCTACCCGGGAAGCCTTCAGGAACCCTAGAAGGACCAACTGGAGCATATATAGGGAATTACTGGAGCATTTGTTGCCGTCGAGGGCTCTAGAGCCCACGACGACCGTTGGGGAGCTGGAGGACATGGTAGCGAGCGTTACTAGGGCATGCAACCGGTCCTTTCATGCTGCCTGCCCACTGGTTAAGCCGAGAGGTAGGCAAAAACCAGTATGGTGGTCCAGGGAACTGGGAACCTATCGTAAGGCTTGTAGGACAGCCTTTAATAAAGCCAAAAATATAAGGGAGGCTCAGGATTGGGACTCCTATAGGAAGAAACTCGGAATTTATAAGAAAGAATTAAGAAAGGCACAAAGGAGGTCTTAGAGAATCTTCTGTGATAAAATGGAAGAGGTATCCGAAACCTCCCGCCTTAGGAAGATTCTTTCCAAAAGTACAGCTAGTCCTAGTTTTTTGATAAAACCGGACGGATCTTGGACAGCTTCTAGTGGAGAATCTCTGGAGCTTCTCTCCGAGACACACTTCCCAGGGAGCTTTCAAGACCTGTTGGTGCGTAGCAATCATCAAGAATCACTGTCAGTAACCACAGAGGATATCGTAACCAGAAAACGGATCCTATGGGCACTGAGGGGTTTTAAACCATTTAAATCGGCTGGTCCGGATCAAATTATACCAGCGGAACTTCAAAACAACTCAGTAATTATTCTTCCCTACCTGGAAGCTATATTCAAAGGGTGTTTGAAGCTGGGCTATATTCCTAGGTACTGGACGGAGGTCAATGTGGTGTTCATACCGAAAGCGGGGAAAAGCTCACATGTCTATCCTAAGGACCTAAGACCAATAACTCTATCATTCTTTCTTTTGAAAACATTGGAAAGGCTGCTGGATGTATACGGAAGAGGTATGGAAGAGGTATCCGAAACCTCCCGCCTTAGGAAGATTCTTTCCAAAAGTACATCTAGTCCTACTTTTTTGATAAACCCGGACGGATCTTGGACAGCTTCTAGTGGAGAATCTCTGGAGCTTCTGTTCGAGACACACTTCCCAGGGAGCTTTGAAGAGCTGTTGGTGCATAGCAATCATCAGGAAGCACTGTCAGTGTTCACAGAGGATATCGTAACCAGGAAACGGATCCTATGGGCACTGAGGATTTTTAAACCATTTAAATCGGCTGGTGCGGATCAAATTATACCAGCGGAACTTCAAAATAACTCAGTAATTATTCTTCCTTACCTGTGCCCGAATTCCGGTTTGATGACAAATGATAATGAGAAATGACTTGATTTTTTATTTCAACTAGTCGGTTGCATTTTTATTTAGAGTAGGCGAAATAAAACAAAGTCATTTCTCATTCTCATTTGTCATTGATCCGGAATTCGGGCCCTGGAAGCTATATTCAAAGGGTGTTTGAAGCTGGGTTATATTCCTAGGTACTGGACGGAGGTCAATGTGGTGTTTATACCGAAAGCGGGGAAAATCTCTCAGGTAGATCTGTTGACACTGCTCTGCACGCCTTGGTGTGTACGATTGAGAAATCGATTAATTCGAAAGAATTCGTTTGGTGGCCTTCCTGGATATATAATATGAAAGCGGAGGCAATCAAGGAGGGATTGTCATTTTTGGAGGTGAACGTTCCTCTGAGAAGGTTAATCAATTATATGCTGGGAAGCAGGATTGTTAGTTGGGGGACTCCACCATCAAGAGGCGAGTAACTAGGGGAACCCCGCATGGGGGGCGGGAGATGGGGGTTATGTCCCCTCTTCCCTGGAACATAGTGGTAAACGGGTTACTACTAGAATTGGAGAGAGAGGGTATTGAAGTTATCGCTTTCGCAGACGACGTAGCTTTAGCTGTCACCGGGAAATTCCTGGGCACGATTGTAGACGTAATGCAGAATGCGCTTACCATCGTTACGAAATGGGCTGGCAAATGTGGACTTGGTATTAACCCGTCCAAGACAGAGCTGGTACTCTTCACTAAGAAATACAAAATCCCGGTAGTTGTCTCTCCTACCCTAAATGGCACGAGATAGGGCTTTTACTGATAGTGCTCGATATCTGTGCATTATCTTGGACAGTAAGCTTAGTTGGAGGCCCAACATGTTGGATAGAATAAACAAAGCTACTATAGCTTTGTACTCCTGTAGGAACGCCATTGGTCATAGATGGGGTCTGAAGCCGGAGCTGGTACACTGGCTCTACACCGCTGTAGTGAGACCTGTACTCATGTACGGGTGGGTGTTTGGTGGCCAACTCTGGACAAAGTAACTTATAAAAGTAGGATTGAGAGGGTGCAAAGAACGGCCCGTATGCTTGTTAGCGGGGCATTGAGGTCGACACCGACAAGTTCCTTAGAGGTTTGTTGCATCTTCTCCCGGTCGACATTTTTGGCAAACAGATGGCGGCAAATACGGCTGTACGACTTGCAGCCGTCTCTCAGTGGATGTGTCTTAGTACAGGACACTCTACTATCGTTAGATCGTTGAAGGAGGGGCTGGCGAATCTTGACTACATTAAACCTACTCTACGCTTCGAGAAGCGATTTCGGACCTCCTTCTCTTCAAGGGAATCCTGGAGGGATAGACCGTTATCAGAAATCGAAGCGTTACAATTCTTCACAGATGGCTCCAAGCTAGACGGCAAAGTGGGAGCTGGAGTATTCTGTGACAAATTAAATGTAAACATTTCTATTCGTCTCCCTGATTACTGCAGCGTGTACCAAGCTGAAGTCGTAGCGATTGGGGAGGTCATGACGTGGTTGAAGAATAATGTGGTATCCTCAGATGATATCGCAATCTATGTGGACAGTCAAGCGACGATCCGGTCGTTAGAATCGGTGTCTTTGGCGTCACGGGCGGCGTTGAATTGTCACTCATCTCTAAATGAGATGGGTGAGCATTTCAATATCCAGGTAATCTGGGTCCCAGGTCACTCGGGCGTCATGGGAAACTGCAGGGCGGATGAACTTGCTAGGCATGGTACGACTCTCCAGCTGCAACCGGAAAGAGCAAGTCTGGGGAGGCCTATCACAGCGCTGAGACAAGCACTTGGGAAGCAGGCGCTATCCTCAGCGGGGGAAAGGTGGTCTAACACCCTCACCTGTAGAGTTGCAAGACAAGTTTGGCCAAAGCTGGACTTGGTGCGCACTAGGGCATTAATATTCTTACGCAGACGTGAATTAAGAACGGTCGCAGGAATTCTCACGGGACACTGCCTTTTTGGAGAACATGCAAGAAGGCTGGGTCTGGAGGCAAATGACTTCTGCAGAAGCTGCTTGGACGAAGAGGAGGAGGAGATGTTGGCCCACTTCCTCTGCTCGTGTCCAGCATTGCACTCAGAAGGCACAAACACTTGGGTAAGTTCAGGATGAACTGCCTCTCGGATCTCGAAAACATTAAAGTGAGGGACGTCTTACACTACATAAGTAGCTCGAAATGGTTCCAATAGGGGTAAAGGGGATATATTCTGTGGTATCACAATGGACCGTCACCGGTCTATCTGTGCCTAAGCAGCCCCTCCAACCTAATCTAACCTAACCTACTTCAGGAAATTTATTTTCGGAATTTCGTGTTTTTTGTCGTTTCAGTATTTTTAATTATTAAAAATCAACCAAAAGTCGTTTTCCATTACTCCTTGCGGAGAAGATTTAAGCACAAATGATATAAAATCCAACAGTAGAATATTTAGTTTGCATTTTACAAGCAACAAAATTGACGTATTCTGCATTTTGTGAAGAATGGATACAAATTCGGGGTGCAATTCATTATCTTTCATTATTTGATGGGTCTATCAGCAACCGATATCAAAAAGAATATGGATCTAACATTGGGAGAGACTACACCATCCTACGAAACTGTCTGTTTTTGGCCTAGTGATTTTAAACGTGGTCGCACAAGTGTTTTTGATGATGAACCCAAAAGAGATGACAAAACCTGAAATGATTGAAAAATCCACGATATTTTATTGAGAAAAAGAACGCACAGCAAAATTCTTTCATGGACATTTGCATATGAAAAGCTTAAAGCTACTATCAATCAAAAGCGCGAACGAATACGCTTCTTAGCAATACTTGGGAAAAAAATATTGGAATCGTTGGATGAAGTGTACTGAGTTAAAAGTATTAAGTAGGAAACCTTTCAACGCATCTAGTACAAATGAAAAATAATTTATACGGATTTGGGCTTAAATTATTCTCGTTGAGAAGCAACAGTCTCTAGAAGATGTTAGTACGAGTAACGTTTTTAAACTGACACTTTAATCATCCAACAACTAGATATAGAGTTCTACAATTACCGAAAAGATGATGTGCTCTAAAAATTTTAAAACAACAAAGAATGCTCAATAAATGTAAATCCATATAACCTTCAATATACTACAGTCAAACGTAAAAACTATTTTCACTCATAATCACTCAATGTGACAAACAAGTGACAAATTGACTAAATTATATCCGAAAATAAACATTTAATGGTATTTTTGGGTTTAGCTATATTATTGTTTGTTTATTATTGTGTTTATACATACACGAAAAAAAACGAAATTAAAAAAAACAACAAAAATCGAAAAACTGTTGAAAGCTTATCGTCTTAGGTTTTATTTTTTTTATTTTTATATAAACAGAAACATAAAATTTCTGTCATCAAATTTTAAAAGCAGTAAAAGACAAACAAACACGAAAATATTTTCAAAATTAGAGCTCTCTCACTCAATTGCAATTAATCAAGAATTTAGAATTTAATCCGTACTCGAGTATTTCTCATCAAGGCCACGCGATGTGGCCATTGGTACATTAAAATTTGAGTAATTATTTCCGTTGCCTCGCGGTTAAATGATTTTAAAATAAATCAAGACATAATAACTGTGGCTGATAAACCGTGTGACCAATTTTATATGTCTAGAGTGGAAATCTCATAATCATGTTTACAAATTGTTAAAATTTTATCCAAAAAAATATTGTGTTTATTCCATGTCATTCTGCATGTTGTTATAAAGGTGCGACAACGATGAGCCAACTTTTCTTTACATCTCATTTCATTTTACAACAACCATTTTTTTTACTATTCTGCCAAAAAACGTCGGCGTACAAAAAAGACAAGTGACATTCATTAATCGGCGTACACATAAAAATGTATGATAACAAATGACGCCCCAATCTAATAACCTAATTTTTTATAACGCGATTCTTTCAAATATATCTATCTTGTGTTGAACTGTAAAGGTTGAGTGTGTTTTTATCGAGTCGCACGCACACAAAAAACCGACGTCAAACAGTCTTTACCTCTCTCAGCATTAAACTGTGTGATATAAATAAATAAATTAAAAATATTTATTTTTATTAATAAAAATAAATAAAAATAAAACAAGCGAATTTATTTTTAAATTTTTTAAATTTTTATATTTATACAAACGAAAAATTATGGGAAACTTGTATTGGTCACCCGCTCAAATCTTTCACATATTTTTAAATTTTCGTACACAATGTACCAGATTCCTAATGCCAAATTTATTTAATTCGCGCGATCATACAATTTAACGGATATTAGTGGCCGTGCTAAATGATTGACGTTTAAACAAATTGAATTGTTTGTTGGGAGTGTTACACAAAAATTAAATTCCAAATAAAGTTCACACCTAATCAAGGATAGTACGATAAAATTGTATGAAATCAGTTACGATTAACCCACCTCGTTATCGAGTTAAACCATTCAGACCCCCACTTAAAAACACCGTAATTTTCACACATAAATATGATTAAAGCTTATAACGTTTATAAATAAAAAAAAAAACACAAAATGTTATCACAAAAGAGTGCAACACTAATTGACTTGTCTTATCACCCCAGGAAAATAATAATCAAACAAGAATTATTTTTGAAATAATTTAAATAAACTAAAACCGATAAAAATAAATTGAAACAGATGACTTATTTAGAGCCCAGTCGAGTGGAAGCAACATACACGCACATATTTTTCAACGATATTCATAATTATTAAATAAGCGCTGGAAATTTATGAATAAACCCGTTAACACCTATTAGAAAATAAACAACAACAATAAACATCAAATACGAATACAAAACATAAATAATTTTTACTTTTTTTTTTTTTGAATTTGCGCCAAAAATAAATTAAAACTTTAATCAGTAGACTATTTAATTTCTTAAAAATTTCGTTCAAAATGTTTCGTTTGAGAAGGCAATTTGTAATAATTTTTATTAAGTTTTATTTCTTATTAATTCGATTGATTTATGAATGTGAATTAAATTTAAATTGTTTGTATATTTGAGAATTTGTGTATTTTTGATTGTGGGGCACACAAAACATTTAAATATTTTGACATGCAGGCAGCATAAACATGTTAAAAGGAAAATTTAATTTTAGTTCGTGCCAATTTAGCCGTGATTAAATCAATAAAATTGAATAAATTAAATTTTCAACCGAAAGCTAAGTAGAGCTAATCAATGTGAATCAATCACTACTCTATGTGAAATGTTGCTAGTTCACCCTAGAGTAGCTGCTCCCCACTGAGAGTTTCAACTGAGCCTAATTCAAGTGACAATGACGATTGTGAAACTTTCCGTCAAATTGCATTCAAGATGTAAACTGACGTGCTAAGAAAAAAAAGTCACATGTTTTTGTTTGCCATGTCCTAATATGAAACTTATAAACTAATGAAGGATATTTGGGTTTTTAAAAAAATCAGAAAATTAGGTATTTGTTTGCCGATCCCAAATATGCCCCTAACGCATTTTTCGACGTTTAGCGTTTGTGACTTTTTTCTTTTTCCGCCTGTGCGCAAATCAAAAGAAGAATTCTTGGTAGGTAGATTCCTTTTTAGTAAGATAAAAACTCTCAGTCTCGAAAAGTGGAATCTTGAAAGTTTCCATCCGCTTCGTTTTCACTTTCGCAACTCCAATCAACAAAACGATCAAAATAAATAAAAAGCATCAAGCTTCTGAACACAAACAAAGCATAAATACAAAAATCAGACAGATTCAAGTAAAGGCTAGGAAAAAGGGTAACCAACTCAAAATAACAACAACCTTTAAACACATTAAACACAGAAATCCGCAAAACATAAGCAACGACATGTTTCAAATTCTATGTGGGACAAACAAGAAGGAGCACAATCCAAAATTGACCCAAAATTCCCATTTTTTTTACCAAACGAACAACTTATTTACACAAGTATTAGTGATGGGCTAAATCGATCTTTTTTGTTAAAAATCATATGAGAAAATAAACAAAACAGAACAAAAAAGATCGATTTAGCACATCACTAACAAGTATCAATCTAACATGTCTACTAAATAGATTAAAAAGTAGGCGCGAAAATGTTGAGTGATAGATAAGAAGAATTTATTGAAATTAAGGCTCAATAAGTTAATTAGGAGTTTAATGCCAAACAGGGCCAGTAAAACTCTAAAATTGCAACCTCTAAAATTTTCTGAAAAGCTGCGTATTGCCTTTAAAGCAAGTGTTTGGAGCGATTCATCCAGATGTTGGATTACAAAAAGAGACATCGCGCCCATTTTTTATCGCGCGTTTTTTTTTTATCCCATTTTTTATTTTTTGATTTATTTGCAAGCAAGTATTGATTTTTCTTGAAATTTCGATATTGTTCGGAATTTGTTCCGAATTGAATTTTTGTTAGTTTTTACCACGTCTTTGGCAAGTTTGAGTTTAATCTAAAAGGAATTAATAAAAATTTAATATTGAATTATTAAAGCTAGTCGATAATTATGGTAAGTAAACCACAATTGAAACACAAATAAATCAATGCTTATATTTATTTAGAACTAACATCTAACGTTGTCGTTATTTACACAAAATTATAAATTTTTCGAGAATTAAAATTGTGCCGGAATTAAAATGTGAATGTTATATTTTACTGAAGAAAATTTTAATAAATCATAGAATTATGTAAATAATTAATGGTACTTAATTATAAACCTCCAATCAATAGTAAAACGAAGGAGGGTTATCAAACTTTGTTGCGATTAACATCAGGAGAAATTGAAGTTGAATGGTTGAGTCGTGGTATAAATCATGCTGAGGAAAATTCTGAACATTTACGATTTCGATAAACTACTTAACCACTTTTGGAGATTGAAACAGTTGCTCGAAGTATCCCGGGAAGAGCATTCAAAACGACCACTCAAACCGAAGAATCATGGAAGTGAGATTTCCACTGAGTCAGCAGTAACAGTCACGAGTAGAGAAGATTAAAAGCTTAAGATTAGGCTTAGGATTTTTAGGTTCTAAAAAATCAAAAATATGTTCCTGAAACCTGTAACTAAAATTGGAAAATATGTGGTCATATTTTGAAAAGAAAACCACAACTAGACCTTATCAAATTTTTGGCTACAAAGTTGGGTAAACTAGCTCTCCTGGACTACAAAGTGCTGGAAAAGTAGTCCAAAAATGGTCCACATCAATACACTTAAAAACTTGGACTTGTAAGTGATTCTTACTTCAAAAGAATACCGTGACGGTTGTGGCTATAAGATTCACGCTATTAAAGCAAGTTTTAAACTAAGAAAAACTAAATTACGCTCATATTTTTGCTCAAATCAAATTATCAAATTGTATTTCAAACACAAATTTGAATTTAAGTTACCATCAAGATTATATTCACTTACAGTTAGAAATAATTTTATTGTTTTATTCTAATCATGTTTCGTATTTCAATTTTTACTAATTGCAATTAAAATTTAGTTTGGAATATCAAAACTTACACTTCTCGAATCATTTTAAAATGGAAACTGAAATTATAAATTTGGTATTTTAAATTTCACTCAAAATTATAAATCAATTCCTTCTTCAAGTTTTTTTTCAAATCGAGTTTGGAACTTAGCCTACTTGTATTCAAAATATTACAAAATTTCTATCTAATTGCAACCAAAATTTTTGAATTCAAAAACAACTTTTTCTCATAATTTTACCCTCACTAAACATAAAATTTTGCTCAAATTGATTTTATAATTCTAACTTAATCTTTAAATTTTCTCTTGCCAGTTCAATTAGAAATACACTCAACTTTAAACTAAACACAAACTTACGGTTATGTTTTTGTTCAAGTCCAAATTAGTATTCAAAATCAATTTCTACTCAACATTATTTTTAAATTACGGCTTAAAATTCTATATGTATTTCGATACTTACTCAGATTTCTGTTCAAAATTCTGATGCAAATTTAACAAACCTATTGATTCAAACTAGAGTTTTAAATTCGACTTTAACTCAGCAAATTCGCAAAATTCCTTAAATGAAGCTCGTGTTTTAAATATTTTTTAATTAAATTGCATCCAAATTTTTGTTCAAACTCTCGATTGGATTGTAATTGAATTTTTAGTCCAAACTTTGTTCAAATCTTGTTTTACCCCGTTCTAAATAAAAATTTTGCTCAAATAATTAAATAAATTTTTAAAATTCACTCAAACTGTAATTAAACACAGTCAGTTAAACTCTATTTCTAATGTTAGTTCCTATTACGGATTTTATTCAATTTACGGTTTAAAATTGATATGCTTCTATTATACAATAAAATTCTTTCAGTTTTTTGCTGGATTCCGGATTTTCTAGTTGAACTAAAAAATTTGTTGAGAGCGTGTTTAGAATTTAAGGTCAGTCACATAAAGGGAATTAAATATTTTGCTAAAATTGGTTTTGAAAATGTGTTTCCTAAATGCAAAATAAAGAAGACAATTTATACTTAAAAATTTCACTCAAATTCAATTCCTCTCTGTCGAATGCAGTTGGCCAATTTAGACTAGATTTATATTCAAAATTACATTTATCATTTTGATCAACTTCGAGAACTGCTTGGAAGTAAATTTCTAACCAAAAATCTTTATTTATTTTCGAATCCATTTTGATTTTAAGTTACTAGAGTGAATACCATTCACATATTAAAACAAAAATTACAATAATCAATTAGCAGAATACCTAAATATTTGTTAAAACTTTTTTAAAACTATAAATTTCACTCAAGGCTTCATTTCAATTTAATTCAATGAGCGTGATCAAAATTACAATTAAGCAACATTCAAGTAGAGTTTGGATTAAAATGTCCCTCACAATTGATTCAAATCCAGATGGAATTGTAATCTAATTTTATTCTAGTTTTCTTTTCCAGTCTAATTTTTTGATCCAATTCAAATTGGTTTCAAAATCTGTATTTTGGTTGTCCCTTGATATATCTATTCTTTGTTCCACCTAATTTGCTCTCATTTTTTTGTTTTCTAATTGAAAATATACTCAGTAAATCTATTGTACAATGCAAGCTTACAATATATTTCTCTCAAAATTTTGTGAAATCAAAATTCGAGTTGTAACTCAATTCTTAAATATAATTTTACCAAAGATTTTATTTGGTTTGGAATGCCAAAACCATTTTTTTAAATTTAAATTCTTAATTTAAATTTCTCTCAAAATTTACGATTCAAATTTCTAAACTAAATTCTAAGGAAATTTTGTTGAGTGTTTGAGATTTTATACTCAAATTTTAGCTCAAAACCAAGTAGAATATCCTACTCAATTTCTAATCTAAATTTCCAAATACATTTTTAACCCAAGTAACACTGTACAACGATTTATACTACATATTTAAACTCCATACAAAATGCAGCTAGTTTAATCCAGAAACATTTTCTTAATTTTATTTTAAATTTAACTCAAAATATTGAAAGGTATCGTGGTTCGAATTGTAACTCAAATAAAATTGTATCTGTTTAATTTCAAACTTAAAATTTATGGATTTATGGGTTGGAATTTTTATTCAAAGATTGGAATTCAAACTCTATTTATACCAAAGTTCCGCTAAAAACTACGATTGGCTTGTGATTCATATTAAACATAAGAAAAGAGAAAGTTTTGAAAGGTTTTTTATAGACAAAGTATATTAAAAATAATGGCATTCACAACATTTTCGACACATTTCCTCTTTCTATTACTTGTGTGGGCATAAAACACACAGAAATGAGAGTTTTCCTTGAGTTTTTTGATTTGGTGAATTTTATAATTCGCTAAGTCAATGCATTCTTGCCTCATACGTAATGTATGAAGTTAGAATTGTATTTTTATAGTTTGGTCGTAGCTACCTGATGAGTAGACCGAACTTTTTGTTTGTATGAACTTGTGAGTATGAAACCAAACTACCACAGAGAAAGCTCAAAGAATGTTTTCATTTTTTGGAGTCGATACACTTTGTATTGACCGCGGGTTGAAGTACGTGGGGATTTTGATATTTCTACTTTTTTCCTGGTAAATATATTTATAAATGATGCCCTTCATTTTTTCTGATTAACAAGTCGAAAATATTGTGAATGCCATTATTTTTAATATATTTTGTCTATAAAAAATCGAAAGAATCTTATTAAACATAAGACGTTACTCAAATCTAGTTTCTAATTCTAATTCAATTTTTAAATTTTTAAATCCAATTTGAGTTCCTACTCAAAAATTTATTCATTCGGGAATTCAAATTCTCATTCAGAGTTTTACTCGAAATTCTAGACTTCGAGATTTTATATACGATATGTTGAAATTCACAAACGTATGTTGACAAACAATATATTAATAACTTTTCTCACGTAAATGGCACTCAATATTTTACTAAAATTCATGTTTGAATTCTGAGTTAATTTCATTTCTAAATTAAATTTAAAATGTTGCCTAATTATTCTTCTTAAAATTTTATTCACAATCATTACGTTCAATTTAAAATTGAAGTTAATTTTGCTACCTTAAGATTTCCCTCTAATTTTGGTCAAATCTATCGTGTTTTAATTGTAATTCGAAATTGATTTGTAATTTGCCAAATCAAATTAAATTTAATGTAATTTGTAATCAAATTTACATTCAACATATCCCTCAAACATATAATGACTTGGAACTTTTCGGATTAAAAATTGGTTTTCGTTCGAGCCCATTTTGAATATGAATAACATTAAAACTGTTGCTCAAGTGCATAAATGGGGTAGAATTTCATTTGCTACGTTCTTATAGTTTAAGGAATTTTAACGGTTGTTTGATTCATTTGAAATTCCGATGAATTCTGTTACATACATTTCCATATTTTGTCTTAATCGGATAACGTGGATTATTTCATTTTTGATAAAGGCACATACGTTAACGAATAAAAACAACAATCACAAAATCTGCTTTTCTAGAAGAACTCCGGATCTTCAAATAATGTGCAGTAAGCGGAGTTTAGGCCAAAGTGCAAAATTTTTAACTTATAAAAAAATATTTGTTAGTCTAAATTTAAAATTTGCCTTATAAAATATTTTACTTAAGCTATGAAAGTCAAATTACGTTATTCTTGAAGTAAAATTAAAAATATTTGGAATACGCCATAAAATATGTGGTAAAACGCCAAATAAGTGGAAATATGTAAAAATATGTAATTATGCCAAAGTATTAGAAATATGTGGTACATATAGGGCTCATTCGCTTTTATTTGTTCTAAAAAGATTAACTATCCAACCAATTTTTGGTTTGGATCTCCCAAAAAAAAAATATTTTTTTACCTAAGAATCCTAAGCCTACTTAAGGCCATACCTTTGATTGTTCCTACTATAGTACCAACTACGTCATTATTTCAACTATTTATTTCTATTTATATTCCTAACATTCAGCCAACCCATGCAACCCATGCGACTTGGGTAAACCACTCGCAAGTTACCCGATGTTCGCCGATTATTTTGCCATCATATACCAATCAAGCTTTCACCCCAGTTTTCGCAGTCTAATGTACCTAATAAGCCGTTCAGTACTCCAACTTACGTATATTCGGAATCCGAATCAATACATTTATCAAATCGTCAGGTACAATAACAAGATAATTCAATATAGAACAAGCTCCGGGGAGTATTGAACAGAATATAGAGACCCGAAATGGAAAATTTCATTTTCTGGTCAATCCGATGGACTAGATGTCCACGATTTTATCTTTCGTATAGAATCTTTGGCAAGTAAGGAAAATATTACGCTAAACCGATTGGAGAATGCCGAAATTATTAGTCAATACCGCAGAGAAATGATGTTGGGTGTTTTTGTACGTAAGTTCCCGAACGCATCATACTTCCAACTAAGAAAAGCAATTTTAGATCGATTCAGTACCACTGAATCTTATCGTGGTTTGCGTAGATTTATTCAAAATAAAAAGCAAGCAGATCACGAACTTATAAAGAATTACATTTTAGAAATGGAAAGCCTAAACGAAAGACTTATCGAGACCATTCTCAGAGGGAGAATTAGTCGAAATCATAAGAGATTATAAGGGAGTATCTTATAGCAATGAACCTCGCGCAACAGACAAACGAGTTTTGCGCGAAATTCAAAATTTTTTAATGAAATCACCGCAAACCCTAATTACCAAGTTTATCCAACCCATTCTCCAGCTTATGCTGTACCTTGTCAGGAACCACCAGATGGTACATACTCACACGAAACCTAGATCAATACTTCGGAAAATTTCTGTTGAGACGGTTACATCTTCTACTTATCTATTCTGTTGGAGCTGTGGCGATTTAGGGCATCGATACACAGGCTATCTGTTGCCGCCGCAAAGAATTTTCTGCTACGGATGTGGCATGAGCGGAATAATTAAGCCTCAGTGCGTAAATTGCATGTCATTTAATCCGGGAAACCATCAACCAAGTGTAGGCAGTTCGCTACCTACAAGACCGGTATAGCCATCATGCCGTTTACTTCAGCCGGAGGAGAATCACGGAACCAGAATTACGAATTCAGCTTCCAGTCTCCTACACTGCAATAAATCAGTCTCGTTAAATTCATAAATGGTGGCAACTACTCAAACAATAGTTACCATTTCACTCCACCATCAAAAACCTTAGCAAAACAAAAGACATCTGTGCATAGTTCGTTATTTTCAATTTCGAAAATCCCTTATATCGTGATTAACATATCTGGTTTTGAGAACAACTAAAACAAGCTGGTTTAACGATAAATATCACTAAAAGCCTATTTTTCATGGAGGAGTCTAAAGATTTGGGCTTTATTGTTGGTAAAGGCGTATTAACAACTGATCGTGTTAAGGTGGAGGCGATAAAAAGTTTTCCAGTTCCAACCTCCCTAAGCAAACGGGACGTCTATTAAGTACGGCCGGATGGAAAAGTGCTAAATTTACTTGGACTCAGGAAGCTCAAGTGGCCTTCGAGAAAATTAAATACTTGCTGTGCCTATAGGAAGTATATTGCACCAACAGGCAGCGTATTTTACCAACAGGAACAGGATGGACATGAAGGACCTATCGCGTTCTTCTTTAATAAGTTGAATCAAGCCCAGTCAAATTATTCAACCAATGAGCTAAACTGTTTAGCCGTCATTATGTCAGTAAAAAAATGTCGACCTTTTGTAGAAGGCTATCACTTTACAATAATTACGTACCACACTAGTCTGAAGTGGTTAATGTCGCAAACCGATTTGAACAGTAGATTAGCTCGCTGAAGTCTTAAATTAGAAGCTCACAATTTCGAAATTCAGCATCAACCAGAGGCCGCAGCACGTCGTTCCTAAACTCCGCAATAAAAGAAGTGGTAAGCCGAGAAGTTTCTAATTACCTTGCGATAAAGACGAATTTTCATAAAAGTAGGCGCGATAATAGATCCATCTCTATCCGATATAGCCGAAGGGAAAGTTTGGGTATATCGGATAGAGACGGGGGTAACCCTCTAGAGGCTCATTTTATACCAATTTTAAATATTTTTTTGGGTTTCGCGAATTTTGCACAATTTTCCACGAGGAACTGGAGCCAGGTTTTGCCATTTTTACGACTTCATTTTTTATTTTTGGCTGGTATACGACAATGTGCACTACCGACTTTTTTGACTTTCTAGTCGGCTAACACAATTTACTTTACCATTTTTTTGTTACTTTCGGCTGGGTATCACAATCTGCATTATCGACTTTCCACTTTCGGCTAACTTCAACAGTATCGGTACTTGCCGTTTAGTTTTACCTTAAAGCCTTCAAGTAAAAACAAAAATTTAATTTTAGAAGTTTGGGTAATATTTTGCAAGAACATTTTTTGAAAAACATTTACAATCAAGTAATACAAAAAATAAAATAAAACGAGTACATTCAAAAACGAATAAAATCAAACAAAATGTTTTTCAATTATTGAAAAATCAAACAAGAACAAAAAACTTGATATGGTATTTCGACTGAACTCGATCTCGCTTCTCCGTTCTCTGGTACCTACATATGTGCCTCACAAATTGACCCAAAACTACATGGTTATTAACACGTGGTAGGTGGTTTTGGCGTCTACTGGAGGGGGGAACCAAAATTGAGTAGAGTAATCTACCAGCTCTGTAACCTTCCAGTAGGGTGTGCATCACGTAAGCTGTTCTGGCATGAATTAGCTACGTGATGGGTACAATTGTGTAAGGGGTAACCTGTACACAATTCGCAAGTATACGTCCTGCCTTCTCGTGGCAACCACTGGTAACTAAGGCCATTTGGCACATTTTTGGCCATTTGGCACATTTTTGGCCATTTGGCACAGGCTAAGGTACGACTCTAAAGTGGAACAGCATATGCCGACGGATGAATGGCTAATAGGTTAATCAGTCCAAAGTATGCGGACTCTGGATACCAGGCACCCTCCAGTTTTATTTAGCCTTCCTGTAGTAAAGCTGAATGACCTACAGGCGATTTGCAATTCCCAGCAACTCGTAAGAGTAAAATCAAACGGAAGACAGGGCAGGGGTAGGAATATACAGGAGTGGGACAGCCCTCTCGAAGTCCTTGGGTTCCAATGCTACCGTCTTTCTAGCGGAACTACATGATGCAGTAAACATCTAGGAGGGAGAGCAATAAGCCCAGATAGTATGTATCACATACCGGCTGGCAGTATTATCAAGTTCATTAAGAACCTGAATATTGACTGGACGGATAATTATGCAGGGCGCAGCACAATAGATGTTTTAGGTCGCAGTGCGAGGTGGCTGATCGCCCACATAGCCCTTCAATAATAATAATAATAACACGTGGTATTACCACGACGTGGTCGTCGTTTTCGATCCAAGTTGACCAATTTTTTTAAATACGCTGGCTTGTGGAATGAGTTGGGCGTTCTGTTCGTAGTTGAGTTGAAAGTTGAATTGAGGGTCGATTTGCGGGTTGAGCTGGAGTTGAGTTGAAGTTGAGTTGGGATTGGGATTGGGTTAGGGTTACGTGAGAAGTTCATTTGTATATTTATTTGTGGGTTGAATTGAGGGTTGGGTTGAGATTGGGATTCAGTTAAGGGCTGAGTTGGAGGTCGATTTGGGGTTGAATTGGGGTTTAGTCAGCGATTCAATTGGGAATTTATTTGGGGTCGTTTCTCGAGTTTGCAGTTAAGTTGGGGATGACTTTGAAATTGAGTTAAGATAGAGCTGAATTCATCTATGCAAGCAGTTTTCGGACCTTGTTGATTTAGGGATTAAAGGATTAAA
Organism: Tipula vernalis; assembly: GCA_958295665.1. Lineage (NCBI taxonomy): Eukaryota > Metazoa > Arthropoda > Insecta > Diptera > Tipulidae > Tipula > Tipula vernalis. The sequence continues at coordinate 326,521,340 of OY282559.1, read as the reverse complement.
TTGAACTTAAGTTCAGGGCTTTGCTGAAGGGATTTGGGGTTGTGTTGGGGTTGAGCGAGGGTATTTATTTATTTATTACCAACTTTATACTTATATACAATCTGGTTACAATTTCAATAATACATTAATATATACTAAGAATTTAATTCAAAAAAGAAGTAGAATTAAACAGACATGAAAAATTATCAAAATAATTTAAAAGAACATTAGACATTAAATTCTTAAATGCATCCCTAGATAGATTAAGGTCGAAAGTCGATCGAACTTTATTAAATGAAACAGTAGATTGATAAACAGGTTCATATTTACCGTAGTTATGCCTAATATAAGGCAGCTTAATTTGGAAATCTCTAACGCGAAGGGTCCATAACGGAGTATATATATCGTACAACACCAAAATCTCAGGACAGTCAATTTTAGACACCAACAAGTCTCTAACCAATAACGAGCCAATTTCGATTCTGCGGATAAAGAGCGGCTCAATATTTATTAATTTACATCTACCTCGATACGGTGGGAGTATAAAAGCGGGTAGATTCCCATCTCTGGGCAACATTCGCAGAGAAATTGCTGCACCGTATTCCAACAACGAACGCACAAACGAGATATATAATATTTTAATAGAATAAGGATCTTGAAAATGGCTCGAAAACCTTTTAATAAACCCAAGCATGGAATTCGCTTTAGAAATGCAAATATCTATGTGCTTATTGAACGATAAGTTTGACGTAAATGTTATACCTAGATCCATAAACATATCAACATTATCAATAATACAGCCATCCAGGAAAAAATCAAAATTAGCGGGCGTGATTGCACGGGTAAAACGGATTGTTTTACATTTGGAAATGTTTAGGGTCAAATTCTGAGCTGTGCACCACATACTGAAATTATTTAAGTCAGATGGGAAGTCTCTTGCGTCATTGGTGCATGAAATGGTTTTAAAAATTTTAATGTCGTCCGCATAGATGAGGATGTCGGAATAAATCAAACAATTCATTACGTCATTGATGAATAGTATGAAAAGCATAGGACCCAAATGACTACCTTGAGGCACTCCCGAAGTGACATTAATAACTCTGGATACGAAACCACCAATCTTAACTATCTGAGTTCTGCAATCAAGATAAGATCTGATCCAGTCCAGTGGGAGAAAACTACAATGCAAGGAATCAAGTTTCTTCAACAACAAGTCATGATCAATCTTATCAAAGGCCTTACAGAAATCAGTGTACACAACCTGCACAATTTTACCTTTATGTAAGGCATCAGAGACACAATTTGTAAGCAAGAGTAAATTAGTAACAGTTGATCTGCCTGAAAAGAAACCATGCTATTTAGGAGAAATAAAAGTTTTCACGTGAAAGAATAATTGATTTTTAACAAGTTTCTCAAACAACTTGGGTAAGACTGAAATTATACAAATACCCCTATAGTTCTCAATATTACCACGAATCCCGGATTTGAAAATAGGTTTAATAAGCGATCGCTTCCAAAGAGCGGGGAAATAGACTCATGATCATTGGCACAAAGGCTAGGTCTAACACGTTATTACTGCAATTCTTCATATTGATACATTGTTTCAGTCCCAACGAAAATATTTCAGATATGAACTTTTCCACATCATCGTTCATGTTTATGGGAGTTAAATTGTTATCCATATACTCCCATACAATACCTGGCAAGTTAAAATCACCAAAGATAAATAAGCGGTCCTCAGGTTGAAGAAGTGCAGTAATATTAAGTTTCACGGTGTCCAAAAACATATCATAAACCGCGACCTTGGATGACATGGTATATATGTGGCACAAATGATCAGCGAGTATGAATAAAACCGTAAGCGCACAGCGCTTCAGTACCATAGTTGGTTAACATTATCTCGGCATAGATGAGTATTTGTTAGAAACGGCTATTATAATACCACCCCTCCCCCTCCCCACGGCATAAGTGTCCTGCTGTAGATGTCTGTCTCTCCGATAAACTGCATAAGTTGGTGGAAAATACTCCTCGGTTCTGTAATGGGCAGTCAACCACGTTTCCGTGATGCAAATAACGTCGTAATTCTCCTCCAAAATTGGCAGATATAGAGACTTAGATTTAGTTCGAATGCCGCTCGAATTGTGGTAATATAAGTTTATTTAAGAATAATAAGGCTGGAGATTTGTTCCGCAGTTGAGAGGCTTAAAAGATGGTGTGATGGCAGGCGCAGATGTTATTGTTTGGGTGGGAATGTTACCCCAGTCCGGTTTTTTGCAACACGTGGATAGTTGGTAAATGGCCGAATTATTACCCCAAGTGGACAAGCCTCAGAATTATTGGGGGGTACGGTTGAGGATTTATTTGAGGCGATTTAAGGGTTGGGTTGGAAATTAGTTTGAGTTGAATTCATGTTCGCATGTAATTTTCGAGCCTTATAGATGTAAGGATGGAGTTAGGCGTTGAGCTTGGGGTTGAATTGGGATTGGGTTAGGGTAGATTCAGCCATTCGGATTGGGATTTATTTGGGGGTTCAGCTGAGATTTCAGTTGGAAGTTAGCTTGAGTTGTTCTGAGTTGAATTCATCTACGCATGTAGCTTTTCGAACCATAAAGCTAGGACCGTTTTGATTTGAGGATTAAGTGGGACGTTTGCATGGGGTTGAGTTCAAAAGTATTAGTTGTCGTCGAGTAGAGTGTTGAGTTGTGATTGAGCTTGATTGATTCTTACATTTTCGTCCAGTTAGCTTTGGCTGGTTTCGTTACTCGATCAAAAAGCAAAGTTGTAGATTCGCTGGTAACACTTTACTAAATCATAGTCTAACATTTGGAAGTTTTTTTGGCTTGTTTCAAATATCCAGGAACCAGCATGATTTTTCCATTTTTAATTTGTTTGTTGCAAACTTTGTTTTGCTGGATAAGCAACTTTAATCGCAAATTCAACTGAAATGTCTGATTTTTTAGAAGGGTGCCACAAATTTACGGCATCTGGAAGTAGTGGTTGACTTGGCGGCAGAGGTATTAATTTGCGAATTAAAGAAATTCGTCGTTACAGCGACATCTAATTGATTGTTATAATATTCTTTTAAATTGTTTTAAAGAAGATAACTTAATGTTAACTATTCAAATAGAATTCAAGTTTTACACTTAACCATGGCTATGTGTAAGAATTAAGAAACAAATTTTTGAAAAATTGTATCTCGTCCACGACATAAAAGACTACCAAAAAGTCTTACAGCAGAACTGGTTAACACACCTACAAACAGTGGCAACTGATCAAAAACAGCTCACAACAATTTTACTGTGGCAGTTAATTTATTAATTTAATGTGTAGATCGTGATCATTTCATAAATTCTCTTTAACTCTATTTGTTATGATTGAACTATGATTTGTAATTTATAAAATTTATACTATTTCATAACAACTAAGCAATTTAAACTTGATTTAATTAATTTCAAACAATCAAATTCTTTGTTTCCATCATGGTAATTACAATTACAGATCAATCAGTCTATTATAAATTCTATACAAAATAAAACATAATCACTCACCTGAATAGAATTACTTGGACTCTTTTGATCCTTCAACGATGTTCTTTCATTTCGTGCTCCATATCCCTCCTTCAGCTCGCGTACCTCCAATGCTGAATCTTTATTTTGATAGCTAGAGACAGACCCAAAAAAAGAGCACAAAATAGGAAATCACATTAATTACACACAGAACTATTCGGGCACTACAAATTTTAAAAAATCTACCAACAAATTAAATTATAAATTCGCATGTAATCCATCATAATATGTATCGAATTTTGGAATATCGTATTTAAGCCTCGCACGCTTTATCAGATTAGAGACTGATAAAAAAATAAAATAAAACTGTTTCGTTGTTGAACAAAACTACATTATTTTCATTTAACGATTGTATTAAGACTAACCACAGTGTATTACATTTTGAAAATACAAACAAAATTTCTTATCGCAATTAAAATATCGTATTACGAGTTGACGATATATTTATGTGTACAAGTCTCTAGTATGGAAAATGCATACATACACAATACATATGGAATTAAATGAAATTTGTTATTATTTTATAAATAATTACCGCTATAATTATATTTAATTAAGTTTGATTTCTATTTTCTTAATTGACTGGATTTATACGTTGAACCAGATTTTTATAAGCGCGACGAGACATCTGCTTACAAGTAGGGGAAACTATAAAATTTGTGTCTCGAATACCCAAATTCAAATCAGCACAATTAATTATATTTTGCAATTGTTAATACAACAATTTATTATGTAAATACGTTTCTATTTATAAAACACATTGATCAAATCAAACAAGATTAAAAAAAACTATAACTGATAAGAACGGAAAATGATAAATATTTACACATGACTAATAAATACATTTGTTAGGTTTTAAAATAAGGTTGGAATAATGGATACAAAATAAATAAATAGTGTCTTGGGTTTTTTAAATATGTACAGTGCATGAAATTACCTTTCTTCTCCGTTATCGAAACATTGTTTCTGCATGTATTGTGCCCGCGCCTCATCGTGACTCTTCTTTTTAAGCTCGCTCATTTTCTGGCGCTCATGTTCAATAACATGAGTTCCCTGCTGTGCCAATAATAATTGACGGTTACGTTCAATCTCTTTAATCGATTCTTTTACTTTGTAACTAGCACCCTGTGTCGTTGTTATCGGTGCATCAAGCTGTATTTTACTTATCCGATCGATATCATCTTGCGATGGCATACGCTTATCTAATGGATTTACCTCAAAATCATCACTTTCGAGTGATAAATTCAATGAATTCAAATTGTATTTCAACTTGAGTAGTGGATCGGATTCGGCTGAATTCTCACGCTGAAATAAAACTGGCGCACGGCCTGATGACGTTGATGATGAGGTTGATTTAGAATTTAGCGAATCATTCGATAGGCTTTTTTTGAATGGTGTACTCTGTTGCACCATCTCAATATTGTTATTCGAGAAAATTAAATTCTCGTTAACACTTTTCGACATAATGTTCGAGATGGCCGTATTCTTGTGATTATTCATGCTGAGAATCTCATTCGATCCGTACATAATTTTATTCGTAATTTTGGTGAATTCGTATTGGGGATCGTTCACCAGCATTTCATCGTCCATGTCCCCGCTAAAATTAAATATTTTCTTATCGATTTTTCGTAAATTTTCGCGACATTTTTCCAGCTCCTTAAGCAATATGAATAGATTATCTTCGAGCAGCTTTGTATCGTTCGTCGCACACTTGTGATTAAGCAGTTCAGATTTTTCAAGTGATTTAATCTCATTCGTTTTCACTTCAATACTCGAGAGCAGTACTTTCAATTCTTTATTTAATTCTTCGCGTTGCGCCAACCATTCTGTTTCCTCTTCGAGATATTGAAATTCAAGATCCTCAAAATATTTTCTATCATTTTCGAGTAGCTCAATCGTCGAATTCATCTCATCCCGTATCGATGGGCTTGAATCATTATTAGTTTTGATCAATTCATCAAGCCCGACCATTTGGTTCTCGTGTATACTAATATTTTGTTTAAGCCGAGCTTGTTGTGTTTCTTGCATAACCCGATTAGCATTTCGCTGAGCTTCTAAACTCTGAATTCGGGTTTTCAAAATTTTTAAATTCGCCTCCATCTCATTTAGGTGCTTAATTTCGATTTGCAGTTCGGCCGATACGAGCACCTTCTCAAGATCAAATTCGCGGAATACCTCATCCTCCTGACACTGAAGTTCACCAATCTGTTTCTTCAATTCTCGGATGTGATTCAACGTTATGTCCCGATTCCTTTTCAGCTTGGTCAAATCACAATCCTCGATATGCGGCTCAAGCGTCTCATAATTAATTTTATTCTCACGCAAATTTTTTATCTCCTGCCTGAGACGATCCTCAAATGAACCGTTTGTGCTTTGCGGTGGGGATTGTGCAATAGTTTTGATTTTATTACGGGGACTCTGGGGAATTATTTCGATGCGTCCCTTATCGCGATTAAAATCTTGAATAAATGCGACATTTTCGTAGCCCGAGACAACACGATTAGGAGTCGTCTGAGTAATTCGTGCCTCGTCGAATGTAAACACATTCTGGGTGGTACTGCTATTCGATGAGGATACGGATGAGCTTGGTGAATTTAAATCGATAAAATTCTTTTTGCCATGCTCTCGTGGTAGTGATCCATTAGTTTTGATACGGTTTTGAACGAGCGGCGAGTGCAGCACTTTTGACGAATTCTGTTTCTCGTATTCCGAGCACATTTTAATGATTTCCTCGAGCCGCTCCTGTTCCAAACGTTGTAATTCCTCTTCCTTCAATCTCTCGAATTGTGCTTTTTTATGCTGCTCTTCGATCTGCTTCATACTTTCCGTATCACTTTCCGACGAACATCCATTCAAATTAATTCCGTTTAGTGGGAACACTTGCAGCGTACCATAACTTCCAGGCTTTGGATATCGATCGTAGCACGTACTAAATGGTTGCAATTTTCCGTTACAGTTACTATTACCATTACAGTTATTGTTATGTAAATTATTAGCACTACCGTTATGATGATGATGACTGTTCGTATTCAAATTATTATTGATTTTAGTTAACACATTCAAACTTGAGTTGGATGGCGAGTTAGATGGTGGCGGTGATTTAACATTGTTAATACTATTGTGCGTGAAATTAACATGATTTTGTGATAAATTCTTTGCAAAATTATTATACTTGGTTCCGAGAACATCCTTGGCCGGTGTATTCACTGTGACTGAATCGGCTGTAAACACTTTAGGCGAATGATTATTTAAATTTGATGGCGAATGGTAGCCACCACCGACGACTCCATTCATCATCATCATCATCTGGGGAAATTGTTTATTACTAACTGCCGTTGGTGATTGGCTTGTATAGTTTTGAGATTCGAATTGTAAATAATCGTTGAGATTTTGGAATACTTCTTCGGGCGAGCCTATCAAATAAAAATATTTAACAATTAAATTTGACAAATACAATCGAATTATAACAACAAAACTACTCACCACTATCATTCGAGCTACATGAATTTTGTGTAAAATCAATTTGAGGCATTGAGATTCGTTCATTACTTCCCATTGTCGATTTAATAAGCTGTGCCTCAGCCGGATTATTAAATCGGAGGTAATTTGATTTGCCTATCGTAAGCATAGCACCTTGCGACAAAATAGTTTCATCGATAATTTTAGTACCATCGACAAGGGTACGGCCTTCAGGTTCGGGCACTAATGTGACTTCGTTCATTTCACTGCGATACAATGTGCAATGGTGGGGAAGAACGCCTGAGCCATTTAAGACGACACCACATGAAGGTGATGTACCTATTAGAAGTTCACCTGTGGAATAGAATAAAAAATAATTTTAATTAGTCAAAAAAAATTCATTTCAAATTAGTATTAAAACTAAAGTTTGACACAACGAAAATTGCAATCAAGCTTGATGATTTATTTCAAATAGCATTTTGAATTCAGCCAAAGATCTTAAGGTGAAGTAATCTTATTGAGCTTTGAGATATTCCATGTGTTTTGGATATTTCAAATTTGTTCCAGTAATTCTCAACTTGCCGAAAATAGACCTACAAGCCGAATACAACTTGTATATAATATTTTAGTAATAAATCTTAGTAAATTCAGTAGTACTTTGACAATTAAGGATTTTTAACAGAATTTTGGTAGAAAAACCGTTTTTAATTTACAAAATTTGATAATTAACCTACATTTACCAACATCAGGGAGCTCACACATGAACACAAATTACCACAAAGATGGAGATAGCAGAAAAACAATAAGCTATCTCGAAACCAGAATCGCTAAACTAAAAACGTTATATAGCGAATACTTAACCATCAATGAGGCAATCCGAAAGATGGATCCGCCTTTAGAATCACAGCATCCATATCTTATAGTGAGAAAATAAGTTGCTGACACATATACGGAGCTGTTAGATGATATGCGGCTACGATTAAACAAGGGGCCACCGAAAACGCCGACAATAAACATACCAGAGAGCAACCTGCAACTTCCAACCCCCTCCAAACAACAACCAGCAACGGAAGAGACAACAACGCTACAGAACAACCAGAGGAATCAACAACCAGATGAGGGAGCTAGAAGCGACCAAAACCCCCATCAGTCATCATACATCCAGTAGCTGGCCAACTCAAGCGTCAAAAATGGAAGACAATAACAACAAAAGGTTGTTTAAGAGGCCAGACGTTCTGATGCGACAAATTTATCAGAAGCTAGCCTGCCCTCAATATAGTACTCACTGGATACCAACAAAAACCAGAACGCGTACTTCGAATTAAAAATGAATCAACTGACCAAAGAGATGGAAGAGATTGATTCACTACACATAACGATCCTCGTCGAAACAGAAGAAGAGGAGCAGACATCGGATTATTTCCGTGAAAACTACTACGGTACACTCAAGGATAGGGTGGACTCCATTATAGGGCGATTGCAAGAAAGACAGACCGAACCAACAACCACGATCAGAACAACAATAGTGCAGCTGCTTAAGTCGAACTAACAACATTTCATGGGGATTACGATCAATGGAGCTCTTTCAACGATATCTTCACAGAGCTCATCCACGGAAACAACCGACTATAAAATCGCACATTCAGAAAGGGGCAGCACAACTAATCAGTCATCTAGCAACAACGGGTGACAACTATGAGCAAGCTTGGGAAATATTACAAGCCAGATACAACAACCCTAGATTTCTGGCAACCAAATATTTCAATTCATTGCTATCATTATCAGCCGTGCACACAGAATCGGCGGGAGCTATTCGAGCCCTGCACGATACATCAAGGGAAATGCTCCACAATATCAACCGCCTCAATATAAGCGCTCCATTTGATGCATTCATAGCTATAATCTTAAGCAGAAAATTAGATCCAGAATCCAGTAGGGTGTATGAAACAACATTACCAAATCCTAGGGAAATTCCAAAAATAAACGAATTATTTAGTTTTTTGGAAAGAAGATTTCAATCTTTAGAGGCGATGGGATACACTAAAGTAAGCAGCCCTCGGTCACAATATAAACCGCCCTTTAGACGTGTACATGCTCCAACAATTAACAATCAGTGCCTGGTAAAGGGATGTCAAGGTAGTCATAAGTTGGAGGATTGCAAATTATTATAGGATAGGAAAAAATTGGTAAGCGGAGCAACTACCTGTGTCCGTTGCTTAAACAAACATTCCACCAATAATGACATCATTCCCTATTCCTGCTCATCAACTACACGCTGCATGGTATGTAAAGAAGCTCACCATACTCTTCTACATGGAGACAACTCAGTATCAACAACCACTAAGGGTACGACACAAATATTCCTGGTCAACCAGCACGGCCCAGTATTATTGCCAACTGGCACTAATAGATCCAGGCTCACAGGCAACATTAATCTCTGCAAAGGGGGCCAACTTATTAAACATCAAAAAGAAGAAGGTTCATGTGAACATTTCTGGCATAGGCGAAAATTGCATTTGTAAGCATGTAATAAACCTAAAACTAGCCCCAAGGTTCGAGGGAGACTTCCGATTAGAGGTTGAAGCCTTAGTATTCGACAAATTAACACAACAACTACCCGAGACAAATGTCGACACCAGTAAATGGACCTATCTGCAGAATATACAATTAGCAGATCCAACTTACTACCAAGCTCAATCAATCGATCTCGTGCTAGGGGCAGACTACTATCCATCGATAATAAAAAACAAAATGATAAAAGGCGGGAGTCAAAAGCCCATGGCATAACACACGGAGTTCGGATGGATCATAATTGGAAGCATGGGTAGTTTAGAAAAGCAAACCAGAACAACCATGGTGTCAACCAAACCAATCGAAGAACAATTGAGATTGTTAAACGACAACATTCCTGAGCAACGAAGTCCCATTGAGGAAGAAGATAAGGTTGAGGAGCTGTTTCAGAGGACAGTAGAACGATGCCATGATAAGCGATAGATAGTACAAATTCCATTCAAGGATAACCACGGTAAATTGGGAGAATCAAGGAGAAAGGCTGTCGCAAGATTACAAATCGAAAAAAGATTTATGAAAGATTCCGCATACAAACAGCTTTATCATAAATTTATGCAGGAATACATCGAGTTAAACCACATGGAGTTGATCCAGGGAAGACCGGAAGACGAATTAGCTGAAAACATATATTAAATACCTCATCATGGTGTGATCAAAGAAGACAGCACAACAACCAAGCTCCGAGTAGTGTTTGATGCATCCTCCAAAACAACAATTGGACTATCCCTAAATGACATCATGATGACCGGTCCCAAACTCCAGGAAGAGCTGGCCGATATATTACTGCATTGGAGAAAACATAAAGTTGTGATGACTGCCGACATTGAAAAAATGTATCGCTAAATGAGGATTAATAAAAAAGACCGAGACGACCAACGAATATTATGGAGAAGTAATCCTGCCCAGCCTATAAAAGCTTATAGATTAAGCACGGTAACATATGGAACTACCGCAGGTAGCTGTCTAGCAGTATGAGCTTTATTACAACTAGCCCAGGAAGGAGCCAATACACATCCCACAGTAGCTAACATTATTATGACAGACTTCTTCGTAGATGACCTGCCCACAAGGGCAGACAGTGTCGAGGAAGCACTAACAGCGCTACAAGAACTAAGAGAGCTCACACCCCAAGGTGGATTTCAGTTAAGAAAATGGGCATCCAACACGCCGGAAATAACAAGTCAAATCCCCCAAGAGCACCGAGCCGACGGGAACATTCAAATCAAACTAAACGATTGCATAAAAACTGTGGGGATTTTATATGTACAACCTCCAAACAGATTTTTTTGAGTTCAATATAGCCCGCTTGAAGTTCACTAATCAGCCCACAAAACGCTCAATGCTATCTGAGTCATCAAAGTTATTCGACCCTGTAGGATGGCTGTCACTAATAACAATTATGGCCAAAATTATGATGCAGGAAGTATGGATAACCGGAATAAACTGGGATGGACAATTACCAGAGAAGATACGAACTAAATGGTTAAATTACAAAGATGAACTAAGTGAAATTTCAAATATAAGAATACCGAGATGGGTGAACACAAGAACAATAGGACGAAAGGAACTGCACGGATTTGATGATGCCTCAGAATACGCTTACGCTGCATCTGTCTATTGCCGTACCATAGATGAGTTGCTCCAATCAAGACAAAGCTATCAATCCCACGCCTCGTATTAAATGCAGCTGTATTAATAGCAAAGTTAATAAAACATGTACAAAATATCATGCAACTACAGGACATCAAAACATACGCATGGTCCGATTCAACTATCACACTTTGCTGGATCAAGGGCAACCCAAGCCGATTTAAAACATTCGTTGCAAATAGAATATCAACCATCAAGAAAACGTAACCGTCAACGACATGGCAACACGTGAAATATCAAGACAACCCGGCGGATATTGCTTCACGTGGCATAACACCTAAGGAACTCATCAACAACAAATTATGGTGGTACGGACCAGAGTTCTTGGGAACAACCACATCGCAATGTGAGATAGCCCTGGCTCACAATTCGGAAGACAACCTACCAGCAGTACAGCTAAGATCAAAAATTGTGCCCTACTTCGGAGGGCTATGGGAGGCCGGGATAAAATCGGTGAAATTTCACCTCAAAAGAGTGATAGGGGAAACAACCCTCACGTTTGAAGAACTATACACCGTCGTCACTCAAATCGAAGCAGTGCTCAATTCTCGACCTTTAACTCCGCTCACCAACGACGCCTCGGACTTAACAGCATTGAAACCAGGCCACTTTTTAATCGGGGACTCCCGCAAGGCGCTACCAAACGCCGACATCGATGAAACAACACTAAGAACAAGATGGCATATGGTAGAAAAAAAAATGGTACAAGATTTCTGGAAACGGTGGTCATTAGAATATCTACACCAACTGCATCAACGGAACAAGTGGACATCCATTCAACCCACTTTAATAACAAATGATCTAGTTCTATTAAAAGATGAGCAACAACCTACCACGCGATGGAAGTTGGGACAGGTTATCCAGACTCACGCCGGAACAGATGATTTAGTGCGAACAGTCACAGTCAAATGTAAGGACGCAATATACACTGCCAATACAACCAACTCAACTGGCGACAGATGTAACACTCAAGAATAACACACCGAGCTCCAATCCGAACCATAGCGCCACACCTAGACAACAACCAAACAGGCGAGCCAATAACCAACGCCGCTAGAATTACAGCCGCTCGGGAGTATGTTGTTACCAATTCATTAAATAACGTGGATCATACAACAGGTCATATACTCAACGTAAGAATTAATCCCCAACTAAACCCTTCACTCAACCACAACGCATCTTCCACTCAGCCCCTGATCAACCCCAACTAAACCCACAACCCAACCCAAAATTCAACTCCAACTCAACCTTCAACGCAACCACCAACTCAACCCTAACTCAACACTCAATTCAATAGGTATATCAAACTGGTTAGAAGATTCCATCCGAACCTGCGACTCAATCCCCAACTGAACCCCTAGTCCAACCCCGCCTCAAAACCTACTCAGCCCCAAACTCATCGCCCAACTCAGCTCAACAATTCCTGTTAACTTCCAACTCAAATTTCAACTCAACCCGCTAATAAATCCTCAACAGTACGGCTGAACCAAACGCAACTGAACCCCCCGCTCGACCCCAACTCAACTCAAGTTAGATCCAACTCAACCATATACATAAATCCCTAACTGATTCCCTCACTCAACCCCAATACAATTCCCAACACAACTCCAATTCAACACTCAATCGCTAAATCAACACGATCCTATTCTAACCTCCAGTTCGATTCCCCACTCTGCTCTCAACTTAACGCAATCCTCAAATGAACACGGATCCGATAAATTACTTGCGTACATAAACTAAACTCAAAACAACTCAAGCTGACTTCAAGTTAAACCCCAAATAAATCCCCAACTCAACGCTAATCCAAACCCCAACTTAACTCCAATACAACCCCAACTCAACCCGCAAATCCACCCCAACTCAACCCTCAAATCAACCCCAAACTCAATGTCAAATTCAATCTTCAAACCAGCCCAACAAAAACTTTTCGATTCTCTTCCATAACGATAGAAACAGAATGGCGAAAAAAAATTCTAACTCGAGCAAGTCGTTCTCGAGTTACCGACTTACCGTACAGACGTCCTGAGTCCAGACAGATGGATGAATATTTTTTTTTTTGTTTTTTCGAACTCAGATATCCTCAAAATGACGCGAAAAGTGGTTTTTGGACCAAAAAAAAATGTTTGGTTATTTTTGGAAGGATTTTAATAACTTTGGTCCTTGCGAGCCGAAACACACTTTGCTGCACTGATTTAAGAGAAAATATAAACATTTGAAAAAATAACTTTGTAACAGTTTATATATCATTGACTGGCTTTAATTAAAACGTGGAATTTAAAATAATTAAAAATGCCCAAAAAATTTAGGATGTTTTTCCATTATGAAGTTTTACCTTAAATAGAACTGAGAAATTTTCCAAAAATAAATTAAATAGAGCCCCAGTTAAAGTCATTTGGGTTGGTGGTTTGGCGTCTATTGGAGGGGGAGGGGGTGAGGACCAAAGTTGAGTAGATTAATCTACCAGCTCCGTAACCTTCCAGTAGGGTGCGCATCACGTGAGCTGTCCTGGTCATGTCATTAGGCAGCTGCATGATGGGTACAATTGTGTAAGGGGTAACCTGTTCACAATTCGCAAGTGTACGTGCTGCCCCCTCGTGGCAACCACTGGTAACTAAGGCTATTTGGCACATTTTAGGCCATTTGGCACAGGCTAAAGTACGGCGCTAAAGGAGAAAACCTTGAGTAAAAACCCTAATCTAAGGTGGAACAGCATATGCCGATGGTTGAATGGCTGATAGGTTAATCAGTCTAAAATATGCGAACTCTGGATACCAGGCACCCTCCAGTTTTATTTAGCATTCCTGTAGTAAAGCTGGGTGACCTACAGGTGATTTGCAATTCCCAGCAACTCGTAAGAGTAAAATCAAACGGAATACGGGACAGGAGTAGGAATACACGGGAGTGGGACAACCCTCTCGAAGTCCTTGGGATCCAATGCTACCGTCTTTTTAGTGGAACTATATGCTGTAGTAAACATCTAGGAGGGAGAGCAATAAGCCCAGATAGTATGTATCACGTACCGGGAGGCAGTATTGTCAGGTTCATTAAGAACCTGAATATTGACTGAACGGATAATTAAGAAGGGTCCAGCACAATAGATCTTTTAGGTCGCAGTACGAAGTGGCTGATCGCCCGCATGCCCTTCCAATAATAATAATAATAGTCATTTGGGTTATTTAGGTGTGATGAAAAATATTTCTATTCTAATTTTAAAATGAGGTTGAAAAGATCGATTTTCCTTGAACCGCGCAGATTCTTACCATACATTTAAAAACTGGAAGCATTTCAGCTAGAGAAATACAGGCCATGTAAATCAACCAATACTGAAATGTAATGTGTAATGCTAAAGTTTGTTCTGAGATTATAATCGAAGCAATTTTTAATAAAATTTAAAAAACCGAGAGATGTCAATGGCAATACGGTTGGACACCCCGAATTTTTACTAACTGAAAATATTCGAAGCTAAACCAGTGACACATCTTTTGATCAATGCGACAAAACATTACACTTCACATCTCTGCCGTAGTAAACATGTTTTACATAACTATAGAAAATGCATTCTCGAATCATCGCGTATCCGTTAGAAAGGGATTTCACTGTATTTTATTTTTCAGGGATGTAATGTTTTAATACAAAACAAAACCAAATAGATTTATACAAAAAAACCGCGCTGAAAAAAGTACCGTGCTTTTGACCGAATATTTAATTATTTCCACTCTACGCAAATGTCTCACCACTTACAAAGGAACAGCATAAGCATATAATTGATCTGTTACCAGACATTCCGCCAATTTTCCATGAATATTATCATGCTCTTAGGGTGTTTTGTGCTTTCAGCGTCCAAGACTCCCAACCAATGTTAAAAACTGTTCTTACAAGCTTAAAGCTTTGTAGATGTCCAGTTTTACTTTGCACAATATATGAGGAGACTGGAAAACTTTAATGATGGCGTAAAATCCTGGGTAGCCAAATATTTTAACTCATTCATCCTCGTCTTCATTTCATTTATCTGGCGGCCAGTTTGTTGAGCTGTTAAATCGACCGGGACCAACGGAGACCTTGTAGATGCGACAAAAAAGCAAATGTTGTCAGCATAAAACAAATATCAAATATTAGCATACAGAGCTAGGTTGATTTATAATGCGGGCAGCTGCGCTGCGCAATATTGAGCTGACGAATGACATTCTCCAATGAAAGGTTGAAGAGATTTTTGAGCTCCGGATGTTATCCAGCACTCCAGATGTTATCCAGAAGCCATTAGAAATGTTGCTATTAGCTTCTCCATATTGAGCTATCCATTAAAACTTGGCACATATAAATCGTATTTTATTTGCCAAGGAATTGGATTTGGAATTGGAATTCAATTTTTGTCAAATAAAACAGTCATCGATCGATACAGGGTTTTTCATTAAGGGAGACGCAATTTTGTACTAGATTTTTTTGTATGTGTGGTGAAGTTTACTCCGGTTTTGTTTTAACGTTTTAACTCGTCAGTATCTACCATTTAATCGTGCAACAATACACGCTTCAACATCGTCAACAAATTATCCAAATTTTTTTCAAAGTTTCGCGTTCAGTTAGCACAACTATGTGCGCTAGACCAAATTTTCGGTCAGTGCTGAGAATATTGCGGATGTACGCGAGAGTATGAATGAGAACCCAAATCAGTCAATTCCGTGCCGTTCACAGGAACTGGGCATCCCCCAAACGTCACTACGGCGAATTTTGCGCAAGGACTTGAGCATACGTTCCTACAAGATCACCTTAATCTAAAACTGAAGCCGCACGGCCATCTACTGCGACGTAACTTTTCTGATTTTCATCTCAAAATCATTCTGAGCGGTGAAGCTCATTCTTGGCTCAACGGGTTCGTTAATAAGCAAAAGTCTCGGATTTGGTTAGGCGAGCAGACCGAAGCCACTCATGAAACGCCATTACATCCGCAAAAATTGACTGTTTGGTGTGGATTTCATTCTGGAAGCGTCATTGGTCCATATTTCTTTTTAATCGAAAATGAATAATGTGTTACGGTTAATGGAAACGGCTACCGTCATATGCTGACTAATCTTTTTGGGATAAATTGAACTTGGTCGAGATGTGATTTCAGCAGGGCGGCGCCACATGCCACACAGCTGGTCAGGCAATCGATTTATTGAAATCGAAACTCGGTGAACGGGTTGTCGCGTTAAATGGATTAGTCATTTGGCCGCCTCGTGCAATCGTTTCCGTGGAGGACATTTGACTGATTGTGTGTTCTACAATTAATCGTATCTGTTGTACTTTCATATGAAGTAAAAATCAGCTCAATATCTTATATACAAGTCTTTTTATTAAAAAGAAAAAATGCGTCGCCCTAAATGAAAAACCCTGCGAAACTTCCAAGTTGTAGAGTAAAGCTAGCTCGATGCTACGATATGTACTGCCAGCACAGCTAATTTAAAACGGAAGTCAATTTTAATGTCATGTTGCGAATTAATGTGACGTCCAAGAAACCGATTGACACACAAATTGACGACATCGGCTGCTAATTAAGAAACCGACGCCAATTGTATAAACATATTATTGCTGTGACAAAGAGTTAATCCGTGGCGACTGTAATCGACGATGTCATTGCCGATTAGAGTTGCTTCCTGCAGCGCTATGAAGCCGAGTTTTTATACTTAGACGCTTGTTCGAAGAGCTGAAGGCGGATATCCGGGTGATTACTCCGGGCATATTCCATATTCCAAATTAATATCGTTGTCCTTGTATCGAGTCCGAGGGCGTTCTTGTGAATTCAAAAATAGGCTGTTAACCACACGCTAACTCCCTGCAGGAGAACCACAGCACTTACACTTTAACCTACCCCTAGTTTCTAGCGGATGCCAAAGGCACTCGAAGCGAATCTTGTGTTCTCAAACAAATGCAGAAGTCCAAATATATCAATATAAAAAAATTACTTAGTCCACTATCACAAGCATTTGATTTAAAGCCCTTTCTATGAGATTTTGGAAAAGCTGTAATAAAGTTGGGTTTACTTCTTCACTTAAAAAAAAGAAAAAGTTTGGTTGTAAAATGTCAATTTTCCTTTACTTTAAACTTAAATGGGTTATTACAATTCAAATATACTTTCCCACCGCACATCCACCACAATCAAACGTTTCCTTTTTTAGATAGAGTACTAACCACATCTGCTACAAATTAGAGCATTTCCAAAAGCCTAATTTAGGGCTATTTGCAAATTTCGAATAACATTGAAAGGTTCCCCATGAATAAAACGATACACTGATAAAACCATATGTAAAACGAAATCTAGATTAATCTAAAAACCTCAAAATCTCGAATTTCGAGAATCTCTGTAACCCACTCCAAGCAAACTCGAGAAATAACAAAAATCTCCGACTGAAACAATTTCAATTGCAAGAGAAACTTGATTAGACCCGAATGAACTCAAAAAGCTCGGATAACGTTGAATCATCTTAGAGTTCTAGAATAATCTCGATATTCACAAACAAATTCGAATATTCCAGAAAATCTCAAATAAACTTACAATACTTGGTAGAATATTCTTCAAAAATCTCAATAATAAACATTCTCCTAAAACTAACTGAAAGTTGATAATTTTCAATAAAATCTACATCAATCCAAAAATCTGCGATTTCGAGAATTTTACCTAACTCATTGTTACGCTTAATTCAATCCAAACAAACTCGAATTATATGGAAAATATCGAATAATATGGCGCAACTCAACGTCAAAATTCGAGAAACTCGATTAATATAGAATCTGGAATTTCGAATGTAAAAAATATTTAAACCACCAAATACTAAAACCGGGATGCCTAGTATTTTGTAAGCATTAAATGAGGTTAAATTTTTTTTAAAAAATGCGGCAAAACGTCAGTATGCGCCACTTTGTTATTTTTCAGTTCTCTACACTCGTAATTCAAAGTATTACAGATAAATAAATAAGCGACACTCATAAGATGTAAGTCAAATCTCTTCCACGTGAAATAGAAATGTGGATGGATTACAATGGAATAGGGCCGAAAGACCGAATGTCGAAAGACCGAATGTCGAAAGGCCGAACGCCGAAAGGCCGAATGTGTCGAAAGGTGGAATGTGTTGAAAGGCCGAATGTCGAAAGGCCGAAAGGGTCGAAAGGCCGAATATCGAAAAGCCGAATTTCCAAAGGCCGAATGTCGAAAGGCCAATTGTGTCGAAATGCCGTTTCTGTCGAAATTGATTTTAATTTTTCATCTTTTTATGAATGAAAATTTTCAAAATTATATTTTTATGAAAACCAAAATTTATATTTTTATCAAAATTTTTGTATAAAATGTTTAATAGTAAATCACCTTAAATATTAAAATCATCTTACGTTTTTTTTTGCCTTATAATTAAAAATTAATTAATTATAATAAAAAAAGAAAACTAAATAAATTTTTTTTTCCGACAAAATTTGATCACTTTAACATGCTACATATACAGGATTAGCACGTAAGAAATAAATTCAATGATTTTAAATATAAATTTCCATGAATTAAGTGAAGGAAAATTTAATGAAAATTCGGCCTTTCGACCCAATCGGCCTTTCCGCACGTTCGGCCATTCGATCCGTATGTGTCTTTAGACATTCGGCCTTTCGACCCATTCGGCCTTTAGACATTCGGCCTTTCAACACTTTCTGCCTTTCGACCCAATCGGCCATTAGACATTCGGCCTTTCGACATATTCGGCCATACGACATTCGGCCTTTCGACATTCGGCCTTCCGTCCCATTCGGCCTTTCAATTTAATTTATCGCATGCGTGAAAATTTAAGTCGACTGCCGCCACTGGTTATTATAGTGTTTAGTTACACTCATAACCTTTAAAAGGAATTTTACTTTTTAATTTTTGTTGAATATTAATTAATTCTTGTAATTTCTAAATATGCTACCGGTCTTACGACACTTTTAAATGTGTTTTTTTATTAACACGTAGAAACATTTTAGTATTTACGAACGGTAATTCAACGAAAACCGGCTAATAGACAGAATTCTATTTATTTAATTTTTAATTTAATATGTTCCGAAGATTGTAAGAGAATTCAATCCAGTTTCGAACTGATGAGCTCATCAGTTCGAAACTGGATTGAATTCTCTTACAATCTTCGGAACATATTAAATTAAAATTTAAAAGGAATATAAATTTGGTGTATTGATATTTTAACAGTTGATGATGATATTCATTAAAATTCAGATCGCAGTAGAATATGAGAATGCGCATTAAAAATGCTTTTATGTGGCGGGGCCTAGCGGTTCTAGAAAATTAGTTATATTACTTTGCTTCGAGGAAAAACAAGAAAATTCTCTTTCATTTACAAAAACAGTGGTCGCCACTGTGACCTCTTGATATTCAAGCTTTGCCTGATTTCGATTAATTTGACATGTATGACTAGGTTTGAATAATTTGGTAAATAATTTATCGAAAATATTAGGGTGGTGGTAGAATGCAAATACGTAGTACTTGACATCAAGAATAACAACCGATTAATTTCCGGCCCGTTCATATATATTAGATTGTAGATGTAGAAGGCAAATATTTTTCTGAGAGAAGAAGCCTTAGGTTTGATGTCTTACTACTTTAATTGAAATTTCGAATGTAACAAAAAAGTTTTGTATAAAACTGGCCCATGATGTGTATCTTGCACCCGACACCGCAAATGTTCAAGCCGACCCTGCTTAGTAATAATGATTTAATTTCAAAAAAAAAAATAAAAAAATCTACTAACAGCACAAAATATGTATAGTATTCTGTATATGTACACGCAAATTCTACAAAAACTCGAAATGTCTTCATCAAAAAAATGTTTATTTTGTAGACAGATAATGTTTCTTTATTTGCAAATAACATGCCTTTAGCCTAAAGTTATTTTAATGATTCATAATCTCAAAATCTGTGTAGCCTGAATTTTTCCCATTTTTTTTTAATTTTCATTTTTAATTAAACCATTTTCCAACGAAACGAATCTAATCGCAAAGTTATGTCATAAAGTTATATTTTACGTAACATATATGGGAGTTGGTTTAAATACCTTGGGTAAGTGGGTGTTGGGTAAAAAAAAAATGTTTGAAAACAAATATTTTTGTTTGAAGACATTTTCCAAGAAATCAAACATATTAGGATTACCAAAAGCTGTATGACAAATATTTTCTTAAACAGAGAGGTCAAGCCTCAAGGGTACATTTTGTGTATAAACGTGCTGGGCGAGAGTATTGTTATGTCCGGATCATATTTCGACTGATAATATAATCCGACTGATATTATAATTTCCGAGTATGTACATATTATGGCACATTATTTATTTTAGCGTATCCAATATTTGCACAACTGTGACCACATACGATGTATTTATATATTTCTTCATTATCAGCACGTAATTAATGGTATACATTAAACTAAAATAAAATATATAAAATCAAATCTAATCAAATAGAGTAATGAATGATCGATCGATTGAAAAGATAGTCCTTGCTCTCCATTTATAAATGTGTAGCATGGTATGTACTACCTATACCTCCGTTGCAGTCGAATGTAATCTCATAAATACACAAACCAAATGGTTTTGAACCATTAACATAAATTGGTTTAATTTAATTAAGATAAAATCTTTGTAATAAACTGAATTTTCGTTTGTGTATGTATGTAAGTATAAAATTTGCACAAATAATACACAAAGTAAGAAGTACTACAACAAAACAAAAGGTTGCTTTATTTATAAAAAAAAAAATTCTATTTGCATAATTGAATTCAATTGAACGTTGAACAAATAATTTACCATTTCAATTCAATCAATCAATTTATATACAAAAAACCCATCTCTATTTTAGCTTCAACACAAAATCATTTCTTCTTGTGATGCTATTTAGAATATTATTGAATTAACCCATTCACATGAATCCGATTCGTTTGTTTTTGATACAAAAATAAAACATTTTACATTTCTCTGGAACTGGAAGGAAATATGTGTACAGAACAAAAAATTTCCAATTGGTTTCTTTTTTACTCTTCTGACTGATAGAATTATATTACATTAAATTCTAATAAATGTTCTATAATTTTTTTATTTTTTTTCAATTTTAACAACAAAGGCGAACATAAATTTATGAAAAATTCCGTTTCTGTTGCTGTGTTTTCAAAGAACGAATGAACAAACGACCGAAAAATTGATTTCATTTAGATGAGTAATTTACTACATTGCAATTATTTTTATGTTTGCCTTTATAGCAAATTTATTTCGTTTTAATATCTTCCTAGAAAATGATAATGAAGTTAATGATAAAAAATAACATCAAATTACACTGTTAAAATAGATATTCTTTCCAATTGGAATTTAGATGGCAACTTGAATTTTTGTAATTTTGATTAGGCGACATGTTCTTACTTTTATTTTCGGATAGCTGAACTATATGTCTAGCCAAGCGTAAACAATTGTGACGTACCTTACTATCTTCTACGAATCTAAAATTTGACTACTTGCGATTAGTGTGGCCAGGAAAGTCCAATTGTGGAGCGCCACCTATATTAAAACAGTAGAAACACATCTATAACTACATGGGACGCATTCACTCTTCATATAAACGCATACGAAATTTCAAGTCGACCTGCCAAATAATTTTGTTCAGATAGCTGACTAAAGGAGACGTATTTTTGTATATTTTTTAAATGGAAAAAAATTTAAAGTCGTATTGTTGAAAAAGGTTGAAATAATTGTCTAAGTTAGGTAACAAACCGTCGCTTAAAATCAGTTTTATCCTTTTCAAACGTTGTTGAGAAAGTCGGTCTCCTTTAATTAGCTGTTCATGTGAAGAATGAATGCTATTATAAAGATCAACGTAGTCGTAGATGTATTTCGACTAGTAAAATATAGGTGGCGCTCCACGAACTTTTCAAATCACCTGGTATTTTACTGAATTTAAAAATTTAGTAATTTTGCAAATTTGCTAAAAAAAAAATGCCAAACTGCCCAAGTGCCAGTCTATATTGCTAATCTGATCCAATTGTGAAGAACTTTTCTATAATTTACAAAATTTAAAAAGTTTGAAACTTTGAGTCTTGCTCACAATTTTGGAAATCTTGGCCAAATGATGCCTTGGTTATGCCGCCCATCCGATTTAAATAAATGATTACCGCTTATTCCAGAGGCGTAAACAGCGTCTTGTCTACAAAACGACCGAAAAATTCAAAATTTTACGAAACGAAGTTTCATCACAATTGGATCAGCTTGGCCACATAAACCGACATTTTGCCAGCTTATTTGAAAATGTAAGCGAGACCTTGAGAAAATCTGTGCGTTCGGCGGTACGAAATATTTTAATTCATCGAAAACGGCTAAACATCAAAATTTTGTGAAATGTGGTGAGGTTCTTCTCAATTGGATTAGAAGAGCTATGCTAGAAATTGTTGCTTATACTGCCAAGCTACCTGAAAATATGGCCGAGACACCATGAACGTTTCTGCAAACGGTCTAAATATTACTAAATTATTAAATTCTGTAAGATGTTGGAAAGATCATCACAATTGGGTAAAGTTTGCCAAGTTCAGTAAGGTTGGGCAAGTTTCTGTGAACATCTGAAGGATGGCCAGTACAATTTGTATTTAGTTAAAGAAGTTCCTTAGTGGATGCTAAACGTGGATGCTTAAAAATTTGAAAAATGTTGACACTAAAGTACGCGCCGTGGTCAGGCTTCAAATTTAAAATTACTCTCTTCCAGAATTTACAAAACAACTTCTTCTGAGAGTTTTTCAGAAAAATGCAAAATTGAATTATGTCAGAAACGGACTTTTTACAATTTACAAAATATAAAAAGTTGGAAACTTTGAGTCTTACTCACAGTTTTGGATAACTTGGCCAAATGGTGCCTTGGTTATGCCGCCCATCTGATTTAAATAAATGATTACCGCTTGGTAAGGTTCATGGTGAGGTTCTTCTCAATTGGATCAGAAGAGCTATGCTAGCAATTACTGTATATACTGCCAAGCTGCCTGAACATTGGTCGAGACACCATGAACGTTTCTGCAAACGGTCTAAATATTACTAAATTATTAAATTAAGATGTTGGAAAGTTCATCACAATTGGGTAAAGTTTGCCAAGTTTCTGTGAATATCTGAAGGATGGCCGGTACAATTTTTATTTAGTTAAACAAGTTCCTTAGTAGATGCTAACCTATTTTAATAAAAGAGTTCGTCGCTTATACGAATATTTCAATTAATAAATTCCAATCGGTACGACTTATTCAGGTTTTTTATTTTATCGATTATTTCTAAAATCAGACAATATTCAAAATGGGTTGGTGACATATTCCCGAGGGACTAAACCCCGCGGGACTTAATCCCGAGGGACAAAAATCTACAAATCAGAATCCCGAACGTACAAAATCTCGAGGGTACAAAATCCCGAGGGTACAAAATCCCGAGGGAACAAAAGCCCGAGGGTACAAAATCCCGTAATAACCAGCAAATCCAGAGGGGTGCCATGTTATAACCGGGGAGGGTAAGTTTGCCCGCTTTTCAAAATCCCGCCTTCAAAATCCCGACTTCCAAAATCCCGGTTTTCAAAATCCTGCTTTTCGAAATCGTGGTGTGTTTGAAATATTATTTTTAATTTTGGCCGCCCCTTCTGGTGAAGGAGAATTTTAATTTAAAGTAAAATAAAAATAAAAACCGCGATTTTTATTTTTGCAGAACCGGGATTTTTTAAAGCAGGATTATGAAAAATAGAATTTTAAAAATCGGATTTTTTTTGGGCGCGATTTTGAAATTCGGGATATCGTTAGGACCCCATTATAAATATCACTATTTTCGATGTTCGATTTTTCGTGTGTATACATCTTTAAATCAAGAGAAAATTGCACCAATTGTGCAACAACTAAATTTTGGTATTTTCATAGGGTTTCGGGATTTTGAATCTTCGGGGTTTTGTATCCTCGGGATTTTGAATCCTTGGGATTTTGTATCCTCAGGATTTCGTACTCTCAGGATTTTTTGAAACGATCGAGATTTTGTACCCTCGGGATTTTGATTCTCGGAATTTTGTCTCTGTCCCGTTCTCAATATATATGCCAAAGCCCTTTCATAATTATTTTAAACATATAATCAGACAGGGCTAGGTTTCAGCTCACTAACAATCAGCTAGACAAACATCTTTTTAAGTTTGTAATTACTAAAGTCGGTGAAACGTAGTCACAATTGAACCAGATTGGCTAAACAAAATGACAATTGGCCAAACTATTCGAAAATAACGATACAAGCGTGAACGATACAAGCTTTTCTAGATCATCCAAAATTACAGAACTTTTAAATTACATCACGATTGGATTAGGTTGGCCGCAGCCTGGCACTTAACCATGACATCTGAAAATGTGAGCAAGAATCCGTAAACATCTCTATGATGGGCGGTGCGAAATAATCTAAAACTGCAAAATTTTTAAATTCTGGGAATTGTGTTGTGTAAAGTTCGTCACAATTGAATTATGTTGTCCACATAGGCTGGCATTTGGATAGGCTATAGGCAAAAATAGGCGAGACCCTTGGGACACCTCTACGATCAACGCAACAAAAAATCATTCAACAATAGTAAAACTTTCAAATTACTAAATTTAGAATTAATATGTATGTTAAAATTCATTGAAATTAAGTCTTATGTTTAACAAAACTATCTGAAATTTGGTTAAAGTGAATTTGGTTTACACGAGGCGTTCTTACGAGGCTTTGCGTTTTCACATTTCAAACGTTCTAAAAATGATATTGCGTTTCAAGGATTCAAAAAATTAAGAAATCTAGTTACTGATACTATTAGAAAGGCAAAATCAGCATTTTTAAACAACACATTAAAATTGCCTCAGAAATCTTTGTGGAATCAACTTTCAAAGTATGGGTTCGGTAACAAACAGGTAAACCAGTCTGTAATTTTTCCCTTTAATGAACCTAAATAGGTATTTCTGTAACGTCAGTAGTTCGTGTAACGACATCGGACCATTTTTTTTTTTTTTTTGCAGAAACATTGATGCAGTTGAGCTTATTATGGTTTTAAACTGCATTGAATCAAATGCGATCGGTTTAGATTTGATTTCGCCCAAATTTTTAAAATTAATCTCTCCTTTGATCAGTAAGTAGGTACATTCTTCACTGTTTTAATACGATTTTAACAATTTCTGAATATCCTACTGTGTGGAAGGCAGCTAAAATTATACATATCTGCAAAGTTCAGACCGATTAGTACATTGCCAGTTTTATCAAATGTTTTTGAACATATAATTAAAATACAGTTTATGAACCATTTAGAAAAATATAATCTGTTGTGCAAATTCCAATCCGCTTACAGTCCTTTTCTTAGTACTTCTACTGCTAATTTGAACTTAATTGATGATTTAAAGAGAAACTTAGACATTAAGAAGGTTTTGATTCTAGTGTTGTTTGATTTTAGAAAAAGCATTGCCACATGCCATAACTACAGACGTTTTTCTTTAAACAGATTTTTTATTTATGATTAAATGGCTCCATATTTTGTGGTTAAAATAATGATAAATACATAATATAAAATAACTTAGATTATTAATTAAAATAACAAATTTATAATAACTTTACAATTTTAATTGCAAAATGATCATTTTTCGTTTCTACCATTCCCAGAAACCTATTTTGACTTAAATGGTTATTTTTCAATTAAAATTTTGAAGTTATTGTAAATTTGTTATTGTAATTAATAATTTGAATTATTTTATATTATTTGTTATAAAAAATAGCGAGCCATGAATCATAAATGGAAAATCTGTTTCTAGAAAAACTTCTGTAGTTATGTCATGTGGCAATGCTTTAAGACGTTTCATTGCATACATCTTGAATTACTAATCAAGACATTAAAAAAGTTGTTAATTTTGAATACACTGCATTTAAGATAATTAGCTCCTATCTTTCAGGACGTAAACAAGAAGATCAAATTGATACTAAATCATCTCAGTTGGCTGTTTTTACTGGTGTTCCGCAAAAATCAGTATAAGGCTCAATCTTGATTTCACTATAAATTAATGATCTACCAACAATACTAGTGAAATCGCAATATCATTTGTACGCCGATGATCAAATTGGTAAACTGAGGAAGGTGAATGATTTAATTGCGAATAATAATATATTCTTGAAATATGCAATAGACTGCTCATAATCAACTGCGATTAAATTCTACAAAATATGTCAAATAAACATATTAATTTAGAATATCTACCCAAATTGGTGTTAATAGTCAAGCTGTACCTTTTTCTAAAAATGTGAAATATTTCGGCATTCACTTGGACAGGCAGCTTAAGTTTGAGAAGAATGTAATTGAAATAAGGAAAAAATAAATGTTGCTTTACAAAAGTTATGGTCTATCTCCTGTCATTCTTCGCGGGAGGTTAAGCGTAATTTTTTTAAAGTAAATGTTTTACCGTATTTCTACCGCATTTCGAAATCATTGTTTTACAAATTGTGATTTGACTACTTACTAAAATTTTAACAATTTAGTGACTATATTTAAAATCATAAAACATAAAGAGCCTTCATATTTATATGAATTAATTATCCTTCCATCTAAGCGAGCGAATAATTTAATGGTACCTCGAAATTCTACTAAAATTTTAAATGAGTCATTTTTTGCTGCTGGAATGTAAAGAAATCGGAAACACTTGGGGTTTTTCGTTGGAGAGCATTATGGGATAAAATAATTTATTACTTTATCTAGGTTCAAAATATTCATGATTACTATACTTTATTCTAAAACGTGAAAAGTTCATCACAATTGGATCAGCTCGGCCACATTGAGTTATAAGGCCAGAAAAATCGAGCACCGCCCTCTGGACATCCCTAGAATCGGCGCTAAAAATTACTAAAATCATCAAAAATTAGTCAACTTTTATGTTCTGTGAAACTTGGTAAACTTCAACACAACTAGATACCCTTGGTTAACGAGATAAACAGATAGTCCAGCTATCCAAAGGTGATTGTAATAACTTGTTGCTTATGTAGTCAAGGTTCGGTAGCACAATATATTTCAAATTGCAAAAACATCAACTTTTCATATGATAAAAATTCCAATTGGAAATAATTAATGTAACAGTGGGTGCCGTCCGAACTACGAATTTAAATGCGCATTTTTGGATTAAATTAAATTTCATTATAATCGTTAATTAATTGAAATTGCACAACTCTGAATTAATAAATCGATAATTATGATTAATTTAAATATAAATTGGCATTATACAACGTGTTAAAAATGCACCTAAAAACCACATCGCATGTAATTTTTTGAAATGTGTCTTCGCTAAATGCACATTTTTCATTTCGGAAGCACCCAGTGTTTCTTTTTGTTATTATTTTTTTATCATTAACTCATTTTCATTCTGAAAATATCACGTAGATTTCCGTATCTTTCATATTTGAATTTAATTCAGCCACAGGCCCTAGGCCCTATTCCCGAATTCCATAACCATTTTCCACATGTGGACATCTGTCAAAATCTATCTAATTATTGACGTTTTCATATATGAGGAATTTTTTTCACCTAATTATACCCATTCGGAAATATTCCTTTAGTAGAGAAAAAATTCCATAGCAAATTCAAGAATACAGGAATTTAAAATTCCGCACGAAAATGGACGTGGAATTCGATAATAGGGCCCCTGGAGCCTTATTTGCTTTCTGCATATTTGAAAAGTTCATTGAGGAACAGAAGATCTGATTGAAAACAAGTTAGACGATTGGTTTTAGAATCATTATGAGTTGATCGAATGTTTTATTTTTTCGTTTGATTACTAGTAAGCAACAGCAGCGCCCTTAAATGTTAAACAAATTATTTGTTCTTAAATCACTATTGCAAATTCAAATTCTTTTTTTTAAACTCACTTTCTCAATTTAATTCACCTACCTTTCTTTAGCATCACAACTAAAAACAATGATTGACCTTAATAAACCATATTTCAAACTTCATATAAATTTCCAGTAGAGTCTTGCCAGTTATCCATCTTTACAAAACCAATTTTCTTAAAATCCGTTTTTTTTATAAAAATTCGTTAAATTAATGTTAAATCGATATTCGAATTTAGAAGGAGAATTATAAAAAAAAAATTTTGAAAATGTTTGACACTAAGGACGCGTCGTGGTCAGGCTTCAATATTAAAATTCCTCTCTTCCAGAATATACAAGAAAACTTCTTTTGAGAGTTACTCAGAAAAATTCGAAATTGAATATGTCAAAAATGGACTTGGTCAAAATGGATCGTGCAACGTAATAGATTTCGTTGATAAACCATTTCCAATTTATTAAATTTGTTGAAGACGGTTTTGAATACAAATAAAGCATGAGATTATGAATAAATTATTGTTACCAAAACCTCGACTTGCGTCACTAATTTGTACCGTAGAAATGCGACGCAAATCAAAATAAGATTTTCCATAGCATTTATATAGAAAATTATTTAATACGACCTAAAGGGACAATTGCGAGAAAATTGTAAATATTGAAGCAAAGATTATATAACATGATATGTACATAATAATAATTCGTACATACTTGTAACGTATATGTTTTTATTCTGAATCTAATGAGTCATCCATTGCGGTTATAGTTGGAGCTGCTTTGGCTTTGTTAAAAATCTATCCAACGTCTGTTGAATAGATAAGGCTTTCTTCTCTAAATAAATCAGTTTAGCAACTTATTGCATCAGTTACAGTTCTTGCCACTTGCGCACTTCGGTTTCCATCGGGATCGTCAGATGAAAAAATGTCCATTGCATCTCTCGCTTAGTTGCTTTTGAAATTTCTTTCCTCAAGAATTACGACAGCCGTCTCTGTCTCATTATCAATCACACAATCTACATCTATTTCCGTCAAGTCTTCGTTATTGTTCTTCGTTCTGTGCTTCTAATATCTCCTCAATGTCAATTTCATCCATAGTTTCAAAATGAGCTATTCTAGCTAATTCGGACATTCCTCTGCGAATACTGGGCACCACATCTACAACATCATAATGATTTCACTTCTTTCCATGACTGGTTTATACTATCGATGGCCATCCGAATATTATAATTTTTCCAGAAATCTTTAATAGTAGGCTTATCGTCTAAGATAATAGGTTTTAAAAATGAGATGACACCTTGATCCATTGGTTGTACAACTGAAGTCGAGTTTGGTGGTATAAACACGAATTTTATGTTTTCCGAAAGGTCAGCTACATACACTCGATCTCCTGGGGGCATTATTCAATAATATTAAAACATTGAAATCTAATTTTTGTGTAGCGCAATAAACTCTTAATTCGGGAATTGCAGAGTCCACTACCCAGTCCTCAAATAAAGTTGCAGTTACCTAGGCCTTTTTATTCGCTCTATTTAAGATCACTTATTTTTTTCATGTTTTAGCGCTGTCGGATTTTCTGAGTGGTAGATTAATAGAGGTTTAAATTTGAAATCTCCCTCAGCATTCCCTCCTAGCGTGTAAGCCAATCTTTGCTAATTTTATAACCAGAGCACGACTTTTCTTCCTCCACTTTTGTCCAGGTTTATAACCTGTTTAGCAAAATATCCACCATCTTCAATAATCGCTTTTAATTGAATTGTAAATTCATTGGCAGCTGTAATATCCACACTGCCAGATTCTCCTTTTAATGTAACATTGTGCAGGTTTCCTCGAGTTTTGAAACGCTCAAATCAGCCTTGATGCGCTTGAAATTTTTCAACTTCTGTTTCATTAGATGACGGCGAATCTTTTTAGAGATCGTTCAAAACCGATTTTGTAGAAAAATTCGCATTAAAGGTTTAAGTCATTTTTAAAATTTTACCACCTTACTACCCGCCCTATAATATTGCATCTTGGTTTCTTTAACTCCAGATTTGATTGATCATTCTGCTCGTCACTGTTCTCATTTTGTAGCTGAGCGTCACAGCTGAGCGACTCTTACTTTCCGTGCGGATCACTTTCTGTAGTTTGCGATAGTTTTTTAAGGCTATCCTTTCTAGATTCTTTTACGGACCATCTAGATTCAAATTGTTTACCACCCTACTATACGAAACTGTACTCATTTGTTGTGGTTGTTGATGTTTCTCATATTGCATTTCAGACTTTACTCAATATTACCGAGTTGTAGGTCAATTTTAAATTTCCTCTTTAAATTACATAAATTTCCACTTCGAAATGCTTTAAATTTATTTCTGATTATTCAGTCAATAAACTAATTCGCCAAGCAAAGGCTAACGAAATTAAAATGTGAGGAGTGCCTTTAATTTAGACCAAATTTGCGTAATTAAAATACTTGATGTACATGAAACAAATACAAGAGACGTGCTGCTAGACGATAATTAGATAAAAATCTCGAAATTAAAATATTTTTCGATTGACCTACATACTTCAATGAAATTTGCAACACTCTGAGCTTCTACACATCGAACACCAAACAGAGATATTAAATTCCATAATTAAATACCGTAATCTAAAAGAATTTCCACCACACACAGGCACCATTATTCATATTACCATACATACGAATATACAAAATCGCGCACATGTTGATTCAAGCCAAAAAAAATAAAAACAGAAAAAAATCAATTTCCACAAATTACTTAACATGTTGTTTCTGTTCATTTTCTTTTCTAATTTTTTTTGCTTTAATTCCATTTCTGTAAACAATTTTACGTGAAATAATTTTAATTGAACAAAATTAAGTAGCGGTGCACAAACAACATCGTATCCATCCAACCACTACTCATATTTTCGCGGTATATTTTTTTATTTTTTTTTTTTTGGTTGCTACGCTCGTACATTACAATTTTTATAAAAAGAAAGTAAAATGACAAAAATATAAATCAAGAATTGTAATAAAAATGTAAGCAGACAACTTACCGAACCGCGCAAAACAGCAATAAAAATCAAGCAAATAAATTAATTCAATTTTCACACGAAATGGAAATTACATTTTTTGTTTGCTGTTATTATACTGAAAAATCAACCAGTTGCGAACAAATAATACACACTCACCCATATACCTATACAAAAATTTGTTATCTTATGTGTGTATACAACCAACCAGAATATGTTTTGAATAATGTAGCATACAGATAGATATGAACATTAATGGAAAATTCAAATTGAAAAATCAAACAACAAAAACAACATTGACGACATGAGAAATACAAATTTAACTAAATAAAATGAAAAATTGAACATAACATTCACACGTCCTACGGTGTATAGAAAAAGCGAAACATTCCGTATGATAACAAAAAAAATAAAAAATCGAATGTCATTTATAGAACGCGAAAGGTAAATAAATTTGACATGTGAAACAGCACAGTGAACAGATGGTTGGTGGAAAATTATATTGTCGTTTACTTTGAAAGATCGCAACATTTTAGATTTGGCAGAATAGGATTAGTGTTTTAGTAATAAAAATGAAGCTTACACATGAGTCGGCCCCCGTCAAACCGCCGCAAAACAATTTAAACCAACTTAAAGCTCATTAGGTCCAGAATCGGGAAATGATTTTTTTTTTTTTCAGAAGTAGTAATTCTTTCATCATTAAATACGTTAGTTAAGTCAGATACCAAATTTCAATGGAATTGGTGCATAACTACAGAAGCTCCATTTGGGTCAGGCATGGAATTTCTTAAATAAAACATGGCCACAATTCAACAAATATTAGGGACACTACTAATGATACTTTCTTCCATAAGTAGAAAGATAAATCAAACGGTAAATTAGATTTACCAAAAAACAAAATTTGTTTTCATACATATCCAATCCCAGGCCTTTACTAAATTTCCAGCTCCTAATAGAACATGCACGTTAGAGGCAATGGATTTTAGTGAAATTTTATATATGAGCTATTAAGCCAATTCTATAAGTAGTTCCTAATATAAAATCGAATTATTCTCGCTCTGAATAATTCCTTTGGTTATATAATTTTTTTTTTTTTTTTTTTTTTTTTTTTGAGCCAAATTCAAGAAATATAGCAAACTACCACTAATGATATTATGGTTGGTTAATGATTTAAGCAAAAAATTAGTTCACCTATTTTTTTTTACATTAACAATCAATACAGACCGGTAGTTCGACACTACGTCCGCACGTTTTTGGACCAATTTTAATAAAATTGAATATCTGAGATTTGAGATATGAAGTCGACTTTTTAAGTAGTTTTTTATATAAAATTGATTAAATCCGGCGCCGGAGCATCTGGGGTCGGATTTCTCAATTAAACCGTGGCTCAAATTCAAGAAATATTGCGGAAGATAATGATGTTTTGGTCGATGTAAAACAAAAATTGTATTCGCCACGGCCTGGCATTTTTACTTACTTAGCTAATCCAGGCTATCTTATCAGACTACGGTACCAAATGGAACAACCACGGATATTGATAGATTTTATTGAAATTTTATAACTGAAGTATTTTTTTGATCCTATAAATTAGTTCCTAATACAAAACAAAATTTCACGGCCTGAAGAATTTTTCAGCCATAAGGTTGGGGTCAGAATTTTTAAATTAAAATATGGCACCACGGCAAGAAACATTGTGAAACACTGGTTATAGTAATGAATTTTGGTCGATTTTATAAATCAAAAATTAGACCTGAAAAGTTTGGTTTTGCAAATACAGACAACCCAGACTATTTTCTCCGTTTTCAGCGGCAAATGGAAAACATACTTACATTTGTCGATGTCTTTTAGTGAAAATTTATATTTCAGACTTGAAGTTGATTATATCGCGCCGTATCATTTGTGCTGGAGTTCGATGTTTTAAATAAAATACTTAAATTATGTTGAAATAATTCTTCTTCGGGTTTCTCCGGAAGTTTTCAATGCCGGATTATTATCTAAAAACCAGGGTAATGGAAGACAATTACCGGACGCCCGCATAAGTTTGAAAAACCAGAACATGTGCGAAAAACCAGGACCGCTGGTCATCATGACTGATCTATAGTTATGTATCAAAGAACTGTGACATATCTTAACAGTCTATTTCACTTCAGTATTTAGACTTCCGCAAATATTACTGATGCGTTCGATAAAGCATTTTTTTTAAAATACACATTTTTGAATTAAATTAAATTTCAGATTATAAAATCATTAAATTACTTTAAATTAGTAAATCGATAAGTATGATTAATTAAAATTAAAATTGGGATCGACACATCGGATTTTGTTTATGAAATGTGTCTTCACTAAATGCACACTTTCCACTTCGGACGCACCCTACATTTTTCCAAAACTTACTTGTCTTAGACATTATTAAAGGCACATTCACAATCTAATATTATCTACAACGAATTATAATTTCGAGCCACCGTGGTTTCCATTTTAATAATTTGTTATTCGTCATAGATTACAGTAGCCTAGCATACCTTTTTAAAACCACAAACTAAAAAAAAGCTTTGTTGTAAACCTTTTGCTGATAGTTGAACCTTTTGATAACCATCGTGTATGGTCGAAAACGTTAAAATTAAATTAAAACCCATTCGTTTTTAATTTGTGGTTTTAAAAACACAGGTTGCTCCTGAAGAATAACAAATTACTTATGTTACTTGTTTTAAACCTTTCCGCTCGTACGTCGGCTTTGCTCGACATAATATTATCCTCTTGTAACCCACATGTCGAGCACAGCACGAAATACACGCGTCTTGCGTTATAACAGCAACAAAAAATATTTGTGACCAGTCGAAATTTACACTCTCTATAAATATCTTTATTTAGAAGTATCCATGTCCAGTTCATTAAAAGAGTAAGCCACATATTTTTCATATTTGGGTTAATGGCAAACCGTTTTTGTATTTAACTTTATGGTACTTAGCCCATTATTGCACTGAAGGTCTTATAGCAGTGACAATGAAGGTGAAAATTCTAGTAACTGGGCTTTATTCAGTTAACGGCTAATTTAATTATCGGAAATTGTGCAGAGAGTTCAAATGGATCAACAACTTTACAAAATGTATATTTAACAGATAGAAAGTGAAATTTCGTTAAACCGACACGATTTTTTTACATTCAGGAGGGTTATAACTTAGAATGATGCTTCATTTTCGGGATCATATAATTTCGATAACGTGTTTGCAAGTTTTTTCCGGACCTCCTTTGATTGTTCCGATTTCTTAAACTCTTCAGATGAAATTGTCGCTTGCAACAATTCATGTGTTACAATCCAATTCAATTCCTCAGAAATTATATATGGGTTGGAATGTTTAAATATTACAGGTGGTGTAGGGCCCGATGGTATCTCACCTTTTATGTTGAGTAAATGTGAGCATTCTATGGTGGAACCGTTACATTTTTAAGCTTCTTGGTTGTTTAGTTAAATCTAGAATAGAATTTCTTATAAAAAATGGAATTAGATCATATCAACATGGTTTACAAAATGAATGTTCAATTAATGTTCACCTATTCCATTTTGTAATAACAACTTTAGTAATACGGAACCCACTTTTAAATATTTTTAATGCGTTGAACGAAAACAGCTTTGATTCTAATATTTCAAGACAGTTGTTTAAGAGTCCACTTATTATTGTATCCGTGTTCTATTTGGAATGGGTGGGAACAATCACTGATTGTGAAAAAAAGGCATTTCAAATATAGCAGATTCTCAAACGAATTATTGTTATACTTTTGTTCCTTACTACGGAAAAATCACAGGACTCATCAGAACGGACTTATCTTTTACAAGCAAAATAATTTTCAATTTATAAAACAGTCTTCAAACCTCAACTTCAATTGGAGCTTCGGATTACTACTTATTTACGGACCGATTTTACATCAATCCAGTGCCCGCCACTGAACTCTTGAAGTTTTCTGACTGGGACCATTGAAACAAGACGTTTGACGTTGAAAGGCCGAATGGGTCGGAAGGCCGAATGTCGAAGGGCCGAATGTGCCGAAAGGCCGAATGTTTAATGACCGAATTCGTCGAAAGGCCGATTGTCTAAAGGCCGAAATGACGAATGGGTCGAATGGCCGAACGTGTCGAAAGGCCGAATGTTTCAAGGCCGAATGAGTCGAAGGGCCGAATGTCGAATGGCCGAATGTCGAATGGCCGAATGGGTCGAAAGACCAAATTTTTATGAAATTTTCCTTCAGCGTTTCCTTTTCCGGGTTGGCTACCTCTAGAAAAAAAAACATATAGAACTATATTGCCCATACTATGTGGCTTTTTAACCAAGCGAAAAAATAGATATTTGTTTGCAGAAACCAAATATGCCCTTAGTGTATTTTTCGATTTTTGCTGTTTGTGTCTTACTCTTTTGCTTTACGGCGGCAGCATATATGTAAAGAACATTTATAGAACTAAAACTACCTTATCTAGAAAAAAAAAATTGAGAAAACTTAAATCCGGAAACTCAATTACCAAAGTGCGGCCCAAGACAAAATTAAAATTTATAAAATGTCTACAAGAGTTCTTAATATTTGTGATAATGGAAATAGCGAGATTATATTATGATGATTATTTTTTCGGACAAAAGTAATGATCCCGGAAAAATGTGTCTTTTTTTGTTTAATGCTATTTGACGTATCGGTTACATTTTTTGGAGAACACTTCAAATTCTCAACAACAAAAGTCCCAGAAAAACTGGGGTTTCTTCCCTTCTGGGGTTGGGACACCTCTATAGTTAGTGATTTTTATTATAGATAGGACCAAGAATAATCAATGAAAACCTCTTGAATCCCCAGAAATTGCGATAGAACCTGCTAATGGATTCAGCGATGCAGCGAATAGATAAGTCATCGGATTTCATTTTCAACTCCCTAATAGAAAGATTGGTTAGTACGTTCTAAGCGCAACGTTCCTCGTAGAAGAAAAGAAACCATAGCTATTTTTGTGACACTTGTAAGAGGAAGCCTGGGCTTCATGGCGATTGCTTCAGACTATACCATAACGTACTTAACTATAAAAGGAGAAGATATGTACAGTAACCCTGGTGATATGCTCGACGCAACCGACGTGTACTAAGTAAAAAAAAGGTTAAATAAAGTATATGAATTTACACTAAAGTAATTATACTCGACGCGACTCTGATCTGAAGTAACAAAAAAAAAGTTGATTTAACTTTGACTTTTTGTTGTTCTTTAGTGCTAAAGTGACATCTTACAGAAATTTTAAGAAATAATATCCCATTTTTATTTTATTTTTGTTATAATTTTGACGTTTCGTTTATTTTTTATTTTTATTTATTGCGCTAAAAGGCAAACCAATATCCCACATTTCATCAGTTTTAATTGTTTTACTAGATCTTCATTCATTTCTTGATTCTGTTGCAACTAAATTTTGAAGTTGCTGTATGTCAATAGATGGCACTGCAAACAGTATATGTTAGTATGTATTAAAACCCTACAAGAAAAATAATAAAAGTTAGTATTGGTGTGTCATGTAAAAAGAATGGACGTAAAAGTCTTTGTGAATAAAATTGTTGTTTTGAAATTAAATTCGTTTTTATTTTTCGCCCACAACAAATCAGAAGTGGGATCCCAGTGATTCAATAAATATTTTTAGTTAACGTATTGTATTGTAGTTTTGTGCTACTATACGCAGAATGAAAATGAGTTACGTAAATGATATGGGTGAACCATCAATGGTGAGCCCCAGAGAGTACTTTCAACCGAGGTCTCTAACGCCAATGTATCCGGGATTGCAGTCAACAGTTCTAGATGATTCAGTAATTTTGGACATGCCCACAATGGTATTTAATCAAAATCATAACCTCCAACAACCACGTGTGGACAGTCTACCAAGCAGTATACATCCAGCAAAGTTATCATCTACAGTAATAGATAAATTCTCGAAATTTTGCCGCTTTTATCCTACAAAGAGTACTAATACTCATGAAGTTATTAATAGTTTAAAGAAGTATTTTAGAGATTATAGTGTTCCTACGCGTATTATATCTGATCGAGGAACTTGTTTTACATCCCATCATTTCAAAAAGTTTTTAAATGAGTTGGGAATTAGTCAAGTGTTTAACGCAACGAGCTCACCGCAATCGAATGGTCAGGCTGAACGAGTGAACCGAAATTTAGTCCCTATGCTTGCAAAACTCCGTGATGCAGAAAAAGGAAAAAATTGGGATGCTGTTCTTAGTAATGCTGAGTTCGTATTTAACAATACCATCAATCGTTCTGTAAATAATACTCCATCCATGATTCTTTTTGGTGTCAACCAAAAATTTGAAAATGATAAAATTCAACAGTTAATCCATGAATTAAATAACGATAGAAGAGACTTGAACAAAATACGACAAGAAGCTTCTCAGGAAATAGAATATTCTCAATTGAAATCAAAGCAATATTTCGACTCAAAACGAAAGATCGCTCATAAGCAATGTGAAGATACTCCAGGCCAACAGTTATCGAACAGACCTTTCAGAGGAGTAACTACACCATTCAATATGAAGCCATATGAATAAATTGAATATATAATTCATTTATTTTAATAATGTATTCGTGAAATTTAACTTTAATTTTTCTATATTTTATTATTCCAAATCGAGACGATTGAAGCGTCAGGTATGGCCGAACGTTGTAACTAAATTTTTAAGTTGTTGTATGTCAATAGATGGCATTGTAAACAGTATATGTAGTATGTATTAAAACCCTATAAGAAAAATGATAAAAATTAGTATTGGTGTGTCATGTAAAAAGAATGGACGTTTCAAACCGTCTGAGTAACGTCGAGTATATCTCCACCATAAAGCCTAAATAAAATA
Source organism: Tipula vernalis (assembly GCA_958295665.1). Taxonomy (NCBI): domain Eukaryota; kingdom Metazoa; phylum Arthropoda; class Insecta; order Diptera; family Tipulidae; genus Tipula; species Tipula vernalis. The sequence goes on along the minus strand of OY282559.1, from coordinate 326,483,385 downwards.
TTTGTATTTGATTTTGTAATTATTTTGAATTTTTGGGGTGTATTCGACTTTTCGAAGTACATATATGTAAGATTCGTATTTTGAAGAATCCAATACTTCCAAGACTCGAATACAATCAAACCAAAATTCACCAAATAGCCCCCCCTGATCAAACACCGTCAATTTAATGTGTCTAAATATTATGTTTGGGACGCATTTTTACCAATCCATGATCAAATTTTTGGAAAACAAACTGTGCTTACTGAATTGAGAATTGACTATAGGAATAGGTGTAGTTTATTTAGAAACTTCAGTCGTATGTATAAAATATTTCGCAAAACAATTTCAAATTTCAGAAATGGTCCCCAAAATTTCGTAAGAACAATACAAACTACTTGCGTTTTTGGGATGCAAAGACCATTTTGCCAACTAGTACATCTTATTATATACTGGCTTAGCGAACTATTTCAAAACTATTTCCTTTACGAATTTTTTTAGAAATCCTAGGCCAAATTACCTACATAATTCTTAAATGTTTGGCTGACGGCTTCGATTAATTTAGCTGTCCAAATATCTGGAGGAAACAGCTCTATAGAAAAACGAAAAGTCGTTTGTATACATAAAAAACAAAAAAAAACGTATCCAGCAAATATTCAAAAAATGCACAAATATCGAATTCACTTTGAAGAACTGACATGTGATGGAACACAAACAAATTCTCGCGAACGTTCGCAACCAGGTTATGTGTGCGCAAACAAGGAAAAGCCCGATGCATCTTAAACTATACAGCTACATTTGTTCTTCTACCTGAAGAAACTAAGAACTACATACAATATTATACTAGTCGCTTTATCAACCTTGCGGACACATCAAAAAAATGTGCGTAGAAGGGGTATCGCTTTATTTGACAGTTGTACCATAAAGCAGTTGTGATTTCGCTATAGTTTAATTCGTGACGGTAGATTAGAACATTCAAGTGCCTGAGTATGTTGTACTAGGTTACAATCTTCGATTGTTAGGAGATGATTACAAATTTAGGTTAAATTTCTTACGCCCAGTTGTACTTACATAAAGAGCCAAACTTCCAGTTTAAATAATATTTCCTAGTTTTTTATACAAGTGGGCTTAACTGATTTTGCATAATTTTTGGCAATGCTTCATTAGGAAGCTTTAAAATATTTATGAAAATTATAAAACATGATATTAATAACCGCCACATAGCTTTTAAATATTTAATTCTCACGTGATTCCTGGTAAGAAGGAAGAGAGAAAATGTAAACTACCGTATAACTGTAAAAATGTTCGCATCACTTTTCCACTTTCAACACAATCACAACTAGAAAATATTTTGATTCGGTAAACTTACAGATTATCTTTCGTATTTGAAGTGAGCAGCCTACTGTGTTTGAAGATAATATTGTATATCGCAGACCATCATCTAATTACCTGTAACTGCGGTACGGAGGAAGTTAAAGCCAAAGAATTTTCAGCGGAGCAGAATGGTATCGAAAAAATGACCACGAGACGAATCAACAGTTGGCACCTTCAGGGTCTAAAACACTTCATTAGACAATACTATTGCAAAGGGCATGAAACGAGCAGTTACATTGAAATTAGTGAAGCGTTTCGGTTGTTGCTGCGACGTGAAGAAGCTTTCTGTGTGGTGGGCTGTTTTAATTCAAAAGCATATAACGTGTACCATTACATATAAGGATCACCAGATGAGGAAGTGTGCTGATTTATGGACAAAATTAAATATCTCGCTTTCTTGTCAATCATATCTCACCTCTTTGGCAAAAGATCAAATATGACCCAGCGGCTTAAAATTGATTATCGTAGAAGAACTCTGTGTAACAGAGTGCTCGAAATGCTTGCAAAAATTCTAATGGATCGTCTCAATTTGGTGTTGGAAGAGCCTCATCAGTCATATCAGGTTTCTAGCTAACCCTGATTCATTATAAATGAAGATTGAAAAGCCGATCACACCCTACATGTTGATACTTCCTGGACATATACCATAAATAGCTTTCGAAAAGGTGATGTTGGATGTCATTTCTGTATGTTTTGCTAAATGTACTCCGCACAATCTAGTGAATAGAATAATAAGGTCCCGTTTTTGGGAGAACGCCATGCGATCGTACCAAAAAACAATGGATTCAAGAAGAATTCAAAATTACTGAATATGATTTTAGGGACGAATTTGCATTCAGTACTCATATATTGATGCCTACCTCGCGATACTCTGCCAGATAATAATAGCCGCATTTTTTGACGTTTGATTTGATCCAGATCAGATCATGTCTCATGAAACGATACCAAAATGCGTCAAACAAACAAACACAAAATGCTAATTGTTTCTTTCGTTTCGTTTTGAATCTGCTAGTACATACGCGTATTGTATTCATCATATTCTTTGTCGATTTTCCTCTACCAAAGAGAAAAGAATTTGATGAATACAATACTTTTGTGAACAAGCAGAATGAGTTCGATTTTTAATTTTATTATTCATTTCACTACTACCAACCACGTAATACATAATTATTCTTCACCTACATTTTAATAGCTGAACTAATTTTTAGATCACCATTTGTGAACCAAAATCAATGTTGGATCAAATGTTGTTGTTGCTTTACATATAAATTTTGATGTGATCCGGATCACTATGGATCAAGAAATGTGGCTGATACTAAAGAATTTACAGAATTAGAATAAAAGGTTGTAACTAAAATTTAAAATTCTATTAATTAACGTCACTTGGGATGACCTTGAACTGCCCCAGTCATCAAATTTTTGTCAGTTTTTTTGACGAATTTCCTGGCATTATGTTCTGCCAAGAATTTGACCTTGCCTGGCATTATAAACTGACTTTACACATTATGTACCGTACTTTTCCAATTTTTATAAAACCAGAGGCATTTTAAAAAATTGTCATTTGAATACCGACAAGCGTAAATTTAACAATATGGACCGTAAAACCTTTATATTTTAATTACTTGAGATCAGTGTTCGACTTCGACCCAGTTATATGAAACATCTTTTATAATTTACTTAACAGAGTCGCCTACAAATACGTTCAATCTTAATTCATAGTTATTATTGGAACGTTTCATTTCAAATAATTCATTCGTTTCTCAATTTTGACTCACGTTTAACAATATTTTTATAAAAAACCAAAACTGGTAACCCTGAGCTAAAATAAAATTCGGGTAATATAAACATACTTTTATAGCCCACAAAAAATATTTATTGTTAATTCACATTTTGTTTGTGATAACAAAAATATTTTAATTTCGCAAAGGTAAATACACATACATGTTATGATACATGACAAGAATAAATGTGTACACAAAAGCTTCTCTATTATATTTATGTATACTTATGATACACTTTGAGATTCCACCCAAATGTATACAAAATTTATTCAAATACATACGGTAAAATCATACGTGATCTCAATACAATTATTTTGGTTAAAATCATAATACTAATCGACTAAAAACCACTTTACGTTTTATTAGTTAATCGAGTATTATTTATTTATTCATATAATAAAATTATTCATACGAATCCGTCATATTTTCAAGAGTTTTGATTATTGTATATATTGTAATATATAGTGTGTGTATGTGGTTTTTAGCATGCATGACTCACCACTGAATAGTAAAAAATGCAAATCACCCCCCATATTTAAAGTGTTATCTAATTTGTATACATTATATTTGAATATCAATAGTGCGAATAAAAAAAAATTATTGTTTGTATACAAACATCATATATCGCGGCTTTAACACATAATCTATACAGTTATTATTTAAATTGAACCACTATAAACCGCAAAATCATATTAATTTAGAACTGCAGCATCCAAACGAAAAATAAACTAAAAACCACAATACGAAATATTTTTGTATAATACGAGTCATCGTTTGTCCGCATGTTACCACGCATGGAAATTTGCCAAAAAACCAAGATTAGTCGGAATTATCATCGTTGTATAATAATCATCATAATAATAATCACCATCTACATCACGTGAATCAAAAAATTTGTTGAAAATTTTAAATTCATCAAAAATATTTCGCAAAAATTTTGAATCTAGATCATATTTACTGGCCTCATAAATTTTGTAAAACTCGAAAAACATAATAAATCGGTAGAGGGCCCAATGAAATTGGTTGTATTATGTCATTTGGATTAATTAAATTAAATGTTAATGGCTCCCCCGTATCATCGTTTAAAATATGTTATAGCACGTTTGATGTCAACATGGATTTGTATAAATAAATTATTTTTTGATATAATTCTTGTATTTTGCTGGTAAATTTATATGTTTCTGTTCTAATTACTCACAATATTTATATTATAGTGGCAAGGAAGGAAGAACGTTGATTGAGTCATGAGAAAATTTGCTACCAGTGAAACTTATTGTACACGGGTGCTGTGGTGAATCACAAGTCGTATACATACGATGGGAAATTTCATGCGTGCTGAAAAGTTGCCAAAATTATGACGAAAACTGGACTAATCCACTGTAATGTTAATTACACACAATAATTTAATTTTAATGGAACAAATCTTTGTTCAACAGTTTTCAACATTTTCCAAGTTCAAAAATTATAATTTTCAAATTTGAATTGAAATTCATTGTAAAAAATTAATTTTAAAATTTCAGTCACCCTAATGAATTTTGGAAATATTTGGCCTCCGAATTAGTTTTGAAATATTTAGGAAATTTAAAAAAATTCTAAATAAACTTAAGTATATTAATATTTACCGAAATTATATTTTAATTTTAATTAACAATAAAATACAACAATAAAACAGTAAAAATGTTTTAACAATAAAAATTCCGTTAATCTAAAACAAAGTTTTAAATTTTAAAACATTCAAAATGCACGTAAAAAATAAATTTTTATTTAAAGTTTTCTAAATGCTAGAGGGTTTGCAAAAATTTATAGAATCGGTCTCGAGTAGGGTATCCAGTTATGTATTCGAAAGCCCGATTTTTACTTTCTTTTACGTTAGTAAAGTAAATTTTCTAAGTGGCGTCTGTCTTTCAGTCGGTGTCATCTCTACAGCCCAGATGGTTTAACCTATCGAACTAAAACTTAACCCAGTAAATTTTAGTGAAAATCGGCCAATCAAAACTGGCCACTCCATTAGGCCAGAAAATCTATTTGGCAAATATCTCGACAAGAGGATACCATCATATTCCCGGAAATAAAAATCCAAAAAACATCCCAAAATATACAAAATAATAGGCCAGACTAAAATGTTTGTTAACTACAATATGAAAACACAAGGAAACTGCACAATTTCATGTTATCCTTGCGCAGAAAGGACCAATGCTAAGCGGCTTTGAAGATTTTTTACTTTAGTATGTGAAATACAAACGTAAATATTATTTTAAATAGAATTATTTTTGAAATTTTTCTGACGCTTTCCTATCATCCTTGCGCAAAGGGTCCAATGCTAAGCGGTTTTGGGGAGTTCTCTATTTCTTCTATTATATGTTAGAATTTCAAATAATCGGCAATGTGGCGGTTTGGAAGCGGCAGCCTCTTCCTCGAAGGCATAAAACGAGCCGATACGGAAGGATTATTCAAATGGACAACAACCTTGAAGACTGACATGATTTTTGAATTTTGTTCAGATGCTGAATATAAATCCAAAAATATTCAACTTCAAAAATTAAGAAACCAAGGTTGGAGAAGTTATAATCAATAAAAGGTACTCGCTAAGATATTGAGATAAAAAAAAATAAAAATAAAAAATAAGATAAACACCGGAGAAAATTGAAAAAGAACATTTCGGCGGCCATTTTGAAATGAAATATGGTAGCACTTTTATAATTATTTTATAATCGCTATTCATTTATTATTAAAATTAGTTATAATTTGCGGATAATTAGTTTTGTTTGTGTAGCAAATACAACACCACGTGCACGAAATTTTTAAATGTTTCCCTGTATCTTAAACAACAACACATGTGCCAAAACTTTTTTGATTTACATAAAAACATGTGTGGATCATGGCTTCCGGTATCCTATAAAGAATTTGTGATTTCGCGTATTCTTCATCATATAAGTACATATATTCACTTTTAATCTACCTATGTAGATTAAACCTATGTTATATTTTTACTTACCCAATTCCTGCTACAGGTAGTATACTTTTTCAACTCGAACAGCATGTCAATGGCCTATTTTAACAAAGTTCAAGTTGCAAAAGCTTTATGACTTGCCAAATCCTCACCTGGCAGCTCACAGTTTATTAATAGACTTTCCAACTCCGAAATGTATGATTGCAACAAAACCAGTAGTCAACATTTTCACAAAAAATTTTGAAAAATTCTGCTACAAAAAAAAATTATTGAAAAATTTATTTGGATGGTGTAAATCAATTGAATTTGTTTGTGGCGGCATTACACTATTAGTTTTACATACTTAAACCGGTATTCTTCGGTTTAGGTGAATTGTTAATTCCGCTGATGATTCTGAGGTGGAAATATATTTGAATGAGAGCTTGATTTTGTTGTAGTGAACGAGTGAACCAAATCTGAAATTAAGGCATGAACGAAATATATGATCACAAGCAAGAGTGATTGAGCAAATGAATGAACCGCTACAATGTCAACACAGACTTCGGGAGCCATCTCTACGATTGACCGTCATTGGTCATCGAACAACCAAATTCACTTTTTATGATTACTGAAATTTTGTAAAATCGAAAAAATCAAATTCGATTTAAACATTTCGATTGGCACAAGCGAAGCCCGAGAGAATAGGGATATAAGAGAAATAGAGGGTGTAAGAGAATTGGCGATATAAGAGGAAATAAGCGGCTTAAGAGATAGGGGATAAGAGAAATGAAAGGTATAAGAGAGAAATGGGGCTAAAAGGGAAAAAGTTAGAGGTTTAAGAGAAGTGAGCCACGGGGTTTAAGAGAAATAAGGGGTATAAGAAAAATAGGGAGTAAAAAAGAAATGGGGTAATAAGGGGTTTAAGATAAGTGGGGCAAGGGTTTAAGAGAAATAAGGAGTATAAGAGAAATGAAAGAAAGCAAAACACCTTCAAAGTTGAGATCAGAAAACTATCAACCGTAATGCATATGAATTTTGTTGGTATTCCATTGAAAACCCAATCGCAACTCACGTTGATATATAGTATAGCAAAGAGGAAAAGGGCGTACAAGGAAAATAGGAATATAAGGGTTCCTATTAGGGAGTCTTTCTTTGTCGAAAACTTTGTGTGTTGCTTTGCAACATACATTATATTTTTTATTTATTATTTTTCAATATGAGTACAGTATGGCGCATTGACGGTGTATTAATATCAACAGTTTCTGTTTTGTTTAAACTTTTACCATTTGCGATCAGTGATTTTATTTCCTTCTCAAATATCTCAAAAAATTTAATTATCTACAGAAAACCTATTAAATACAAAATGTTTAAAAAAAAAATCAGAAAAAATTTTTAAAAAATATGTTTTTTACAAGAAACAAAATTTCCGGTGGAAATGCAGATTTTTTTGTAACAGTTTGTGTTATTCGTACAATGGTACGAGAAGTACGATTTAAAACGTAAAGCCTATGCGGTGATGTGCTTGAAGAATGTGAGATCCTTGCAAGTGACTAACAGAGTCATCGACGTTAGAGTGATGGAGTACAAGTGTCTTAATTGCGGACCGGTGATTCCTTACTGGTGAATGAAAAAAGGAAAAAAAAATTTAAAACGAAAAATAAAACATCTTATACTAAAATTCCTTGCTCGTAAAAGTCGTTTGTTGGCCACAACTCAATTTTTTATTTTGGATAGTTAACCAATTTGTCTTATTACGTCGTTTCCGAGTAACTCGTAAACGTCATTTTTAGGGTTAAGTACACGTTTTCAAGTCTTAGGTTTTTGATAACTTTAGGTTTAATTTAAAAACGCCAATAAACTAAAAATGTCGAGAAACTGTCATTTTCATTCGTGGAATTTCGTGACAAAATTAATATTAGTGTTCCCTTCTAAATTTGACAGAAATTATCTGTCAGTCGATATATGTCAGTAATGTTTTTAATTTACTGGAAAAAAAAAAAATCAAGGAAAACGAAATTCGCAAAAGTCATTCAAAATCTTTTGAGTTTTTTAAATTCTTGCTTTTATAAATGCTTATTACAGCTCTTTCTAGTTGCCGAAATATTAGACAAAATTGGTATGATATGAAATACAATCTGGAAATTTAGTATTTGAAATAACACGTAAAAGGGTTTATCTCGAGTTAAGCCATTATTATTTGTGACCACAGAGATTTCGAAATACAAAAATGACATATATTGAAGCCGAAATCAAGGTTAATATTTTAGGAATGGAAGCATACAACATTTATTTTGTCTGTTAGTACGAAAAACAGATGGAGAAAGAAATGATACGTGCAATTTTACAGTTTCTACCGAAGAAAGGAGGAAAGAAATAGCGGCACTTATTATTTTGTACCAAAACCAAGAATATTTTGTGCTTCTACGAGAATAACACGACTGTTTGTCAAAACGCACAAATCTGGGTGTACATCATCACACATCTCATTTTATCATGAGTTGTATAAGAAATAACGTAAATTAGGGTAATATAGCTACGATATCTTAATTAAAATGTTATTTTAATTTATTATAAAACAAATTCCAACAATTTAAAAATTAATCAAATTTACACCCGGGTTTGTCGTGTTAACACAAAAGCTAAATACAAAATTACGTATATCTAGCTTAGAAGTTCGCTAGAATTTTATCACAACCAGCAATCCACTTTGCCGAAAAGTTTGATGGAAGAAATCAGTAACAGAATATTTTCATTTTTAAAAGTTACACCATCAAGAGTTGAACCAAAACAAAATTTGTTGAAATTTTGACCGCAGTCTATAAAATTCTAGAAGGATTTAAATTTTTAAAAACTGAAAAACTCAACGAAAAATTTTCAACGCAAATTACTTAAACTATATTTGAACATCCTACCTTTGAAATAGCCGTATGTGCGCACAAAGTAGATTAAGTGCGTGCGCTAATTGCATCTTATATCCAACGGACGAATACATTAAGCGCCCTTTGGCCTTAGCCTTAAACGCAAATTAAAATTATACTAAATGGAAATGTCCTCAAATACCCTCGATAAGTATGAAGTTGATGACACTACGCCTACTATGAGTCTAGTGTTTCAACGAAACTCGAAGCAATGACGCTAACGTAAGTCCCCGACAACAATTTTTCAATATTATCAACATTCTCTGTCTGGATTAGGAGTCAACGACGGTTAAATGAGCAAGTTACAACGAACAACTTAAATTATATTTACCAAAATCTTATAGTGGCTAATGGACTAATGCTGGGTTACGAACAATATATGTTTCTGTCTTTGGCGATCTTTCAACCCGAAACATGGAAGAGCAAAGCGCAGATTTTTCTGCACGTTTATGGCGAGTTATTGTCCAATGTCAAAAAAATCATCTGTCAGCTTCATTCAGGATAAGCAGGCACCTTTATGTTTGGGTTTTGTAGCAAGCAAGAGTATAGGTCAATGTTACGCCAGAATCTCAATGTGGGTGACTAATTAAGACAATCACCAAGAGAATAGTGTTCAAACGTGAAAACCGCCACTCACACATACGAGTACATAGCTTGATAAAAATATCACTGTGACTGAAGAACCTTCCAAACCCCGTCGCATTGCAATTTCGGGCGACTCTCGAGTATTATACACAATATAAACGGGTATTTTCTGTAATTTCGGCGACCAGCAGTGACAGCTGATACTCGCGAGATTGGAAAAGAGGCATGTGATTTAACCGTATTAACCGTAATTTAAAACGAGTTATGATTGATATTGATATTATATGAAATCGAATCTGGAGATTTCGAATTTGAAATAATACATAAAAGGGCTTATCTCGACTTAAGCCATTATGGTTTGTGACCACAGAGATTTTCAAATGGAAACAAGGCATGCATTGTAGTCGAAATAAAAATGTCTATTTTAGGGAAGGAAGGAAAAGTAATCGAAACCGACATTCTTATTTAATTTTAGATACCATATAATAGTTCCTTATATTGTCAGTTAGTAGGAAAAACAGATGAAGAAAGTTTTCTACTGAAGAAAGGAGGAAATAAATTGCGGTTAAGTTTGTTCCACGAGCAAGAATATTTTGTTAAATGTTTCTACGAGAATTAAACGACTTTTTGTCAACACGCACAATTCTGCGTGTACATCATCACACATCCCGTTTTATCATGAGTTTTGTAAGATATAACGTTAATTAGGGTAACATAGATAAGATATCTTAATTAAAATGTTATTTTACTTTATTACAAAAAAAATTCAATCAATTTAAAAATAAATCAAATTTGCAGCCGGGTGTGTCGTGTTGACGCAAGAACTAAATAAAAAATTGGGTATATCTCGCTTAGAAGAAGTAGTTGGCGCATTCGCTAGGATCTTATTACAACCATAGAAATCCACTTTGCCGAAAAGTTTGATGGAAGAAATGCGTAACAGAATATTTTCATTTTTAAAAGTTACACCATCAGGAACTAGAAGTTGAGCATAAAAAAAAATGTTATTGAATTTTTCCACATTTAAAATTAATTGGACGAATACATTAGAAAGAATACAAACAAAGGGCGCTTTGGCCTTAGCCTTAAACGCAAATTAAAATTATATTGTACTAAATCGAAATGTCCTCGAATACCCTCGATAAGTATGAAATTGATGAGACTACGCCTACTACGAGTCTAGTGTTTCAACGAGACTCGAAGCAATGACGCTAACGTAAATTCCCAACAACAATTTTTCAATATTTTCAACATTCTCTGTCTGGATTAGGACTCAACGACGGTTAAATGACACTACAAGTGAATTAAATACGCCTCTGCCAATTCTCTTAACAGTGGTTGGTCGATTCATATTTGCAAGTTACACCGAACAACTTAAATTATATTTACCAAAATCTTATAGTGGCTAATGGACTGCTGGATGCTGGATTACGAACAATATATGTATGTATGTTGCTGTCTTCGGCGATCTTTCAAACCCGAAACATGGAAGAGCAAAGCGCAGATTTTTCTTCACGTTTATGGCGAGTTAGAATGTCAAAAAAAAATCATCTATCAGCTTCATTCAGGATAAGCAGGCCAGAATCTCAATGTGGGTGAGAATAGTGTTCAAACGTAAAAACCGCCACTCACACTAGCTTGATAAAAATATTACTGTGACCGAAGAACCTTCCAAACCCCGTCGCATTGCAATTTCGGGCGACTCTAGAGTATTATACACAATGTAAATGGGTATCTTCTGTAAATTCGGCGATCAGCAGTGATATCTGATACTCGCGAGATAATGTTGGAAAAGAGGCATGTGATTTAGTATAATCCTTATCTAATCATTATCTTCTGCTGAATTACAATACAATATTGTCTTTTTGAAATAAACATTCGATTGATACGTCGGACCAATGAAGAAACGAAGAAATTGATATATTCAACTTGCTTCTGCAGACAAGAGCTGAAAAGGGAATTCGCCTAGAAATTCTAGGGGTCATCAACAAAAAGCATATAGTTGTCTTAACCTTCACTTTGTTGTCAAAAAAAAAATCCTTAATCTTGACAGGAAATACCCCTGTGTAGATATGGAAATTTCATATATTTTATATGGAAATGATTTAGTTACAAGTTAATTCTCGATATTTTGTGTTTCTCTTTCACTTATTTGTTAAAAAACGGTACTTTACTGTACTGTACTGTGAGAGAAAGAGAAATGCAAAAAAAAAAATACATATTTTAGTTTGTGAAAAAAAAAAGAGAAATATCGAAAAATTTATTTAAATTTGTGTATAAATAAAAATAATTAGTAGAAATTGTGTGTAATTTTTTTAATTGTTGTACAAATAAATTAAATTAAATGGAAAATAAAGAAATAGATTATCTCTCGAGTGCTCAAATAAGAAGGTAATTATTATCATTATTATTATTTTTTCTTTTATATAAGTAATAAAATTTATTTAGCAAAAAGTTAAAAACAGTAGTCCGTTCGATGTTATACTAATTACTCAATACTCAAAATAGACTCACCTATGAAGAACGGCTAATTTATTTACAAAGGGTAGTGGAGCGTTTAGATTCAGAAACAGAGGAAGGTCAGCATTCTGATTTTAATGATGCTAATGATACTGATGACCAAGATACCTTGACGAAAAATCGGATGCTGAATTAGACCAGGTAATAGCAGAAATTAACGATGACACCGATTCTCAAGGCGATGACATAGAATTAAATACAGATGTCGATATTGGTGAACATGCCCAGAACCATGAAGAAGGTCGTGAAGATTCAGAAGAATATTACGTCGGTATGGATGGGACCAAATGAGGGAAAACTCGGCCAAATATGCAGCGATCGCAAGCCCATAATATTTTTAAGGAATCATTATTTGTAGGTCCAAAACCTAGTACAAAAATGTTAAATGATGTGATACATTTTGCGTTTTTTTCGACACATCGATGCAAAATTTAATTTGTCGACACACCAATAGAAAAGCTGACAAAATATGGTATATCAAAAATGAAACGAATTTAATTCCGATAAAAAGCCTATGGTCTGGGAACCGTTACACGAAGAAGAATTATTGGCTTATATAGGACTACTAATTGTCATCAGAAGTTACAGATCCAACTATGAACCTGTAGGATCAACTCTGGAAAAAAAAACTATTTTCCTTTGTACCGAGCAACTATATCTGTGCGACGCTTTTATAATTTATTGAGATTTATTCGGTTTGATTTTGATGCAACTAGAGCAGCTAGAATGGAAACCGACAAAGCGGCGCCCATCAGTGAAATTTTGTATATGCTAAACGCCAACCTAAAAGCTAATTTTCGACCGAACACCAGCATAACAGTTGATGAGCAATTGTCCCCATTTAGAGGGTGTGCCAAGTTTACGCAGTACATTCCTTAAAAGCCAGCAAAATATGGTGGGCATGCGATTCGGACACAGCGTATCAGTTGAACGGACAAGATTTATACCGGTAAAATCGGAAATACTCGGGATATAAACCAAGGCGAACGAGTGGTGAAGGAGCTAGCCAAACCATACAAAAATAAGGGCAGAAACGTAACCATGAACAATTCTTTTACGTCGATTTCTCTAGCGAACGATCTTCTTAGTTGGAATCTCTCAATGGTCGGTACCATGAAAAAAAACAAACGTTGTATCCCTGCTGAATTTAAAGCCTCAAAAACTCGGGAGGTTTTATCAACAAATTTTGGTTTTGGAGAGAAAATGGTATTATGTTCATATGTTCCTAAGAACAATAAAGCAGTAGTTTTAATCTCCACTCAACACAATGACGATAAAACCTCTGGGCCAAAACACAAGCCGGACATAATTCATTATTACAACAAAACCAAAGGAGCTGTCGATACGATGGACAAAATGCTGGGTCAGTATACAACAAAAAGGAAAACCAATCGCTGGCCACTGGCAATGTTTTTCAATATAATTGACACCGCAGGACTTGATGCTTGTATTATATTTGTTACAAATAATCCATTAACTTCTCAAACCGTCAAAACTGGTCGACGAGGAGTTTTTGCAAGGGTTGGGCGAAGATTTGTGTATTCCACTTATAATAAAAAGAGCAAAAATACCACGAGTGATGAGCTATTTTCCAACGAAAAGTGCTGTAGAGTGCATTCTTGGAAAATCTATTGAAGAACTACAACAGCCGCAGAATGTTCCTTTTATGAACCATGACAATATAATGGATAGAGGTGCAGACGGTCGGCTCTCACAAAAAGGTCAATGTCGTAAGCCCGTAAAGGTTATTGACTCATGCAAAAGAGACTAAAATATCCAACCTTGTAATAACGTTGTAAAGCCTGAATTTAAAAGACAATTAGAATTTTAAAGGTTTTTTTAATTTTTTCCATAGAAAATATATAAAGAAAAAAATCTACACCCGGGTGTATACAGTCAAGGTGATAGAAAACAAGTGAAAATTAAAAAAATTAATTAATTTTTATTTTTATTTTAATTTTTACATTTTCAAAAAGAATTCAAAAATTTAGTAACTGAGTCCAAACGAAATTAAAATCCAGCAAAAAACAGCAAAATTATTCAAACGTTAAAAATAAGATATATCCCGGGTGTATACAGTCAAGGTGAAGGTTAAATGGTCGTTGTGCTTGGAAAAGAGAAACTAGATGATATTGCAGTGCTGGCACACTTATAAAAGCTGTGCTCATCATCGATGACGAAATTATCAAGTTGAACAAGTATAGCCTCTTCAATACATCAATCAATTGCTGCATAGCCTAATGCAGATTACATAACCTGGAGCGTTTTGGTAAAAAAGTAATCGTTATCGGCGGCGAAAGTAGGCAGTACATATATAGTATTGCAATTCCATTCAATGTGAAATTAAATTGAATTCCAAAAATCATCAGTATTGTTAAAGTTTAGTATAACGGACATATTTCGATAGATTGAATTAAAGGGGAGCGTATCGAAATCTTGGTAGACAAAATCCGGGTTTAGTCAAAATCTTGGTTTTAAAAAAATCTTGGTTTTTTAAAATCTTGGTTTACAAAATCTTGGTTTTCAAAATCTTGGTTTTCAAAATCTTGGTTATTCAGAAAAAAAAAATCCTGTTTTTTTTTTTTAATCTTGGATTTTTGTGAAATTTAGCAAAAATGCACTAAAATCGTTATGTAAACGGAAATTTAAAACAAAACCAAGAAATTCAAAATACATACGTTTATTAAAAAAATAACAAAACATTTCATTTGAAAAAATTCAAAATATTTTAAGTAAAATAAATATATATCGATTTTTAAATTCCTATAA